>OW569418.2:47446830-48696830 GCA_937662695.2 Halyzia sedecimguttata
TCTGTGATTTTCAACAACTGATTCAATCTCCAGAGGTACATATGGTAGCCCTGGTTCATTGTCTATACCATAAACCTCTCTCAGGTGGAAGTAGAGAATTCGGAGTGCCGCATCGTGTCTTTTCACATATCCTTATGCAGCATGGACTCTGCAAGCAGACTGGATGTGATCAACCGTTTCCTGCTGGCTGTGGCATGCTCTGCACGTTGTTGGGGTGTCCACTCTCATAATGTTATTTTTATACGACATTCTATTGTAGGTGACTATTGGAACTGCCAAGCTGTTCGTAGCAGACACTGTATTTTTCCCGGACATCTGTGATTTCTATATATTTCGGAGCTTCTTTTTGTAGCTAGATGTTAAGGCATCCTTGATTTGGGTTGTCTTCAGCACGCCTCTTGGTTTCATTCCAAGAATTTTGGAAGTTTCTTCCTCTTCGAGGTGTCAAATGCTTATTCCCTTTTCTAGTTCGATGTCTTCTCCTGTTTCTTCAGTTCTTCCATTCCTTAATAAAAATTGGTTCAAGCCCTGTGGACAGGAGCTTACTGGCGCTCTTGTTCAAACAGACAAATTATAGAGTTGGGAATTATATCAATATATTCTTATGATAGAACTGCTTCATAAAGGAAATTCAATTCAAATAATAGTTTATTTATCAAGATTAAATGAGCAATCTGAGAATGAGACCTGCACCATGTAAGAAATCAAATTAAAATAGCTGAAATGAATCTGACTCTTTCTTATAGAACAGGATGACATGTACGAGTATGAACACAGATCATATAATAAAGCTTAGATAGAATAATTATAGCATTCTGTGAAAACATAGAAGTACGATTCATTATTGAAATTTCGAAAAATCATATCCCCAAAAGTATAAGCTTGTTGGAGTTAATAAAAACAGACAAATTATATCTCCGACAGTATTGGTTTCTCAGAGTTGGGAATTATATCAATGGATTCTTATGAAAGAACTTCATCTTAGCAGAAATTGAATTCAAACATCATAGAAGAATTTAAATTCAACAAGAGTGCCAAAAATTATCAATCCAAAACCAATAGACGAATTCTACCCAACAACGAACTCATCCGAGATATTCATTCCTCAATTCTATGATGAACGATAATATATATATCTTTCCTCAAATCTACTCCAATACACCAATATTCCAGTTTTGTTTTTAGTGGAGATATTCTGAACTCAATATTATTAACTTACCATTACCATTCCCATCATCATATGGATTGACCATCGGCATGAAAATATCAACTAACAAAAAGTATGATATTATATTATAATTCTCATATTTATACCATTACTGGAATGAATGATAATGAGACAACGTCATGTCTCAAGAAAATAAGTTGACATTATAACAATTCATAGAATAGCCACAGAATAATTCTATCATTGAAATTTTGAAGAATCATATCTCCGAAAGTATTAGTTTGTTAGAGTTAAAAATGATATGAATGGATTCTTATGGTAAAACTGCTTATTGAAAAAAATTTAATTTGGAATTTGTTCTGTAAAAAAAAAATTTTTTTTTTTTACTCCGAAACCATTTGTCCGATTTTACCCAATAACGAACTTACCCGAGATATTCATCCCTCAAACCTACTTTGAAAATTTCAACTGTCTAGCTCATTCCGTTCGAGAGTTATCATGCCTACGGCCGGACGGCCGGACCGGCCGGACAGAATGAATTTCGACCACGGATTCTTGATCAGTGAGTCGAACCAAATCGTTTAAGACCATTTTCATCGAAAAAGTCGAAAATTACAGACATTTGGGCAAATTGATAAGCACTCAGTTCCGAGGAACTAGCCAAACAACACATTTGTCCAAACCGAATGACTTTCCTATTGCAGAGGTGTATTTGGTAACGATATTCAGTAGTTGTTGTAGAGCTGCCTTGGAAGGAGCGTATAGTTTTATGTCGTCCATGTACAGGATATGTAAGACAAGTTGTTCCCTTCTGCCTGCCTAAATATAATTTTCAAAGTAGAAATATCATCGGATGACATTAAAAATTGGTTCAAGCCCTGTGGACAGGAGCTTTCTGGCGCTCTAGTTCAAACAGACAAATTATATCTCCAAAAGTATTGGTTTCTCAGAGTTGAGAATTATATCAATGTATTCTTATGATAGAACTGCATCATAAAGGAAATTCAATACAAATAATAGTTTAATTATCAAGATTAAATGAGCAATCTGAGAATGAGAACTGCACCATGGAAGAAACCAAATTAAAATAGCTGAAATGAATTTGACTCTCTCTTATAGAACAGGATGAAATGTACGAGTATGAACACAGATCATATAATAAAGCTTAGATAGAATATTTATAGCATTCTGTGAAAACATAGAAGTACGATTCATTATTGAAATTTAGAACTTCATCTTAGCAGAAATTGAATTCAAACATCATAGAAGAATTTAAATTCAACAAGAGTGCCAAAAATTATCAATCCAAAACCAATAGACGAATTCTAACCAACAACGAACTCATCCGAGATATTCATTCCTCAATTCTATGATGAACGATAATATATATCTTTCCTAGAATCTACTCCAATACACCAATATTCCAGTTTTGTTTTTAGTGGAGATATTCTGAACACAATATTATTAACTTACCATTCCCATCATCATATGGATTGACCATCGGCATGAAAATATCAACCAACAAAAAGTATGATATTAAATTAGAATTATTATATTTATAGTATGCTGGAATGAATGACAATGAGACAACGTCATGTCTCACGAAATAATTTGACATTATAACAATTCATAGAACACCCACAGAATAATTCTATCATTGTGTGAAAACGTAGAAATACGATTTACATTGAAATTTTGAAAAATCATATCTCCGAAAGTATTAGCTTGTTAGAGTTAAAAATAATATGAATGGATTCTTATGGTAAAACGGCTTATTGAAAAAAATTAAATTTGGAATTTGTTTTGTAAAAAATAATTTTTTTTTTGTTACTCCGAAACCATCTGACCGATTTTGCCCAATAACGAACTTAGCCGAGAAATTTATCCCCCAAACCTACTCTGAAAATTTCAACTGTCTAGCTCATTCCGTTCAAGAGTTATCGTGCCTACGGCCGGACAGAATGAATTTCGACTACGGATTCTTGATCAGTGAGTCGAATCAAATCGTTTAAGACCATTTTCATCGAAAAATTCGAAAATTACAGACATTTGGGCAAATTGATAAGCACTCAGTTCCGAGGAACTAGAGCGCCAAAAATATGGAATGACTATATTGAGAATGAGAATATGAACTCTTGAAGTGAGTCGTTCTTATTTTACATAAAATTGAAGTGAGTATTTTACTACATCATTAAGATTATAATAAGCCTTACAGTAAGATTGTTCTATTTTAAATTCAAGCATCTGATATTTTTGAAGTGAAGAGACTGTATAATTTCATAGCACGTGACATTTGTATTGGTATTTCGAATATGTTTATTCTAAGATGATAATATTCAATATATTATTATGCATATTTTCAAAATGAAATTCTCCCGAGTGTTTAGTATACCTACTTATAAGGTCACCATTCTCTTTACCCTATATTTTCAAGAGAAGATGAAAAAAATATTTTCGTATCTTCAAAGTAAAGGTATAAAGGTAATGATGAAATTATAAGTATATACACTGATCAACAATTGCTAGGGATCACTTATGAACTTCTCTTCATTTGTATTTTTTTCAAGTTATCTCGTACATTATATGTTCTCTAAGGACAAATTAAGATGTTTTGAGTTGATTATATCAAATTTTTCCTCACTTCATCGGCTCTTGTTCACAAAATCGATTATTATCTGTAGGCTGTTACATGTGGAGTGAAAAGCAATGTGGTATTTGTTATTAAATCTGTTTTTGGCGCTCTAGTTCCTCGGAACTGAGTGCTTATTTTCTCTCGTTCAAACACATAAGGTGACAATAATTGAAGAAATGAGAACAATATTAGCTTATCAGTCATGCCGAGAAGACGTTTGGCTCCTGTGCAACTGGACCAAATCATACGGTGGATACAGGAAGGTTTGTCCCAGCGAGAAGTGTCCCGGCGGTTGAATGTTTCGCAAAGTGTCGTGAGTCGGGCTTGGAATAGGTTCATCCAAAACGACTCAGTAGCTTATGTTCATGGGGGAGGTCGGCAGCGCAGTACAACAGCTGCCCAAGATCGTCTTTTGGTCCTCAATGCTAGGAGAAATCCCACTTACCCGGCGTCGCGGCTCAATAGATCACTGAGAGTTGCAACAGGAGTTCTAATTTCGAACCAGACTGTAAGACGACGACTACATGTTCGTGGTTTGAGAGCACGTAGGAGGGTTCAACATCCCCGTTTGAATAGGGAACACCGGGTTCATCGACGGCAATGGGCTGAGGAGCACCGCAATTGGACAGTTGAAGATTGGAGCCGATGTTTATTTACGGATGAGTCTAGATTTCGTTTGGTCAACTCCGATGGACGTATTCTTGCTTGGAGGGAAAGAGGTCGAAGGTATGCAGAACAGTTTATGGTACCCACAACAGCTTTTGGCGGAGGTTCTATATGTGTATGGGGAGGCATTTGTTTGAACCAACGCACAGAGTTGGTTGTTCTGCAGAACACCACAATGACCAGCCAGAGATATCACGATATGATTATTGAACCCATAATTGTTCCGTTTGCGGCTGCCTTGGGCGAGAATTTCATTTTAATTGACGATAATGCCCGTCCACACCGTAGTCGTCTGGTTAATGAAGCGCTAGAAACTCATGCTATTGATAGGATGGACTGGCCAGCTCGCTCTCCAGACATGAATTGCATCGAACATGTCTGGTCTGAGATGTCTAGACAATTGTCAACCTTAGAACAACCGATCAATAACCTGGAGGACCTTTCTAACGCTTTACGGGATATTTGGACGAATTTGCCCCAAAATTTTATAAATCGTTTGATTGAAAGTATGCCTCGTAGGGTAGAATGCTTGAGACGAGCTCGTGGGGGGCCAACTAGGTACTAGCTTAACCAAAACTTCAGCCTTCTTGTGGTGTCATCATAAAATTTTTATGTTATTCAAACACAGAATTTTGAGTGTTCCTAATAAAGTCTTTTTTTCTCTCCAACTTTCCATTTTTTCATTCTTTTCTCAAGTGAACCATATTATCAACTGAAAATACTCTGATATCTGACTAAATTTATAATCTTGGAGCGAATAATTCAGAAATAAATTTAGAAAAAGTAAGTGAAGCCTATCAATTGTTGAGCAGTGTATATAATAGAGTTCTCCAATCGGGAATCCTTGGGCTTTGGCTCGGCAACAGCTGGCCAACATAAATATATTTTAAGTTTTTTTCTTGTTGGACAATTTTGCCGAATAATTCTAAATAGTTTTAAATAACAGTAAGTATACAAAAAAAATACAAATCAATCTACAAAACGAAAATTTATTGAATATGACATAACAGTTCTTGGTGTATGAAATAAATATATTAAGTACCCTTAAAAATAGATAACAGAACATTCTTTACTCTTAACAATGTGAGGCAGTAAATATTGAAAAATAATTGTTAGAGTCTTTTTAATCACAACACTTGGTATCCGATAGATAAAAATAAAAATAGTATGCATAAGAAAACTATACCTCAATCAATAATATAATTCAACTTTGATATCACAATGTCTGAAAACGAGGTGTATTATAAGTCTTAACTTTGTCAAATACAATGTACGTTGTTCTTATATTGTCAAGCGTATCACCTTCCACCACCAAGTATGGCTGAACAGTTTGCTTATGGACATAGGCTCTTTCAATACAAGCATCCACTCTCGTCTAGACGTCTCTAAGATTCTGATATGGAAGGGAAAATTGCAAAAAACATAGCATATTAAATAAATCATATGTATTATAAAGATACCATGGATGGACTTAACTATAGGTGCTGGAAAACATTTTTATTTTCGATTTTTCGAAAAAAAAAAATAATCTTAATAATTTATTTTGCTTGTTATACAAATATAATACGTAGAAATATCCGATTCTTTTCCGGTTTTTTGAAAACAATATAACAAGCAAAAGAAATTATGAGAAATAATTCAATAAAAATGTTCTCAAGTAAAGTTATGTTGATCCACTTTATAGAGAGAGTTGAATAGTTTTAGACCAAACAGATTGGGTAGCCCACTGTATACATGAATTTTAAGAGGAAGGTTATAACAGAAAATTGTTGGACTCACCTGAACATGCAAAATGATTCCCTCAATACTTACTAGAATTGAGAATTTTCAATGTTCTTTCCTTGGTGGAAGCATATAATTCAGCAAGGCAAGTTGTAGAGGAAGCTTTTCATCTGAAAAGAAATCACGGGTTGATTTAATATTAGGTTGAAGGTCAAATATTTTGAACTTGCTTTCATCGGTTTTTTCGAATAACTGCCTGTACAAATGTTGGCCAGTATTGTCTTTGTCTTCGTCAATCTTATATTTTAGAACTGTGATGAAAAATGATTCCCATTCAAGGTGGAAGGCTATCTGGGATTGTGGATAGCTTTTTTCAAAGTCCAAGTTGATCTGAACAAAATTTGAAATAGTAAACTGTTGATAAAATAATGTGGCATCCGTTTTATATAGATAAAATACTGTTTGTAGGACTCACTAAAACATAATGCTCTAAGGTCATTTATTATGGGCTTGAGCAAATTCATTTAAATTTTACATCTATGATAAAAGGTATGCCATCAAAAACATTATTGACTTACCTTTAAACACTTGAATCACAGATTCAGAACAACCCCAATCCTTTAGTACTTCACTAATATCCATCTCCAAAGTGTTCTCCTGCATAATGCCTTGATATAGGTACCTATGAGTATGACTTACGAGAACGATATACGAGAGCAAACTCAGAAAACAGAAACACACGCGCTGGAAGACCGAAAGAGAATAAAATCCTTAGAAACTATTAAAAAGATAGTTCTGATCTGCACCCTGCACCTGTCCGTTCCTCCCGTTTCAGATTGGTTGTTATGCAAAGCAAAATACTCCGTTTGAATCTAAACAGGACGACTGGATATCAGATCAAGTAAATCAGAGAAACTTGAAGATTATTTTGAGCAACTACTTAAATAAAAATCATTAGACTGAACATTCCATATTGCACAATATAATAAATATCCTAAGTTTTATTCAAGATGGCGAATTTTGTTTTTATGATGCTTGAAATGAAGTAGTCTTAATATTGAAATATGGTATATTTGAATCGAATTTGCGAAAAACTCAGTTTGAGTATAGGAGTATCCTCAGTATAAGGTGCTGTAGTCTCGTTCGAAGTACACTGGATATTCACTCTGAAAAGCCTATACATTCTAAAATGAAGATTATCGTTAATTAAACAGAACGGTTTTTTTAATTTGAATGAGAATTATTTTCTTAAAGTGAACTTTTATGCTGAGAAAATGAAAATCAACATTTAAGCATTTGAAAATTTTCAATTTGAAATATTTTTCATCAAATGAGAATAAAAACTCTCAGAACAAGTAAAAATAAATAAGAATATTGGAATATTTTGTTTGAGAATTTACTTTTTTCTGTGTGGTGGCTCGTCCTTGTATCCTATTTTGATTGTCCTCAGCTCAGTTGTTAATGGTAGAAGTTTTATGCAGAATAATAATGGGCTTAGCAAGTCTCCTCGAAATACGCCTCGCCTTATTATTATTTATTATTATTATTACAGAAGTGAGAAGGGAGGGGAGGGGGCCTAAGCCTATGAACTCTTAAAGGATAAAAATACATATGTATACATGTATACGTGCAAAGCAAGCAATACTAAAACACTGAAATTAACAAAAAAAGTATGTCTGCCCTTTTTACAAATATTCTCTCGAAGTCTTCAACCAATTATACATGGTTTTCTAATCAAGCAATCATTAAAGGATATTTTGGAAGGTGAATTAATCACTAAATAGTTCCTTTCTGGGTTTTCTCTCTCAAACTCTGAAAAATAAATTATTATAAATAAAAATAAAAAAATATAATTTTGAAATTGCTTCTGCGTTAGAAACGCAAGATATTTGTCAGAAGCAAGATATACATCAATGTTGCTTAACAAAAAATAGTAATGAAGCAACGTCAACTATAAAACAACTATATTGTAACGTTTTGGACACTAAATCAGTCTCCTTCTTCAGACACCAAGCGAAAATGTTCAGAATTATTTTTTTGTTGACAGTTATTGTGAGATTCGATATTAGAATTTCAGAAAGGTTCGAATGCTTTCACTCAAGAGTTCCCATCTCTTAATGAAATGAGTTATAGAAAATATACAGATCAGACTGTCACTTCGTAATTTTTCAGAGAATGCTCTTCTTCGTTTTCATTCGTTATATGTAATATTATTCAAAGAATTGATGTGATGACTTGTTTTTACTTTCCACGATTAATAAAGATGTTTGGAAATTTTTGGGAAGGATTGTCAATTGTCACAGAATCGCACTTACACGGAATGATTTTATGTATTTAAAATAATTGATATGTATAACGTGGATATGACGTGCTGCACTGGACTTTGCTAGTACGAAAAACGTTCTGAACACGTTTTCATCTTCTAAGAATATGCCAGTCAGTGAAAACAACATTCCGATTATCTAGGAAGGCTATTTTTTTGTCATAGAAGGCTAACCCAGATATCGAAAACATTATCAGGTCAGCCATATTTGAACCTTCTTAGGTAGTGGTCGGTTTCAAGAGTTTTAATATATCATAAAATTAAAAGGTTATAATGTTATTTTTGTGTGAAAAAATGTATCGTCCTTTATCCAATATCAAGACAGTTTCACGAGTGTCATAAAGCGACAAAATATTCCTATTATAACAGATTATATTTTCTAAACGCCTATGAATAATTAATTTAACTAGTTGGAAAAGTTGATCTAATTAAAACTCGGTAGTAAGTTGAAAAAAAAAATACCGAGACTAATACTTATGCAAAAATTCGCGAGGATCGTATAACTAGAAAATAAAAAAAAATATATTAAAATAATTTCCGTCAGATATCGCTGAAATTTCGCAAGAGCATTGTAAACCTAATTTTATACCAAAGCTCTAGATTTAAACTAGAACAGATTTATATTGTTGGAGTTATTCGCAAAACATCGAAATATTATAACGATTACAGTGTACTGGTATACTGTTTTACACTCGAACAACAAAATTATAATTTTTAATGCTAAATCGAACGAATTTGAATGAATAGATAATTTTAAATCAATATTTAACCTATGTATATATATACATTATGATTACAAATTACAACTGGGTTATTCTTCAAATCACCCCGAATATTTTCATATATTTTCAATGGCCTTCAATATCTCTATTATGATGCAAAATATTAGAGATATTTTCCAACGGTAAAGATTCAGAGAAAACTGCAAAAATTTGAGGGAACAGTAGTACCATAAAAGGGCTCTACCGTTTGCCAGAAGCAGATCAGAAATTTTGATAGCTGAATAGTATATTCTACAACAAGTTGCAGAATGGACTGATATTCAAACACGAATGCGAAATTCGAAAACGAGCGACGCAGGAGCGAGTTTTCGTACGCATGAGTGTTGGAATTGCCTTCTCCAACGAGTATTAGACGATATTTTCTCTACTTCAGGAAAGTTTTGTAAAATACTGTTGAAATTTAATGAAAAATTAGGATTATACATCCTAGTGACTTTTGTATTATATCTTGGCAGTAGGTGTGACTGTTACGAAAGTTGACAGATCACGGAATTTGAATTGTACGTAGAGCATGGAGGTCAGTTTCAACAGTTTCCTAATATCATGAATGATTCAAAATTATCAAGAAATAAATCTCTTGTACCTTATTTTTTTGATGAAAATAAAACCTTTCCTCTCAACAATTATTTCACCTTATCCAGATTATCTTATATTGACAATAATTGAAGTGCGTTGAAATTTTATAGGATCGAATGTCAGTGCTGACTACCACAAAACAAAAAATATAACTAGAAACAATGCGGGAATGAGTTCATTCCAGCACTGTTTTTAGTGCTCATTACGATACTTACATAGAGAAAGATTTTTCTAGTCATCATTCCAAAATGATCAACCGGTCATTAAAAAAATATTAAAAACTTCAAATTGTTATTTCTCGTCTGTTTCAAACGTAACACCCAGTAATTTGTTCAAAATAATGTAGAGAATTGAATGCCTTACATTTTCTTAGAAGTAACCTCGATGGCAATGAGTTCTAGAGTTGAAATTTTCAGAGTAGGTTTGGAGTGCAATTGCGCGGGCTAAGTTTGTTAATGGGCAAAATTCACCGAGTGGTTTCGGAGTTATAGCCATCTGAAGTTTAGTTTTCCCAATAACTCGAAAAATACTGATCTGATCGAAATAAATTGGGGTAGTTAGTTAAAAAGTACCGATATGAGGGTTTAGGCGAAGTTTAGGATGATCGATTGAAAAAAAAATCTTTATTCGGGAGCCTTCAAAACCTTAGTTTACAGTGGAGTTCTAGATTTGAACTCGACCAGATCTATAGTGTTGAGAATATTGCCGAAATATTGAAATATTACAACGATCGAGATGTATACTGGTCCACTGGATTACACTCGACAAACTAAGCTGTCAAAAGTTTTCGATTTTTTTTATGCCTGGAGAGAATTGAATGAATTAGATTGGTCGAAGTTAAATTTTATAAGTCAATACCTCAGTAATATTAACATTCTTTCAATACCTAGTGAGAATATCTTTCCTATGATATGTAACTTATTTTGCAGCCAAGTTCTTGATTTAAACTTGATAGAATAATATGTACATGATGATATTTTTCAGGAATTAGAAATTTGAAAAGAAGGTTTCCAAGGTCCGTAATAACATTCCTTCAACTTACGGAATTCACATTAATTATTTATTGCTTCTCTCGCCAATTGGTAGAGAATCGTATTCTTGGCAAAGTAGGTTCCGTGATCGATTCCCGTAGCCGCTTATACTACGATTATACTCGTAGATCTTTTTAATTTTTTTTTCCAATTCTAAGGAAATAATAACTTTGAGAAAAGGGTTATGGTTGATATTTGCATAAAATTACTTGAGTAATTTCGTGTATAATGAGATATTAAAAAAATTACTGCTATACAGGGCGTTTTTGATACAATGTCAATCCATAGTTCCTAATGGCACAACCGTACAATTCGACTGATTTTTGTCATTGGAATAATTCTTGGAATAAATTATTGAAAATAAACCACTGCTATACAGATTTTTTTCATCTCATGGCACAGTTGTACGCCTTAACTGATTTGTGTCCTTACGCCACCACAAACATAGCACTTTTATTTTTGACCTAATAGTGAATGTGTGTATTTGAGTGAGTGCTTGTGTCACTACAGACAAGGCACTGTTTTTTATCGACCCAACAGTGAATGGTATGTATTTGAGTCGAAACTAATCGGTTGAGAACATTCTCGGCCAAAAAGTGGACCAGTTTTTCTTGGAAAAAATGGGAATATAATTGTTTTCCCTGGAGCTAAGCAGATTTGGGCGAGAATCCGTGGTCAAAATCAATTCTGTCCGGTCAGCCATTAACACGATAACTCTCGAACGGAATGAGCTAGACAGTCGGAATTTTCAGAGTAGGTTTGGAAGATAAATATCTCAGTTACGTTCTTTATTGGGCAAAATCGTGATGGTTTCACAGAAACGAAAACAATTTTTTTTTACATTACAAATTTCAAATTCAAGTTTTTTAAAGATGGTGTTTCACCATAAGAATCCATTGATATAATTTTCAACTCTGGCAATCTAATACTTTCAGAGATATGATTTTTCAAAATTTCAATAATAAATCGTACTTCTATGTTTTCGCAGAATGCTATAATTATGAGTTATTATATGATCTGTGTTCATACATGTCATCTTATTTTCCTATAAGAGACATGTCAAATTCTTTTCAGCTATCGTAGAATTATAATATGATATTATACATTTTGGGTGATATTTTAATGCCCGTGGATAATCCACATGATGATGGAAATATATACTTTGGTAAGTTAATCAAATTGGTTTCGGAATATCTCCAGTAAACAGAACTGGAATATTGGCTATGTTTCAATTGGTATAGGTACTATAATTTTCAGAGTGGATTTGAGGAATGAATATCTTGGATAAGTTCGTGGTTCCGGATTAATAATTTATTTCTAACTTATTTTTGACCGGAGGGCTTAAAAAGCTAAATCAGGCCCTGAAAACATAAGTGAATAATTTTGAACACCCTCAGTTACCAAACTGTCATCAATATCATGCCATGTATTCCAATTTAATATAGGCTTATCAGATACAAATTGAAATTGAATTATTTCAAACAATCACGTAATATAATCGGAAATTGAAGCAAGTCAAGCATCGTTCTATGCGTTATATCGAATCCAATCGTTTAATCAATCTATAGTTTGTGTAGGGTTCTGTCACAATGCCACAATTCTCAACGATAGCCGACTTCCTCAGTCAGCCAGACACTGCTTCAATTGACAATCAACATGATTGTAGCAGTCGCCCTGTTGTTTGCTTAATATTTACTGGAATAAACTTTCGACGTAATTTTTTTAAACGTCAGTGAGTAGTTTTGAGGGACAATGTATAAAAATCCGTTCAACAGAAGACATTGTACATTTCGTCAAGTATTAGATAAGATATTTAACGTTGAAAACACCAACTGGAGAATTAAAAAGGAAGAGGATGCGATCAACTTAAGCTCCGAAAGACTGAAGAGTGTGTCTATCTCCCTAAGCAACTTTAAGCTACGAAGTGAGAGAAAACAAAGAATTAGGAAGTGAATTTGAACAGTCTTTTTAGAGAAAAGGTAAATTTTCTTTCTTACGCAATGTATTTATAGATATCATTATTTGTACGTATACCTACTAATTGACAAAGAAACTACAACACTCAGAAGGAGCTGTTTAAATTTAATTTTTTTTTTGATAAAACATAGATAGTATAACTAGGAGTAAATGATTAAAATTTGGAGAAAAAATCGTGACGGTTTTTTATGTACCTAAACATTTTTTGTTACCCACATATTGTAGTCGTTTTTGCAAATTTTTTAAATTTTACAACAAAATAGCTGTTCGAGGAGATCCAAAATCGATGTTTATTTGTTGTTAAAATGCCTAGAGCACGTGTACGCGGAATTTATCGCCAGCTAAGTGAATTTGAAAGAGGCCGAATTATTGGTCTACGGGAGGCGGGGTTGTCATTTCGAGAAATCGCTAACCGTACGAGCAGAAATCCAACTACTGTTATGAGATGTTGCCAAGCGTGGTTTGATAATGCCCAAAATCGAAGATGAGTAGGCACCGGACGTCGAAGGGGCACATATGCCAGCTAAGTGAATTTGAAAGAGGTCGAATTATTGGTCTACGGGAGGCGGGGCTGCAATTTCGAGAAATCGCTAACCGTACGTACAAAAATCCGACGACTGTTATGAGATGTTGTCAAGCGTGGTTTGATAATGCCCAAAATCGAGTAGGCACCAGACGTCGAATGGGCACAAATGAAGTTCAAGATCGACGTCTAAGACTTATTGCTTTTAGAGACCGATTTGCGACACTTCAATCTTTGGCTGATGAGTGGTTAGGAGAACAAGGCCATCCTGTAACTGTCCGAACGGTTTACCACCGGATAAGGTCTTTTGGACTGCAGCATTATCGATCCCATCTTGTGTTACCTCTGACGGTTGAGCATCGCCGGCAACGATTACAGTGGTACAGAAAACGTCAACATTTGTATGAGGAATGGCATCAGGTCGTCTTTTCTGATGAATCTCGATTCTCCTTGGGTGCACATGATGGCCGAAGAAGGGTTAGACGACGTCGGGGAGAAAGACGTGAACCTCAGTTTGATATTGATCGTCAGGTACACCGGACAGGAGGCGTTATGGTATGGGGTGCTATTGCACATGCAAGTAGGTCACCTTTAGTCTTTATTCGAGGTAACATGACAGCGCTGCGTTACCTTCAAGAAATAGTGAAGCCTTAAGTTCTCCCTTATCTTAACCGGCTCGAGAATCCAATATTTCAACAAATAATGCGCGACATCATGTTGCCAAAGTTAGTTGAAAATTTTTTGTAGTGACCCATGTGAATATTTTGACATGGCCTCCCAGATCCCCCGATCTTTTGCCCATAGAGCATGTTTGGGACATCATGCATAGAAGGCTAGGAAATTTACCCCAGCCCCCACGGACTTTAGCGGCTCTGAGACATGAATTACAGGTAGATTGGGATAGTATCCCTCAAAAAGAAATAGACCATCTTATTGCATTCATGGCAAGACGTGTTGGGGAGTGTATAGATAATCGCGGTGGACAAACACATTATTAACAAATTTATAAAAAAAAATTGTAAAACCCTCGTTTTTTTTCTCAAATTTCAATCATTTACTCCTTGGTATATTATCTATGTTTTACCAAAAAAAATTTTAATTCGAACAGCTCCTTCTGGGTGTTGCAGTTTCTTTGTCAGTCAGTATATATATTGTACGCTCTATAGGTACTATTTTCAATTTTCCCCAAGATTGTTGATAATACTTTTAGAATTGTGTTTAATTAGTCAATTTCTGTTGAGGAAAGATACTCATTTTAGGGCATTGACTGATAACAAAAAGTTTACATTTCTTTCTTCCAAAAGATATCAGGATATGTAGGTAGGAAAACACAGAATGCGTAACTGACAATTTTTTTTCCAAATCCATCAGGAGATTTGTTGCTTTGATAATTCTAGAAACTTTCTTGTTGTCTACTTGAAGAGAATTGCGAGCAAAACATAGTCTGACCTTCAATTCCAGAGTAATTGATGGAGTATAAAAAGATTAATTGAACGCACAAGCTATTTTTTCAAGTTCATCGATTCATTTGATGTCGTACAACCAGGTGCGTGGAAAACTTTATACTTCTGAGAGATACCGCAAATTTTACGCGATTTATTATTTATCTGTTTATTCGTAACATGCTAAACACTGCCCAATCTGGTTTCAATCCTTAATATTCGATCCATAGGGCCGAGCACCCAGATTATAGACCAGTGCTGAAGCCTTTGAAAATGGTAGAAAGTGAAAAAAAAAATAATAGTAGGATGAAACCCATTGGAAAAGAAAGAAAATATAACAGATATTAAAGGAAAAATAATTTACAGGTGACCTGAGGTCAGGAAGTGGAAGGGGTGAGGTTTTAAGGGTAAGAAACGGTTTCCGGCAAAACTACAAGTCCTATGGAAAAAAGTTGAATGGGAATGTTGTAGGTAATGAAAAAATTCACAACTTTTGTAATTACACGTTTTCACATAACCTCAAAATTTATGTGAAAATTCAAATAACCAAGTTTTTGGTTTTTTATTTTTATCTTACCCTTTTATGAAAACTACAAAACTAACTACACTCTTGTCGTTGTGTTTTTGTCGTCTGACATATGTTTCGGAAACAAAGTTTCCATCTTCAAAGACGAAGCGTTACTAAAGCATGCAATCAATTTCTACATTCCAGTACGGGTTGACATTATACCCTTAGTCATAAGCCAATTAGTGAGAATAATGGGTTGTTAATAGGGGTTAGGTCATTATTGAGTAAAATATCCTTTCTCTTATACATTTCGAAACCTTCAAGGGTTCCTAAGTACGCTTTATTGGAATTTTTCAACAATTTGACGGAATTTTCTGAAATTGAGTGATTTGCAACTTTTTATGGCCCAAAACACACTGTAATTTTTTCGATTCAAAATATTTATTTTTTCACCTTACTTGGACTTAATATCGAAAAAGCGGCCTAATTTTCAATCGAAAATTCTCACGTCAAAATATCTGCATTTTTAAAAAAGTTGGTGGACTTTTTGTTCGTTGAAATCTCTACTTTCTGATGGTTTGAAAAACATTCTTTACTATGGTCAATTTTTTCAGAAAATGCTACGAAATAACAGGTACTAAGACCATCCTAGTCCCTTGCCCACTTCTCTATGAAATACATTTTGATGGGCTAAAATTTTCCTTAGGTCACTCAGGTATAAAAGTTATCTTGAAATAGCAATAAATAGACATCTACACTAGAGAATATTCAACAACTTTATTTTCTTTTTAAATATTAATTATATTAACTTAGCATTTTCTGAGGAAATTTACCATAGAAATGTATATTTTTTTTTATACCATAGGAAATTAGAGTTTAACGAACAAAAAGCTCACCGACGATTTTAAAAATGCAGATATTTTGACGTGAGAATTTTCGATTGAAAATTTGGCTGCTTTTTCGTTATTAAGCAAAAATAAGATGAAAAAATACAGTGTGTTTGAGACATAAAAAGTTGGGTTTTCTCTAAATTTTGTAAAAAAAAATGTTTGTAAAGATAAAATACAAACCAAAAACTAGGTTATTGGAATTTTTCACATAAATTTTGAGGTTATGTGAAAAAAGTGTTCATACAAAAGCTGTAGATCATTTTATAACCTACAACTTTTCCATTTAACTTTCTTCCATAGGAATTTTAGTATTGCCGGAAATCGAGATAAACCGTTTTTTACCCTTAAAAACTCACCCCCTTCCACTTCCCAACCTCAGATCGCCCGTAAATTATTCTGCCTTTAATTTTTGTTATATTCTCTTCCTTTTGCAATGGATTCCATCCTGCTATTATTTTTGTTTTCACTGAACTATAATAGTATTGTTATTACATAGAGTATACATCTTTATATATATCAAAATGAAATTAATTGAATAGATTCATGTATTTGTTTCAGATTCACTGGTATCTATCTTATGGTTTCACCATGCTCAAAATATATCGATAGAGGTAGGGACCCTGACATATGAGATTATATTTTGAGGTTACATAGTTTCATCCTGAATTTATGGAGTAATTTATGTTCAAATAACTGTATATAGTTCACTTTGATATCTTTAAATGATAATAAAATAATCGAATATCAAAATCAATGCCTATTTATTTCGAATGCTCATCCACCAAAAGTTGCATGTAGATGATATTGATATACCTACAAATTTATATGCTTAGGATAAGCAATCACTCGAGAAATGGGGGTTCTGATAAAAATAATATGCCTCAAAAACTTATCAACGGAATTAAAGAAGTCAGGATGTACATATTTTACTGTTGTATTGCTCAATCTGAAAATATATGCCTCGATGTTCTACAAACGGTCATTCGATAATCATTTAAGGATACTGTGGGAGGTATATTCATTATTAAATGGTTTATTTCTGGGTTTTCTCTCCCAAACTCTGAAAAATATCTATAAAATTTAAAAGAAAAAAAAAATTATTATTTTGTGATTTGCTTCTGCGTAAAAAACACAGATTTGTCAGAACCAATCAATCGAACAATGTTGCATAACAAAGAATAACGAAATAACATCAACGATGAAACAATTATACAGACTCCTTCGTCAGACTTAATGAAAATCTTCAGAATTATTTTTTGTTGATTGCTATTCTGAAATTCGAGAATAGATATTTTTCAGAGTTTGAGAGAACACCAATTGAGAGAATTGGTGTTCTTTGGACATGAAATATGTTCTCCTGTGAGATTGCTCAGCTCAATGAGATTGAATAAAATACCGATTCCACCATTATAGCGGTAAATCGATAATTCGTTATTCATACATGAACATTTACTCAATTCTTACAAAAATGACATAGTTTGATTTCCCTTTTAAGACTATTAAATTTAAGGAGATTGATTCATTCAGAAAACATTATTATCCATCCTGGATGTATGTTATTCAATAATTTCTTATTTAGCAATACATCATTGTATATACAGGGTGAGTCTTTGACCACTGCATTAATTTTAACCAAAGATTCCTCTCATTAAATGAAATACTTTTTTCATTTAACATTTTTCCAAATTCAGCTCAGGTAAAAAATAACAGGATGTTGAAAATTTGAAAATAAATCAGTTTTTTTTTTGTAGCCTTGACATCCTTTTTTCGAATAAAATGAATGTTGGCGTAAACTTTCCTATAACTATGATACATATTTTCCAAATATTAGTTATTTTCTACTTCTACTGGTTTTCTAGTTATGGACTCGTGGATTCATAAAACTAAACGAAATTAGCATAAAGAAAGCATATAAAGTTTTTCTTGAGTCATTTCAAGAATATTCCAATGTTTTAGAACATTATATTATTGATCATCATTTCTCCTTAAACGCACCGTTTTCGAGATATTCTTCATTGAATGTTTTAAAATGGAAAACTCCAGAAATTTCACTACTTTTATGGATCCGTCCCTGAGCGTTGGAATCCCGAATCAAGCTGTAAACCACGTTACCATGCCTTATTCTCGTCCGCCAACAATGTCATAGATAATTTATATGCGGGAGTGTATTAGCACATTGTGAAATCTTTAAACGCTTGTAACTTTTTACCTGAGCCGAATCTGGAAAAATGGTAAATGAAAAAAGTGTTTCATTTGATGAGAGGAATCTTTGGTTAAAATTAATGCAGTGGTCAAAGACTCACCCTGTATAAATGTATACCAGTATATCCGGTCCACAGTTCGTTTAAAACACATTTTATTTTCAATAAATAGATACATATATACACACACACTATTTATAATTTATTGATATCCAGTCATTAGATAATTTCTTGAATTTCTATTGGTGAACAGGTAAGGAGATTCCTTGGACGGGCAATTGAATTTTTCCATAACGTACTTCATCATCTTCATACTTTTCCTTCCTACTGGCTCTAGCAAATTATTCCACAATAAATTAGCTCCTGGAAAAAAATAATTACATCTTGACTTTATTTATATACATATAGTTTACATGGCGAACTTCGTACCTACCCAGAATCAATAAATGTTGTGTTCCAAACAAAATGTATGAGAGGTTCTGAAGAAATAATATCTAGTCGAAGTAAGAGGATATCTGGGATTATTCTTAGTTTATTTGCGTTCTGGTATTTCTCGCTCGCTTAATGCGGATTAAATCTTTGGCGAAAAAAAGCATGCAAAACGTCGCCACCAGATTTGAGAATCCACCACACTGAGAGATCAATTATACAACTTATACAACCCAAAAATCACCGTAACACATATTTTGAGAAATATCTGATAGAATGATTGTTCATTTCAAAAACTTTTAGATTTCCTGTAATATTTTTTCGAAATAATAAATGTATTTTGATTCCTCAAGAAAATCTGAATCTTAATTTAGTAGGTTCGGGAGTATTTGAATAATTTTATGGTTGTGAATACAGGAATTTTATGGAATGGTTGCCGACCTGTAAAATGAAAAATTACTCACCTAATGCATGCCCTTTTTGTGAGAAATGGAAACAATCGTGTGTAATGTAGGAAATATCAATGACCTCATCATAATAATGGGCAGGATCATTTGGTGCATTGAACAATTTCATAAAAGGTTGTAGGACAACTGTGAAGTCTTCCTTCAAATCGTATCTCCCACTAGCTACCTGAAAATGAGCCAAATATGAATCTTGATTATTTTTCTAATAAATCTGAAGCCATGTTGTCATATCTGATTCGAGTCCAGAATATCTTTGCAAGACAAAAATGTTCAATACTTTCGAACTTTCGATTTTTCAAAGTTTTTAACTTTACTCGCTAGTAGTTTGACAAGATGGCCCTAAGCCCCTGTTCAAAGAGCTTTGCCACATTTTTTAAATACAAATATGTAACAATTGCATATCATTCTAGCCCCACGTTGGGCGCCAAGTGTTACGGTAATTGGCTAGAATTCATGAATGCTACTAATAGTAATTTCTAATAATTAAATAATTGAGACTCTCAAACTCTTTGAAGGCTAGTTTGACAAAAACGCCAAAGCTCTTGTCCACAGAGGTTTCCTACATTTTTTGTTGATAGTTATTCTGACAATTTTCGAATTTCGGAATAACTATCCGACAATCTGTGACATTGTTTAAGAGTGATCAGGTTTTTTGTTCTGGTGTTAATTTTATGTTGTTCTAATGAAGGCATTGCATATTTTGTTTCTAATTTGTGGAATATAACTGATATGATATTTCCCAATTTCTTTTATATAATTGGGCGGGTAGAAGAATGACCCAAATCAATTTGCCCAAATGACTCTAATTTTCGAATTTTTGGCTGGAAAATGGTCTTAAACGACTCACCGGTCAATAATCCATGGTGAAAACCAATTCTGTCCGGCCGGCCGGTCCAACCAGCCGTAGGCGCGATATCTGTCAAACGAAAGGAGTTAGAGAATTTTAATTTGTAGGGTAGGTTTGGAGCGTAAATATCTTGGACGAGTTCGTTAATGGGCGAAATCCACCAAGGGGTTTCGGAGTTATGGCCGTTTTTAGTAAAAACATTTTTTATGAATATTTCCGGTACCGATCACTCGATCTATCTGAAATGTAGCATCAAATTGTAGAATCATGACCTTTATATGCATGCGAAGTTTTGTATTGATCGGATTTCCGTAAAGTGGCAAAGGCCAGCCGGTCCAGCCGGCCGTAGGAATGATAACTCTGGAACGGAATGAGCTACACAGTTGAAATTTTCAGAGTAGGTTTGGGAGATAAATATCTCGGTTAAGTTCGTTATTGGGCTAAATTGGCCCAATGATTTCGGAGTAACTAAAAAAAAATTTTTTTCTTCATCACAAATTTCAAATTAAAATTTTTTTGAGATGGAATTCCATTACAAGAATCCCTTGATGTCATTTGCAACTCTAACAAGCTAGTAGAAATATTTATATTTCACTTGAGTATGTATTCCAGCGGTCACTAGACCAAGTATTAGTTTATTGCTCGACTCATTCCGAAGAACTTCATATTATATGTATTGAGGAGGAGGAATATTATATAATTGTAGGATTTTTTTATCAATCGCCTAGGGGTTGATTGATTTACGCTCCTAACATTCGTCTTTAACGTCTTTGGTTTTCAAAAAAATACTTGTTCTGCTATTTACACACTTTATTTAGAATTCAACTCGAAGGAATATTACAACTTTGACAGTATTTACTTCCACAATTACTGAAGTTCGCAAACTACCGCAATATACTCTAAATTCGTCTAAGTCAGAATTCAATAAAACCGTCTAGTTCTCAAATATAAAATTGTTTCAAGCACTGAAGAGAAGTCAGGAGCTTTTGCGCGTATGTTCTATTGTCCATTCTCCTGTATTGGACACCCTTAATCGAATTTACCATGGTAAATTATGTTGTCCATTCTTTTGTATTGGACACTCTTAATTCGAATTTACCATGGTAAATTCGAATTAATAATTATAATAATTTTTTTTTAATTTTCTTGGGGTACGGTTCTTACAAAATTTTTTTTTCGTAATTTTTTTCAAATTTTTTTCAAATTTTTTAGTGGTACGGTTCTTAAAAAAAATTAAACACGTCTTCAAGCTGATTTTCTACTAATAGTTACCAAGCTTCAATTCGATAGAATCTTTATTTTGTGAGTTATCGAGGATATAATATTCCAGGTGGGTATAACTCGGAAACCGTTAAACCGATTATGCCCAAAAACGAACTTAACTCTCCCATTCGGATACGCAACCTACCCTGAAAATTGCAAGTCCTCATCTCCTTCTGTTCGAAAGATATCGAGGCAACGGTCACCCATCTACTGAACTCACACAAGGATGCTCGAATCTCCAACAATATTTAACCGATCGTGTTAAAACTTAAAACTTGGCAGTAGAGTTGGGTTCTTAAGGCTCTTGCACAATTTCAGCAATTTCAGATAAAGTGTTACTGATATATAGAATTTTTTTTTTAATTTTCAATAATTTCTTAAAAATTTTCTACAAATACTATCCTCACGAAGTTTTGCAAGAATTTTCGCGTTGGCATTCTACAACTAACAACCATGTTTCAATTCAATCGGTTTAGTATTTTTCGAGTTAATGAGGAGAAAAAAACCACCAAATTTCAGATGGCTATAACTCCAAAATCGTTTGGCCGCTTATGCTTATAAACAAACTAAAATGTCTTGTTCAGATGCACATCTTAGCCTGAAAACTTCAAGCTGCTATCTCTTTCCATTCTCAAGTTATCGTGACAACAAAAATATTTTTTAATGATTTTCTAGCCGTACGATTCGCACAAAATTGCAAACGTGCTAAGGTTCATATTCTACAACTACTCACCAAGTTTCAATTCGATCGGATTTATATTGGTTGAAAACAAAATTATTACTCGGAAACCATTTGGTCGATTATGCCCATTAACGAACTTGTCCGTCGCATTGGGATGCACCACCTACCCTGAAAATTTCAAGTCGCTAGCTTTTTCCGTTCTCAAGTTATCGTGGCAATGGCCGGAAAGAATCAAATTTGACCTTGAATTCTTCATTGGGGAGTCGAACCAAATCGTTTGAGACCATTTTCGTCAAAAAATTCGAAAGTTACAGACATTTGAGCAAAATGATAACGCGATGTTACCCAGAACATACGCGCAAAAACTCGTACTAGTTAACCGTCTTAATATCATCCTAGTTTAATCGCTGCTCAGAACAC
The DNA here is from genome assembly GCA_937662695.2 of Halyzia sedecimguttata. Taxonomy (NCBI): domain Eukaryota; kingdom Metazoa; phylum Arthropoda; class Insecta; order Coleoptera; family Coccinellidae; genus Halyzia; species Halyzia sedecimguttata. The sequence goes on from OW569418.2 coordinate 47,469,380, forward strand.
ACTGGGGTTTCAGCAATTCGTCCTACCCTAGGTACCTACTCTGTTTACCCAACCCCCTCGACTTGGCTTGCCCTCGGTGATTCTCTGGCTCAACTGCCCCGCCTTAAACCAATAGGATTTCCTGGGAACGATCCCACGGCTTAAGGCAATTCCTGGATTCTAGTCGTTGTTAATGTTGCACGTCAAGACCTCTTCGAGTTATAAAATCCAGATAGAGATATCCCGATAACCCCGACCTCCTCGGAGACGCCTGGGAGTCGGAGTTTGGTCATAAATTCTTCATCTCCTATCATCGTCTTCTGAATCTGTATAGTATTTGTAACGGTATGGTAAAGGATTTCAGGCGACAGACGTTCCAGAGAAAGTCTGATGCATCGATAATGCGTCGTTTCTACCCTTAAAATGTAACCCTAATTCTAACTATATACAAGTAGAATTCCAATCCTTATTGAAATCCTTCATAATAATACAACCCTCATTTTTAGTTCATTAGAATTAACTTACCAACTGTTCCTCCGCATACTGATAACTTCGGGTTGCTCGAATGACTGTCTCAAATTCATTGCCACCTTGGTGATGAAAACATGTGCAAAAGAAAGCATGTAGCATCTTGCACATCATAGTTCTTTTCACTCTCAAACTGACAGAAACATCTGAAAATAAATGACGTTTACATTTGCGCGACATACCCACCAAAAACTTATATCAAAACTCTGCAGTGTTCATGTCCATGTTCAACTAAACTATAGTCCGGTCAAATTAGACCAAAAAATAAGAGTAAAGTTACCTAAATTCCCACCAAGCTGAAAATCAGTAAGATTGTTTAAAATATCATTAAAAATAAAATTTGAAAGTTCCCCATCTTTCCCCTGTAAGGAAAAAAATTTATTCAAGGTCAAAGGTCAAAAAAATGAGTTTTTCGCGATTTTTAGCAAAACGGTAAGTTTTATCATAAAAATACTTCAGACAGAAATTGTAGATCATAAAATTATCTCCAAAAAATTTATCAATACTTTTTTCTCTACGAGCCACCGTTTTTGAGATATAACGATTCAAAAAGTTGTAATCGTCATAATATGCATGAGTACGCCACGTATAAATACATCTCTATAGTTGTAATATGTTAAAATATTTTTCTATCGGTCATTGTAATTTACACTACTAATATAAAATATACATAAGTTATAACAAGTTAAAACAAGTACAATTAGCTTGTCTTCCTCTAACCTCAGTTGCTGCTCATCAACATCTTTTTAGGGTATATTACCAAGTTCAAGTGTGGCTTGGTTATCGGCTAGACCCTACAGACTGGGGTTGGAAGTTGGTCAACAATTCATTAGAACCAGTGCACACTTTACTTCCACCTGCGCCGGAAAAACTGCTAAACTCGATTTTTTGCAACTGCAAAAAGGGATGCAGTGCTAAATGTGGTTGCAAAAAAGTCGGACTGTTCTGTTCTCCGGCATGTACACATTGTCAAGGCCGGTTGTGCTCTAATATTGAATCACCAACAGTAGAGGTTCCGTTTGATTCCAACGAGGCAACATGCGATACATCGCTATTAACGCAGTTTACATGCACCCAGGATGAAGATAAAGGAGAACAAGAACAAGAATAACAAGAACAAGACGAACAAGAACAAGAAAATCAAGAAGAAGAACAAGAAGAAGATTTTGAGAGTTACGACTCGGACGATTAAATTTCACTACTTTTTTTTAACTTAATTGCTTTCATCTTTTCAATCTCTGCTAATATCCATTATTTTTCAATAGTTTCAAATTAAACAGGATCAAAACTGACCCGTGGAATAGGCCTACTGGGGAAACCACGTTAAAAAAACGCTCTAAGTACACTACCTCATAGGTGGCGAGGAAACGTGTGCATATTATGACGATTACAACTTTTATAACTTTTTGAATCGTTATATCTCAAAAACGGTGGCTCGTAGAGAAAAAAGTATTGATATTTTTTTTGTAGATAGTTTTATGATCTACAATTTTTGTTGAGGTATTTCTATGATAAAACTTACCGTTTTGCTGAAAATCGCGAAAAACTAATTTTTTGACCTTTGACCTTGAATAAAATTTTTTCCTTACAGGGGAAAGATGGGGAACTTTCAAATTTTGTTTTTGATGATATTTTAAACAATCTTACCGATTTTCAACTTGGTGGGAATTTAGGTACCCTCGAATGTCTAAATTGACCGGACTACTAGTAAATTTCACAGGGAGTTGGACAGAATAAAACTAATCAACTATCAAAGTCATAGTTGATTAGTTTTATTCTGTCCAACTCTCTGTGAAATTTACTAGTTTACTCATATCAAAAATTCTTGAAAAGCACTAACTGAATTTTTATTTTAAAATAGATAAAATAGTGAACTTGAATGTTACAGACATTTTGGTAAAATGATAGTACGCTCCCTAAAACACGCGCTCAAACAGGACCAAGTATCCCTGAATTGCTCACATACCTACTTGACATAATACCATATAAAAATAAAAAACCATATAATGTTAGATGGTCGATATTTTGTCAAGAAAATTTGGAATTGTATTATAATATTAGTACCTATTTTTTTCTCAACCCTCTGTAGTCGAATAACTAGATATTACTACACACTCAGTATTTTGGGGGAAAAACAGAGATAGGGGAAAGAGAGAGGGGAAAGGAAAGATGGAAAATGAAAGAGATAAGCCAGAAAGGGAGGGGGGAGAGGAAGGAGATGTCAAACTTGACCCTTCTTCACGTTCCGTTCCGAAATGTAAGAATTTTCTGAAAAATATGGGTTCAAGCCCTGTGGACAGGAGCTTTCTGGCGCTCTAGTTCAAACAGACAAATTATATCTCCGAAAGTATTGGTTTCTCAGAGTTGGGAATTATATCAATGTATTCATATAATAGAACTGCATCCTAAAGGAAATTCAATTCAAATAATAGTTTATTTATCAAGATTAAATGAGCAATCATGAGAATGAGAAAAGCACCATGGAAGAAATCAAATTAAATCTGGCCAATTTTGCCCAATAACGAACTTAACCGAGATATTCATCTCCCTAAACTACTCTGAAAATTTCAACTACCTACCTCATTCCGTTCGAGAGTTATATCTATGTCTATGGATGAAAAGCAGTCTCACTACTCTCAGATCTCTTACTTCATGTTCAGTTCCGAAATGTAAGAATTTTCTGAGAAAAACTAATATCGGAGCAAACAACTGAGATTTAACTCACTTCGCTCACAATTCTTCGATTGATTAGTCTCAGGAACATCATTTGACATTATGACAATTCATATTCATACATAGAATAATATCATTCTGTGACAACGTTGAAATACGATTTATTATTGAAATTTTGAAAAATCATCTGAGATTTTTCTCACTTCGCTCACAATTCTTCGATTGATTAGTCTCAGGAACATCATTTGACATTATGACAATTCATATTCATACATAGAATAATATTATTCTGTGACAACGTTGAAATACGATTTATTATTGAAATTTTGAAAAATCATATCTCCGAAAGTATTAGCTTGTTAGAGTTAAAAATGATATGATTGGATTCTCATGATAAAACTTTTTATTAAAAAAAATTTAATTTGGAATTTGTTTCGTAAAAAAAAATTTTTTTTTTTGTTACTCCGAAACCATTTGTCCGATTTTGCCCAATAACGAACTTAGCCGAGATATTTATCCCCCAAACCTACTCTGAAAATTTCAACTCTCTAGCTCATTCCGTTCGAGAGTTATCGTGCCTACGGCCGGCCGGACCGGCCGGCCGGACCGGCCGGACAGAATGAATTTCGACCACGGATTCTTGATCAGTGAGTCGAACCAAATCGTTTAAAACCATTTTCATCGAAATATTTGAAAATTACAGACATTTGGGCAAATTGATAAGCACTCAGTTCCGAGGAACTAGAGCGCCAAAAACTAATTTCGGAAACAAACATCTGAGATTTTTCTCACTTCGCTGACATTTCGGAATACACATTTAATTTGAGATTTTGTATGGTATATAAGACATTTTTTATGACACTTCAGCCAGACGGTAGTCGAATTTAAGCGAGTAACCGGAGCAGAGCGGTTAATATCAATATCTTGCTAAACATAACCGATCGGTTATAATAGCAAGGGATTGGTCTTAACCGCACTGCTCCGGTTATTCGCTTAAATTCGACTATTGTACTTTTAGATGAAATGATAGATGTCAAATTTACAAATCGCCAGTCAGACAAAATTGAAGAACCCATAAATCATTTACCTTATATGTAATTACCTAGTACTGGAATCAAATTGACAAAAGTTCTGGGCAGTGTATTCTGCAGATAATCCAGTGCATACATAAGTTGTTTCACGTGCGCTGTTGCAGATCCTTTATCTTTATCGAAGCACTGCGCAGAACATATATCGTTGGCACCAAAGAAAATGGTTATCATTTTCCAATGGTTCTTGATGTCGATCTTAGGATCGGTCTTCATTTTTTTGACTAGTATTTTTGCTTGGCGAAGGGCATCTTCGTCTGCTGAGACTGGATAAGCAACGTTGAGTTTGGAGTGGTCAGATAGGAACTCCCCTGTTCCTGTTGAGAATCCTGTGAGATTTGGATTGTATTCTTTGAGGATATTGGGGACCGTCAGATATTCTCTCCATGTTCCTTCTCCACCTGTGGGAAGTGTTTTTAATATATTAATTCGGAAGCAACTTTCATATGCGAAGATAAGAATACAAATAAATACAAATAGGTACATAATTAATTATAGCTTTGATAAGTAGGTACTAACATTCAAAAGGTAGCTAACAATTTCATCGATATCCAGATAATTGACCGCGAATTTTTATCGCTGAACTCTTAAGCAGTTACAGCACCGATATGCTCATTATATAATTGGGAGACCATGAGTGATTAATTAATTATTACCTATACCTACTTTAAATTCGCCAATTTCTGAAGGAAAGGAACCTTTCTGGTTCCAAAAATAACTTTGTCTTGTTCGATTACAGACTCTTCCGTTAATAACGAGTTTCTCTGAATTATTTAGTGGATATTATTAACAATTTATCGCTCGAATGCATTATATTATATGCTCGATTGTGTGAAAGTGATAAAAACAGATGTATTTGTTCAGGGATAACCTATCCAAATTAAGAGTTCATTAGCTTGGAGAATGCTTGATATTATTATATGTTGATTGGAGTCGTCATATATAATATTCTATACCGCAATGCTCTACGATCTGTAATTTGAAGGTTCATAGAAAGACGGAAATGCTGGATATTCATATAATCTTCGAAAAGACCGTCATTTCCCTGTTTCTTTGCTCATTCAACAGCTTCTCCCCACAACAATGAATATTATTATCCACACAATTGTCCAGGTCAAATGAACGGCGTATTAGCACCTTTTTTGCAGGGGCATCCGCTTTGATGTTTCGCTCAATATCCTGATGAGTACGTATCAAAACCAGAACAAGTTTGATTCTCTAAGCCAGTGTTTGAGCAATATTTACAGCTCCAAACACTCTTTGACTTACAGTCAACAACGGATTTAAATTCTTGTGCATTTGTACTGCCTGAAGGTGCATCAACCATCTAAAATCTATGGGAACCTGTCCTACCAGGGCATTTGAGATTATAACAAATCTCACACCACTTCATCTAGTGATAGAGAAGATGGCCCATGAAGCCATTCTCAGAATATCTAGGAAAGGAATAGGTAATGAGAGAATTAAAAACCAGAAAGCCTGGTCCTCTCTTACCAGGTACATTTCATCAGCCAATCTTTCTAGTGACGAAATGATCAAGAAAGTAAGCATCGAAAAAAACTTCACTACAATGCTTGGTAGGAAAAAAGACTGGGACGGGGAACCCACCGCCCAAGTTCTTGAAAGAAATGCCATTAAATGGTATACAGACGGTTCAAAAACCACTGCAGGAGCTGGCGCTGGAGTATATGGGCCAGGCACCAAATGCTTACTATCGGTAGGCTCCTATCCGAGCATCTTTCAGGCAGAAATACTTGCAATAGAAAGTTGGGTGGAAAAGACCTAGAAAGAAAGTATCAGAGATGTGATATAGCAATCCACTCTAACAGTCAAGCTGCTATTAAAGCTCTGAGCTCCCATGTTATCGAATCCAAGCTTATATGGGAGTGCCGAAGAAAACTTAATGAAGTAGGCAAGAACAACAGGGTCTCCTTAGTCTGGGTTCCTGGTCACGCGGGAATCATAGGACCTCATAGACCTTAAGGTCGCAGTGCAACGTTATCCCCTACAACAATATACAGTCAACAACGGATTTTAATTATTAACCCCTTTGTACTGCCTGAAGGTGCATCAATCATCTAAAATCTTCGAGGGTGTCAAAGAAAATCTGAATATGTCAACAGAACCACATACGTCATCTTGGACATAGAGAAGGCATTCGACAAGATGTGGCACCAAGCATCAACATACAAAAGGAAGAAGAATACATTCTTCACTAAACTTATGAACATAGTATACTATAGTACCTCTATTCCATGAAATCAGAGGTGAAGATAGCAGACAAGAGGTGCACAACCAAAAATATAAATGCTGGTGTACCACAAGGATCGGTCTTGGGTCCGGTGTTGTTAGACATCTGTATATCTGACCTAACAGAAGTGATGAAATGCAAGATAACCGAATTTGTCAAACATCGCGTTGTAGCCCATTAGAGAAAGACGTTGCATATTTCAAAATGTGGAGATTGAAGAATATACCTACCAAAAGGAAACCACTGCCGTATATTTCCACGGCCCAAATCCCAAGAAAGAAACAAGAGGGGCCGTAACAAAATGAATAAAAATACTGAAGATAGAATTGTTTTACGTACACGAGAGTAAAAATGAGCTTCATTTTCTTCGATCACTGAAGTTAAATATTTGAGTAAATATAGTTAACCAAAACAAGTAGGTACATCGAAGGAATTTATGACATATACTATGGAGTGATTGATTTGTCACAGCTTATTATATTATAAAAATTACTGAACACAGCTTCATGAATAAACCTACCTGCACACCAAGATATACCCCTGTATTCTATCATGGTTCCTAAGGCATATTCTTCCAAAGCTCCATTACCAGCAATTAAGGAATCCCCCATGGCTCCGATAACGTCAATATCGCCAGGCCTCAGTCTGTGTACACTATTTGGAGGATACGCAGATCTACCGATGCCTGGGGCTGTGCTGTTTGCACATGGAAACCGCATGAAGGGAGGGAACGGCTTCTGTTTCCTCACGTTGCCGGATCTGTTTGGATACTTGATCAAGAAGTTTCCTCCATTTATCTAGAAAATGTATTTTGTCATGAGGACTATTGAGGTGGAATACATGAGTGGCAATTTGGCCAACCAGCATCAATTACTTAATAATATATATATTCTTTTGAACTTTGAGCATTACATTCTTTCTTCTAACAATAAAGCATGTGCATGAAAAAAGTGTTAGTGTAACGGGCTACAATACAATTCGATGTATGATACAAGAGCTTAGGGAAAACCTCGGCAAAAAAACCCTGTCTCCCGGATAGTGTTGCGATTTATGATAATTGATATTGTTGAAAAAATATGCTGAAATATTGAAAATTTAAGGCCATCTTTTTCATCACTATTGATTCTTCCTTGAATAAGCTGAGGGGTTTCTCCAAGGTACCCGGAACTAAATCTGGAAAAAGAAAAGACAAAAGGAGAAAACGAAAAAATTCAAAATGGAATATTCCATGGTTTATTAAATAGATTTGAAATTCACCACCCATTCCGAAAAAGACTCAGAAACATTATGAATAGCCCTCAAACCATCCTGAAATCTATATATGGGACAATTATTAACTAAATGATCTATGGTCACCTCTGGTTCCCCGCATTCACAACTAGGGTTCTCATCTGAAAAGCATGCTCTTGCAACGACCATGATCCGTTCTTAAGCGATTCAGAATGGACCACATTTTCCTTGGAAGATCGAACCCTGGAACTCTATTTGAAGAATCAGAAATTAAATCTTTGTTGAATAAATCGTAAGAAATCCCTTCAAATCGCCAAACTTCCTTGTCGCTTTTATTCGAATTGAGAAAACAGTTGGAATATAAAGGATTACGTGACTTCAATTTGGGATTCTTATTGCCTGGAATATAGCAGAGAATCGGAAAGGAATGAAATTTATTCCAAGAATTTAAAACAGCCATCTGACTGCGAATGCGGGGCCGGACAATGTTTGAAAGAACTGGTAGCCAATCAATAGGTGTAGATCTAATAGTTCCAGTGATTATCTTCATAAATGATTTCAGCTGTGCATCAATTTTTTGCGCATGAACACTGTTAAACCAGGGGGGCAACAATATTCAGCGGCAGAAAAAAACAAGGCTAAGGTTGCCGTACTACTACTACACGGAGAGTAGCTGCATCAGCACTCCAGGAAGTACCAGCTAATTTCTGCAGAATATTATTCCTTGTTTTCAACTTTAGACGCAAGTCATACAAATGAGCGTTAAAATCCAAAGAGGCATCTAGTTTCACATCTAGGTATTTAGGATTAAAATTATGTCTAAAGAAAGAATCACCGAAAGCTACACTCAATGTTCTATATTTTTGACGATTGTTCAAAGGGAAGCAAGAAACCCCAGTTTAATTTAGATTCAGATAGAAATGTCACTCAAATAGGTAATTTTTCTGAATTTCTAAATCTGCAGATAGATTGTTTTCTATACTTTGGAAATCAGAATGACGAAATGCAAGGGCAATGTCATCAGCGTATATGAATTTTTCAGAGGAAGTAGCAGGAATATCACACAGATATAAATTGAAAAGGAGAGGTGCTAAAACTGAACCTCGTGGGAGACCATTTTTCAAATCTTTGAAATTACTACTATTATTATCAACAAAAACACGAAACCTTTTATCTGTAACATATTTTCTAGTTGACGATCCATTTTTCCACACTTTAAATGGTTATAAAGTTTGAAACTCAAACCATTTTTCCAAACTGTGTCATATGCTGCCAACAAATCCAAAAATGCTGTTCCTGTTTTCATGTTATTATTGAAACCTGTTTCGATTAAAGTAGTAAGACTTAGAACCTGATCACAACAATTCCTATTTTTCCGGAAGCCATCCTGTCAGAATAGAGAATGATTTTCTCAATGACAAATTATATACGATTAACCCTAATTCATTTGATATTGAGACGCATTTCGTCGGCACTGCCACAAGCATTCAATTCAAGAGAATTCATTTATGAAATCCGTAGGAATTAATTATTTAATGTTCACAAAGTTCTTGAGTTTTAAAAAAGTCGCAAGAAGAAGAAGGAAGAAGAAGATGGAAGAAGAAGAAGATGGAAGAAGAAGAAGAAGAATGACAGAAAGACTCTATGTCCAGATCATCGATTGTGAGGTATAGAGAGATCATTAGTTGTTAAGAATATAATATGATATAGTCAGAAGATGTCGCTGTGTCAGAGAAACGTATGAAATAGATAATTTTTCATTTGAAATATCTTAGTCATTTTGACAACTATCCTGTCGCAGTAGATCTCAAGATCAAATGAGCAAAAATCACGCTGAAGGCGATGTAAACCATCTGGTTGGTCTGTGCTATTGACGAACAACCGAAGTAGTTCAGTATTTGCCCATGATTTTCATAAATAAACAATAAGGTGAAAGCGATCATCGGTATTACTGGTCCTTATTCCATTTTCTTCCAGACTAGCGATACTCACGACATATAGATCCGAATACCAACTAAGTACCGATTCCGATATTAATATTGGCAAACAATACACACCTCTGTCATTTTCACTAATTTAAGTCTCGCTATCAATATTCAGTATTCTATTAATTTGTATGCATGGGTCATTGTTCTTTTCACTTTCCATCAGGTTCATGTTATGTCATAGTGTATTTCGATTGTGAATCGATCTTGAATCCGGGTGAACTACTCAAATGAGAAGTTTTTTCTGGGTACTATGTTTTCGGGAATCATTCGAAAACAAAAACATAGTTTTATTTTAAGGAGACCCTTTTAGTCACAAACGGTAATTTTACAAATTGTTACTGCTCAAGTGCTCACCCTTCTCGGGCGATCCTGCTTTATACCAGCCCAATGGGTTCATGCACCTGCTAAGGTTTCCACCTGATGGGAAAAGTTATTCTTCCTGGTTCCGATACCGGGAATTTTCTGTCGCTAGAGAAAGTTGATGGTCCATGAAATGCCATTGTTACAATGTGCTCATGTCTTGGGATGACTAACTCGGTTCAACTATGTCGAATCGCTCTTGTCACCACAGTTTGTTCCGAATTTACCTCTATACCTAGTTTTATACGGTGAAGAAATTCATGAATTTCTTCGCGAAGTTCTTCATGAATTTATTCACGAATTTCTTCATGAACTGTATGGTTTTACACGGGCGAAGAAATTCAAGATGATAAATGTCAAATAACAGTAATACCAACTGTAAACTTCTAAATTGGCAAATATTCAGACGACAATAAACGCAGCTGTGGCTCTTTCCGAATTTCACTCGTTTTTTACCACAAAACACAACTCGAACTTCCAAACAACAACTTCAACGACCACCGGTTCATGTTTTACAGCTTTTTCGATCATTTATGGTATGAAACAGATGTTGGTACCCCTGGCTTCACGCGAAACTTGTTGATAAGAGAGAACAAGTTCTAATTTCGTGAAGTTCTTCATGAAATTTTACATGAAGAGACTTCACGTCAAGTTTGTGTTTTACACGGAGAATTTCTTCATGAAGTAACTACATGAAGAACTTCGCGAAGAAATTCATGAATTTCTTCACCGTGTAAAAGTAGCTTGTGAAATAGGGCTGGGACCAACAAGAACAACAACCCAATCTATTGAATGTGATCCCTTATGTTCATGGCCTTTCGGAAAAAAGTCAGGAGTTCAATATAAGAACCGTTTTCAATACACAAAATGATCTTATAGGTCTTTATTAACTAAGACAAAACCCATTAATCAAAAACAAAAAGCCGAAAACTGTGTATTCAATATTCCTTGTATTTTGTTGTCAATAGTATACAGGAGAAACATCAGGACCACTAGAAATAAAAAAGTGGTTCAAGCCCTGTGGACAGGAGCTTTTTGGCGCTCTTGTTCAAACAGACAAATTATATCTCCGAAAGTATTGTTTTCTCAGAGTTCGGAATTATATCAATGGATTCATATGATAGAAATGTATCATGAAAGAAATTTAATTTAAAAAAAGTGTCGTTTAAAAAAAATGCTTTAAAATTTCAAATCTTATAAAAAAAGAGCAATCTACAATGCTTCAATGCCTTAATGCTTCAAAAATTGTCATTCAATTTATTTATCAAGATTAAATGAGCAATCTGCAATGATTCAACCTCGTGGAATGGGTTGTTCCAACTTACACTTGGTGCATAGTTTTCACAACTCGAAATACCTAAGGAAAGTATCATCGAAATGTCTAGAGCAAGGCTGGAGACAATCATAGGAGATTGTCCATTTTTTCCTGATATTTGAGTAGGTAGTGGATTACGAACAAATTATTTTAATAGTTCAAAATATATTAATACAATACTATCATCTTTTCATAATTTAAAACTTAATAGTTCATACCACTAATTACCACTAACACATTATTTTCTGTATTATGAACCTTAACTCAAGAAAAATTATTGATACACAAATGTAGATCCATATTTCAGTATTTTTTTGCTAGCAACATTCTGAAAATACTGTATTTAGGAACATGTCTCAATACTTAAGGAAGTAAAAGGTAATATTAACCTCAGTGGTCAACGAACAGTAATTTCTTTTGATGATTCCATTATGTTCTTCTTTCCTATTGCCTCCATAAACTACATCAAAACAGTCTTGTGTATATTCACAAATTCAAGAATCGAATACTTGTTTTCCAAGAGAAAATAACAATTACGAATTGACAATCTCCAATAGCTATAAAAGATTACATTTGTGAATAGTGATCACAGACATATTCTGTGTTCACATTCTGTGAATACATAGAACTTACGATGTATTATTGAAACTTTTAAACATCATATCTCCGAAAGTATTAGCTTGTTAGAGTTATGATAACAATGAATTCTTATGATGAAACTGCATCTTAAAAAAATTTGAATTCAAAAGTTGTAATGTAAAAAAAAATTTTGTTTTCGTTATTCCGAAACTATTACACCAATTTTGCCCAATAACGAACTTCACCGAGATATTTATCCCTCAAAACAATTCTGAAAATTTCAACTGTCTAGCTCATTCCGTTCGCAAGTTATCGTGTTAACGGCCGGACGGACCGACGGACAGCCGGACGGCCGGACGGCCGGCTGGACAGAATCGATTTCGACCACGGATTCTTGATCAGTGAGACAAACCAAATCGTTCAAGACCATTTTCAGCCAAATTTGGGCAAATTGATAAGCACTCTGTTCCGAGGAACAAGAGCGCCAAAAAGTCGAAACATAAGAGCAACTTAAGATATAGAGACATACAAAAATTGCAGAACATGTACATATGTACAATCCATGGATATCAGATGATGGATTGAAGTAGAACAAAAGTTCTGATAACATAAATAGGAAACTTAAGGAGTTGACCTGTATTTTGAACAGATAATGCAATTTTGCAAACTGATCAATTGGAATTGTCCATATTTGGTTGAATTCGTTGAAGAAGGAGTTGGGACTTGGGAAATTTCTATGCAAAGTGAAACTATAGTCGAATTTAAGCGAATAACCGGAACAGTGCGAACATAATCGATCGGTTATAATAGCAAGGGATTGGTCTTAACCGCACTGTTCCGGTTATTCGCTTAAATTCGACTTATGTTACAAGACTGATGTCAATGTGAAAATTTTCGAATTTCCAAATTTGGAAATATTGCGTCGAGGTACCGCCGGACATTGCGTTGGTGATATGGTGGTGCTCCATCCTGTTGGAACCATATCATATTCCATGGAACTTGAGTATTTCCTTGATCAGGATATAAATTTGCTAAAGTTGTAAAGACATCATTTTGAAATAGGTATTGCTAAATAATTATCGGCATTCAAATTACCCTCAATAAAATAGGGTCCTATGATATGGTTTCCAACACTTTCTGTCCAAACATTAACCTTTTGAGGGAATTACGGGTGTTCCTCTATTATCCAGTGAGCATTTTTGGTAGACTAGTAGCGGCAATTTTGACGATTAGCATGGCCGTTGAGAGAAAAATGGGTTCAAGCCCTGTGGACAGGAGCTTTCTGGCGCTCTAGTTCAAACAGACAAATTATATCTCCGAAAGTATTGGTTTCTCAGAGTTGGGAATTATATCAATGTATTCATATGATAGAACTGCATCATAAAGGAAATTTAATTCAAATAATAGTTTATTTATCAAGATTAAATGAGCAATCATGAGAATGAGAACTGCACCATGGAAGAAATCAAATTAAATCTGACAATTTTGCCCAATAACGAACTTAACCGAGATATTCATCTCCCTAATCTACTCTGAAAATTTCAACTACCTACCTCATTCCGTTCGAGAGTTATATCTATGTCTATGGATGAAAAGCAGTCTCACTACTCTCAGATCTCTTACTTCATGTTCAGTTCCGAAATGTAAGAATTTTCTGAGAAAAACTAATTTCGGAGCAAACAACTGAGATTTTTCTCACTTCGCTCACAATTCTTCGATTGATTAGATAATCTGTCAGGAACATCATTTGACATTATGACAAAACATACATAGAATTTTATCATTCTGTGACAACGTTGAAATACGATTTATTATTGAAATTTTGAAAAATCATATCTCCGAAAGTATTAGCTTGTTAGAGTTAAAAATGATATCATTGGATTCTTATGGTAAAATTGCTTATTAAAAAAAATTTAATTTGGAATTTGCTCTGTGAAAAAAAATTTTTTTTTTGTTACTCCGAAACCATCTGTCCGATTTTGCCCAATAACGAACTTAGCCGAGATATTTATCTCCCAAACCTACTCTGAAAATTTCAACTATCTAGCTCATTCCGTTCGAGAGTTATCGTGTCTACGGCCGGCCAGCCGGCCGGACCGGTCAGACCAGCCGGACAGAATGAATTTCGACCACGGATTCTTGATCAGTGAGTCGAACCAAATCGTTTAAGACCATTTTCATCGAAAAATTCGAAAATTACAGACATTTGGGCAAATTGATAAGCACTACTACTACTAATTGGATAATATTGTTATCCAACATGTCTATCATTTGTCCACAAAAATAAGTTCTTCTATCAAATTCGACTTCTAAGAGCTCCTGGGTAGGTGTCATTTTACAGGGATGCATCATATTTTGTTTTAATATGTTTAGAATCGATGTATGGCTGACATTGAATGTTGTGGAGGCATCTCAACTCGATTTATTTGTATGTTGGATTTTTTTTGCTTTTTTAATCTGCCTTGCATGCCCATACTCGTGAAACTGCTTCTCTATTTTACTTATTGTCTCTAGGATTACAGGCGGCAAATTCGCGCCTTACTTCTTTTTGTGTTCGGGTGTTATCTTCTTGACCAATCATTTGTAAAATGATTATTTCGTGCATTTCCGTTAATCGAACCATGATTCAAAATTGAGGTTAATGAAATTCACAAACACAAATAAGACATTTTATAACCTACAACTTATCAGCACAAAACAATTTGCGAAGGCGTTCTGAAGAAACTAACATTGCCACAGAAAGTGTTTTACGTAGTTTTCATGGTACCATCAGTAATACACAATGTTATGGTCATTTATCATTTTCTTCCTATTACATATTGAAGGCAAATATGTTTAGTATTATTGGCGCTCTAGTTCCTCGGAACTGAGTGCTTATCAATTTACCCAAATGTCTGTAATTTTCGAATTTTTTGATGAAAATGGTCTTAAACGATTTGGTTCGACTCACTGATCAAGAATCCGTGGTCGAAATTCATTCTGTCCAGCCGGCCGGTCGTAGGCACGATTACTCTCGAACGGAATAAGCTAGACAGTTGAAATTTTGAGAGTAGGTTTGTGGGATAAATATCTCGGTTAAGTTCGTTATTGGGCGAAATCGGACAAATGGTTTCGGAGTAACAAAAAAAAAAAATTTTACACAACAAATTCCAAATAAAATTTTTTTCAATATGTAGTTTTACCATTAGAATCCATTCATATCATTTTTAACTCTAACAAACTAACACTTTCGGAGATATGATTTTTCAAAATTTCAAAATAAATCGTATTTCTATGTTTTCACAGAATGATATAATTATTCTGTGGGTATTCTATGAATTGTTATAATGTCAACTTATTTTCCTGAGACATGACGTTGTCTAATTCATTCATTCCAGCAATCGTAGAAATATGAGATATATAATATCATACCTTTTGTTGGTTGATATTTTCATGCCGATGGTCAATCCATATGATGATGGGAATGGTAATGGTAAGTTAATAATATTGAGTTCAGAATATCTCCACTAAAAACAAAACTGTAATATTGGTGTATTGGAGAGAATTTGAGAAAAGATATATATTGTCGTTCATCATAGAATTGAGGAATGAATATCTCGGATGAGTTCGTTGTTGGGTGAAATTCGTCTATTGGTTTTGGATTGATAATTTTTGGCACATGTTTGAATTCAATTTCTGCTAAGATGAAGTTCTTTCATAAGAATCCATTGATATTATTTCCAACTCTGCGAAACCAATATTGTCGGAGATATAATTTGTCTGTTTTTAACTCCAACAAGCTTATACTTTCGGAGATATGATTTTTCGGAATTTCAATAATGAATCTTACTTCTATGTTTTCACAGAATGCTATAATTATTCTATCTAAGCTTTATTATATGCTCTGTGTTCATACTCGTACACACAGAATATAACCTATCCTAACCTAACGATATGTTCTGTGCTCGTACATGTCATCCTATTCTATAAGAGAGAGTCAGATTCATTAAGCTATTTTAATTTGATTTCTTCCATGGTACAGATCTCATTCTCAAATTTCTCATTTAATCTTGATAAATAAACTATTATTTGAATTGAATTTCCTTTATGATGCAGTTCTATCATAAGAATACATTGATATAATTCCCAACTATGAGAACCAATACTTTCGGAGATATAATTTGCCGCTTTGAACTAGAGCGCCAGAAAGCTCCTGTCCACAGGGCTTGAACCTTTTTTTTTGTAATAAGATGTGGGAATATTCGAGGGAATATTATAATGAATTTCAGAAATCAAATAATTTTATTTTTTTCTATTTTGACTTTTCCAATAAACTGAAAGTGATATAACATTTCCGGATAGCTGATTACGCTGCCTTTTAAATGATGTATCACAAGCCAATATTTCCTATTTGAAAAATTCGGGGTTGTACCTGTCTTTCTAAGGGGGTTGAAGGTAGGGTTCGCATTTTTACGAAGAAGAATGACAATTTAAAATTTTAATTTAACGGTTTAGGGATTTTCCATAAATATGTACTTGATACAGTAACCAAGATAATGAATTTATTCCATTTGGCTTTTCCACACTGTATATATACCTATATATTATCTGTACATCCTTTCAATGAAATAATTCTACGAATCAAAAAAATGAACTGAAAGTAATACTCACCATCGTGGTCTTGCTGAGGTAATTGTAGAGATAGTCCAGGATCGACCTTTGACACAGAACGTTGGTCAAATATATACTAACGATGGATATCACGGAAATCCATCTGCATAAGTGCATTTTTGAGGTGGCAACTTTCTCAACACTTGGCCTGCTGCTCGAAGAACATCAAAGCATTGCTAACTCACACGTTCACTGCAAAAAGGACTCCCTTAGATCGGAATACAAACAAGCACAGATCTGTAGCTGAACTGAAACACTCAATCGATTTTTGCAAATTATGATCATACATTTTTTCAGCTGATGGATTTGTTATTTACCAGAGGTAACTACGAGTAGTAAAATATGGGTCTTGATCTTGCAGGTAAATTAAATTAACCACTATCCATGTCAAGGTACGCCAATAAATGAACAATCAGAACTACGGAATAATCAGCTTTATTGTTTTTCAAAAAAAAAACTTTATTGGATCTTAATTTCAATCACAGGGATTGTCATTGCTTAGTAAATAATGAAATGAAAGTAAATTATGTATTATATCCTGATTAGCAGTATCCTTGATCGTTATATATTTGGCAAACTTCGCGGTAATTTAAAAGTGCATATAGTTGAAAATGCATAAATTATATTATTAATTAGTATAATGACTAATTCCATTGTTGAATCTATTCTACCACATTTTAAGTCATTATTATTTATTATGTAGGGAACATGCTTTTTATGAAAGCCAATGTCATTGGTGGATGAAAGTGGGAGTTTGTTTCAATCGAATTTTGTAACTTCAATGGAGTTACTCCGACAATGATCATCTGTGAGTGTTTATTGATATTATTGCACATAGATTTTCAATCAAACTTTTTGAGTAAGGTTACTTTGTGCTTATCGTCTTCAAACCAAATAATAATTTTTAACACCGGGTAGTAATTTAGCAAAAATCTATGGGGGTATTTCACATAGTTATTTGTCACCAACCTACTTGATCAAGAGCATGGAAGAAACAGCTGAACATATTCTGTTCGACTGTAACAACCTTAAAGAATTGAGGGTCATACACCTAGGCAACCCAACACCTACGATTCCTATGGTGAGAGGGACTTCTCCTTTTAAGCTCGCGGCATTCCTGTCAGCGTGTTTTTTGGAATGAGTCTCACGAGTCTGTCAAGCGGAAGAACAATGGGCCAGAAGGCCTCAGTTCAGCCTGAGACGGCACCGCGGAAGAAGAAGAAGAAGAAGAACCTACTTGATATTAGCTAGTATGACTACAATTGACATCGGCCAATTTAATTTTTTTTTTTAATTAGAAGCTCTGTGAATTTATGTGGGAAGAGTGAATACAATTTATATTTGGCACTCTCGTTCCTCTGAACATAGTGTTTATTTTTGTGTGCATGTTCTAGGGAACGGCTTGCTATCATTTTGTCCAAAAGCAGGGCAGTTGTTGCCACGATAACTTACATATGGAAAGAGATATCGACTTGGAATTGTCAGGGTAATCTGAAATTTTGTCATTTCCCAATAATTTTGAAAATACAGATTTGATTGAATTGAACCTTGGTAATCTGTTGTAGAATGCTGACGCTGAGATTTTAGCACAATTTAATGAGGATCGTATAAGAAAAAAAAATATTTCTTTGAAAAATAATTTTCATTATGTAACTGACTCTGAAACTCAGTTTCAGATAAAATATATATATCGAAAATTGAGAACAATCTGCTCAATTTTTTGTGCCGAAATTAACAATTTTAGGAGAAAAAGTCAAGAAACAAAAAAGTAAAAAAGTTGCGTATGAATTTTTGTACTTTAAATCAATTTTTTAATTTGCGAAATGTTGAAGCATTAAAAAGTTCTGATGCATTTGTGGGTGTTGATGTTCTCACTCCTTTGTGATAACAAAAAATGTCCAAAAAAACCTTGAATTTGCGTTAGTGATCTGCAAAATAAAATTTTTATAAAGATTCTGAATATTAATTAAAATCAAAATGTTTCCCGCAATTTAAAAGGGCTGAGATCTGTTGAGTTTTTGGCCAGAAATTAGTTCAGAATGATAGCCTTGTGAACCGTTGTGTTATCGTGGTGCAATATCGAAATAAAAAGATTTTTTAAAAGCACTAAGGTGAAGTTAGGAGCTTATGCGCTCATATTCATTTGTCTATTCACGCCTTATAAAAAGTTGATCGAGTGGAAATTTGTTACTCGATTGTAAAATGGTAAAAAATAATTTTCTATTGATGCGATACTCACGAAATTTCGAAAAAAATAGTGCGCCGGCATTCTACAAATTATTACCAGGTTTCAATTGAATCTGATTAATATATTTTGAGTTATTGAGGAAATAACAACAACAACAAGCTTCCTAAATAGTGCATTGGAATATATTTAGCTATTTTAGTTTAACAGGGCCGGACTGAGTTGTAGCTCTTAATGCCTATGTAATTCACATTCTGTGTGCTAAAGACCTAATAACAATATAACCGGGCAGCTTGAACCTTGAGCCAAAATATGGGATACTTGTTGTCCATAAAATGAACTATATCCAACAAAAATAATGGTAATTTTAATATTTCCGACTGAAATAATATGAGTTGTCTGGAATATCAGCTTTAAAGATCTGCTAGGTGAAAAGAAGCAAATATTTTTCTGATTTTATATTCAAATCGAAACTTGACAATTTTGATTTAATTTTACAGTTGCCTAGAAAATATGTTAAATTTGTTTATTTCCATTGAAGTCCGCCCGCTACGTTTTTTACGACCATAGAATAGAGAATAATAAGAAAGGAGTATTTGGCTTATTGAGTGTTGTATTGGTTTTTATGAATGGCGAATAAAGAAATCGTTGCGTAATTTCTCCAACTATTTAAGCAATAAAAGATATGTAATTTTCTTCCTAACATTATTATAGCACACTATAATATGATTAAAACTCACAAAGCACCGCGCAGTTACACATGAAAAAACCTCAAAATCAGCTTTAGGCTCCTTCCTTATTATTATCTATTTTATGCTTACGACACTTTCATAACCTCGATTAGTACTCGTATTATTTCAGTATTTTGAAATTTTGATCATTTTACGACGTTGAAGTTGATTACGAGCGAAAACGAGCGAAACTAAACTGAAAATTTTTAAAAAGCACTGTCGTGAAGTCTTTGAGCACATGTATGTGCGGAATTTCACCAAATTCTGACGGTTTCTGAAATATAAAAAGACAAATTTTGAAAATTTTTTTTTTAGTAATATACGATCCTCACTAAATTCCGCAAAAATTTGCGCGTCAGCATTCTAGAACATATTACCAAGCTTAAATTGAATATGTATTTTTTGAGTTATCAGGGAACTAACAACAAAATATCGTATAATCGAAACCGTTTTGCCGATTAGGACCATCCACAAAATTAACTTTGGTATTCGGATGCACAACCTACCCTCCGAAAATGATCGTGGCAACGGTCACCCATCCAGCTACTGAACTCGCCCAAGGCTGCTCGGCTTCCAATATTTCTTCAATATCTCCAATAATATAGATCCGATTGTGTTAAATTTGAGAGCTTGGCTGTAAAGTTAGGTTTCCAAGACTCTCACAAGTTTTCATCGATATTGAAGGATAGTTTCTGAGATACAGAAAGTTTGCATAAGTAATTGGGTCTCACAACTAGTTACCAAGTTTCAATTCGACGGAATCTGTAAATTGTTAGAGCTATTGGGAAAACAAAATTTCAACTCCGAAATCGTTTGGCAGATTATCCGCCGTATTCACAAAGCGTTCAATCTCCGTTAAGTCCTAACTGAGGTCCTCAGTTAAGGATAATTAAGAATCGCAACCTCAGTTTAAGTGAAAATTCACGTAAAACAGGCCTGTTTCAGCACCGTTACATACGTTAACTGAGGTTGCGATTCTTAATTATCCTTAACTGAGGACCTCAGTTAGGACTTACCGGAGATTGAATGCTTTGTGAATACGGCGGTATGCCCATTAACGAACTTAACTGTGGCATTCGGATGCGCATCCCAGTTTTACCAACGCTCAAAAATATTCCCACCTAAAGCTGAATTCAAAATTGATATTTATCCAAAAATAATATTCTATAATTTTCTTTATTTATAAATCACTCACTACTTCAAATATAATTTCGTATTCTTCTGGTTCCGATTTTTTAAATCGAACATGTAGACAGTAAATTAAACCCGCAGATAACAGAGTAGAAACTACTAATATGATAGATTGGGTTATCCTAGGGACTTTAAGAATTCCTAAAAATATAAAGCTCCTAAAAAATCCCAATCAACTTATTTACCCCTCAAAGTGGGGAGAAAACCCCTAAATTGTGAGCACTGGAGCAACCTATGCAGAAAGTTGCAAGTCGGCATCTCTTTCCGTTCGAAAGTTATCGAGGCAACGGACTGCCGGACAGAATCGAATTTGACCTCGAATTCTTTATCAGTGAGTCGAATCTAATCTTGAGACAATTTTCGGCAAAAAAATCGAAAATTACGGACATTTAGGGCACGTTGAAAAATTGTATTTGAGAGTTAATAAAACATGAAGGTTTTCGATAACTTCTTGAACAATGTATGTATTATGCTTGATTCATTACATTTTTCTTCTAGATATACAGGGTGAGTCTTAAAGTTGTACATTAATTTTAACCATAGATTCCTCTCACCAATTGGAACACTTTTTCCCTTCACCATTTTTTCAAATTCGACTAAAAAGTTAAAAGTTTTTAGCCATTAAAGATTTCACTATGTGCTAATACACCCTGCATATAAATTATCTATGAAATCAATGACGGACGATGAAAAGGTACGGTAACGTGGTTTACAGCTTGATGACGGATTCCAACGCTCGGGGGCGGATCCATAAAGGTAGTAGAATTTCTGGAGTTTCCCATTTTATAACATTCAATGAAGAATATCTCGAAAACGTTGCGTTTAAGGAGAAATTAAAAAGAATAATTTATTGTAATAATGCCTAAAACGATTGAATATTCTTGAAATGAGTCGAACAAATTTTATCCGGAAAAGGATGTCAAAGCTATAAAATAAAAACTGTTTTTTTTTCGAAATTTCAACAGCCTGTATCTTTTCACCTGAGCCGAAATTGGCAAAACGGTAAATAAAGATTTTCATTTCATGATATGAATCTATGGTTAAAATTAATGTACAACTTAAAGACTCACCCTGTATATACTATAATTCAAACGTGAAACGTGACGTTCTTTATTTTTTTAATTCAACCATAGATTTTAAAACAAAAACCCAACCTCGATGGTTAAAATTAAATGCAGCATAGAATCAATGTATGAAAATAACTTTTCATAAGTAACAATGTAGTAAAAAAAATTAACATGAAAGAATAAAAAAAATATGCATTTGACATACCGGGATATATGTGAAAAATTCCATAGCCGGCTAGAAAGAACTTGAACCTATTTTTTCACTAAGCACGTCCGTATTCAAATCTAACGACCGAATGTGGTATATGATAAAGAATCAAAATTGAGTAGACCATCGAAAATTTTCATAGAGGGGGCACCATGGGCCGGAATCGAGTATTCATATCGACGAAGTGAGCCCTCTGCAGTCTGCACTTTCTTCTTGGACGATCGTGTCTTATCACATATCATTGAGAATGTTTATGAGCACTAGAACTGGAGTTGAATACGTAATACGTAATACGTACATTTTTCGGCTCATTTTTTCATTCTTTTACACAATACAAAGTAAAACATGTATCTATGGAAGATGATAGCCCTACATAACATAAGGACCCTGTAGCGGACTTTGAACATCTGAAGTTCTGAATAATCATCGCATGGACTGATCAGACCTGGTTTTGAAAGAGATCCTCCTGGCCTTACGAGCAACATTTTCCTTTTTGAATTCAAATATTGAAGGGATTTCTAAGAACAAGAAGGAATATCTTTGAAAACTTGTGGAGGCGATTCTTCTCCAAGAGATCCCATGCGTCCAAAGAGAAGTATATTTGTGAGAGGAGACTTTTGAAAGGCTATGTATTATTGCGGGTATGTTCTGGGGAACATCGCGTTATAGTTTTGCCCAAATGTCTGTAACTTTCGAATTTTTTGACGAAAATGGTCTCAAACGATTAAGTTTGACTCCCCAATGAAGAATTCCAGGTCAAATTTGATTCTGTCCGGCCAGCCGTCCGGCCGTTGCCACGATAACTTGAGAACGAAAAGGGCTAGCGACTTGAAATTTTCAGGTTAGGTGGCGCATCCCAATACGACGGACATGTTCGTTAATGGGCATAATCGGCCCAGTGGTGTTTGTGAAATTTTGTGCGAATCGTATGGCTAGAAAATTTTAAAAAAATTATTAAAAAATATTTTTGTTGTCACGATAACTTGAGAACGGAAAGAGATAGCGGTTTGAAATTTTCAGGTTAGGATGTGCACTAGAACGCGACATTTCAGTTCGTTTATGAGAATAATCAGCCAAACGGTTTTAGAGTTATATCCATCTGAAATTTTCTGAAATTTGATGGTTTTTTGTTCCTCTTCAACACGAAAAATACTGAACCGATTGAATTCAAACATGGTTATTAGTTGTAGAATGCCAACGCAAAAATGTTTGCAAAATTTGGTGATGATAGCATTTGTAGAAAATTTTTAATAAATCATTGAAAAAAAAAATTCTATATATCAGTAACTATTCGTTTGAAATTGCTGAAATTTTGCAAGAGCCTTCATAACCTAACTCTACTGCCAAGTTTCAAGTTTTAATACGATCTGTTAAATATTGTTGGAGATTCGAGCATTCTTGTGCGAGTTCAGTAGATAGGTGACCGTTGCCTCGATAACCTTCGAACGAAAGGAGATAGGGACTTGCAATTTTCAGGGTAGGTTGCGTATCCGAAAGGGAGAGTTGAGCTCATTTTTGGACATAATCGGTCTAACGGTTTCTGAGTTGATAACTCAAAAAATAAATATTCGATTGAATTGAAGCTTGGTAACTAGTAGTAGAAAATCAACATAAAGACGTGTTTAAAATTTTGTAAGAACCGTACCCCTAGAAAATTTGAAAAAAATTACGAAAAAAAAATTTTAAGAAGCGTAGGTACCCCTAGAAAATTAAAAAAAAATCACGAAAAAAAAATTGGTTCAAGCACTGACGTGAAGTCAGAAGCTTTTGCGCGTATGTTCTATTGTCCATTCTTCTGTATTGGACACCCTTAATCGAATTTACCATGGTAAATTATGTTGTCCATTCTCCTGTATTAGACACTTAATTCGAATTTACTATGGTAAATTCGAATTAAGTGTGTCCAATACAGGAGAATGGACAACATAATTTACCATGGTAAATTCGATTAAGGGTGTCCAATACAGAATAATGGACAATAGAACATACGCTCAAAAGCTTCTGACTTCACGTCAGTGCTTGAACCAATTTTATTAATTTGTTCGTTCTTCTCCTCTTGTCTTTTCATTTTCTAGGTTGAGTTTCGGGTATCTTAGAGAAACCTCTCCGGTTTTTGACGAAGGAATCCATATGAAGAAATAAATGCCTATCAATATTTTTAAATGTCAGCAAATTTTGTAAACAATAGTTACAAATCACAACACTCACGGAGAGACAGGGTTTTTTGCTGAGGTTTTTCCCTATGCTCTTGTATCATACGTCGAATTGAATGGTACCCCGTTACACCAACCTCTGATGTTTACACATATAAGGCTCTCAATCAAAAGAATATATATATCACAACTGTTAAAAGCTGAGAAATATAGACAGAATGAGGAAACTAATTCTCTCACATATTCAAGAATTAAATGTTGCAAAATAAAAAATGTGGTTATTGAAATTTTTGCAATAGATGGATAGTTAGACTAGAGCCATATTTATAGCCAGAACCCTCTGCGGATTTGAATCCAATGTATTTTTTCTGTCTGGTCATCTAAAGCCTTGTTTACGCTACATGTGTTCACACAAGAGATGGGATGCAATGTTTTCTACTATATTCTTGACGTTAACAAAACAATTTTTTTTCGCTAATGGGAGGGACCAAACAGGTAAAGTGAAAAAGAAATCAAATGAAGAATATTTTAGGAATTGTGTACATAATGAATTTCTAATTTGCTGAGGAACGAAAGAGCTAAAAAAGGAAAAAAAAAATTTTTAACATTACAAATTTCAAATTCAATTTTTTTTAAGATGCAGTTTCAACATAAAAATCTGCTGATATCATTTTCAACTCTAACAAGCTAATACTTTCGGAGACATGATTTTTGGAAATTTCAATAATGAATCGTACTTCTATGTTTTCACAGAATGCTGTACTTAATTATTCTATCCATGAATTATTATATGATCTGTGTTCTTTCATGTCATCTTATTTTCCTATGAAAGATCAATGTCAAAATTATTTCTGGTTCGTTATTCTTGATATAAAATACACCTCCTGTTCGAGAAAACAAAGTATGATTGAATGCAAAATGACCAATGAAACAACCTCAGCTATCGTAGAATTATGAGTATGATATGATATTATACTTTTAATTTATATTATCACCTTAAATTAAGGTGATAATATAATGCCCGTGGATAATCCATATGATGATGGAAATATATTCTTTGATAAGATACCTAAGTTTTAATTGATATAATATAATTTTCAGAGTAGATTTGAGGACTTAATGAATACCTCGGATTCTCGGATAAGTTCGTTATTGGGGAGAATCGGTCTGTTTGAATTTAATTTCTTTTTATTCGTTAAAGTTACATGAAAGTACATTTGGTCAATTCTGCATTTTGAAAATTAAAACCATGTAATAATGCATTGGTAGGATTCTGACTCCGATTCTGTTCAAAAGCTGATGCCTCAATAGAGTAATCTGAGTTGCTAGTTCCAGGGAATTCATTTGAGCCTTGTGTGAGTTCAACAGATGGATGGGTGACCGTTGCCTCGATAACATTCGAAGGAAAGGAGATGGGGACTTGCAATTTTCAGGGTATGTTGCGCATCCGAATGGGAGAGTTAAGTTCGTTTACGGGCATAATCGATCCAACGGTTCCGGAGTTATATCCACCTGGAATATCAATTCCTCGATAACTCAAAAATAATAGACTCGATCGAATTGCAGCTTGGTAACTAGTTGTGGAATATCGATATAAAGAAGTATTTAAAATTTTGTAAGAACCGTACCCCTCGAAAACAAGATTGGTTGAAGCTTTGACGTGAAGTCAGGAGCTTTTGCGCGCATGTTCCATTGTCCATTCTCCTGTATTGGACACTCAATCGAATTTACCATGGTGAATTAAGAGTATCCAATAAAGGAGTACGGACAATAGAATTCACTATGGTAAATTAGATTAAGATTGTCCAATATAGGAGAATGGCCAATAGAACAAGTCAGTGCTTGTACCAATGTTTTAACATGTATGTATGTTGTTTAATCCTCAACTCTTCAAAATACCATTCCATCATCCATAAACAAAATAACTAGGACTTCATCACATAATTCAGATGACAGTGAATTAACAGTGGTCATTATGGTATCGGAATAATTGATATACAGCATGGTTTCGTAAGGATCGAAGGCTCATTTTCATTCATGCTCATTATTGAACCATTTCCGACGTAAGATATACTATGATACGGAAATAGAGGGTATATTATACCTATCGGATTGAATGAGATGATACTAATAAATAACGTAGTGATGCATTCGAGGATGTTTTGATATTATGCGTGGATAATAGAGTATATAGAAGTCGACAGGCTGATTTTTTAAGCGTAACCGTAGCTATCTGGTATAGTTAATCGAACAAGAAACTGAAAGTTGGTTGGAAAGCAAAAGGTGATTTATGCAGGGCCCGATCTGAGGGGGTCAAGATTGAGTGTTATTCCATGGACAGAAAATCTCATAAAAATGGGTCCAAGCCCTGTGGACAGGAGCTTTCTGGCGCTCTAGTTCAAACAGACAAATTATATCTCCGAAAGTATTGGTTTCTCAGAGTTGGGAATTAAATCAATGTATTCTTATGAAAGAACTGCATCATAAAGGAAATTAAATTCAAATAATAGTTTATTTATCAAGATTAAATGAGCAATCTGAGAATGAGAACTGCACCATGGAAGAAATCAAATTAAAATAGCTGAAATGAATTTGACTCTTTCTTATAAAACAGGATGAAATGTACGAGTATGAACACAGATCATATAATAAAGCTTAGATAGAATAATTATAGCATTCTTTGAAAACATAGAAGTACGTACGATCCATTATTGAAATTTAGAAAAATCATATCTCCGAAAGTATTAGCTTGTTGGAGTTGAAAATGATATCGATGGATTTTAATGGTGAAACTGCATCTTAAATAACGAGGAACTAGAGCGCCAAAAAGTGTACTCTGCTTTTTTCACTCGCTATTTGGGGTAGTGTAGATATCGGTAATAGTAGAATTAGGAGAGGAGCAAGTTTGTCTTCAATCGAAGATGTAGATTCTGTTTTGGGTATTTTCGTATTTTCAAGTAAGATGCTGATCCACTTCAAGAAATTCGATAGTGATATTCATGTTGATCTTAGTTGAAAGTTGTTTAATTTTGGGACAGTTGATACGAGGGAGACACTGCTAAACCAGTTGTCTGATATAGTTAAAACACTTCCTGCTCTGGTAATTATGTCAGAGGTTCATAGAGTACTGCATTTTCACCCGCCAAAAATTTGCATATTTTATCAATTGAAAAATTGAAAAATAATTGGGAAAGCGCTGACGCGAGGTCAGTCTGTTTTGCCACGCTTGTTCAAATTCATAGTCTGCTGCTAACGATAACCTGAGAACGGAAAAATATAGCGACTTGCAATTTAGAGGGTAAGTTGCGCTTCCGAATACGACATTTGATATTGTTAATTAACGGTTTTGGAGTTATACCTATTTGATATCTGAAATTATGTGGTTTTTGGCGCTCTAGTTCCTCGGAACTGAGTGCTTATCAATTTGCCCAAATGTCTGTAATTTTCGAATTTTTGGCTGAAAATGGTCTCAAACGATTTGGTTCGACTCACTGATCAAGAATCCGAGGTCGAAATCCATTCTGTCCGGCCGGTCCGGCCGGCCGGCCGTCCGTAGGCACGATAACTCTCGAACGAAAGGAGTTAGAGCATTGAAATTTGCAAGGTGGGTTTAAAGCGTAAATATCTCGGTTGAGTTCGTTAATGGGTGAAATCCATCAAGCGGCTTCGGAGTTATGGTCGATTTTAGTAAATCACATTTTTTATGAATATTTCCGAAACTGATCACTCGATCTATCTGAAATTTAGCATCAAATTGTAGAATCATGCCCTGTATTAGCATGTGGAGTTTTGTATTGACCAGGTTACCGCAAAGTGTGAAAAAAAATTTCAAAATAAAAAAAAAATTCTACAATAACTCTCGAACGGAATGAGCTTGGCAGTTGAAATTTTCAGAGTAGGTTAGGCAGATGAATATCTCGGTTAAGTTCGTTATTGGGCAAAATAGGCCAGATGGTTTCGGAGAAACAAAAAAAAAATTTTTTTTAAGCAACAAATTTCAAATTAAATTTTTATTTATGATGCAGTTTCACCATTAAAATCCATCGATATATTTTCAACTCCAACAAGCTAATACTTTCGGAGATATGATTTTTCTAAATTTCAATAATGAATCGTACTTCTATGTTTTCACAGAATGCTATAATTATTCTATCTAAGCTTTATTATATGATCTGTGTTCAGACTCGTACATTTCATCCTGTTCTATAAGAGAGAGTCAAATTCAGTTCAGCTATTTTAATTTGATTTCTTCCATGGTGCAGTTCTCATTCTCAGATTGCTCATTTAATCTTGTTAAATAAACTATTATTTGAATTGAATTTCCTTTATGATGCAGTTCTATCATAAGAATCCATTGATACAATTCCCAAGTCTGAGAAACCAATACTTTCGGAGATATAATTTGTCTGTTTGAACTAGAGCGCCAGAAAGCTCCTGTCCACAGGGCTTGAACCCATTTTTTTATTCAATAACTTCAAACTTGGTAGTTAGCTGTAGAATGCCAACGCTCAAATTTTTGCGAAATTTCGTGAGGATCATATCACTAGAAAATTTTTAAAAAATTATTGAAAATAGTTCAAAAAAAATCTATTAATCGAAAATATTCGTCAGACATCGCTGATATTTTGCGAAGGCCTTCAAAACCAAATTGCGAATTTGAACATGATCGTTCCATATTCTTGGAGATCCGGTAGGCGTGAGTTCGGTACTGGATGGGTGACCGTACTGCCAAGTTTCAAGTTTGAACATGATCGGATATATATTGTTGGAGAGCAACCTTGTGTGAGTTTAGTAGATGGATGGGTGACCGTTGCCTCGATAACTTTCAAGCGAAAGGAGATAGGGACTTGCAATTTTCAGGGTAGGTTGCGTATCCGAATGGGAGAATTGAGTTAGTTTTTGGGCATAATCGGTCTAACGGTTTCCGAGTTATACCCACCTGGAATATTATTTCCTTGATAACTCAAAAAATAAAGATTCGATCGAATTGAAGCTTGGTAACTAGTAGTAGAAAATCGACATGAGGACGTGTTTCAAATTCATTAAGAACCGTACCCCTAGAAAGATAGCGACTTGCAATTTTCTGGGTAGGTTGCGCATCCGAGTGGGACTGTTAAGTTCGCTGTTGGGCATAATCGGCCCAAAAGTTTGTGAGTTATACCCTCTGGAATATTACTTTCTCGATAACTAAAAAAATACCGATCTGATCGAATTGAAACTTGGTAACCTGTGAGGATCGTATCACTAGAAAATTTTATAAAAATTATGAAAATATATTATGTATCTCATAATAAATTGAGAACGGAAAGAGAAAGCAACTTGCAATTTTCAGGGTAGGTTGCACATCCGAAATCCACGTTAGAGTTTGTTGTTAAGCATAATCGGCCAAATAGTTTTGGAATTAGACACATTTGAATCTGAATTAAAACTCGGTAATTACTTGTAGAATGCCGACGCGCAAATTTTCTCGGATTTTAGTGAATATCGTATCCTGAAATTACTTGAGAAGTAAGTTTTTTCTTCTGCTGAATTGGACACTCTTAATCGAATTTACCATGGTAAAATTCGAAATTCTATTTTACGATGGATTAAGAGTGTCCAATACTCAATACACAATAGAACATACGCGCAAAAGCTCCTGACTTCAAGTCAGTCCTCGAAACAAGTTTTTCACACAAAAAAATTGGTTCAAGCCCTGTGGACAGGAGCTTTCTGGCACTCTAGTTCAAACAGACAAATTATATCTCCGAAAGTATTGGTTTCTCAGAGTTGAGAATTATATCAATGTATTCTTATGATAGAACTGCATCATAAAGGAAATTCAATTCAAATAATAGTTTATTTAGCAAGATTAAATGAGCAATCTGAGAATTAGAACTGCACCATGGAAGAAATCAAATTAAAATAGCTGAAATGAATTTGACTCCCTCTTATAGAACAGAATGACATGTACGAGTATGAACACAGAGCATATAAGAAAGCTTAGATAGAATAATTATAGCATTCTGTGAAAACATAGAAGTACGACTCATTATTGAAATTTCGAAAATTCTTATCAAATGATATCAATGGATTTTTATGGTGAAACTGCATCTTAAATGAAAATTGAATTTGAAATTTGTTACTTAAAAAAAAATTTTTTTTTCGTTACTCCGAAACCATCTGGCCTATTTTGCCCAATAACGAACTTAACCGAGATATTCATCTCCCTAACCTACTCTGAAAATTTCAACTGCCTAGCTCATTCCGTTCGAGAGTTATTGTAGAAATTTTTTTTTTAATTTTCAAAATTTTTAAAATTTTCAAATTTTTTTTTTGACACTTTGCGGTAACCTGGTCGAACAAAACTTCACATGCGTATGAAGGTCATGATTCTACAATTTGATGCTGAATTTCAGATAGATCGAGTGATCGGTTTCGGAAATATTGATAAAAAATATTTTTACTAAAATCGGCCATAACTCCAAAACTGCTTGATGGATTTTGCCAATTAACGAACTCGTCTGAGATATTTACGCTCCAAACCCACCTTAATAATAATAATAATAATAAAGAGTTTATTAGACAACATTACAAAGTCAATAAACCCGAACGATACTGTGAGTTATTCAAAATTTATAACTTTGTACAGCTGTTAAATTAAAAATATTTGATTCTAACGGCAGAACAAAAAAAATAAAGATATTACATTGAATGAAACCAGTTTCTTTAATACCCTAGTATGAACCTGAATTCCATATGGAAAAACTAAAAACAAAATGTCAAAACTGGGCAAATACGTCCTAATCGGTGGTTCTTTTTCTCCATTATCGGTGGTCTTATCCAGCTTCGGTGGTTTTATCCTTTATCGGTGGTCTTGTCCAGTATCGGTGGTTTTTGTCTTCGTCGGTCGTGTTGTCGGTCCTTGCAAATTTCAATCCTCTAACTCCTTTCTTTCGAGCCTACGGCTGGCCGGCCGGCCGGACTAGCCGCACAGAATTGATTTCGACCTCGGATTCTTGATCAGTGAGTCGAACCAAATCGTTTGAGACCATTTTCAGCCAAAAATTCGAAAATTACAGACATTCGGGCAAATTGATAAGCACTCTGTTCCGAGGAACTAGAGCGCCAAAAACTACATGAAAAATGCACGTGATCTTATAGAGAATTGGTTTGTGCACTCATCAGCTGATTTTGAAATTGTACGCGTTGCAAGCACAGAACACTGATAATGTGGCTAGCTCCTAACTATTGGGACCTACCCAATCTGTAAGGCCACCGTGAACTCGAAAACTTTGAGAACCCCTGGCCTAGGGGATTCCTAGAATTCAATTATGCAACTACATTTAAACAATTCACTTGGTGCATTTTTTGAATTATTCATTGAATTTCGGAGTATCAAGAGTATATTGAAATGTCGCGAATGATGATGACATAATCCCATATTGGCGAACTTCCGCATTTCTTCGGAAACTTATGGAAATGACGATCTCGAACTTTCTTGATCGATTATTATTCCGATGGTCTCTTTTCCGTTGTATTGGCAATCTACAATCATTTTGATATTCAGGACGTACGTATACCTACGTATTTCTACATGCATATGTATTGTAGGTTCATGTTCGTGGGAATGAAATTTGGGTTAGACAATGAATTGTCTTCAAGAGAACATAGAAGTCATAACATCATTGGATCAGGTGTGGCAATCACCTATCGAAAGTTGTAATAATTCATTTGAATTAAAAATTTTACAAACCCCAATATCGTGTACAGCTTATGTATTCAAGGAATTATCAATGATCATATCCAAATACATAAAACTAGTAAACATTAAAACTGCACAAAAAATATTAAATATCCTTTATGTCCGAGGACTACTAAATAACTCAGAACTGGGACTTTTGCCCCTTTACATTTTATATTAAAATATTCATTCTTAAATTTATTCGAATAATTGATGCTGAGTTCGATGCTAAATATTTGTTTTTGCATCGAAAGAAAGAAAATCTTTTTGTGCTTTTCAGAGTACCTACACCTGCTAAATACCATTTTGCTTGCTTCTTCTTCTTATCGATGTGAAACAAAAACATACCAATCGGTTTTATTAATTCATTTTCCTGAAAATGAAATAATTAAAAAAAATGGGTTCAAGCCCTGTGGACAGGAGCTTTCTGGCGCTCTAGTTCAAACAGACAAATTATATCTCCAAAAGTATTGGTTTCTCAGAGTTGGAATTATATCAATGTATTCATATGATAGAACTGCATCCTAAAGGAAATTCAATTCAAATAATAGTTTATTTATCAAGATTAAATGAGCAATCATGAGAATGAGAACTGCACCATGGAAGAAATCAAATTAAATCTGGCCAATTTTGCCCAATAACGAACTTAACCGAGATATTCATCTCCCTAACCTATTCTGAAAATTTCAACTACCTAGCTCATTCCGTTCGAGAGTTATATCTATGTCTATGGATGAAAAGCAGTCTCACTACTCACAGATCTCTTACTTCATGTTCAGTTCCGAAATGTAAGAATTTTCTGAGAAAAACTAATTTCGGAGCAAACAACTGAGATTTTTCTCACTTCGCTCACAATTCTTCGATTGATTAGAAAATGTCTCAGGAACATCATTTGACATTATGACAATTCATAGAATAATATCATTCTGTGACAACGTTGAAATACGATTTATTATTGAAATTTTGAAAAATCATATCTCCGAAAGTATTAGCTTGTTAGAGTTAAAAATGATATGAATAGATTCTTCTGATAAAACTTCTTATTAAAAAAAATTTAATTTGGAACTTGTTTCGTAAAAAAAAATTTTTTTTTTTTTTTACTCCGAAACCATCTGTCCGATTTTGCCCAATAACGAACTTAGCCGAGATATTTATCCCCCAAACCTACTCTGAAAATTTCAACTCTCTAGCTCATTCCGTTCGAGAGTTATCGTGCCTACGGCCGGCCGGACCGGCCGGACAGAATGAATTCTTGATCAGTGAGTCGAGCCAAATCGTTTAAGACCATTTTCATCGAAATATTCGAAAATTACAGACATTTGGGCAAATTGATAAGCACTCAATTCCGAGGAACTAGAGCGCCAAAAAGTTGGAGACATTTGCGCAAAATGATAGCACGCTGTTCCCAAGAACATGCGCGCAAAAAATAAGGGTATGGTAAGATTCTATTTTTCATAAGCTTTCCAACACATGACAAAAGTTGGTTACGCGTTGAAAGGAAATATTCCATTTTATCGCCAAAAATGGGGAAAATTATAAATCAATTGTGGGTTTTCAACGTTTTTGGCGCTCTAGTTCCTCGGAACTGAGTGCTTATCAATTTGCCCAAATGTCTGTAATTTTCGAATATTTCGATGAAAATGGTCTTAAACGATTTGGTTCGACTCACTGATCAAGAATCCGTGGTCGAAATTCATTCTGTCCGGCCGGTCCGGCCGGCCGTAGGCACGATAACTCTCGAACGGAATGAGCTAGAGAGTTGAAATTTTCAGAGTAGGTTTGGGGGATAAATATCTCGGCTAAGTTCGTTATTGGGCAAAATCGGACAAATGGTTTCGGAGTAACAAAAAAAAAATTTTTTTTTTACGAAACAAATTCCAAATTAATTTTTTTTTAGTAAAAAGTTTTATCATGAGAATCCAATCATATCATTTTTAACTCTAACAAGCTAATACTTTCGGAGATATGATTTTTCAAAATTTCAATAATAAATCGTATTTCAACGTTGTCACAGAATAATATTATTCTATGTATGAATATGAATTGTCATAATGTCAAATGATGTTCCTGAGACTAATCAATCGAAGAATTGTGAGCGAAGTGAGAAAAATGTCAGATATGATTTTTCAAAATTTCAATAATAAATCGTATTTCAACGTTGTCACAGAATGATATTATTCTATGTATGAATATGAATTGTCATAATGTCAAATGATGTTCCTGAGACTAATCAATCGAAGAATTGTGAGCGAAGTGAGTTAAATCTCAGTTGTTTGCTCCGATATTAGTTTTTCTCAGAAAATTCTTACATTTCGGAACTGAACATGAAGTAAGAGATCTGAGAGTAGTGAGACTGCTTTTCATCCATAGACATAGATATAACTCTCGAACGGAATGAGGTAGGTAGTTGAAATTTTCAGAGTAGTTTAGGGAGATGAATATCTCGGTTAAGTTCGTTATTGTGCAAAATTGGCCAGATTTAATTTGATTTCTTCCATGGTGCTTTTCTCATTCTCATGATTGCTCATTTAATCTTCATAAATAAACTATTATTTGAATTGAATTTCCTTTAGGATGCAGTTCTATTATATGAATACATTGATATAATTCCCAACTCTGAGAAACCAATACTTTCGGAGATATAATTTGTCTGTTTGAACTAGAGCGCCAGAAAGCTCCTGTCCACAGGGCTTGAACCCATTTTGCGTGTTTGTTTTGGTGAACATCTCGTTATCATTTTGCCCAAATGTCTGTTTTTTTCGAATTTTTGGCCGAAAATGATCTCAAACGATTGAGTCGACTCACTGATGAAGAATTCGGTTCAAATTTGATTCTGTCCGGCCGGCCGTCCGTTGCCACGATAACTTGAGAACGGAAAGAGATAGCAACTTGAAATGTTCAGGGTAGGTGGCGCGTCCCAATCCGACGGACAGGTTCGTTAATGGGCATAATCGGCCCAACGGTTTCCGAGTAATAATTTTGTTTTAATCAATACAGGTCCGATCGAATTTAAACTTGGTGAGTAGTTGTAGAATACAAACCTAATGACATTTGTGAAATTTTGTGAGAATCGTAACACTAGAAAATAAAAAAAAATTACTAAAACATATTACTTATGTCCCAATAACGTGAGAACGGA
Source organism: Halyzia sedecimguttata (assembly GCA_937662695.2). Classification (NCBI taxonomy): domain Eukaryota; kingdom Metazoa; phylum Arthropoda; class Insecta; order Coleoptera; family Coccinellidae; genus Halyzia; species Halyzia sedecimguttata. The sequence continues at coordinate 47,504,418 of OW569418.2, forward strand.
AATATATAGCGACTTGAAATTTTCAGGTTAGGTTGTGCATCTGAATGCGACATTTGAGTTTGTTTATAGGCACAATCGACTAAACGGTTTTGTAGTTATACACATCTGAAGTTTGGTTGTTATTTCCTCAATAACTCAAAATACAAAACCGATCCAATTCAAACATGGATATAAGTTGAATCGTTGAAAAAAATTATATATATCAGAAACTATCCGTCCAACATCGCTGAAATTAATCCTTAAGAATCTAACTCTGCTGCCAAGTTCCAAGTTTGAACACGATTGGATCTATATTGTTGGAGATCCGAGCAGCCTTGTGTGAGTTCAGTAGATGGATGGGTTACCGTTGCCTCAATAACGAAAGGAGATAGGTACTTACAATTTTCAGGGTAGGTTGCGCATCCAAATGGGGTAGTTAAGTTGGGCATAATCGGTCCAGCGGTTTCGGAGTTATACCCACCTGGAATATTATTTCTCTATTTCAGTATCGTAATGAGTCCATTCCAGCACCAAAAACAGTGTTGGAATGAACTCATTCCCGCATTGTTTCTAGTTATATTTATCGTTTTGTGGTAGTCAGCACTGACATTCCTATCAAATTTCAACACACGTCAATTGTCAATATATATAATATAATCTGTTTATAGCGAAATAATTGTTGAGAGGAAAAGTTTTATCTTCATTAAAATAATGAGGTAGGTACTAGAGATTTCCTTCTTGCTAAGGAGACTGTTTTAAATCTGATCTCCATGCCCTACCTACGATTCAACTTCAAATTACGTAATCTGTCAACTTTCGTAACAGTCACACCAACTGCCAAGATACAATACCAAAGTCACTAAGATGTATAATCCGAATTTTTCATTAAATTTCAATAGTATTCTACAAAATTGGCCTGAAATAGAGAAAATAATACTCGTTTTAATAGGAGCCCATTCTGCAACTTGTTTTAGAATATACTATTCTTCGATAATTCAAAAAATATAGACTCGATCGAATTGAAGCTTCGTAATTAGTTGTAGAATATCGACATGAAGACGTGTGTAAAATTATATGAGAACCGTACTCCCCTGGAAATAAAAAAAAAATTGCAAAAAAAATAATCGAATTTACCATGGTTAATTCGATTAAGGATGTCCAATACAGGAGAACGGACAGAATAATTCATCACCATGGTAAATTCGATTAAGAGTGTCCAATACAGGAGAATAGACAATAGAACATACGCGCAAAAGATTCTGACTTCACATCAGTGCTTGAACCATTTTTTTTATTATAAGTTATTGGTTGAAAAAATATGATTTTTAATCCAGACTATCGCCCAACGCTGTATACATAAATCAAGTGTAATATATTGGAAGACTAGCTAGTTTCTGAGATTTTCAAAAATTTATAATTAAAAAAATTGGTTCAAGCACTGACGTGAAGTCAGAAGCTTTTGCGCGTATGTTCTATTGTCCATTCTTCTGTATTGGACACCCTTAATCGAATTTACCATGGTAAATTCGAATTAAGTGTGTCCAATACAATTTTTTTTTAATTTTCTAGGGGTACGGTTCTTAAAATTTTTTTTTTCCTAATTTTTTCAAATTTTCTAGGGGTACGTTTCTTACAAAATTTTAAACACGTCTTTATGTTGATTTTCTACTACTAGTTACCAAGCTTCAATTCGATCGAACATTTATTTTTTGAGTTACCAAGGAAATAATATTCCAGGTGGGTATAACTCGGAAACCGTTAGAATGATTATGCCCAAAAACGAACTCAACTTTCCTTTTCGGATACGCAACCTACCCTGAAAATTGCAAGTCCCTATCTCCTTTCGTTCGAAAGTTATCGAGGCAACGGTCACCCATCTACTGAACTCACACAAGAATGCTCGAATCTCCAACAATATTTAACCGATCGTATTAAAACTTGAAACTTGGCAGTAGAGTTAGATTATGAAGGCTCTGGCAAAATTTCAGCAATTTCAAACAAATAGTTACTGATATATAGAATTTTTTTTTTCAATTTTCAATGATATTTTTTTAATTTTCTACAAATACTATCCTCACGAATTTTGCTCGGAAACCACTGGGCCGATTATGCCCATTTAAGAACTTGTCCGTCGTATTGGGATGCACCACCCATCCTGAAAATTTCAAGTTGCTAGCTCTTTTCGTTCTCAAGTTATCGTGGCAACGGCCGTCCGGACAGAATCAAATTTGACCTCGAATTCTTCATTGGGGAGTCGAACTAAATCGTTTGAGACCATTTTCGTCAAAAAATTCGAAAGTTACAGACATTTGGGCAAAATGATAACGCGATGTTCCGCAGAACATACGCGCAAAAATTATGACTTACAGCAAGATTTCATAAGAATATTTTCATTTTGGTATCACCCAAAACAAAAGAAAAAAATTGACGAAAAACTATAATTTTCTGAAAATTGTTCGAACAATTGAAGGCTCTTTTCAGCAAGAAATATTTGATGAAGAATCAGAAGTCAAACACAAAATTCTCTTTCTTCAATACAGTGCAGGCACGCAGATTACAGATTTGTATCTTTTAACGCGCATCCGCCAATTTTCAAGATTAGACCATGATTAGTATTTTAAAGCATGATTTGATATTTTGAAATATGAAAAAATGGCTCGGTGGAAAATAGTTGGTCTCAACGATGAGATAGCTCAAAAAAAATACCATTTGGGAGAGGAGAACTGTACTTGCCATGTACATAATGCATAATGAGGCAAGAGAAATTAATGTGAATTCTGCTGCAATGAAACATAGGATTTTAATTTATGTATCCTTGTTTGTGATGGATCAGTAATAAAAATCTTAAAAACAAGAAAACGTCAAAGGGCAGGTTCACACAAATAAGATGAAGATGTCATCAATTTCAGTGAATATATTAGGGTTAGGTAAATGTCATTTTTAAGTTCTGGCTGGAGACATGGATGGAAAAGGAAAACAACGTACTTTATTCACTATCTAAAATGTTATTCAAATTCATGAATGCATTATACCCTGACTTAAAAGCTGGAAGAACATAAACTGACAGTGAAACTATTGGAAGAAATTTGTTTGCGTAAACTTGCCATTTTCCTCAATACCTACTGTGGAAGAATTCTTATGAGAAGGGACTTTCTATATTTCTGAAAATGTGGGACTCTACGATGTTCTTGAGTACACTAACACCCAAGTTTTATGTTGCTTTAACTGGTACCTCATCTTTAATATCAGGACTTATATTGATATTCGAATGGTGGTACTTCAGAAAGTATGGTACATCTTTTATTGAACAGGTTTCTCTAAACCACATAAGTCCGTGGATAAGTGGCATCGATAATACTGAAAATGGCACAGGTAGTAGTAGCAGTAGTTCCTCAAATGGATCTCAGAGTAATGTACCAGAATGTAAAGTATGGAGGAATCCTTTGAATCTCCTGAGAGGTGCGGAGTACCAAAGATTTTACTGGGCTACCACTAAAGAACCGCTCACATATTACGACATGAATTTATCAGCACAAGATCACCAGACATTCTTCACTTGTGAAGCAGATGCAGGCAGATCAGAATATGAATTAATGCAATCAGCCTGGAGAGAAAGAAATCCTGTTCTTCGTTTAAAAGCAGCCCATACTGCAATCGAAAAGAACCCAGAATGTGCATCTGCATATATTTTACTTGCTGAGGAAGAAGCAACCACGATTTTGGATACAGAAAAAATATTCAAAACTGCCCTGAAAATTGCCGAAATGAACTATAAGAAATCTCAAGCGATACAACATCAAGGATCACTAATGGAAGCACAACATAGGAGAGATACGAATGTTTTAATTTATATAAAAAGAAGATTGGCCATGTGTGCTAGAAAATTGGGTAAAATGAAAGATGCAGTTAAGATGTTCAGAGATTTAACTAAGGAAGTACCTCCCATTATGAATGTTTTGAATGTACACGAAAATTTAATCGAAGCATTGCTTCAAATGCAAGCATATGCAGATGTACAAGCTGTGTTAGCCAAGTATGATGATATTTCATTACCTAAATCGGCAGCTATATGTTATACGGCTGCACTTTTAAAAGCCAGACAAGTAGCAGATAAGTTTTCACCAGATATAGCAACGAAACGAGGTTTGACTAGTGCAGAAATGGCTGCAGTCGAAGCTATTCACAGGGCAGTAGAGTTTAATCCACATGTTCCTAAATATCTACTGGAGATGAAGCCCCTTATCATGCCTCCTGAGCATATATTAAAGAGGGGTGACTCTGAAGCGGTTGCATATAGGTTAGTACATCCTGGTTTTATCTATTTTCTTGTGAATTTCAGAAATGTATCTAAATGGGCATCATTTTTATACTTATACACCAAGTTTAAAAATCAAGTTAACACACAGAGGATTTCATTGGTTTGTGAAAAACCTAGAACACGTGTTTTAGACTTCATCAGTGTTCTGAAGCGCTTGACAAATTCAACTTAACTGTGCCGTGTTAAGCTTCCCATAGCGGGCTTAAGATCATATATATATATATATATACAAATGCTCACGCCACCTATGAGATAAAACAAACTGAATTTTTTGGTTTATTACCAATAGTATCAGCCATTTTCAATATTAATTCTCCGACTTTTTGTTGAACAATTTTTTGTAATCTGGTATTTTTGACGAGTTCTACCACTTGTTAAATATAAATTTACCATTCTGGAGTTCAAAAGAGACCACTCTCGAAATAAAATTAGAGAGTTAGACATTTGGTAACAAAATTGCTGACAATATTTCTGTTTACAGTTTCTTCCATTTGGCCCACTGGAAAGCTGTGGAGGGAGCACTCAATCTCCTACACTGCACTTGGGAAGGCACCTTCAGAATGCTGCCATATCCGTTAGAAAGAGGTCACTTATTCTACCCTTATCCGACATGTACGGAATGTGCTGACAGGGAACTTTTACCAATTTTCCACGAAGTTTCAGTGTATCCAAAAAAAGAACTACCTTTTTTCATTATATTCACAGCTGGACTATGTTCTTTCACAGCTCTCTTAGCTCTTTTAACACACCAGTATCCTGAACCAATGGGTGTTGTTGCCAGGGCAGTTCTCAATTCGATTTCTTTACCAGTGTATTTTGTTTATGATAAAATTGAATGTTTATTGCCTTCCAATATTCTCTTGCAGCTATCGAGGATATAGTATGAGTTGACATTCCGTTGAATTGTTTAACAATGGTCGATTTTAATTTTGAACGTATTTTTAGTGTTGTAGATGTTTCTTATTTATGCTGTCGTTTTCCTGCCTTGAAATTTAACATTTTATAAATGAAAATATTGTAATCTGTGAACAGATATTATGATTTGCATAAGGAATTTTATGACGAATTATGTGATTGAAGAAATTATATGAAAATTATGAAATAAGAAGATTATTCGGAATTGTGTCTTGATTATTTTATATAATTTTTTTTACTATATGAATTGGTGAAGATACTACCACTTCTGTATCAGTATGCCTATTAAAATCATTTTGTAAAAAATTATTTCATGTAGTAAGATGGAAGTGTGATTTTCATTAAAAATGAATTTTGATATTTCGTTCCAACTGGTTCGGCTTTTTTTTAAAGACAAAATCCCATTGCCTTTGTTTTAAAATAAACTGCAAATAGTTGAAGAGATATGCTTCATTATTTTTGGACAGTATTCTCAGTTTTAATGAGTTTCAATGAAAAATAAATCTTGAGCTTCTGAAATAATTTAAAATCAAATATTTATATCCAAATCCACAAGTTTTGAAAGGCTATTTGTAGATTTTAGTTCAAGAGACCCTCCATAATTCCTACAATACACTTCAGGCGGTTGAATAGGCATCATTTCTCTGAATAAAAATTTGGAGCAGGTGTGGAATGATACGAGATCATAACCGAACTGAATAAAAGTGCAAATGCGTTCAAAAAGTGATTTGATAATCGGTAGCGGCCTATTTTGAAGAAAATATAATGACTAGACTGTTTAGATGTCAATTTGTATGTGGAGGGGGACATATTGTGATTGCAAATCCCCTAAGCTGGAGCCAAACCTCTCAAGAATCTTAAATGACAATAGGGATCCAATGACACATTATTTTGAAGACATAATAGAGAGGATCTCTCAGCAGTATCATAAAAATCCGAAAAATTCATTGAGTTATTCCATTCTAAAAATCAATTCGGTTCGACTGCTCGATATTTCAGGTGTAATACAAAGGCAGGAGCAGGACTTCTATTTAAACATGTGATTCAATTTTTCCTCTGTTGACTTCGCTGACTTCACAGAAAACATGAACGTGTTTAATTAGAAATATACTTCTCGGCGTGCTGAATATGCCGTTACAATTTCAAGATTACATTTTACGACTTAAGTTACGGCAAAAATCGCATGTATATACTACACGCCATAAATTATTACCCATTAAAGAATCGTAAGTAGGGGAAAATGAAGTAATACCCAATAACCCCCAAAAAATTTGGCTTCGGCCTGTCCCTGTCTGAAGAAGACCCAAAGCATCCCCATGGTCATGGCATGTAAATAGTAACTGTCGGGGCGCCTCGAAGCCAATTAAGACGTTTAGAGTCACAGAATACATTTTTCTGAACATGAAATCACTAAGAACATATTGGTGTTAGTTATCTCATAAATTTTGGAGCAACACGTATCTTGCTTCGTGGGAGAGCAATTTCGTTGTTTATATTTTGAATTTTATGACCCAATTTCGTTAAGTGACCGCAATTACCCCATTTTACCTTACCTATAGCGTGATTAGATACAGTTTGTATTTGAAAAAATTGTAATCACCACATTGCATTATCTTCTTATGTTACAAATTTTCCATATATACCGAGTGATATAAGGATCTTTTCATCGAACCGGTGACTGATAAAATATAATACTTCAAATAAAAAATCTTTGCGCGCATGTTCTAGGAACGCTTTCATTTTGCCGAAACGCCGGCCGTCCGTTTGCCACGATAACTTTCGGACGGAAAGAGATAGGGGGACTTGAACTTTTCAGGGTAGGTTGTGCATATGCATGAATGTGGCGGTTATGTTCGGTAATGGGCATCCATCTAAATCTTGTTGATATTTCCCAATAACTCCGGAAAATTAGATCCAATCGAATTGAAATTTGGGAAATAGTTGTAGAATGCCAACGCGAAAATTTTTGCAAAATTTCGGAAAGATCATATCACTTAAAAAAAATGGGTTTAAGCCCTGTGGACAGGAGCTTTCTGGCGCTCTAGTTCAAACAGACGAATTATATCTCCGAAAGTATTGGTTTCTCAGAGTTGGGAATTATATCAATGTATTCTTATAATAGAACTGCATCATAAAGGAAATTCAATTCAAATAATAGTGTATTTATCAAGATTAAATGAGCAATCTGAGAATGAGAACTGCACCATGGAAGAAATCAAATTAAAAGACCTGAACTGAATTTGACTCTCTCTTATAGAACATGATGAAATGTATGAACACAGATCATATAATAAAAGCTTAGATAGAATAATTATAGCATTCTGTGAAAACATAGAAGTACGATTCTATATTGAAATTTAGAAAAATCATATCTCCTAAAGTATTAGCTTGTTGGAGTTGAAAATGATATCGATGGATTTTAATGGTGAAACTGCATCTTAAATAAAAATTGACTCTGAAATTTGTTGCTTAAAAAAATTTTTTTTTTCCTTACTCTGAAACCATCTGGCCTATTTTGCCCAATAACGAACTTAACCGAGATATTCATCTCCCTAACCTACTCTGAAAATTTCAACTGCCTAGCTCATTATTCCGTTCGAGTGTTATTGTAAAAATTTTTTTTTTAATTTTGAAATGTTATTTTTTACACTTTGCGGCAACCTGGTCAATTCGAAACTTCACATGCGTATATAGGTCATGATTCTACAATTTGATGCTAAATTTCAGATAGATCGAGTGATCGGTTTCGGAAATATTCATAAAAAATGTGTTTCACTAAAATCGGCCATAACTCCGAAACCGCATGATGGATTTCGCCCATTAACGAACTTGTCCGAGATATTTACGCTCCAAACCCACCTTGCAAATTTCAACCCTCTAGCTCCTTTCGTTCGAGAGTTATCGTGCCTACGGCTGGCTGGACAGAATCGATTTCGACCTCGGATTCTTGATCAGTGAGTCGAACCAAATCGTTCGAGACCATTTTCAGCAAAAAATTCGAAAATTACAGAGATTTTGGCAAATTGCTAAGCACTCAGTTCCGAGGAACTAGAGCGCCAAAAAATGGAAATTTTCTTCAAAGATCAATCTCCAAAAACATCAATTAGTCCTAAAGGGTATTTTATTGACCTCAAAATACATAAGAATATTCCTATAATATTCATATAGTAAAGAGAACCAATGACCAAATCATTCTAAGCAACAATAGGTATAACCATTTCAGCCACAAAAAGTTAGGGTTGCCATTTAAAAAAACTCAACTACCCTCCACCCCTCATAGAGGGTGCTTGACAAATTCCTCAATTAAACATGAAAAGTTGCATGATTTAAAATAATAATTTACCTATTTTTCTACAAAATAGTAAATACCAAAATATTAATTTTGTGCTTTACTTTTTACTCACACTGTATGTGTATATGTGTATGTGCTTTATATAGGTACCTACATATCTATTAGTAATAAAACTCACTAAAAGTGAATCGCTCTCGAACATATTTTACGAGAACCGTGTTTCAAGCTACTGAAATTTAGTGATCAATTCCAAGTAGGAAGTCATCCTAGTGAAATGAAGAACTATATTCTTGTCATTTCAATATTTTACTTATTATTCCCACCACAGACACTCTGTGCATTTAATAAGTGCCCTCACAAAATTCTAGGTAGAAATTTTCAGTCACTTCGTACTTCGTTAGTGAATTTAGTTTTGTTGTAGGAAATGCGGGAAATGTGTCGGAAAATGAAATTATTAAACTACACAACGAATACAGAAATATGGCTGTTAATGGATCAATAAGAGGCCAACCTAGGGCGGCATCAGTTTCAATCAATTCGTTGGTAAGATAATACATTTTTGCGCGCTTGTTCCACCATCAGGAACAGCGTGCTATAGTGTAGGCCAAATGTCTGTATTTTTGGAATTTTTCGACGAAAATGGTCTCAAACGATTGGGTTCGACTCACTCCTGAATAATCCGTGGTCAAATCCAATTCTTTCATCCGGCCGTCCGTCCATCAGCACTATAACTCTCGAACGAAATGAGTTGAGATTAGTTGAAGGTTGAAGTTTTGGTTTCGGAGTTAGGACCATTTTAAGTTTTAGCCGACTATTTCCGGAACTAATTATTCTATCTTACTGAAAATCAGCAACAAGTTGAAGAATTACGACCTGAATAATAGGTAGGTAGCAGAGTTTGTATTGATCGGATGATCAGGTACAGAAAAAAATTCTAAAATTAGAAAATTTTGTTTTCTCAATACTGATCTGAACGAAAACTTGATAGTTAGTTGAATTTTTTTTTAAAGCACTGATGTGCTTATGTTATCATTTTGCCCAAATGTCTGTAATTTTCGAATATTTTGACGAAAATGGTCTCAAACGATTTAGTTCGACTCCCCAATGAAGAAATCGAGGTCAAATTTGATTCTGTCCGTCCGGCCGTTGCCACGACAACTTGAGAATGAAGAGAGCTAGCGACTTGAAATTTTCAGGATAGGTGGCACATCCCAATACGACGGACAAGTTCGTTAATGGGCATAATCGGTCCAGTGGTTTCCGAGTAATAATTTTGTTTTCAACCAATATAAATCCGATCGAATTGAAACTTGGTGAGTAGTTGTAGAATATTAGCCTAAGCACGTTTGTGAAATTTTGTGCGAATCGTATGGCTAGAGAATTATTATAAAATTATTAAAAAATATTTTTGTTGTCACGATAACTTGAGAACGGAAAGAGATAGCGACTTGAACTTTTCAGGTTAGGATGTGCACCAGAACGCGACATTTCATTGCGATTAAGAGCATAATTGGCCAAACGGGTTTAGAATTATAGCCATCTGAAATTTGTTTGTTTTTTGTTCCTCATTAACTCGAAAAATACTATACCGATTGAATTCAAACATGGTTATTAGTTGTAGAATGCCGACGCAAAAATACTTGCAAAATTTCGTGAGGATAGTATTTGTAGAAAATTTTAAAAAAATCATTGAAAATTGAAAAAAAAATTCTATATATCAGTAACTATTCGTTTGAAATTGCTGAAATTTTGCAAGAGCCTTTAAAATCTGACTCTACTGCCAAGTTTCAAGTTTTAACACGATCGCTTAAATATTGTTGGAGATTCGAGCAGCCTTGTGTGAGTTCAGTAGATGGGTGACCATTGCCTCGATAACTTTCGAACGAAAGGAGATAGGGACTTGCAATTTTCAGGGTAGGTTGCGTATCCGAATGGGAGAATTGAGTTCGTTTTGGGCATAATCGGTCTAATGGTTTCCGAGTTATACCCACCTGGAATATTATTTCATTGATAACTCAAAAAATAAAGATTCGATCGAATTGAAGCTTGGTAACTAGTAGTAGAAAATCAACATAAAGACGTGTTTTAAATTTTGTAAGAACCGTACCCCTAGAAAATTGCAAAAAAATGACGAAAAAAAAATTTTAAAAACCGTACCCCTAGAAAATTTCAAAAAAATCAAGAAAAAAAAATTGGTTCAAGCACTGACGTGAAGTCAGAAGCTTTTGCGCGTATGTTCTATTGTCCATTCTTCTGTATTGGACACCCTTAATCGAATTTACCATGGTAAATTATGTTCTCCATTGTTGTCCATTGGACACTTAATTCGAATTTACCATGGTAAATTCGAATTAAGAGTGTCCAATGGACAACTATCCATTGGACAACATAATGTACCATGGTAAATTCGATTAAGGGTGTCCAATACAGAAGAATGGACAACATAACATACGCGCAAAAGCTTCTGACTTCACGTCAGTGCTTGAACCAATGTTTTCAACCGATTATTATATTTCAATTCGATCGGATCTGTATTTTTGGAAATATTGGAAAAATAAAATATCGCTGGAAGGTTTGTGAGTAATTTCAGCAAAATCTCACAAAGAGTTTCTGAAATAAAAAATTTCGAAAATAAATTTTTTTATTTTTTTTGAAGAAAAAATTAAAATTTTTTTTTAGGTATACTATCCTGAAGAAATTTCGCAAAAATTTGCGCGTCGGCATTCTACAACTACTTACCAAGTTTCAATTCGATCGGAACTGTATATTTTGAGTTATTGGTGAACAAAATTTCAGATAGCCTTAATTCATAAACCGTTAGGCCGATTATGCTCATTAACGATCTTACCCGTCGCATTCAGATGAGCAACATACCCTGAAAATTGCAAGTCGCTATCTGTTTCCGTTCGAAAGTTATCGTGGCAACAGCCGGCTGGCTATCGTTTGGCTCGTTATTCCCTAATTTTGGCATTGGCTTGAAGCGTGCAAAATTTCATGGAAAACAGAAGCCTCATAAAAATTCCAAAGGAAAATTCTATATACTTTTTTGCACGTTTGTTATCCTGACAAATTCATTAATCGTTTAATAAATGAAAAGGAGATCGTTGAGCTTTGATATCTCAAACATATTTCCTTGGAGGAAGAAATGGTATTGAATTCTAGCTTTTTTCCAGAAATGGGATCACAAGCTCGAACAGTTGGCTCTGGAGTTATCAAAAACCTGCGAGTTCAAACATGTTGAAGTCAAGACGAGTAAGTATGGCGAATTCTGTATGCATATTGACATACGAGTGGAGTCGCGATGAATTGATTTTTCCACATGACACCGCTCGGCAACATACCGTATATAACCGGTTAGATAGGGGTAGTATAGCAGGTATACTAGTCCTGTAGTGTTTACCATGGGTTTTAAAAAACGTTCAGATGCTATCATCTGATTTTTTTGAAATTTGTTCTTCATTACAGCTGAATTCCCTGAAGGGTACGCCCAAAACCTGTACCGAACATGTAGCAATAGAAGAAGGAAAATAAATTGGACTAAAGTTATAATGGACTGGTATAATGAGCATGAAAAATATAATTTTCCCGAAGAACCAACTATGTTGACTGGACATTATACACAGGTTTACTCATTATTATTATTATTATACTGATCCTTCCCTAGGTCTTCCCCAAGGAGACCCCTCATAAGCTCTCGAAGAGCTTGAGCGAGTAAGGAGAATCAGTTGTGTAGGCCTTGTGACTGTGTCCTTACGCCACCTTAGGCACAACACTGTTAATTTTTGACCCAACAGTGAATGGTGGCGATTAACGTGAATAGAAAATTTCTTTCCTAGCCTCGGAATTTAATTCAAATGCTCTCCCACTGAGCCAACCGCAATACTACAGGTGGGATGCTAAAATGTATGTTAAAGTATTTGAAATAACAATATGCAATATGTTCTGAGAAATCAAATCATCGTAGCTATTATATTCCATATTCTGAATTCTGTAAATATTCTTTCTAAAACATTAGAATACGTTTATTATACCTTATTTTACGCATTTAGAGGCAGAATTGCACTTAAATATCGATTTCAAATCAATTTTGAAAATGAAAGTTCTATTCAGTAGAAAATCTACTATAAAAACATCTAAATAACTGTTTTCCAACGTCCTCAGAAAGTTTTTCGTAGTAAATCTGAAAAAAATCTGATAATCTGGAAAATTCTTGAAGATTACTTAAGCATTTTCATTTTTTCTTCTTTGTGACGCTCTTATTCCTCTGAACAGAGTGCTCATTAATTTGCCCAAATGTCTTTAAATTTCGAAGTTTGGCTGAAAATGGTCTCATACGTTTTGATTAATCATTAAAGGATACTGTGGGAGGTATATTCATCATTGAATGGTTTCTTTCTGGGTTTTCTCTCCCAAACTCTGAAAAATATTTATAAAATAAAAATAAAATACTTTACGATAGAGCTAACCTTATTTGTTCTACTCTTGAAATTCGAAATAAAGAAATTGATTTCATCAAAAAATTTCTTGAAGATAATGGATATCCTAGATAATTCATAAATACATCAATCATGAATTTAGATAGAAGAGCAAATAATCAAGTCAACAGAATAATCAACAAGAACAGCAACCCAATATGCTGAATGTGATCCCTTATGTTCGAGGCCTTTCTGAAAAAATCAGAAGAATCGGTTCTAAGTTCAATATAAGAACCGTCTTCAAAACACAAAATGATCTCAGGTCTTTATTAACGAAGACAAAACCCATTAATGAAAAACAAAAATAAAAAAACTGTGTACTTATATAATATTCCTTGTATTTGTGGTAAATCATACACTGGAGAAACATCGAGACCACTAGAAGTAAGAAAGTCAGAGCATAAGAATAACTTGAGAAATAGAGATATACAGAAATCAAAAATAGCAGAACATGTATGTACAATCCAAGGAGATCACATGATGGATTGGAGTAATACAAGGATTCTGATGACAGAAACTGATTATATTAAAAGGAAACTTAAGGAATCAACTTGTATTTTATTGAACAGAGAATGCAATTTTGCAAATTGCTCAATTGGTATTGACCATATTTGGCTGAATTTATCAAAAAAGGAGGTGGAAATTTCTATACAGAGTAAAACTATGTTAGCTATGATTTTCAAATACTGTCAATGTGACAATTCTCGAATCTCAGAATAACAATCAACAAAATAGTTCTGAAGATTTTTTCGTTAAGCGTCTGAAGAAGGAGTCTGATATAGACTCCGAAAGGTTACGATATAGTTGTTTCTTCGTTGATGTTGTTTCGTTGTTATTTGTTAGGCAACATTGTTCAATTGATTGCTTCTGACAAATATCTTGTGTTTCTCACGCAGAAGCAAATCACAAAATAATAAATTTTTTATTTTATAGGTATTTTCCAGAGTTTGGGAGAGATAACCCAGAAAGAAACCATTCAATGATCAAACGTTTTGGTTCGACCCACTGATTAAGAATCCGTGAACCAAGATAACTTCCTAAAGGAATGAGCTAGACAGTTGAAATTTTCAGAGTAGGTTTGGGAGATAAATATCTCGGTTGAGTTCGTTATTGAACAAAATAGGCCAGGTGGTTTCGCGGTAACAAAAAAACAATTATTTCAAATAATAAGTTTGAAATAAATTTTTTTTAAGATGTAGTTTCATCATAAGAATCCATTGATGTTTTTCTTAACTCTTACAGACTGATACTTCGGGAGATATGATTCTTCAAAATTTTAATAATTAATCGTAATTTTATGATTTTTTTAATACATTTTTTTTATGATCTAGTTCCATCATATGAATCCATTGATTTCATCCCCAATTCTGAGAGACCAATACTTTCGGAGATATGATTCGTCAAAGTTTGAACAAGAGCGCCAAAGTTCCGATTTCGGCAATTCCTTGAATGTGAATGAATGAATTTTATCTCTGAATCAATATATCATTTAATTCAACATGAAACCAATATATGTAAATTAGCACCAATTCTTTCATGACATTTCTAATTATGTCAATTGAAACTGCATCATGTTACTGAGAATTTTTTTAAATATATTTTGTTGAATTTCTAGTTATACGATCCACACGAAATTTTGTACGAGTCTTTGTGCATACATTTTTCAACTAACTACCAAGTTTAAATTCGATCAGATCAGTAGATTTCGAGTTATTGGGAAAACAACATTTCAGATGGCTATAACTCCGAAACTATTCGGGGGATCTAACGAACTTAACCGGTGTATTTGGCCTCCAATCCTAACCTGCATATTTCAACTGTCTAAATCATTGCGTTCGAGAGTAATCGTGCTGATGGGCGGCCAGACGGAGATAATCAAGTTTGACCTCGGATATTTCATCAGTGATTCGAAAATGATCGTTTGAGACCAGTTTCGGTTAAAAATTCGAAAATCACAGAAATTTGTGCGAATTGATATGCACTCTGTTCAGTGGAACAAGCGCGCGCAAACAAATTATTTCTACTATTAATTTTTTGAAGAATTGAAAGAATTTTTACGGTTAAAAAAATTAAAGTTATTAATTCATTCGAACAATGAAATGAGGTTTGTTGATTTTCATAATTTAATTTTGAATCAAGTATTACATTTTTGAACTTCTGAAATATACTGTATATATAATAATAAAATAGTATATTCTAATACAAGTTGCAGAATGGGCTCCTATTGAAACACGAATGTGAAATGAGTTGCCTTCTTCAACGAGTATTAGACGATATTTTCTCTATTTCAGGCAAGTTTTGTGAAATACTGCTGAAATTTAATGAAAAATTCAGATTATACATCCAAGTGACTTTTTTATTCTATCTTGGTAGTTGGTGTGACTGTTACGAAAGTTGACAGATTACCGAATTTGAATTTGAATCATATACGTAGGACATGGAGATCAGATTTAAAACAGTTTCCTAATAGCATGAATGATTCAAAATTAGCAAGAAGGAAATCTTTAGTGCCTTATTTTTTAATCAAAATAAATCCTTTTCCCTCAACTATTATTTCACTATATAGATTATATTATATTGACAATTGACGTGTGTTGAAATTTGATAGGATCGAATGTAAATGCTGACTACCACAAAACGAAAAATATAACTAGAAACAATGCGGGAATGAGTTCATTCCAGCACTGTTTTTAGTGCTGGAATGGACTCATTACGATACTGAAATAGAGAAAAGATATTATTACTCACTATTGTATTTATAATTATTTAACAGAGAAACTTTGTCGAATTGCTCTTCACACACATTATTTTAGGGCATTTGATATGATTTTTTTTTAATGGCAAGATAAAACGTCCCATTTTACCATTAAACGATTTCAATGATTTATTTGGGGCCATTTAAAACAAAGTGAACTCTCAATATCGGCAAAAAATTCTGATTGAGCTAAACATAAGTCTATGCATATTATCTATAGCGATACAAACGCTATACAGGGTGATTCAGAGTACCCATTACAGACTTCGATGAATTATAGAGGAGCGAAAATGGAATAACTTCTGATTATAAACCGGTAATGCACATTTCCGAGATGATGGTATTCCAATACTTCAACATTCATTCATTCATTTATACAAGTTCGGCAAAATAAAAAAAAAAAAACGCAATATTACCATGGAAACGCTTTATTATTTTGACAAATTTAAAAAAATTGATTTATTATAAATATTCATAGCCAAAAAGAATTCATTCTAAATTCCGCCTGAATGTGAGTCATTTTATGTCGTTTGCTGTCATTTGGCTGTGTCTACATTTATGTTATATTGTATACATTTATATTGTGTTATATTTGCTGCTTCGAAATTTCTCCAACAGTTTTGAAATTTTTCCTACTGATTTGAAACTCTTCCAACTGCTATGAATGCCTGACCCTATCCACCACCTAAGGCCAGTTCCTGACCTGACCCCATCTTCCCCCTTAGGCCCGTTCCTGACCCCATCCTCCCCCTTATGCCCGTTCCTGAACATCAAAACTCGTGTTCCGAAATTCAAACTTATCTATTTTGATTAATAAAAGAAAGGAGCACACCTGCGTACTTAGGTACATATTTACGTTGCTAAATTCAATAGAAATAAAAGCTTTTTAAAATGCCGCTCGACAGTGAGAAACAGCTCAAATTGGTACCCGATGGTTTGATTTATGACTACCCGCTTTGGGATAATGCAAAAGAAAATAAATATTATTTTTTGCCGGCTACACATATTGTGCCGAATACTGTAAAGTGGGAAAGCCCTGTGGACAGGAACTTTGGTTTCTCAGAGTTTGGAATGATATCAATGAATTATTATGATATAGAACTGCATCATGAATGAAATTAAATTCCCTTTGCATCTTATCTTTATATGACTGTCCAATTTTGGCTACAATTGTTTGAAAACTATCAGGACTCATTCTGAAAAATTAAGTAAATGAAAGAGCCAGTTTTATTTATGAAACAAATCTAATGTAATCAGCCCAGAGATAACTCAAACCAGAATACTTATGTAGGAAATCTTAAATAGTGTTACTAAGGAATAACTACCTGTACATTACTTCAAAATCTTCCATAATAAGAGAAAGACTCTTGAATTATGCTCGACTTTCTTGGACTATTAATTTTCGACTCACTAACCAAAAAACTCTGCCTAGCGAACCCAAATCTCAGATTGTTTACATGCGTACATCAAACAAACTGTCCAGAAATACACTTTCAATATCGTTTGCCATTAATGCTGTTTATCTTTCGAACTGGACCAAACGACAGCTACCGCAAACAGTAACCAGTTAGTTGAACGAAAGTAAGGCTTGTGAGTAAGGAACCAGAAATAAATCTAACATGTCTCTTGTAGGAAAATAAGATGACATGTGTGCACACAGATCATATGCAAATTCATAGATATAATAATTACAGCATTCTATGGAAACATAGAAGCACGATTTATTATTGAATTTTTGAAAAATCATATCTCTGAAAGTATAAGCTTGTTAGAGTTGAAAATGATATCAGTGGATCTTAATGGTGAAAATGCACCTTAAAAAAATTGAACTTTGAATTTTTAATGTAAAAAACAATCATTTTCGTTACTCTGAAACCATCTGGTCGATTTCACCCAATAACGAACCGAGATATTCATCTCCCAGACCTACTCTGAACATTTCAACTGCCTAGCTCCTTGCGTTACAGAGTTATCGTGGTTCTAGCCGGTCGGACAGAATTACATTTTGACCTCAGATTCTTAATCAGTGGGTCGAACCGAAACGTGTAAGACCATTTTCATCCAAAAATTCGGAAATTAGAGACATTTGGGCAAATTGATAAGCACTCTGTTCCGAGGAACAAGAGCGCCAAACGTTAATAATTTTTAAGATGAATGGATTTGAAAAAAATTTCAGATGGTGTGGGGTAGTTCTAAAATAAATGGATTTAAAACAAATTTCAGATGGTGTGGGGTAGTTCTAGACTCATAGGTTGTGCACATACGGAATATTTTCAAAGCAGCAGTACCAAAACACCATATTGTACATTGTATGTATGCCATTACGCGCCTAGGTGAGTACAACCTTTTTCTTCCTATTTACCTTCCGGTTATACAGAGTGTTCCATAATTAGGTCAAAAAAATAAAACAAATAATGATATATTCTACGCGAAAAAAGATAAGATAAAAATATTTAAATAAATATATATATAGTTTTCGAATTTTTTGACGAAGAATATAACATTATTTTCCAAGTTTTCCGCTAAATCACTTAAAATATATAATTGCATTTTTCACAAAAATAAACCCTAAGTAAAGTTGGTGAAAAATATCAACATTAGGAACTGCTGTTTCTATTTCGAACTTCTCTTTCAGCTATTTTTTATATTACCTATTGTTAAATTCGTTAGTGTACCGATCATTATGGATTTAGGCTCAATTTAAAGGGCATTAAATTTTGATTTCAGAAACAGATAACATTTGTCGTTTATTTTAATCGAAAAATATCACCATTATTTCAGTTTCATTCTTGACGACTTTTATCAATGTTATTAACTGAAGCCCCGATATTACTCATGTGAGCTAAATGATAAATATTCCTTTCAATAACTATCATTATTCTTTCAGAGGAAATGTATTAGGACAAGCACCATACCAAACTGCTGTATAATGATGCAGAAGAGAAGCAAATAATCAATATAATAATTTATTTGGAACATGTATACCCAATATCGAAATAAATATTCCTTCAGTGATATTAATATTTCATTCTTCCTCAACGAAATTCTTGAACTAGAGTCTTCTGATGGTAGGAACTGCTTCATATGGATCTATATCTGGAATGATTCCTCTGAAAAAGGTAATTGTTTGTATATGCAGGGTTTAGTTTTTTGGTAATCATTAAAAGATACTGTGGGAGGTATACTCATTATTGAAAGGTTTTTTTCAGGGTTTTCTCTCCCAAACTCTGAAAAATATCTATAAAATAAAAATTAATTATTTTGTGATTTGCTTCTGCGTAAGAAAAACATGATATTTGTCAGAAGCAATCAATTGAACAATGTTGCCCAACAAACAACAACGAAACAACATCAACGAAGAAACAACTATATCGTAACGTAACGTAACGTTTCGGAGTCTATATCAGACTCCTTCGTCAGACGCTTAATGAAAATCTTAGAATTTTTTGTTGATAGTTATTTTGTGAAATTCAAGAATTGTCACATTGACAATGTGAAAATTCTTGAATTTCACAAAATAACTATCAACAAAAAATTCTAAGATTTTCATTAAGCGTCTGACGAAGGAGTCTGATATAGACTCCGAAACGTTACGATATAGTTGTTTCTTCGTTGATGTTGTTTCGTTGTTGTTTGTTAGGCAACATATTTCAATTGATTGCTTCTGACAAATATCTTGTGTTTCTTATGCAGAAGCAAATCACAAAATAATTAATTTTTATTTTATAGATATTTTCAGAGTTTTGAGAGAAAACCCAGAAAAAACCTTTCAATATTTAGTTTTTTGCACTAGAGATTTTTTTGCAGATAGACATTAAGAGATCTTAGCGACATCTATGGTCGGATTGAACTGTCAGTGGAAACTCTACTAAATCGTTTCAGCAATCTCTAATTTATGGCGTCGTTGCCTTCCTTAAGACATGAGGAAATACTGCAATTTCAAGGTGTCTGTTTACCATATCAAAATCGATATCTGACTATACTGGGGGTTTCTGAATAATACTGAAAAAATGTAAGGGGTGATTCTGTGATGAAAATTAAGGTAGGTATTTGGCATAACATTTTTTGAAGAACCTCTCCCTGGAAAAGTTACACCCCTCCAAAGTCTTCAAGAAAGTTAATAGAATGGGTGATGAAGAAAATAAAGCAAAACTTGTAAAATATACAAACTATAAAAAAATAAATTAGGTTAGGGAAATTCCACCTCTGTGCTTTTAGAAAATGCATTGTATTTTTTTCTCGTAAATGCTTAAGTTTTTGAAGAAACTTCTAGAGATAAAAAAGTTAGTCAATGAATTAATGTTTTTTTAAAAGGAAAATTTTCATCCAAAAAAATTGTAAGAAAGAATCTTAGGGGTTGACTTTCAACCCCTTCTAAGCATACTCGAGGCTCAAAAAAATTCTGAAATGTGTAGTTTTATTGACAAATAATATTTACCAAGCTTCGTGCCTTTAGCTTAATGTACAGGGAAAATAAAAAGAGAAACAATTTTTTTTGTCAATATTCGGAGGTGTATAACTTTTCCGGGGGGAGGTTTTTCAACTTTTTCACCATATCTAATATGTAAAATTCTAGTGTGAGTAGTTTTGAGTGGGACCATGAATGATTTAGAGTCTTAATCGGACCCAGTAGAAGGTACCGCAATCAGGTTATAGAATATTTGTTTTATCTTTTAGTACGTAATGGCTGATGCAGTTATTTGAACATCGACACTTCTCAGATGTCAGTTTGATATTCGCTATTAATTTTATGTTCAGTCATTATTACGATGTTCGTAAAAATATACATACTTATTATATTAAAGTATAATTAATGTGAGGAACGTTTTTGAATGTAAATAAAAACTTTACATTGTGGGATTATTTAGCTGGAATATTGTAGTGAGTTTTTCCCATAGTTATCAACTCAAAGAAATTACTTAATCTATATGTAATCTCAATTATCTCATTGCGTCGTATCTCAACTGTGTATTTAGTTTGTAATACTCAACATCTCAGACCTTTGTGTAAAAAATGCAGCAATTTTTGTTTATTTTTTTTTAAACATAAATAATTCTACTGGTGTTTTTTTATTTGAACTGTAGGGATCCGTATTCAGAACCAAAAATATCAAAGGTACTCACCTAGGGGCATACGCACATACATAAAATTTATGAAATAGAATGAAATCCGTATGGTTAATCGGAAAAATCGTCAAGCCACATCCTATATATTCAGATTTGGCCCAAATCATCTGCAAATAATAAAAAGTTTATTTAAACGCGTTCATTTTTCTAATGATCAATATATTTATTATTATTTTCAAAATAATAATTGAAATAATAATATAAAGTCTTCCTGACATCACATCAGTGCTTTTCTCGAATTGAATGATTTTTTTTCGTATTTATTATCCTCAATTTACACCAGAAAAGACTCAAATTCGAAATCTGAATTCTTAATGAGTATTGGACGGAATTTTAATATTTATAGAATATTTTGGAACAGAATTGTTAAGGCTTACGAAATAAATCTTACTCGATCCCTAATGGCATTTGAATATTTCGGGGTGATTCTTACCCTTGCTTGGGGATGAAAGTGGTTGAGTAAAAAATATTGGAAAATAGTGTCCCCTCTTAAATCAAAAATTGAGAGTCTGGACAATTTTCTGAATTCTTTATGTCGTTATAAAAATAACTTTGTTTCGTTTTCAGTGTGTCAACCTGTAGATATATATTTTATAAAATGATCTAATGGATAGTTAAATAATCCTATACTGTAAAATTAACAATTCGAAGGAATATGAACCACTTCAACCCTATGATGATCGTGCTGTGCTTTACCTGAACAAAATGTCGGTTTTGTGGAACAACCTTTTTCCCAAAATAATACATATCCTGCTCATTCCACCAATCATTAATAACCTGTGCCCATTCCTGTCTTAGATCGGGGTTTTCTCTCACTTGAATATGTAAATTTATCCCCACTTGGCCCCAGTTATCTGAAACGTATATGAGAACAAGATTTTAAAATTTCTCACCTCGAAGTGTATCACAAAATACAATGGATATATCCCTATTTTAGGGCTCCACACGAGACGAGAGTAGGCGAGAATATTGAAAATCTCGTCTCGATCTAGCCAATCCCCAAAAAATTAAGTCTCGTTTAAGTCCCGGTCTCGTCTCGTTATCAGTTGTCTCGTCTCGTCTCGCATAATTCTGAATAACGATAATAAATATCAGAATATATAAATAAAATGGTAGATAACAATGAATAATTTTCTAAAGCTATATTTATTACGCTCTTATACAAATATATTTGTACCAGTTTTATTATATTTACTTCCACAGATGTATACAATAATGGTTAACATCTTCACTACAAGAAGCATAATAAAAAACAATAAATTTCCCCAGATGTTCAAATGGAGACGAAATTTTAAAAGCATTGGAATTTAGGGACAATAAAAGTTATCGGTTAAGTATTGAATTCATAATGGATGAGATTTTATGGTTGTGAATTCTATTTTTTCTTGAAAAGTATATTATTATATATTATTATACTGATCCTCTTAGGTCTTCCAGAAGGAGACCCCTCATAAGCTCTCGAAGAGCTTGAGCGAGTAAGGAGAACCAGTTGTGTTCTGTGTAGGCTTTGTTACTTTGTCCTTACGCCTTAATTACCTTAATCAAACTGAAATGTCGCGTTCTGATGCACATCCTAAACTGAAAACTTCAATCCGCTATCTCTTTCCGTTCTCAAGTTATCGTGACAACAAAAATATTTTTTAATAATTTTTTAATAATTGTCTAGCCATACGATTCACACAAAATTTCCCAAACGCAAAAATCTGCAAGGATAGATATTTATGATAACAGATACGTTACTATAAGAAGTTATAAGAACAGTTAACAAGTTGAAATTAAATGTGAAAAAATTATTTTAATTTAAAATAAATAATTTCTCATATAGTCAGAAGAGTTGATATTTTGTAAAATATATTGATCTCTATGTAGACTTCTTCTAATTTTCCGCATAAAAACTTCATAAAAAAAATTTAACGAGACCAAAAACGGTCTGAGTATCACCTATAATATTTTTCAAAACGTCTCGTCTCGTCTCTTCTCGCTTTTCCGTAACGAGAACGAGACGAGACGAGAAAAATCTCGCTCTCGTGTGAAGCCTTACCCTATATCCAACGCAAATTGGCAGAATTATATTTTGAAGGAACAAAAAAAGTACAAACGAAAAATAGTACATGATAAAATGATTACCAGAATTTGAAATCTAGAAGAAAACCAATTTAGAGAGGAATTCTTCTTTTTCAGTGAGCTATTTTTGCGCGTATGGAACATCGCGTTATCATTTTGCCCAAATGTTTGTTATTTTCGAATTTTTTGCTGAAAATGGTATCAATCGATTAGGTTCGACTACCCGATGAAGAATTCGGGGTCAAATTTGATTCTGTCCGGCCGGCCAGCTGTCCGGCCGGCCTGCCGTTGCCACGATAACTTGAGAACGGAAAGAGCTAGCGACTTGAAATTTTCAGGATTTCGCATTCCAATACGACGAACAAGTTCGTTAATAGGCATATTCGGCCCAATGGTTTCCGAGTAATAATTTTGTTTTCAACCAATATTAATCCGATCGAATTGAAACTTAGTTAGTTGTTGTAGAATACAAACTTGAGCATGTTTGTGAAATTTTATGAGAATCGTATCAATAGAAAATTAAAAAAAATTATTAAATAATATTTTTTATGTCACGATAACCTGAGAACGGAAACAGATAGTTATTCTCCTGTATTGGACACTCTCTTACTCGAATTTACCATGGTAAATTCGATTAAGAGTGTACAATACAGGAGAACGGACAATAGAATTCACAATGGTAAATTCGATTAAGAGTGTCCAATACAGGAGAATGGACAATAGAACATACCCGCAAAAGCTCCTGACTTCACGTCCGTGCTTGAACCAATTTTTGGTTGAAAATAAAGGATATTTGGCAAAATGACAGGCGGGGTTCAGGGGAAAAACCGAGCCAAAATGAGGTATGATAATCTTGATTCTGGTTTATAGTTTTCTCGAATGATAAATCTTCTGATTAGGGCATCGAGAAATGTTTCATGTTTCGAGAATAAAGGGGGTTTAAAACTAGTTTATAACGAACTTCAAAACAATATTCATCAAATATATTCTAATGTCTATGAAAAAGTATAATAAAAGTTTCTTACTTGCTGTAATGTTCTCATATTCATAATGACAATGGTTAGCAAAGTACTGAGCTGCAACCTCCAGATCAGTGTCATAAAACTAAAATGAAATATTCTCAAACATTTCTTTCGCGAATACAGCTCCACAAAAGTTAAGAAAATTCTGAAATCTGTTTCAAAAGTTGCCGATTCTTGACCACTAAATGTTCATTTATGAGAAATCAAATGTTTACTGTCTTGTATATTGTAGTAGGGGGTAACGCTGCACTGCGGTCTATTGTGCCCCCCGTCAGAGCTGTCGATGTTATCAACATCTACAGCTCACCTTCCAGTTCCAGAGTTCTGATGAACTCCAGTATCTCGGAGGGATTCAAGGAGGCTACGTCTTCGCTCCTGCAGATTTCTTGCCCAAAGCATTTCTTTCGTTGGTATGAGATCGTGAGGCATTCCGTAATCAGGTGATCAGGAGTTTCATCCTCCTTCCAACAGAATCTGCACTCGCCAGTTTCTGCTAGCCCAAATCTCATCATTTGCTTCCTAAGGCCGCAGTGCCCTGTGAGGAAGACAGTGAGGAGGTGCAGCGTGTTCTTACTGAGTATCAAAGTTTCGGAGGAATTTCTTGGAGTGATACATTCCAGGGAGAGATCTCCAGAAAATACCTCTTTCAGTTTCTTCTTTCATCCGGAACTCACTTTTGTAGGTGTATCTACCAACTCCACGGTAATGTTCCGAGCCAATAAAGGGGGTTTGAGCTCCTTTATTGGCAAGTGTATTGGCCTCCTCATTTCCTATGATTTCCGCGTGACCAGGAACCCAGACCAAGAAGACCCTGTTGTTCTTGCCTACTTCATTGAGTTTTCTTCGGCACTCCCATATTAGCTTGGATTCGATAACATGGAAGTTCAGAGCTTTGATAGCAGCTTGACTGTCAGAGTGGATTTCTCTATCTAGCATTTTAACACCGGATATGCATGTGGATGATATGTGGAAGAAACTCGAATCTGAACTAAATTAAGCTATTTCCGTATGTACCAGATGCGTGACTGTTCCGTATTTCTCGAGGAAACCTTGGATTGATGAGCGTATTTTGAAGCTTCTGAGACGCATGAAGTCCCTCTGGCAAAGGTACTGGCGAAGTAATTTGGATGCCGATTATCGCAATCATAGAAGCTTTTCTAATTTTCTCTCCACAACTCTAACAACTGAAAAATCTAAATTTGAACGCACACTGGCGAATAAGTCTAACAGAAGGAAATTCTTCAAATATGTAAGGTCGACAATGAATACAAAAGTCAGTTTCCCAACTGTTAGAGACGCTGCTGGTAATATATGCGGTAGTCCGCGGGAAAGAGCCGATGTTTTAGCGAGCACATTCGCTGAGGTTTACGTACCTGAACCTCCTGGAAATTTACCTATCATTGCATCTCCTCGTGAACATGACGAACTGGATATTATAGTTCTTTCCAGGGAGTTGGTAGCAGAGTATCTGGATAAGGTCAAAGTCAGCAGCTCCCCAGGGAGGGACGGATTCTCTCCACGGCTGCTACATAACTATTCCGAAGCTCTAGCAACACCGGTGTATCTCATATTCCGACGATCTCTTTCCAGCTCTACTCTTCCGAAAGATTGGTTAACAGCATCAGTTACACTGATTTATAAGAAAGGTGATAAGTTATCCCCGAATAACTATAGACCAATCAGTGTTATTTCATCTTTGTCTAGGGTTTTGGGAAGGATCGTATGCGACCAGATTATTGAATTCTGCACAATACATAAAATTATTCCCGAACAACAACATGGTTTTCTCCCTCATCGTTCTACTCTCATAAACCTCATCTGCTGTCTTGATGATTGGACGAGGGCATGGGATGCCAATCTGGCTGTGGATGTAGTTTATCTGGACTTTTCAAGAGCCTTTGACAGAGTGCCATATGGGCGCCTTTTATGTAAACTCGAACACCAGGGAATTAGAGGTGGCCTACTCAGCTGGATCGGTGCGTTTCTATCAGGTAGATCTTACAAAGTGAGGGTAGGGGATGTTTTTTCGTCTGGTGAGTGGAATGTCAAAAGCGGCGTCCCTCAGGGTTCGGTTCTTGGGCCGATACTTTTTCTGTTGTACAGTTCGGATCTCCCTAGATGTTTTAAGTCCACATGTACAATTTACGCTGATGACACGAATCTGTATAATATTCCACTTCTCAATGCCTCAATTCTCCAAGAAGATTTGGACAAACTAGCTGTTTGGTGTCATGACTGGTTGCTGCCACTGAATCTTGAGAAGTGTCACATTTTGCATATAGGAAAAAATAATCCGCACGTTACCTATTTTATAGGGGGTCATCGTTTAACTCCAGTCACTGAACAACGTGATTTGGGTCTGACCATCTCCAGTGACCTAACGTGGACTGTTCATATTGCTTCTGTGACAGCCAAAGCCCGCCAACTGACATATTTGCTGCAGAAGACTTTCCGAGGCTCGGACAGGTAATGGAATACGCAGGATCAGCATGGTGGACTGCTCTTGTAGCGGAGATTAATTCGCTGGAATCCATCCAAAGATGGAACACAAGAATCCCTTACGGATCCTCTCGACCTGATTATGAGACCCGCCTCAAACTCGCAGATATGATTTCGCTTTCTCATAGACGCGACAGGGGTGATCTCATATTCACATACAAGTCCATGAAGGGAATTTTCGGACCACAGGTACAAGCTATATTTCAGAACAATCTTCGGGGTCATGGCTGCAAGCTTGCAAAGGAGAAGTTCAGAACTACTCAAAGACAGCTATTTTTGAGCAACCGAGTGTTTGATTTATGGAATGGGCTTCCGGCTTCAGTTGTGGACAGCGCATCGACAAATTCGTTCAAAAATAGCTTGGACAGTCTGAGTCGTATTCAACACCAGTTGAGCTGATTCGAAAGCATTCGATTTGATTTTTTTTTGCTGACTATTTAAAGTTTATTTTGAGTTTTCAGTGTTTTTATTTTCTTTTCTATATGATTTGTGAACTGATGAATAGTCTGTACATTGGTCCATTTTTCGTAGTTCTTTTGGAGTTTATAGGCATAAGCCTCTACTCTTATTTGTATTTTAAATAAATAAATAAATAAATAAATTGGGTGACTGTGATAGTGAAGTTTTTTTCGATGCTTACTTTCTTGATCATTCCGTCACTAGGAAGAATGGCTGATGATATGTACCTGGTAAGAGAGGATCAGGATTTCTGGTTTTTAATACTCTCATTACCTGTTCCTTTCCTAGATATTCTGAGAATGGCTTCATCGGCCTTCTTGTCATTTGCCTTTTTGTGAGATTTGTTATAATCTCAAGTGCCATGGTAGGACAGGTTCCCATAGCTTCAGTGATACACACACAGGCCAGTCTTTGTAGCCTGCGGAGGAGCTCGTCCGCTACTAGGCTCCATAGAAGGAGAGACGTTACTACCCCTTGAGGTGTTCCACGAGTGGCTTTGACAGAAGTGGTATTATTGCCCACTTGTGCCTCAGCTATCCTCGTTGACAACAGCTCATACATCCATTTTATAATGGTTTTATTCACTCCTCGCCTTTCAAGTGCATCTTTGACAGACACATGTGTTGTGTTGTCAAACGAATGCACACATTATTACTCTCTTATATCTGAATGGTTTTTTGCTCCTCGTTTGATAACTTTTTCAGTTTCAGGCAAGTTCTTGTCGTTTGCGTTTCTGCGAATTTTGAATCAGTTATTGTTTAATGTTCTTGCAAACAACTTTGATTCAAAATCTGAAAATTTGTTTTGCAATAATGCCTAGACGTAAACCTAGTGCGGATGAAGCCAATAGGGCTATTGGTATGATCGAGGCGGGACGTAATCAGAGAGATGTTGCGAATTTCTTTCAAGTTAGTGAAAGCGTAGTTTCCCGGCTCGTCCATCGAAATCGAGAAACTGGAAACATGACCGGAAGATCGAGAAGTGGACGCCCAAGATCTACCACTCTTGTACAAGATCGCTTTCTGACTGTGTCTACCCTTTGAGGACTTGTATCATTCAACAGCGCCTTTTGAGCACTACTGGTGTTTTGGTTTCGATTGACACAGTTCGTTGAAGACTTCGAGACGTTAATCTACATTATCGGCGACTTTTGAGAAGGATTCCACTAACTCAAAGTCATATGCGACTCAGGAAATCCATGGTGTTCCACAGTTGGTCCTGCCCCCTCGGGCGCCAGACCTCAATCCCATTGAACAAGCTTGAGATCAGCTACAAAGATCTTAGGGTTCTTATCAATCACCTCCATAACTCTGGAGAGAAATTGATCAAGAACACTTCAAAAATCTGATCGAAATTATGCAAATACGTTTTCAGGCTTAATTTTTTAAATTTTTTGAGTGAACTGATTTTGTTCTACGAATACTGAACATAGATTTTTACCCGAAACTGTGGAACTTATAAAGAAATGGGTAAAAGATTGAGTTAGATAAGTGAGTAAACATTAGATTTCTTATATTTAAAAAATTGGCGAAAAAAAATAATTAGGTTCCTTAATTTTTGTGGAGCAGTATATTTGAAACTCACCATTTCAGGCATTTTTGCTGCTTTTGGCATGTTAGTTACGAGCCCTTCAACTAGTTGCTTTCGATAGAAATTATGCCAGAACAGCACATCTATACGGGACTGTGCTGACATCCCATGACCTAAAAAGAAAATATTATAAAATTTTGCGATCTCAGTAAAATTGATTCAAAGTCAGAACACTGCTTATAATGCATAATACGAATAAATACAAAAACTCGATTTTGACCACGGATTCTTGATCAGTCAGTCGAACCAAAACGTTTGAAGCTATTTTCAGCCAAAAATTACAGACATTTGAGCAAATTGATAAGCACTTTGTTCCGAGGAACAAGAGCACCAAAAAGGAGTACCCCACCATCGAAATATTAGCGAAGATTGCATGAAAGGGAGAAATTAAATTAGTCCAAACCAGATATTCCATCTTAATTTTGATGTTTTGTCCTCAAGCTCTTACAAGAACACCCTTTAATATTTCTTTGGTATAACTCACCATTCAGACCGTTAGGACAAATTGGAACACAATAATGGATGAATAAATACAAAACTAGAAGCAATATAGAAAATATCTTCATGTTCATCCTTATAGTTATACGAATTTATGTGAATTGTTGTAACTGAACTTATCACAGAAATATAGGAACAATTGAACGATATTACCACCTACTAAGAATTATGAATTCAACATATCAATGAGTCAGTTGTTTCAATATTACTCCTTGCATTGCCTTGTATTTATTTGGGTATACAGTGTGAGTCTCTAACTTGAAATAAATTCAGTAAATCAAAGACAGGTCGATTAGTATTTTAAATAAGTATGTACTACTTGTTTGGGTCGACATAACTTTGAAGGTTCTACGGTGAAGGTGTTGTTAATATCTATCCACTCTTTCCTCTTGATCAGCTTCTTCCTTGCCGCCGCAAGTGATCTTATTTTATCGTCAGCTTTCTGTTTCAATAGATTTATGGTGGGCAGGCTCATCGTACGTGCAACGCACGCAGCTTGCCCATCATACCCTCTATTTTTTTGCTGGGCTTCAGTTGTCCTTTCATAACATCTTTGATACATTGGTACCAAGATGCTTGCTGCCTTACGGTTCTTATCATATTGTCTAGCTTATTCAATCTTGACCTATGTTTGTCCTCCTTTGTTGTTGTTCTTCCTGGTGGTCACAGAAGTGAAGCAGCAGCTCTCACTGCAGCTACGACATCTTCTAGCGCACAGTCCTCCTTTAGGTGATCTTTGATTATAATATTCATCGCGGCTAGATCTTCAGCTGGGAGTATCGATTTCAGCCTTGTGGTACTTAGGTTAGGGTTCTCTACTGTAGCCTCAAATGCTTCCCTTCTATTGACGACTAGCTCTGGAACATCTCTCACCTGTTCCTTCGCCCGTTGCAGTATGCGGAATTTTCAGCTCGGAGTGGGGCAGCTCCCACCTGCTCCATGTCCGATGCTGCACATTTCAATTCAGGCATAAGAGGTTGGATGTTTGCGGCATCCCTCACTTGCCTCTCATCCTGTCCTCCTCTCCTTTGATTCGTGAAGTGTTGCTGTTGGTTTGAAACATCTCAAACCTGCTCTTGAGATTGTTTTTCCATCCTCTCGGACTCTTGATGCTGCTGCAAGATTCCCCTCTTTCTGAGATGGCTTACCTGGTCGCGCAGATTTTGCTGCGTCATGAAGTTGAGATCTGGTAGATTCTCACCCCACAGACCATGCAATCCACCCATATATCCCCTACTTTCTGGTCTCGATCTCCAGTATAACACAGATAGTTGTTGTCCCTGTTGCCGGGTCCGGCTACGGGTTGTTCTTGCGCTGATTCCCTACGCGACCTACAACTTGTTTTCTATCCTCATCAATGTCCTCGTCGGAAGCTGTAATTTCTTGTATGACAGGCGACGCCTCCTCAGCATCCTGCCGTTGGTGGGCCGCATGCTATCACATCCAGCACCAACCCCAGACGTGCTATGGTGATCCCCAGGCAGCAACTATTCTCCGAGGCTCCTTTGATTGTAATTCATCGTCAGTTGATAGTGACCAGGGTCCACGAGTTTGTCACACCCATATGCTACTAAGTAGTGTCCCCGTGCAGTCTAGCATTTTATACCTACTGCCAGGTTTAGCTAAGATACCTCGGGTTTGCTAAGCCCGTACTCTGAGAGACACCCCAGAGCCCCCAAGGATGTATATTATTATTTTTTTTTTCGCCCGAGAGGAAAAACCTTTTATAGGCCCGCCCTGAGAGAGTCCCCTTCTCTCAGAAGTGTGAGACTCCAGATGTTGATTGATTACTCACTAGAAAACATCTAGTACGTCTAGCGTCCCTTAACAAAAGAGATGAGCTGCAAGCGGCCTTCATAGTTGATGGGACCTGATGACTCGAAGTGATCCGTGCTTGGAGTAGTTCTTCGTCCTGCCCTCACAGCGTCCCTTAACTAAAGAGATGAGCTGCAAGCGGCCTTCATAGTTGATGGGACCTGATGACTCCGTGCAACACCGCTTTCTGCATTCTGTGCGCTAAATCCTCGGCCAGAGATTTGCAGGCCGGAATAATCTTCAATTCAGTCACGTAGTTCGCTCTCATTCCGCCAAGGCATCATATGATTACTACGACCATTCTAACCTTATGTCTTGGATACAGGATACCCAGTTCGAATATTAAATCCTTGTGTTTCTCCCTCTTCTGTTCTTGAGTTCAGCGGACTTCAGTTGTGCCTGTCGTATCTCTCTGGCAACTCTCCTTTGGTCTGTTGGCGAGATAGGTGTTCCTGCTAGTTCATGATCGATGGATATGCCAGTTATAGTGAGATTCTCAAAGTCCTCTGACCAGCCCTAAATAGGAAAGCTCCTTGATTCCAGATTTCATGCTGAGCCACCATTTTCAGAAGCGGGTCTTCGCTTCTCAATATCCTTATTGCCATTTATAACGTTTGTTGATGGTGTTGGTAAACCAAATTTTGCAAACCTCTGCCTCCCTGCGTTCGTGGAAGGTATATCCTTTGAATCAAGCAGTTGGGATGCAGGCTACCATTCATGTTCATCACTTTACGAGTGGTTCTGTCTCGAGAATCTCATTGTCCATTCAACTATCCCGAATGAGTAGGTGATCATCGGTACTGCCAAGCTGTTCGTAGTTGATACTTTATTTTTCTCGGACAGCTGTGATTTCCATATATCTCGGATCTTCTTTCTGTAGCCAGCTGTTAAGGCATCTTTGATTTGGGTTGTCTCCAGTGCGCCTCGTTGTTTCATCCCAAGGATGTTTCCTCCTCTTCTAGGTGTCGAATGCTTATTCCCCCTTCTAGGTCGATGTCTTCTCCTGTTTCTTCAGTTCTGCTATGCTTATTATTATCTTATATTATATTATTTCATGAAAAAGTCCCTTAATTTAAATCAGCTTCTTTAAATTCTCCAAATTCAATTAGAAATCTATTTATCATTCAATGAATGAGTGTACCAAAGTCGTCCAACGTTCCACGTCAGTGCTTTCACAAATTACCCAGATATGACATTCACTTGAATCAATTGATTTTCACATAATTAATATTGTCGGACATCCTGAATATGCAGGCAGAGATGAAAATCATACCGTTTTCCGTTTCCGAAAGAGGTCTTCTCCCTTCCTCCTTCCACGCAATTCTGAAGATATTCCTTTCCTATTCCATTCTCAAGCGCAAACAACAGTTCTGACGTGGTCGAAATGACCTTAGGGCCTTTCCTCGACCGTAGCTCTTTGCCTCTTATATCCATGTAAATGTAACTAGTTTTTTCGTGATAAATTCCCTCTTCAGGGACCAAAACCCATTCGCACTCAGTGGAGCGATCAAATACGCTCTCAGCATGTATAAGCAAGCATATTTTGAACGGCGAAAAGAGGCATTGACTCTTCGTAAAAACTTGGAGATAGTTAGGGAATAATGTTCTGAAAATCTACTTAGAAATCGTACGAATTTATACAGACATCGTGAAAATTATTGAATCCCCTATGTTTTTCAGAATGAATCAATAACATATCGACTAAAGGAATGTATTGCAGAATAAAAAAATGTTATATTGTCTATGGCATTGTTGATGAAGAAATAATATTTTAAACAATTTAATAAAAATTTTTTAGTGTGTGGAATTTTTCTGACAGCTCTATACTCTCAAAACAGATTTGGACCAGTTAATCTGGATATACCAATTCTTATGTTCCATACATATTCAGACATAAGCCCTTGGATCATCCATATGATGATGGAAATATATACTTTGGTAAGTTAATCATATTGGGTAAAGTTATTGATGAGTATGTTAGGTACATACTCATTAATAATTTTACATTACTTACCTTTCACAGTCTATTCTTATTTTTTTTTCATAAACGATAAAGGAAATACTCAAGATACTATATGAAATTGAACGAAAAGTTAAAAAATATTCTTTTCGAATTTTTTCCCAGAAATCAGTGGCTTAGTTTTGATGAATATGCAAACCATTATCCGCGCGCACTCCACTGTTCATAATGAAAACTGTATTAGAAAAATGGGTTCAAGCCCTGTGGACAGGAGCTTTCTGGCGCTCTAGCTCAAACAGACAAATTATATCTCAAAAAGTATTGGTTTCTCAGAGTTGGGAATTATATCAATGTATTATTATGATAGAATTGCATCATAAAGGAAATTCAATTCAAATAATAGTTTATTTATCAAGATTAAATGAGCAATCTGAGAATGAGAACTGCACCATGGAAGAAATCGAATTAAATCTGGCCAATTTTGCCCAATAACGAACTTAACCGAGATATTCATCTCCCCAACCTACTCTGAAAATTTCAACTACCTAGCTCATTCCGTTCGAGAGTTATTGTAGGAAAACTTTTTTTAAATTTTCAAAATTTTATATTACACTTTGCGGAAATCTGGTCAATACAAAACTTCACATGCGTATAAAGGTCATGATTCTACAATTTGGTGCTAAATTTTAGATAGATCGAGTGATCGGTTTCGGAAATATTCATAAAAAATATTTTTACTAAAATTGGCCATAACTCCGAAACCGCTTGATGGATTTCTCCCATAAACAAGCTCGTCCGAGATATTTACGCTCCAAACCCACCTTGCAAATTTCAATCCGCTAACTCCTTTCGTTCGAGAGATATCGTGCCTACGGCTGGCCGGCCGGCTGGCTGGACATAATTGATTTCGACCTCGGACCAAATCGTTTAAGACCATTTTCATCGAAAAATTCGAAAATAACAGACATTTGGGCAAATTGATAAGCACTCAGTTCCGAGGAACTAGAGCGCCAACAAGTTTCGTATGACAATTGCCCAAAACAGGTTTAAAGTACCTACAAATAGTAGATTTTTCATTAAACATGTATCAAAGAAGAGTAATAATGAAAAATTACCTTGTAATCGATCAAAAATTTCCTGATCTACGTTCACCAAATTTTCTCCTCTCTCGAACTGCAGAATTATGCTTTCAATATTTACATTCTATTTGCATTCTATGTCTATGGATGAAAAGCAGTGTCACTACTCTCAGATCTCTTACTTCATGTTCCGTTCCGAAATGTAAGACTTTTCTGAGAAAAACTAATTTCGGAGCAAACAACTGAGATTTTTCTCACTTCGCTCACAATTCTTCGATTGATTAGATAATGACAAGTCTCAGGAAAATGAGTTGACATTATGTCAATTCATACATAGAATAATTATATCACTCTGTGAAATACGATTTATCATTGAAATTTTGAAAAATCATATCTCCGAAAGTATTAGCTTGTTAGAGTTAAAAATGTTATCATTG
Source organism: Halyzia sedecimguttata (assembly GCA_937662695.2). Classification (NCBI taxonomy): domain Eukaryota; kingdom Metazoa; phylum Arthropoda; class Insecta; order Coleoptera; family Coccinellidae; genus Halyzia; species Halyzia sedecimguttata. Next base: position 47,538,701 of record OW569418.2, read on the forward strand.
GATTCTCATCGTAAAACTGCTTATTGAAAAAAATCTAATTTGGAATTTGTTTTGTAAAAAAAAAATTTTTTTATTTTTTTTTGTTACTCCGAAACCATCTGTCCGATTTTGCACAGTCACGAACTTAGCCGAGATATTTATCCCCCAAACCTACTCTGAAAATTTCAACTTTCTAGCTTATTCCGTTCGAGAGTTATCGTGCCTACGGCCAGCCGGCCGGACCGGCCGGACAGAATGAATTTCGACCACGGATTCTTGATCAGTGAGTCGAACCAAATCGTTTAAGACCATTTTCATCGAAATATTTGTAAATTACAGACATTTGGGCAAATTGATAAGCACTCAGTTCCGAGGAACTAGAGCGCCAAAAATAGATCTCTTTTAGCCTGTACCTGTACCAAAAATCACAGGATTATCTGAACTGGTTTCAAATATTTCACCGGAATTCATTTGTTTTTGGCGCTCTAGTTCCTCGGAACTGAGTGCTTATCAATCTGCCCAAATGTCTGTAATTTTCGAATTTTTGGCTGAAAATGGTCTCAAACGATTTGGTTCGACTCACTGATCAAGAATCCGAGATCGAAATCGATTCTGTCCGGCCGGCCGGCCCTAGGCACAATTAGTCTCGAACGAAAGGAGCTAGAGGATTGAAATTTGCATGGTGGGTTTGGAGCCTAAATATCTCGGTTAAGTTCGTTAATGGGCAAAATCCATCAAGAGGTTTCGGAGTTATGGCCGATTTTAGTAAAAACATTTCTTATGAATATTTCCGAAACCGATCACTCGATCTATCTGAAATTTAGCATCAAATTGTAGAATGATGACCTCCATACGTATGTGAAGTTTTGAGTTGACCAGGTTACCGCAAAGTGTAAAAAAAAAATTTTGAAAATTAAAAATTTTTTTTTTACAATAACTCTCGAACGGAATGAGCCAGGCAGTTGAAATTTCCAGAGTTGGTTAGGGAGATGAATATCTCGGTTGAGTTCGTTATTGGGCAGAATAGGCCAGATGGTTTCGGAGTAACGAAAAAAAAAAAAATTTATTTTAAGCAACAAATTTCAAATTCAATTTTTATTTAAGATGCAGTTTCACCATAAAAATCCATTGATATCATTTTCAACTCCAAAAGCTAATACTTTCGGAGATATGATTTTTCGAAATTTCAATAATGAATCGTACTTCTATGTATTCACAGAATGTTATCATTATTCTATCTAAGCTTTATTATATGATCGGTGTTCATACTCGTACATGTCATCCTGTTCTATAAGAAAGAGTCAAATTCATTTCAGCTATTTTAATTTGATTTCTTCCATGGTGCAGTTCTCATTCTCAGATTGTTCATTTAATCTTGATAAATAAACTATTATTTGAATTTAATTTCCTTTATGATGCAGTTCTTTCATGAGAATACATTGATTTAATTCCAAACTCTGAGAAACCAATACTTTCGGAGATATAATTTGTCTGTTTGATCTAGAGCGCCAGAAAGCTCCTATCCACAGGGCTTGAACCAATTTTTTAAACTATTTCCTTCTCGTTACATTTTTGAACATTATTTTTTTATGCAGAATCGCCTGTTCAAGTTAAGGATATCACGTTTGTACTGTATTTATCCAATTCAAATATTATGATAATCATAATTATTATATTTGGATAGGTGTAATTTACCATCGTTAATGAACCAACATGTTATAAATAGCGCAGATTATATCTGTAATGAACGAAATGTGTATAAAGTATGAAACCAACTTAATTATAATCATCCAATACCTGACAAAAATATTAATTTTAAATTACATTTTACTGTGTGTTAGTGAGTTTCGGAATGGCAAATTTTCTACCTCGATATATTTTCCTTTTATTGTCCATCAGCTTTATTCCGCATATGCAGGTAAAACTGCAATTGATTTAAAAATTTCCTGGAGTTCACCCCTTTCCCGTTCTGCTTTTAGACAAGAAGGGTTTTCGATGTTACCCATATGAAGTCCTGCAATGCTACCACCCCGATAGTCATGACCAATTACACTAAACATGTTTATGGAAAGGACAATCGTACGATAGAGATGCAGTTTATTGTCAAAAAAGAAGTGAAGTCCTTTTCCGTAAGTTACCTCGATTTTGTCTGATGATATGACACTATAAAATAAATGTACCTATACTCCATTCACTTTTATGAAGTCTCGTGGTTAGCCATCATTTAGGTCTATCACGTTTTTGTAACTAAAACTAAGTCAGTATTGAAAGGTTTTTTCAGGGTTTTCTCTCCCAAAGTCTGAAAAATATCTATAAAATAAAAATTAATTATTTTGTGATTTGCTGCTGCGTAAGAAACACAAGATATTTGTCAGAAGCAATCAATTGAACAATGTTGCCTAACAAACAACAACGAAACAACATCAACGAAGAAACAACTATATCGTAACGTTTCGGAGTCTATCAGACTCCTTCTTCAGACGCTTAATAAAAATCTTTAGAATTATTTTGTTGATAGTTATTTTGTGAAATTCAAGAGTGACAATTCTTGAATTTCACAAAATAACTATCAACAAAATAATTCTAACGATTTTCATTAAGCGTCTGACGAAGGAGTCTGATATAGACTCCGAAACGTTACGATATAGTTGTTTCTTCGTTGATGTTGTTTCGTTGTTGTTTGTTAGGCAACATTGTTCAATTGATTGCTTCTGACAAATATCTTGTGTTTCTTACGCAGAAGCAAATCACAAAATAATTAAATTTTATTTTATAGAAATTTTTCAGAATTTGGGAGAGAAAACCCATAAAAAAACCTTTCAATAATGAGTATACCTCCCACAGTATCCTTTAATGATTACTTAAAACTAAGTTAGGTTGGCACTCCTGAAATATCGTCAATGTCAAAACAATTCTCTGAGATGTTGCCAATTTCTGCTCTCAACAATCAACATAATGTTCCATCTTAGACAAGATATTATTACAGATCATTATCTTCGAATAATAAAGAACTCTTCACTTTGAAATTGAAAATGCCGAAAGCAGTTTTGAAACAGTAGAGACAAAGTATAATGAAGTGCTACACAGAACTGAAATCTGCAATAGGAATACTTCATTCTGTCTTAGGACATGTTGAACTCTCGAATGAAATTACTTAGTGTCCTATCCAATCACTAGATATATTTTATTAAGGTTTAACAGTAACTCAGATTTCGTAGTACTACTACATTTTGAAACTGGTGTATTTCAAGTTGTACAACACGGTATTTAAATGTCTCCTAGAGGCTTATTTCTTGAGAATTTCGAAAAGTGAGTAATTTCATAGGTACGTCTGTTCGTTTAGAAGTTTTCCTGCCGGGTTATTCAGGTAGTTTGATTATTTTTTCAAATGAACAAAGTAGTGGACTACTCCACCCATTATTTTTCATTAAAATTTCAACACTTGATTCTTGATTTCTGTACAAGAAAATAGCATAAATGAATCTTCCAACCAGTTTATATACCTACGTGAAATATTTCCATATTCACAACAGATGAAAAATTTTCTTCAACAGTCGCCAAGTCTTTGGAATTGTTGAATTCATATTGTATCTTCTCAAATTATTTTTCCCAAGAAAATTGATATTGTGAAAAATACGTAATTACTACGACTTCTATGTAGAGAGGACAACGTTGCGTAGTTATCTGACAGGAAAATGGTCATAACCTAACATTTTCAAAATATATATGGTGAACCGAGTCAAAATTTCAAGGCCAACCGGGAGACTTTATAAAAGTGAATGGAGTATATGGGTGATGATTAATCCCGATAATTTCCCAGGCATTTTAGTCGTATAATCGGATATAACTTTTAATTTACAGGGTGTTACCTCACTCATCAAATGTGATCTATCGGGCTCTCAGAATTCTTGCGAATACTTCGTAAAGGATTTCAAATCTGGCGATATTTGTTTGAAACTGAATCAAAGAGGTCAAATCTGGACACCTCTGATAGATTCGTTCAGTCCTAAACTTGAATGTCCAATCAAAGCGGTAAGTAATATTTTTTGGTATTGATTCAGATTTTAATTTCTCTATCCGGGTTATTTCCTGAATAACCCGACAGGAAAACTTCTAAACGAACAGACGTACCTATGGCATTCTCCACTTTTCGATATTCTCAAGAAATGAGCCTACAGAAGACATTTAAATACCTTGTTGCACAACTTGAAATACACCAGTTTCAAAATGTAGTAGTACAACGAAACCCGAGTCTCTGTTAAACCTAAATATAAAATATATTGATGGGATAGGAAACTAAGTAATATCATTCGATAGTCAACATGTCCTAAGTTGAATTTCAGTTCTGTATTGCACTTCCTGATACTTTGTGTCTGCTTCTTCAAACTGCTTTCAGCATTTTCAATTTCAAAGCGAAGAGTTCTTTATTACTCGAAGATTATGATCTGTGATAATATTTTGTTTAAGATGGAACATTATGTTGATTGTTGAGAGTAGAAATTGGCAACGTCGCAGAGAATTGTTTTGACATTGACGATATTTCAGGAGTGCCAACCTGCCTTAGTTTTAGTTACAAAAACGTGATAGGAAAAGCGAATGGAGTATACATATGTATGTGTAGTTATAGCCATCTGAAATTTAGTTCTTCAATAACTCGAAAAATACTGATCTGATCGAATTGAAGCGTATTTAGTTGCAAAATACCGACACGAATACTTATACAAAATTTTGTGGGGATCGCTTGAATGGAAAATTAAAAAAATTAAAAAATCTCAGAAACTATCTGACAGATATCGTTGAAATTCTGCGAGAGCCTTCAAAACCTTATTTTAAAGTGAAGTTCTAGTTTTGAACTCGATATTGAAATATTCCAACGTCAACTGTATTAAACTCGACAAAATAAGTTTTCAACAGTTTCTGATTTTTGACGAGGCCGTAAATTATTTAATGAATTATGATATGTTACATGTGTGCATTTTTAGGGTAATTATAAAGCTGTCTACCCGCTAAGTGAAGATGTCTTCAAGTTTATGCCAGTTCCTACTGGTATATGGAAGTCATACAGCAATGCTTATGATGGAGAAGAATTGGTGTATTGCAGTGATTTTGAAGTGAAGATTGTCCAAAGAAGGTGATGACATAAAACGAAAATTACATTTGACCTTGTTCCAATCCAATTCAGAATTAATTAAATAATGATTGTTTTCTTGTATAGTTGTTTTTTAATGAATCTGATGGTATTTCGTTTAAAATATCGAAACAGAACAAGTTCTGAATTTTACCATAACCCCTGGTCGATCATATGTTCTACCAGTCTCAGAATGATCTTATATTATATCCTACTCGTATCAATTTTAATCTTTTTATTCCTGGAATTGGAAATGAAAGTAATATCGATAAATAATGAAAAAAATTCTTTCAAATCGAAACATCAACGTATTTCTGAATTAAGAATTGACAAAGAGAGCACACAGTGCAGAAGAGGAAGAAAATAGATTCATAGAACAACGCGCCATATGTAACTTGCATTCATAGAACAAGGCGGAAGTTTATTGGAGCAAATGTATTGCTCCAATAAACTTCTGTCTTGTTCTATGAATCTCACCTCACATTTTGAGGGATCTTGATAGGCGTGATACAATGTGATTTTCACGAAATTCTATATATTTTCATAAGATCACCGCTACAACTTTTCCATTGTAAACACATTATAAGGCCCTGTTCCCATTCAAAGAAGTTCCTCTGTTCGAAAAATATCCTTTCAGCCTGCGAAATCTCAGTTGAAAGTCGCCCCCAATATATTGAATTATGCAGTATTTTTAATCATGTTCCAGCTGAAATTTTTCGCATAATTAAAGGGTGGAAGATCACATTAAAGTCGGCAAAGATGGACCTTGAGCCTGACGAATAAAAGCCATCAGTATGCAAGGCGAGAACCTTCCTTGACATTCAATAATGTATTTTCTATGCGCGCAAATGTCTTCAACTCGAAAATAATGCAACTTTCCCAATTTGCATGCATCGAGTTAGAATTAAAATGGAGTCTGTCCCCCCAAACTGGAATTAAAAAACTCTTACACCTCTTTCGAAGAAAAGGGCCGAAACTGTGTGAATTTATCGTTCTGCAATTTTTTTTGCGGAAGTGAAGGGATGTCACTGGATTCTCATTATTTTTGTGGGGAAGTTTGAAGACTGGCATACTAAATAGACAGGAGAATTTTTCTGTTATTTGGTGCTAAGAAAGTTGAGAATTAACAGTGTTCGCAATTGCAATAGAGGCCAAAGAGGCTCAAAAACCTTTGTATTAGATCTGCTGTTAAGTTCCAGTCTGACACAAAGATGGAGCGACAAATTCATAATAGATGTTTTCTTCAAAACGTAACAGTCAAAATTAAATGACGATCTGAGATTTGGTTCAAAAGTTACGGTGATTTTAGATATCATCACCATCTACAGCTCGCCTTCCATTTCCAGAGTTCTGATGAACTCTGGATGGCTTCAAGGAGGCTACGTCTTGGTTCTTGCAGATTTCTTGCCCAAAGCATTCCTTATGTTGGTTTGAGATGACGAGGCATTCCGTTATCAGGTGATCAGGAATTTCATCTCCTCCCCACAGAATCTGCACTCGTCAGTATCTGCTAGCCCTAATCTCATTATATATGCTTCCTAAGACGGCAGTTTTTACTGAGGTCAATATATTTCTTGGATCTGACAGTGTCAAAGCTCCGGAGGAAATTTTTGGAGTGCTACATTGCAGGGAGATATCTCCAGAGTATACCTCTTTCAGTTTCTTCCTTCATCCGGAATTCACTTTTGTAGGTGTATCTACCTACCCCACAGTAGGGTTCCGGGACAATAAAAGGGGTTGCTGTTCTTGCCTACTTCATTAACTTTTCTTCGGCACTCCCATATTAGCTTAGACTCGATAACATGGGAGCTCAGAGCTTTAATACCTCTGATAGTTTCTTTCTAGGTTCATTTCCACCCATCTTACGATTGCAAGTATTTCTGCCAGAAAGACGATTGGATAGGAGCCAAGCTATCGCTAGTCGCTAGTGAGCATTTGGTGCCTACCCCATATACTCCAGCGCCAGCTGCTGTAGTAGTTTTTGAGCCACCTGTGTACCATTTAATAGCATTTTTTTAAGAGCCTGTGTGCTTGATTCTCTGTCCCAGTATTTCTTTCTACCGAACATCGTAGTGAAGTTCAGAAAATCCAAAGTAGGTATTTCGAATGCTGTTGAGAAATCAAGAAAAACAAAAATGACCAAAATGAGATTGATTAATTACGAACTTGAACTAAATTACATAGTTTTAACCTCAAATAGAAATCTTACATACAAGGATCACAAATACATAGTAAATCCCCTATGCCATTCTTGATGCCTTCACACGTAAGACTATAATTTTGGAAAATATCACACATATCACCTGAGCTAGGAATTGAATTTATTGCAATATGTTTAACAGCCATATCTTCTTCAGCAGCCACCGCCGACTTCACTGCTTCGCCTAATCCTCCTTCGTAATAATGATCCTCAATAACCAATATCCTATTATTGCACTCCCTTCCATGCTTAATGATACTGGATTTATCAATCGGCTTCACAGTAAAAGCATCCATAACTCTGAGGAAGATGTTAATTTTCAAGAGTTCTTCATAAGCTTCGATGACAGTTGACAATGTCACTCCGGCTGTGATAACTAATATCTTATCTTTAATATTCTCCCTGACTAAGTTCGCCTTACCAATCTCAAATATTTGCCTCGTGGAATATATAATAGGAACGACAGGTCTGGTAAGTCTGATGTAAGTGATACCAGGATAGTTTGCGGCTAATTCAGTGGCTCTTTCTGCGGCGATGGCGTCACTTGGATAAAATATGACACACTCTGGAATAGTTCTGAAAAGAGCCAAGTCCTCCAGTCCAGCAACGCAAGCGCCATTTTCACCGGCACTCACACCTGCGTGTATACCTGCGATGTTAATATGACTTCGAGAAATCGCAGCCATTCTAATACAATCGAAAGCTTTGGTCAAACCAGTGGCGAAAGTAACGCAGAAGACAATAGAACGTCCTCTAGACGCAAGTCCAACGGCAACACCTATCATATTCTGTTCTGCTGAGAAACACTGGATGAACCTGGAGGGATCAAATATCTTGAAGTCATGAGTATAAGAGATATTTTGACAATCCGAATCCATGACAAGTATTCTTGGATTCGTTTGACCTAGTTTGACAAGAGCGGATGCGAAAGCAGATCTTGTGTTGACTTTATCCCCGTATTTATAGAGTGGTGCAGATGACAGTTTGACATCAGTGAGATACACTCGAGGCACTGCATCTTTAAGCGGTTTCTGGTGACTTATCTTGAGGGCTGTTGTATTCCTGATCATTTTTTTCAACGATTTCACTACATTTTCTGATTTTTCTCCCAGATGTTTTCCATGCCAGTGGTTCTCGTTCTCGATTTCTGGGAAATTTTTTCCTTTGACCGTTTTTGCGATGATGACTGATGGTTTTCCTTTGGTCAGACTCGCGTTGTGGAAGCTTTTACAGAGTTCATCGACATTATGTCCATCCACTAAGAGTGGGTACCATCCAAAGGCATCGAATCTTCTTCGATACACGTCGCAATCGTAACCGAATGCAGTTTGTTCGGATCTTCCTAGTCTGTTGACATCTACTATGAGGCAGAGGTTGTCCAATTCGTAGTAACTGCAAAAGTTAACAGCTTCCCAGAAGTTTCCCTCAGCTGTCTCACCATCTCCTGCGATGCAGTATACCCTAAAGACAGCTTTGTCGAGGTATTTGCCCATGAAAGCCATTCCTGCAGCGTTAGACAACCCTTGACCAAGAGCCCCAGTAGCGACGTCGACGAAATCCGCCTTTGGAGTAGGGTTACCCTCCAGGATCGAACCAAACCTGCGGTAATTCACTAATTCTGAAGTTGGAAAAAGGCCCACTTCAGCCCAAACTGCATAGAGGGCTGGAGCTGCATGCCCTTTGGATAGAACCAGTCTGTCGCTACAAGGGTCTTTGAGAATCGACACTTTATACCTCATAACTTGGAAAAATAATACAGCTAGGATTTCTGCTATCGAGGAACATGATGTTGGGAAGCCACTTTTTGCTCTGCTGGTTATTGTAACGACATGAAGCCGTATTCTGTTCGCTACATCGTTGAGTTCTTCTGTGATTCTGAAGGGGAGTCTTTGGTATGCTGCCATGTTGAAATATCAAATTCGGTAGATTTCAGTTACAGGAATTTTGATGAGTTCTATCCATTCTAATATTATCTTGAAATGATAGATGTTTGAAGGTTAAGTGTCATTTGATATGTCATTGTGCTGAACGATTTGATAATAAAGTATGAGGTACAATATTCCATAGAAGATTAAGGTTACACTGATCTCCGCTCAAAACTTAAACCTAAACCCTGGAACTGGCATTACGAAGGCAGACATGTTCATACAGCCCGTCTACATTGAAGGCCAGTCATCAAAACTAATATGGCCGCCAAAGTGGATGGAGAAAGGTATATAATATAAAGCATATTCAACAAATTGATGAATTACTCCAACAATGAGATGATTTTTTTTAATAGCGCACCTATATTTTCCACTGATCCTCTATTGGATGATTTTGAATCTTTACAAAAATAGCATAATCTTCATGATACTCAAGTGATGCCCTAGGACCAAGTTCCATAAGTGCTACCACTGTGGTTTGATTAAAAATTTTTAGCACTAGTTTCATATTCTGCTTTTCAATTATTGATGTTGAATATGTGGATATGGTAGGTGTACGAGTTATTTCTTATATTTTTCTTAAGATGAACGATAGATGTCGACAGCATAAAAAAGGGGTCTATAATTATCAGAAGGACGTTTATATAAAATAATAAGGATGCTTATATAAAATAATGTAATTTCTCGCATCTCAGTCGCCATAAACTCCTATTCTGCCAATCTCGGTCTTGCAAACCTCTCCTGTCCATCGCTTCCTGAACTCCTCCCCTCAACATTCTTCTAGGTCTTCCTCTTCTTCTTTGCGGATGAACTCAATTAAGGACTTCAAATGACCTTCTTGACACGTGCCCAAACTATTGTAGCGGTTTTGCTTCAATTGTGTCTCTAATATCTGTAGCAACACCCACTCTAGCTCTTATCTCCTCATTTCTGACTCGATCCTGTAGCGTTAGTCTAGATCAGTACCTCCAATATACCATCTCCATCGCTTTCATTTTATTCATAAGTTGCGTTGACATTTGCCATACCTCGCCTGCATATAAGGTACACAAATTTCTCTATTAAGGTTTTATAGATTTTTCTTTTAATATAATTCCTCATTTGTGAACTCCAAAGCACGCCATTCAGTTGTTTCGTAATTGATCTTCCTTGGGCGATCCTTTTCTTCATTTCCCTCTCCACTGGATCCGATTGCTATGAGGGTCACTTCGATATAGGCATATTCATCTACTCCCTGTATTATTGCCTCTCGCAAGATGAGATCACTCCTGTCTTTATTCACAACACTATATTTTGTTTTCGAGGTGTTTATGGTCACACCCCACTCTATATATGCCACATCTAATTTTCTAAATAAGGCAAGGTAAACCTTAAACAGAGTCGGGGCTACCGGATAGCCCTGTTGGAGACCTTTTGAGATACGAAACTCCTTTGACAGTTTAGTTCCCACCTTCACCCTTGCTGAAATATCCATGTAGAGCTCCTCCACTGGCCTAATGTATATCAGGCTTACGCCATTTTATTCCAAGATCTTCCACAATAGACCACATTAGTTAGGTTAGGCGGAAAATTTTAATTACGATCCATCCGTGGATCCGAGCTCTGAATTCCCCATGCATTTCTTATGGACCCAAAATTTACGAGAATTCCTCGCCTGTTTTTAGATACTTTGGTTAATTTCTTAAGGTTTATTTCGGTTGAAATAGATTCTGTGAACCTTTCTCAACAATCTAGAATCAAGTTTTCATAACAAAAATGTCTATTTCCAAAATATTAATAAATATAAAAGTGTTCACCAAATTCGATTGACGTATGTCTTAGCTCACTCGAAATCAGTCAAAAATAATACCATAACCCTAAATTGGCCTTGTAATGACGCACAACCGAAGTCATCTACGACATACGGAAATCTTTCGAACTACACTGGTTTCAATTTTGATTTAAGGATAAATAGAAGCAGATTTTAATGTGGAAAGAACATTAAAACATGCACTAATGATGAAGGTACCCAATACTTGGTGTCTCTGTACTAACGTCCTCTTTTAAATAGGGTGGTTTCATACAAAGTTGAAATAATTCCATGTTGAAAAATTTGAATATGGATCTCCCGCCAAGAGAATGATTCTAACCTAACTAATGTGGTCTATTTAGCGAGTCGTATAGTATCATAAGCCTTCTGCAAGTCTACAAAATCAAGATACTCTCGGTTCTTTTTTCCACGAGCTGCTTCTGGCAAAAAATAATGTCAACTCATGATCTTCCTGCCTTGAACTCTTTATGCTCTTCTATGACATATATTTCATCTTCTGTTCTATCTTTTCTTATTCTACTATATAATCTGGACAATGAGTTGGTAACACTGAGTCCTCGGTATCTGGACATAAAAATAGTACGAATCTCCACATGAAATCAAATTTTTAACGGTGATCATAGACAACATACGGTGATTTAAGCATTTACTATTGACAAACAACACAGCTGTCAATTGAACTTTCATCCACCTTCGCCGCCATATTGTAAAAAGTGATGGAGAGTTCACTGACCTTCCTTTTAGGAGGTTTTGCTAGAACCTAAACCCTGGAACTGGCATTACGAAGGCAGACATGTTCATATCATTTTGGATATGCCATTTAGTTCTCGACAGTCTAACACTCAGTTGCAAGAAGGTGTTCATTAAATCATCATTAGCGAATTCTGGATTAAATTAAATGCCTTCGTCAGTTTGATGCTTGTTCCAAGTTACCTGCTCCAGTTTTCGCAATTGCCGACAGGAAGGGTCGTGACAAGTTCGACAGTGTGTGAGAATCCTTACATGCGGAATCACCCAGCATACATTCATCGATCTGTCAAGATCTTGAATTTCAAGTTCAAATAATTTCCATATCTGCATGTACCTAGGGAAATCCATGAAATTGTCTTTATTTATATGTGGATATCTCGTTGTTTACTATGTATTCGATTACTAACTGAACTCTCATAAAGTAGGGTGAATGTAAAGTTCGAAATACTAGCCGAAGTAAAAAGTTTCGACGACGAAATTGACATAGTTAGGATTTACCGCCCTCCACCACATTATTTCCATCTTTCTTGAGTCCAAGAAAGCCAACGCTTGAAAAAATGATAGTCAGTTGGTGTCAGGTCTGGACTACATAGCAGGTGCGGTATAACCTCCAATCCAAACTCCCGGATGCGTCGTTAACGATTTGTACGACCAGATGTTATCTTGATTGGACACAAAACCTTTCCTATTGGCTAATTCAGGCAGCTTCTGGTCGATCGCCTGTTTCAATCTGGTCAGTTGTAGAAAGTAGGGGTTCAAATCGAGGGTTTGGCTCGATGAAAGATGATAGTGGTGAATTCCCTTGCAATCCCACCAAATACCTATGCAACATAACCTTCAAGGTCGTTAATCTGGAATTGACGATCGTTTGGGCTGACTCACCAAAGTTGAATCACGATCTTTTTCGGATTTTACTCTCATATATACCCATTTTTCATAGCCAATTAGCATTCAATTCAAAAATGGGTCGTTTTCGTTACTGATGCGATGTTTACATCGTCAGATATGGCTCACTAAAGACATCTAGTGAAAACACCCAGAAGTATTTAATTCATCTATTATTTAGAGCATTATGCGAGCGAAATAATGATGTATCTAATTTCCGATACCATCACGTTGTATCAATGTTATATAGGTACTATTCCTATTAATGAGTTGCAGCTGATTTCAGTTTGATTAATTAAAGCAATCGTCATTATGACGACCCTGAGCATCTCTTCTATTCATTACTATTGTAAAATCATCACAACAGCACCTTCATTACGAACTCCACAAATTCCTATGGAATATCGATAGGTCACAGGTCATTCAAGGGTCAAATGTCGATATAACGATGTAGCAGTATGACAGCTGTAGTTGTGTTTATGATGTCCTAGAGACCACTGTACTGCCTGTATCTAAATGATCATCCACATGACCTTTTTCAGCAAGACAAGACTTTTCCACTGCTCTCAAAGTTGGAATTTTTGGGAGTGCGTGCTAAAATACTGGATCTTATAGATAATTTAGAATGATGATTGGTTCTCATCTGACGTCAGGTTGGTTATTTCGGGTGTGCCACAGGATTCGGTTTGAGGACCCTTCCTTTTTATAATGTACTCATCTGATCTGCCCTTTTATTTGCTACATATTTCTGACGAAACCAAGTCCTGCACCTATTCACTTATTAACTCTCACACTCCCCAAAAAGATCTACAAGCACTTTCTAGATGGTGCCTCGAGTGGTTAATGCCTGTATAATGTTGATAAATGCTGCTTTCTTCATATAGGCGTTTCAAATCTTGCGACTAAATCCTGGAGTAAAAATTACCCAAGTTTTCAAGTATAATTGAAGAGTTTGTCATGCACCCTCTACGAGGGGTGGAGGGTAGTTGAGTTTCTTGAAATGGCAACCCCAACTTTCTATGCCAGAAATTAATAAACCTTTTGGTTGTTGAGAATGATTTGGTCAATGATGGGGTTTTTTATCAACCCTTCTATTATTATAAGGATGAAATGGTTATATTTCACATAGTTCAATTACTTGATCTCGTTCATGAGAATAATCGACCAGTTTTGGAGTTATACCCATCTTCTCAATGCGCACTTATGAATTATTTTGACTTATCCCATACACTGTATTATGTCTTATTGGATCAATAGACAATAGGTATTAATATTATTATATACCGTGAAGAACTCCTTGATTTAATTGTAGCAAATTATACAGTATAGTTGAAATCAGAATGTGTAATTCGCTGAAGATGCAGGACATTTTCTTTTTTCCTCCACGTTGTCGACACCTACTATCGAATGGACCAGGAACATGTTTCTGAACTTTTCTTTGTGGCACTATTTAAGGAGTTCCTTCAAATGAATGTTCTCGGAAAAAGTTTAATTAGTTGTTGTGAACAGGATTTCAGTTTCTAAAATCCCCAAGATGCACAGAGAAAATGAAAATCGACAAGAAGAGCCAAGATAGGGCATCCTGAATACCAATGCAAAAATAGAAGGAGCCTACAAAATGTGCGATATTCTCATTCAAGTTCGAACAATATAATAAATCAAGTATGCCGGATATAAACCACTAGCGAGTAATTATTCAAACTTTGACAAATCTTATCTCCGAAAGTTTTGGTTTCTCAGAGTTGGGAATTATATCAATGGATTCTTATGATAGAACTGCATCATAAAGAAATATGTTCAAAATGTATGTCTATGACTCACCTCATATGTTGGATTTACATACATCGGCAAATTATAGTTAGAGCATTCTATGAAATCATATAATTACGATTAATTATTAAAATTTTGGAAAATTATATCTCCGAAAGTATTAGTTTGTTAGAGTTGAGAATGATATCAATGGATTCTCATGATGAACTGCACTTAAAAGAATTGAATTTGAAATTTTTAATTTAAAAATATTCGTCTTTTTTTGACCACAGATTCTTGATCAGCGAGTCGAATCAAAACGTTTGAGACCATTCTCAGCCAAAAATTACAGACATTTAGCAAATTGAGAAGCGTTCTGTTCCGAAGAACAAGAGCGCCAAAATATAAAGTTTCAATTTTTTTTTTAAATTTTAACAGAAAAACAATTTAATGAATATAAAAAAACTTAATAATACTCTTATTCATAACTAACCTATTATTAAGTCTTTGGCTACCTTTTCAGTTTCTCTCTTGCATCCTTTTTTATTATTTTCTCCTCCTTCTCAGAAACCCGAGGCACCTATTCGGAATATTTCTTGCTTTCTTTTCTATTATTTTCTTTCCCCTTCCAAAAAAACCTGAGATACCTCTTCGAATTATTTATTTATTCCTTTTCCTTAGGACAATCTGCTTTCTTTTTTTGTTGTTGTTCGGCATCGACTTCTAGGGCATTAGCCATATAGTTTACATCAGTAATAATATACAATATGATTTTATGGAGCGCCTGTATACAATAATATATAAAATTTCTATAATAATAGTGCAATGTAAAGGGAACAAAAAAGTGTTACAATATATACACACGCATAAGTATAAAAGAATATAATTAATAGAATATAAATACAAGTAAAAAATAACATGCAGTAAAATATTAAATAAATGAATAAATAATGAACTGAGTAAATTGTTAAGGAAAATATATTGAATTTTATACTCATAAATATATATATATGTCATATGAAAACAATTAATAAACATTCAAATTTGAAAGAACAAATTCGATTTCCTTAAGTATTCCATAAGTTCTTCTACATTTTCTGTGAAGATATTTCAGAGGATTGTGGGTAAAGCTGAGTAATCTGCTCTTCATCTTGATTCGAAATGTCATTACTAATTCATTTAGGAGCCTTTATATACATTTTGTCTTCACTTCCTAGAAGTCTGACTTTTCTCAAAAATAATTTTTCAATCTCCTCTTCACTTTTTCTCGTTTCCATAGTTTTCAATTTCTTAAACTACTCCATAACTTAGGGTAGAAACAGACTATGCCCACGTACGCAACGTACGTAACGCATTATGATATCTTGACCCTTGAATTTACATGCCTAGAAACACACTACACAGACGCATAGAGAAATAGAATAGAAAATATTGTCTCTGCACAGACGCTATCATACGCAACGCTATCCCACGCGGCCCACGCAACGCGGTATCCGCCGATCCAGATCGACGTGGGAAGGTGGAGGGGATTGCTAGTGTGTTTCTATAGAAACTTACATCCGCAATGCGTCAATTTGAATTTTGAAAAATGGGTTCAAGGCCTGTGGACAGGAGCTTTCTGGCGCTCTAGTTCAAACAGACAAATTATATCTCCGAAAGTATTGGTTTCTCAGAGTTGGGAATTATATCGATGTATTCATATGATATAACCGCATCATAAAGGAAATTCAATTCAAATAATAGTTTATTTATCAAGATTAAATGAGCAATCATGAGAATGAGAACTGCACCATGGAAGAAATCAAATTAAATCTGGCCAATTTTGCCCAATAACGAACTTAACCGAGATATTCATCTCCCTAATCTACTCTGAAAATTTCAACTACCTACCTCATTCCGTTCGAGAGTTATATCTATGTCTATGGATGAAAAGCAGTCTCACTACTCTCAGATCTCTTACTAACTTCTTTGTTCCGTTCCGAAATGTAAGACTTTTCTCAGAAAAACTAATTTCGGAGCAAACAACTGAGATTTTTCTCACTTCGCTCACAATTCTTCGATTGATTAGATAATGTCATTCACAGGAACATAAGTTGACATTAGGACAATTCATACATAGAATTATATCATTCTGTGACAACGTTGAAATACGATTTATTATTGAAATTTTGAAAAATCATATCTCCGAAAGTATAAGCTTGTTAGAGTTAAAGATGATATGAATGGATTCTTATGATAAAACTGCTCATTAAAAAAAATTTAATTTAGCCGAGATATTTATCCCCCAAACCTACTCTGAAAATTTCAACTCTCTAGCTCATTCCGTTCGAGAGTTATCGTGCCTATGGCCGGCCGGACCGGCCATCCGGACCGGACGGCCGGACAGAATGAATTTCGACCACGGATTCTTGATCAGTGAGTCGAACCAAATCGTTTAAGACCATTTTCATCGAAAAATTCGAAAGTTACAGACATTTGGGCAAATTGATAAGCACTCAGTTCCGAGGAACTAGAGCGCCAAAAATGGGAGATGAACAATTCATTGATTTGGTTAGACGATAATATGTCATTGATAATATTAAATGCACTGAATTTCGTGACACAACATTACGCAATGCAGCATGGGAAGATATAGCAAAACAACATTGCAAGCCTGCCAAGTACCTACCTGCTACTATATTATTTTACTTTATCCTATTTGTACTGTATGAATTGGGTAGGTGTTGTAAGTATTTGTATTTATCCACTATGTAGGTACGTTTAATACTGAATTAATTAATATGTGTGGGTACCTGTTTCTTTATTTATACCGTGTATCCAATATCTTCTCTTCTTTTTGTTCTTGTGGCATAGTTATGTTGTCCATTCTCCTGTATTGGACACTCTTATTTCGAATTTACCATGGTAAATTCGAATTAAGTGACTAATACAGGAGAATGGACAACATAATTTACCATGGTAAATTCGATAAAGGGTGTCCAATGCAGGAGAATGGACAATAGAACATACGCGCAAAAGCTTCTGACTTCACGTCAGTGCTTGAACCAATTTTTTTTTCGTGATTATTTTGAAATTTTCTAGGGGTACGGTTCTCACAAAATTTGAAACACGTCTTTATGTTGATTTTCTACTACTATTTACCAAGCTTCAATTCGATCGAATATTTATTTTTTGAGTTATCAAGGAAATAATATTCCAGGTCGGTATAACTCGGAAACCGTTAGACCGATTATGCCCAAAAACGAACTCAACTCTCCCATTCGGATACGCAACCTACCCTGAAAATTGCAAGTCCCTATCTCCTTTCGTTCGAAAGTTATCGAGGCAACGGTTACCCATCTACTGAACTCACACAAGGCTGCTCGAATCTCCAACAATATTTAACCGATCGTGTTAAAGCTTGACACTTGGCAGAAGAGTTAGGTTATAAAGGCTTTTGCAAAATTTCAGTAATTTCAAACGAATAGTTACTGATATATAGTATTTTTTTTTCAATTTTCAATGATTTATTAAAAATTTTCTACAAATACTATCCTCACGAAATTTTGCAACTATTTTCGCGTTGGCATTCTACAACTAATAGCCATGTTTGAATTCAATCGGTTTAGTATTTTTCGAGTTAATGAGGGACAAAAAACAACCAAATTTCAGATGGCTATAATTCTAAAACCGTTTGGCCGATTATGCTCATAAACAAACTAAGATGTCGCGTTCTGATGCACATCCTAACCTGAAAATATCAAGCCGCTATCTCTTTCCGTTCTCAAGTTATCGTGACAACAAAAATATTTTTTAATAATTTTTTAATAATTTTCTAGCTATACGATTCGCACAAAATTTCACGAACGTGCTTAGGTTCATATTCTACAACTACTCACCAAGTTTCAATTTGATCGGATGTATATTGGTTGAAAACAAAATTATTACTTGGAAACCACTGGGCCAATTATGCCCATTAACGAACTTGTCCGTCGTATTGGGATGGGCCACCTACCCTGAAAATTTCAAGTCGCTAGCTCGTTTCGTTCTCAAGTTATCGTGGCAACGGCCAGACGGCCGGACGGCCGGCCGGACAGAATCAAATTTGACCTCGAATTCTTCATTGGGGAGTCGAACTAAATCGTTTGAGACCATTTTCGTCAAAAAATCGTAAGTTACAGACATTTGGGCAAAATGATAACGCGATGTTCCCCAGACATACGCGCAAAAACATAGCACCGACACTGATAAATGACAATGTCTGATGTCAAGATGCGTTGCATACGTGGGACAAGTGTGCACACAAGCTCTCCCACGTTGCGTCACGTACGTTGCGTACGTGGGCATAGTCTGTTTCTACCTTTAAATTTTTTCAAGTAATGTCTATCTTCTTCCTTTCTAATTTAATTTTGATCTATCAAATGTCTTCAAAATATTATAATTCCAGTCTTAACTTCTAAACATGATACAATCCTCATTTTTCCTAACATTTTTGATCGAAAAACCTTAGGAATTTCACCCTTTAACAATTTCAAAATAATCCTAAAAGATCAAAAATTTTAATATAGCTAATATCTTCCGCCATCTTTTGCCATCGGGGTTCCGCAACTTTTCTAAAAAGGTGCAAATGATTTATTTTTCTCAAATTATTTTTTTCTAAATAGTAGTAAACAGAAAAACATAACGCGGAATATCATCCTAATGAAAATACTTACCTAACTGAGAACCAAATCGTATATTTCGTTTACTCTATCGATCCCCATTATCATCGTCAAATGTAAATACCGTTCTGAGGAGTAGAAACCGTTGTGGTTGGTAGCCTTATTGGTTCGTAACAAGGAATAAGCTGCCTGGTTGCTATTATTCCGCACACATGTGGCCTACATGCATCTGAGACCCAATATCAAATTTAATATGGCACACAGTTACGCGATACAGTGTAACATAACGATGGCATGCAAATTTTCCTAAAACTACTGTTTGATTGTGAAATTTCCACTGGCAAAATGGAGTACAAAGTCTACATGTCAATGTAGATTTTAATCCTGGTGTTCCCACACGCGTCGGATACAGGGTGCGAGGAGGTATTCTTGCACCTGCAACATTACGAAAATCACACCAACGAAATTCAAGAAGTACACAAACCGCCAAAAATTCGACAACCAAAAATTTTACACATTTTCAAATGTGACTATCTTTTGAACCAATCTTTTGATTTCGATGATTGTTTTTGTGAAGCGTAGGTCAATTCTACTGTGAATATACTGTTGTTGACATTTTGATGCAGAGTTAAATTTGAGAATATACGGGGTGTATAAATGTGAAGCTGTTTTAAACCCGAAATTTGCGTGACTCTGTACGAGGAAAACCCTCAACAAAGTACAAAGGCTGGCCTGTGTGCGTATCAATGGAGCTATGGGAACCTGTCCTACCAGGGCACTCGAGATTATCACAAATCTCACACCACTTCATCTGGTGATAGACTAGATGATAGACTAGTGATAGACATGAGAATAGCCCATGAAGCCATTCTCAGGAAAGGAACAGGTAATGAGAGTATCAAAAACCAGGAAGCCTGGTCCTCTCTTACCAGGTATGATTCATCAGCCAATCTTCCTAGTGACGAAATGATTAATAAGCATCGAAAAGAACTTCCCCAACTAACAACTTCATATTTTATAATAGTTGTGGCAACGTTTTCAGCCAAAATCTTATAAAACATTCTTAGTCGCTGAATTGTTTTCAATACGTTTATACAACAGATATAAACCAAGAATTGGCACATTGTATAAAATAATTTTGTCATTCGAAACATTGCATAAAGCTCTTCATAAACAATACAAAACTATTTCATAAACATTCTGGCGGTATCTAAAAAACTGTTTTGTAATAGCTTTATAAGGTTTTTCATATGAGCGTTCTGAAATAAAAATGTTACATAGAATGATATCTATAAAATTCATTGATTTTAAGTTGGCAAATGACAATCCTGAATTATAACAACATAGCGAAAATATAGATGTCATGTGTCATTATGGTTTACAGGAAGCCATTTTATTTATATATACTTTTACTCTTACAGACACATGTTTGGATACACACAACGAAATTCTCAATGCAAATGAAATTTCTTCGTGAAATGTAGCAATAAAATGACATATTTTAAACGCGCCCCCTTGTTTCGAATGTTTCACACAAAAAAATGGAACAAATCAAAAATGTGACTTGTTAGTCTAATGATCCTTTGTACGAAAATGTATTCCAATTTGTTCTACAGATTATTTTTGAGTCATTTCATGCTCTGAATGGTTGAAATATCTATACATTGGCGATTTTTAGTGTGTTTAAAACACTCCGCACTCTGAGTCATCACAAATGCCGCCATGCTTAATGGCGTTCTCTTATAAAATGATTTTGCATCAGTTTCAAGCATTTCGTTGTAATTTAGCTACTTAACAACTACTATAAAACATGTTATTATGTTATACCGCATGAAAGTCAACATAACCTGCAAAATCAGTGAAACAGTTAACGATTTCCTGTGGAATATCTGATAAATACATATTTTTGCAAGGATATTCAAAAGGAGAAATGACAGTTAATCTGATGAAGGTATCTTATTAATAAGTCGATATCTTGAACACAAACATGATTGTGGTGATAATTTTGCACCTACAGAAAATTGTCTTCAGCAGTAGCATAATGCTTCCTGAACCATATGCAATATGCATAGGTATGACATTTGTGCTTTTAGCTAGAAAACTAATATGCATTTGCTTCATGGTAATCATAACTTTCTTAGAAACGTTCAAGATTAGGGTTGCCAACCGTCCTTTATTTCAAAGGACAGTCCTGTATTTTGAAAATATGTCTTTTGTCCTTTTGAAAGGTGTCAAAGGATGGCAAATGTCCTGCGAAATCATTGGAAGATATGAATAAAAACAATATTGTAATAACCCCAAAAAAACTTTCCGTGTGGGAACAGAATGATCAGCTGCTTTTGGATGATATTGTCATGGAAATTGAATACCATAAAATAGTTATGAAGTGGTTACCGAAACGACAATTTACTTCTGGAAGCAAAATTGTAACTAAAAGCACTTCTATATAACTGTTTCATAAGGTTATACACAACATCTTTGAAATGGTTTTTTAATATATTTGAAATAAAATCATAAATATCCCCAGAATTAATAAAGAAACCATTAAAAAGCAATTCAGTTGTATAAGCAGAATTGTTTTATAAGTTAGTTATAAACCTCTTAACAAATGGTTAAGTAACAGTTTTATAACATATTTCATAATTCTGCTGTATAGACGTTTTCACGATAAATTTATAAAGTATTTCGATTATCCACAACAGAATGATGTTTATGTAGCTTTAATAAAATGAATTGATATTTTGGAAGCACTAATATGATACTTATGAAATATATTAGTCGCGAATCATTGGAGTTATAAGACAACTTTGCTGGTTGGGTCACTACGATGCTCGGTAGGAAAAAAGACTGGGGCATAAAATCCACTACCCAAATTCTTAAAAAATGCCATTAAATGTTACACAGACGGTTCAAAAACCAGCACAGGAACTGGTGCTGGAGTATATGAGGTAGGCACCAAATGCTGACTATCCCTAGACTCCTATCCGAGCGTCTTTCAGGCAGAAGTACTTGCAATCGAAACATGCGTGGAAATTAACCTGGAAAGAAACTATCTGAGGTGCGATACAGCAATCCACAGCAATCCTGACAGTCAAGCTTCTATTAAAGCTCTGATTTCTGAGCTCCCGTGTTATCGAATCTTAGCTAATAATGGAGTACCGAAGAAAACTCAATGAAGTAAGCAAGAACAACAGAGTCTCCTTGGTCTGGGTTTCTGTTCACTTGGGAATTGAAGTGAATGAGCAGGCCAACACACTTGCCAAGAAAGGGGCAAAAACCCCCTTTATCGGCCTGGAACCCTACTGTGGGGTAGTTAGATACACCTACAAAAGTAAATTTCGGAAAGAAGAAACTGAAAGACTCTGGAGATCCCTCCCAATCACTGCAAAAAGTTATAACGACAAACGACTGTTCCCAAGTCGCAGTGGTTAAATTCGGAGCTACTAGAACTCAGGGATCCGCGGTCTAGCTCCAGTGGAGATGGGAGTGGGTTTCTAAAAAGGGAACCTAGTAAATGGGCGCCAGGTAAATTTAAGTCTCCCAGATACCCCAGCGTAATGTAATAATTCCTAAATTCACCAAAAGAATATGCACGCTAAAAACAAACAATTTATTCCAGTAGCTTACAACCCAGGTCTTTAGCTTCAATAAAGTAAAACTACTGTGAAACACTGAATAAGGGTGGCGGAAATTGTACGTAGATAATATTATTATTTGATTCAAATACGCGTCGCTTGAGCTCAGGCGCATCGCGCATCCACGTTTCTTATCTATGATCATATATGACTACCACAAATCTTTCCCCAATTTCCGCTTTACAACAACAATAATAATCTATATAATTGATGATCATAAGTTCACGTTATATATATATAGCAGGTATAAGATATGTTTCATGGGGTGGAAACTCTCTCACTAAAGTCTGGTCCCTTAGAATAGTTCTTTTAGTTCGAATAATCCCACACAAATTTGAGGATGTCTCTGCCTTCGCTCGATTTGTGGATTACGTGACGTGATGCTTTATCAGCTGATCTGTGATCAGCTGTCCCGCTGTCCGCTACCGGCGTGCTTGTTTTTATTTTTACATTTTACATAGTTTTGGTGAAATCTGAGTGTTCAGTGTTGTGAAATAAACTTTTTCGAATATCACTGTTTGATGTTCGGTAAAAAACTGTAATAAGAATACAAGTAAAGTGATTAAGTGTTCTCCTAATATTGCAGACAAGGTTATGGTCTTCATGGCTAGGGGAGTTATTCATAAATAGAAACAAACAACTTTAGCTTATTTCTTCAATCATGGTGGAATGAAACGTGATGATCTTTCCAAATTACTTGAAGATATTGTTAGATCGTGGGCCTCATGTCGTGGCACTTCTTTGTGATCAAGGTTTTGCAAATGTAGCTGCTATAAATAGGCTATATAGAGAAACCACTGGGTGATTTTCACGTACAAAATGTTTTTCACATTATGTTGTGCATAATGATATCCATTTTTTGTATTATATTTCTCATTTGATTCTGTCCTTCTAAATGTATATTGGAGTAGAATATACTTCCACATAGTGTTGTACTCGCATAATGATAACCATTTTTTGTACGATATTTCACATTTGATTTTGTCCTTGTAAATGAATATTGGAATTAAGGCAGCCATTCATTTAACTGCTCCTTCAAATTTGAAGGTATATAAGGATAATTTTATTGAAGAAAGTTTTTACCTCATATGCTGTATAATTATTTTTTTAAACGTCATGCACACTAAATTTTATTTTCATGCCAAATGTATTTTTTAATTTCGATATTCTTTCTTTTTCTAATATACATGTACATTAGTTCACATGAAATGTTGAACTTAAATCATGAATCTGATATAATTTTATTAAAGAGAGTTTTGGTATTTCATTTGTTTTCTTTCGATTACAGCGAAAACCATTGTTCCAAAAACATTGTCAAATGCCAGGTTTTTGACGAATAATCGTCAACTTGGTGTTTGGCAGTGTTCTGGAAATCAATATAATAGAATATAGGATATATGGGAGATATATTTGAATTTCCCGCTCATTCGAGCTTCAAATAATCCCAGTGCCGCACCGCTAGTGTTGCAAGGAACAGAAATAAGGTTAGAGTGGCCCATCTATAGTATATCTTGTCTATGACCACCTTGTATATATTCGAATGTCTCGGTTACACTCTTCTTGACATAAAAATCCTTCTCTTCCTGACATAAAAAATCGTGCTGGCATAAAAACTCGTGCTACCATAAAAAAAAACCCCTGATGTTCGGGGTTGTCCTGCACAGGTTTGCTTCGAAACCAAATCTGGCCGTGCCTCCACCAAATAATCCATCAAGCACACAGCGATGTTCTGTCAAAGTCGCCAAGATCGTTCACGTGTTCAACTCGGATTTGCAAAAGGCTTTTATATCCTCTTTCGAGACAAGTGAAGGTTACCTGTTATCCTTCCAAATCAAACCA
The DNA here is from genome assembly GCA_937662695.2 of Halyzia sedecimguttata. NCBI lineage: Eukaryota > Metazoa > Arthropoda > Insecta > Coleoptera > Coccinellidae > Halyzia > Halyzia sedecimguttata. The sequence goes on from OW569418.2 coordinate 47,563,241, forward strand.
ATGTAACCCTCACTCCTAATTCGATTTTCGAAACTATATCCAACTAAGACGAATTCAACAATTCTTACTAAGTTTCGAAAATACGCACGACCTATTGCTCCTCCGTAGAATATCCACAAAATGGACGACCTCATGTCCCTGACTGGCGCAGACCCTCACAAATTTTCAGACTGTCACAATGCAACAATATTGCCAACTCATTCGGCTCTTCGAATACGATTATTCTTTGTGCGTCGATTGGTACCACTGAGATCCAACGTCAAATTCGATGTCAAGATAAACGACATAAACGACACTCGCCAAACAAATGTAAACAAACCCCTGCCCGGGTTAAAAAGAAACGTTACAAAGTTCCTCCGGAACTTTGACACTGTCAGATCCAACCTCCTCACTGGTTTCCACACAGGGCACTGCTGTCTTAGGAAGCATATTATGAGATTAGGGCTAGCAGAAACTGACGAGTGCAGATTCCGTGGGAAGAAGTATGAAACACCTGATCACCTAATCATGGAATGCCTCGTCATCTCAAACCAACGCAAGGAATGCTATGGGAAAAAAATCTGCTGGAGCGAAGACGTAGCCTCCTTGAAGCCATCCCAGATGCTGGAGTTCATCAGAACTTTGAAACTGGAAGGTGACTTGTAGATGATGATGACATCTACAGTTCTGACGGAGGGGCACAATAGACCTCAAAGTCGCAGTGCAACGTTATCCCCTACAACAATATACAATATACAACCACCCTGTAGGATGCAGGAGCTATAAAAGGGGTGTCAACTGTTCCCAAAATATACTACCATACTTCATGAAAATTTTTATTTTTAAATACGTTTTTAGCTCTGTCATTAAAGAAGTTACACGCTTTTAAAAGAAACCCTCATCGCAATGGTCGCATGCAAATATTTTGATGTATCAATGAAGTTGAGTTACCACGTCGGATCTGTGATTCTACATACATAAACCAGTTTATTGACACCTTACTCATATGGCGGACTTCACGAAGCTTCGATTAGCTCAATTGTGGATTGCATGGTTGTGTTCGAAAATTAACTCCACGGAGTAGAGTAGAGTTTTTGAAGGTTTGACAAATTTACTCTGGAGTTAACTCTGACAGTGACACTGACAGTGACAGAAGGTGCCAATATCGGTAAATAGGTTATGTTGGTTCAAGAAAGAACTTATTATTATTGTTTTCTTCACATATATGTAACTCTTATCATGAATACATATTGTGAGCAGTATTAAAACTATTGAATTACCTCACAGAACATTCATAAGACAGTGAGATAAATATACTAGATTTTCCGTCCCATGAGTTATGTCAATTTTGACAGGAGTAAAATGAACTCGGAGTCGAATACTCTGACATTTCGAACGACAGTCATGGAGTAAAATTTACCCCAACCTTTCAGTTTTCGAACGCAATGGAGTAAATATTACTCTACGGAGTTAATATTCGAACACAACCATGGTGGTTGCATAAAAAATGAACTGGAAATCGACATAGAATCACACTAATCTTGCCGATAAGAGTTGTCAAAGCTTTGTGGAACCCACTGTTGGCACTGTTAGTATATTATCAAATACTTACCATCAAAAGTAAACTATTAAAATTTTTCGATGATCTGACGTTTGGTTCGAAAATTACAGTGGTTTAAGTGAAACAACTTTTGAAGAAGAAATTCATGTTTGGATAAAACATAGTTTTTTTATGGAAAACAGTCCTTTGAATTGAGAGTTTGGCTTGATATGTGATATGCGCACTCTACACTATAAAATTCGACCAATATATCGACTGATTTCCTGAAACTAAAGGTGATCGTATAATATGAGATATCGGACACTCTAGTCGAATTTAAGCGAATAACCGGAACAGTGCGGTTAAGACCAATCCCTTGCTATTATAACCGATCGGTTATGTTTAGCAAGGGATTGGTCTTAACCGTTATTCGCTTAAATTCGACTTCTGATGGTGGGTTTACTAACGAAGCTTCGATTGGCTTAATTGTGGACATAATTCGATGGTTGCATCAAAAATGAAATCGACATAGAACTAGACTAATTTGGCAATTAAGATGTGTCAAAGCTTTGTGAAACCAAAGAGGTCTATAAACTGGCGTATGTACTGATTCAATTTTGTTTTGCCAACTATACAACATTAACCGGAGAATTCAAGTCGAGGAATTCATTTCACGAATCCGATAAACTTGAACCTTGATAACTGTTTGTAGAATACCGACATAAAGACGTATATGATCGTATAACTAGGAAATTTTAAAAAAATTATGAAAAATATTATGTATCTCACGATAACTCGGGAACGGATGGAGATAGTGACTTGCAATTTTCAGGGTAGGTTGCACATCTAAATGTGACATTTGAGTTCGTTAATAGGCATAATCGGCCTACTTTTTCTACTAATTTTCGCAGAGTTTCGTGAATATAGTATCCTGAAATTACTTGTTAGACATCTAACTAATATCAATTTCGATAGAATAGATATGTCTGATTTAAAAATTGTGTGATCATAGATTCTCTCCTTACTCAAGTCTGTCATTAGAATGGTATGAAATGTATTCATCTTATAAAAGCTTAGAAAGCTCTGGCTAGACCAAAAATCGTTACCACTTTCATCATGAGGTAGAGATCGTCTGGTGCTGGCATAAACTTGACGATGTCTTCTTTAGTTAAAATGTTGGCTTATTTTGATCGAAAACAATTATTTAGTTTTTTTTAAATAGTTAGTTAACTTAAAAAACTTACTTACATCAATATTTTCAATAAACATTTGATCATGAAATCGCGTGGCCAAAGTGTATTCGATATAAGGGTGATTCCGTTCTAACTGTGATATTCAATGTCCTGTATTGTTTGTTCTCATAGGTCATTAATTAATAATCAATTTATGAAATTTTTGTGCTTATTGGAAAATTATGAACATATTCCAACATTATTTTCATATAATATAACTTACCACTTACAGAAAACTTACAATTTATCACTTAAATGTCAGTACCATGTCCATTTCTAGAATTTATTTATTAAATTTCAGTACCGTGTCATGTCCATTTCTAGAATTCATTAATAAATTGTTAGTTTTTTTTGTCGTAATAAATGATTTAAACTAATTACCTCATAAATTCTAATGTTAATGATCAAACTGAACAAAATTGACACATTTTTTAATCAATGTATTAAGTTAACATTGAATTCCGGTTCAATAACTTTTGTCTTTAAAGCTTTACTTAATACGTTAAATAAAAAATGTGTCAATTTTGTTCAGATTGATCATAAACATTAGAATTTATGAGGTAATTAGTTTAAATCATTTATTACGACAAAAAAACTAACAATTTATAAATAAATTCTAGAAATGGACATGACACGGTACTGACATTTAATAAATAAATTCTAGAAATGGACATGGTACTGACATTTAAGTGATATATTGTAAGTTTTCTGTAAGTGGCAAGTTATATTATATGAAAATAATGTTGAAATATGTTCATAATTTTCCAATAAGCACAAAAATTTCATAAATTGATTATTAATTAATGACCTATGAGAACAAACAATACGGGACATTGAATATCACAGTTAGAAGTGAATCACCCATAAATACTTTATTGAGACCTACAAAGGACGCCAAACTTCCTCTTTAAAGTTCTTCACTTTATTATCTTTGCACCAGTTCAACAAATGAGCATATTGCTTCTCGTTCCTTTCTTTCGATTTTGCAGCCAATAGATCCACACTTGCTGTATCAACTCCTTCTGGTAGATCCTCATCAGAAGAATATATTTTTAATTTTATGTTTATGAATAAAATTAAAAAAATTATTCAATAAGGATAAACAACTTTGGTAAGTATTTGTTTTGAAACATTGACTAACAGGTTGCTAAGTAATCTGTAAATGATACTGTGGGAGGTATACTCATTATTAAATGGCTTCTTTCTGGGTTTTCTCTCCCAAACTCTGAAAAATATCTATAAAATAAAAATTAATTATTTTGTGATTTGCTTCTGCGTAAGAAACACAATATATTTGTCAGAAGCAATCAATTGAACAATGTTGCCTAACAAATAACAACGAAACAACATCAACGAGGAAACAGCTATATTGTAACGTTTCGGAGTCTATATCAGACATCTTCGTCAGACGCTTAACGAAAATCTATAGAATTATTTTGTTGATAGTTATTCTAAAATTCTAGAATTGTCACATTGACAGTATTTGAAAATCATAGCTAACATAGTTTTACTTTGCATAGAAATTTCCAAGTTCCAACTCCTCTTTCAATAAATTCAGCCAAATATGGTCAATACCAATTGAGCAATTTGGCAAAATTGCATTCTCTGTTCAATAAAATACAAGTTGACAAGTTATATATATAATAATATATAATCAGGTTCTGTCACTCCAATCCATCATGTGATCTCCTTGGATTGTACATACATGTCCTGCTATATCTTTGATTTCTGTATGTCTCTATTCCTCAAGTTATTATTACGCTCTGACTTTCTTACTTCCAGTGGTCTTGATGTTTCTCCTGTGTATGATTTACCAAAAATACAAGGAATATTATATACACAGTTTTTTGATTTTTGTTTTTCATTAATGGGTTTTGTCTTCGTTAATAAAGACCTAAGATCATTTTGTGTTTTGAAGACGGTTCTTATATTGAACTTAGAACCGATTCTTCTGATTTTTTCAGAAAGGCCACGAACATAAGGGATCACATTCAACAGATTGGGTTGCTGTTATTGTTGATTATTCTGTTGTACTTGTTGATTATTCTGTTGTTCTTGATTATTAGCTTTTCTATCTAAATTCATGATACATGTATTTATGAATTGCCTCGGATATCCATTATCTTCAAGAAACTTTTTGATATAATCAATTTCATTATTTCTAATTTCTAGAGTAGAACAAATTATGTTAGCTCTATCATAATGTGTTTTAATAACCCCTCTTTTCACACTAAGTTGATGGTTTGCATAGAAATTTAAATATCTATTTGTATGTGTCTGCTTCCTGAAGACACTCGTTTCGAAATGGTTCGGATACTTAATTATCGAAACATCCAGAAATGAAAGCTGATTATTTTTCTCTATTTCCAAAGTGAATTTTAGTGTAGGTTGCGATATAGTTGTTACTTCGTTGATGTTGTTTCGTTGTTGTTTGTTAGGCAATATTGTTCAAGTGATTGCTTCTGACAAATATCTTGTGTTTCTTACGCAGAAGCAAATCACAAAATAATTAATTTTTATTTTATAGATATTTTCCAGAGTTTGGAAGAGAAAACCCAGCAAGAAACCTTTTAATAACCGGTTGCTATGGCAATGACAAAGAAATAAATACACAGATCCATGTATGTCATTCATGATTTTTTAAGTATGTCAAGTTCTCTTTGAAAATTCGATAATTTCTGAACGAAAATTGCATTCATAATTATTTTAGCATGGATGAAATTGCATCATTTGAAATATTTAACCAAAGATATAAGTAACTGATTAATTGATCTCGTATATATGGTATTTTAAGTGGCACTATCCGAGACAAAAACAGTGCGGGAAAGTAGTTATTTAGGCACGGTTGTAGAAAAAATCCATTCCAGTTCCCATATCTGACCCCTTTATGTGAAAATAATTGCTTGCAGCTTTAGAACCCTACGGTGTTTGTCATTTCCTGATTAAAATTAACGAACACAGTGAAATGAGTTTGTATAATACTTTGACAATATTGCAGAATTACGGGATGTAAGGAAATACCTCCACAATTCAGAGAATGTAAAGAAACATGGAGAATACAAATATTGCAGACTGCCCTAAGATCGTTTGAAATTGAACCCACAAATGGTTTCAGGAAAGACCTTGGAAATAACGAAGGGGTGAATTTATATTATGAATGAGATTATTGAAATTATTGATTGTTGAGAGTGGCATGATACTGATTAAAACGTGTATCACAGCTTGTTTTAATTACAAGTTATAACCTTATGTACATTATGATTAATCAACATGATTGAGTTAATTAGAGCCGATCACATACAAAATAGAACCATGTAGTAGAGGGAACGAATCAATCGAAGACATACTGAAAATATTTGTTGACCTTCCCAAAATAAGATCATACTGAATTCCTCTAAACCATCAATATCATCAACACATAATTGTGAACCAGACGATAATAATGTAAAGATTTATTCAATTATTTTGTTTGTATTTTGAAGTGAAATATAATGCAAACATTGCTTTGCTGTCAAAATACTTTAAATTCATTCAAAAGGCTAACTAATTAAAATTATGTGTTAAAAAATGTATGAGATATTTTTGCGCTTGTTCTGGGGAACATCGCGTTATCATTTTGCCCAAATGTAAGTAATTTTATATTTTTTCGCCGAAAATGGTCTCAAACGATTGGGTTCGACTGCCTGATGAAGAATTCGAGGTCAAATTTGATTCTGTCAGGCCGGTCGGCCGTTGCCACGTTAACTTGAGAACGGAAAGAGATAGCGACTTGATATTTTCAGGGTGCATCCCAATACGACGGATAAGTTCGTTAATAGGCATAATGGGCCAAATGGTTTTCGAGTAATAATTTCGTCTTCAACCAATACTAATCCGGTCGAATTGAAACTGGGTGAGTAGTTGTAGAATATAAACTTAAGGACGATTATGAAATTTTGTGAGAATCGTATCGCTAGAAATTTTTTAAAAAATTATTAAGAAATATTATTTATGTCAGGATAACCTAAGAACGACTTTTCGTTCTTCTTGAAAATTTCAAGTCGTTATCTCTTAAGATAGCGACTTGAAATTTTCAGGATAAGTTGTGAATCTGAATGCGACATTTAAGTTTATTTATAGGCATAATCGGCAAAACGGTTTTGGAGTTATACCCATCTGAATTTGGTTGTTATTTCCTCAATAGCTCGAAAAATACAAAACTGATCCAATTCAAGCATGCTTATTAGTTGTAGAATGGCAACACGAAAATTCTTGCAAAATTTCGTGAAGATCAAATCACTAGAAAACTATTAAAAAATCATAGAAAATTATTGAAAAAAATTCTATATATCAGAAACTATTCGTCCCACATCGCTGAAATTTTGCAAAATCCTTCAGAACCTAACTCTTCTACCAGGTTCCAAGTTTGAACACGATCGGATCTATATTGTTGGAGATCCGAGCAGCCTTGTGTGAGCTCAGTAGCTGGATGGGTGACCGTTGCCTCGTTTATTCTCGAACGAAAGGAGATACGGACTTGCAATTTTCAGGGTAGGTTGCACATCTGAATGGGAGAGTTAAGTTCGCTGTTGGCCATAATCGGCCTAACGGTTTCGGAGTTATACCCATCTGCAATATTATTTCCTCGATACTTAAAAAAAAATATACTCTTGATCAAATTGAAGCTTGGTAACTAGTTGTAGAATATCAACAAGAAGACATGTGTAAAATATTGTGAGTACCGTACCACTTGAACATTTTTAAAACATTACGAAAGAATATTATGTATCTCATGATTCCTTGAGATCTTGAGAACGGAAAGAAATAGCGACTCGCAGTTTTCAGGGTAGATTGCGCATCTGAATGCGACATTTATGTTCGTTATTAGCATTGAGAAATCATTGAAAAAAATGTTATATATCACAAAGCATATGTTCGGTATCAATTTCAAGTACCTATTTCTTCTGTTCGAAATTTATCGTAGCAACAGCCGGCTGGTCAGACAGAATCAAAGTGTGTCGAACCTATTCGTTTGAGACCATTTTCAGCAAAAAATTCTTAAATTACCGACATTTGACAAAATGATAGCACTGTGTTTCCCAGAACATGCGCGCAAAAGGTGTCTGCGTCAAGAGTTGAAAAATTGATAGGGACAAATATAGAGAAAATAGTTAAATTTCGCTGAGACAAAAATAAAATCTGAAAAATGTGGGAAAGCTCTGTGGACAGGAGCCTTGGCGCCCTTATCAAACTACTAGGGTGTAATTATTCAAACTTTGACAAATCATATCTTCGAAAGTATTGGGGTCTCAGAGTTGGGATTGATATCAATGGATACTCATGATTTAACTGCACCATAAAAAATTCCATTCAAAACATAGGTCTATGACTCTCCTCATAAGTTGGATTTAAATACATCAGCAAATAATAAAAGTATTACTTTTTTGGCGCTCTAGTTCCTCGGAACTGAGTGCTTATCAATTTGCCCAAATGTCTGTAATTTTCGAATTTTTCGATTAAAATGGTCTTAAACGATTTGGTTCGACTCACTGATCAAGAATACGTGGTCGAAAATCATTCTGTTCGGCCGGCCGGCCGTAGGCACGATAACTCTCGAACGGAATGAGCTAGACAGTTGAAATTTTCAGAGTAGGTTTGGGAGATAAATATCTCGGCTAAGTTCGTTATTGGGCAAAATCGGACAGATGGTTTCGGAGTAACAAAAAAAATATTTTTTTTTTACAAAACAAATTCAAAATAAAATTTTTTTCAATAAGCAGTTTTACCATAACAATCCAATGATATTATTTTTAACTCTAACAAGCTAATACTTTCGGAGATATGATTTTTCAAAATTTCAATAATAAATCGTATTTCAACGTTGTCACACAATGATATGATTATTCTATGTATGAATTGTCATAATGTCAAATTATTGTCCTGAGACATGTCATTATCTAATCAATCGAAGAATTGTGAATGAAGTGAGAAAAATCTCAGTTGTTTGCTCCGAAATTAGTTTTTCAGAAAAGTCTTACATTTCGGAACGGAACATGAAGTAAGAGATCTGAGAGTAGTGACTCTGCTTTTCATCCATAGACATAGATATAACTCTCGAACGGAATGAGCTAGGTAGTTGAAATTTTCAGAGTAGGTTAGGGAGATGAATATCTCGGTTGAGTTCGTTATTGGGCAAAATTGGCCAGATTTAATTTGATTTCTTCCATGGTGCAGTTCTCATTCTCATGATTGCTCATTTAATCTTGATAAATAAGCTACCATTTGAATTGAACTTCCTTTATGATGCAGTTCTATCATATGAATACATTGATATAATTCCCAACTCTGAGAAACCAATACTTTCGGAGATATAATTTGTCTGTTTGAACTAGAGCGCCAGAAAGCTCCTGTCCACAGGGCTTGAACCCATTTTTAGAGTTAAGAATGATATCAATGGACTCTTATGATGAAACTACATCTAAAAAAAAATTGAATTTGAAATGTGTAATTTAAAAAAAAACCGAAACCACCAGGCTGATTTTGCCCAGTAATGAATTCAACCGAGATATTTGTCTCATAAACCTACTCACTGTTCGTTGAGTCGAACCAAATCGTTTAAGACCATTTTTAGGTAAAAGTTCCAAAATTGCAGATTTGGGAAAATTTATAAGCACTCGGTTCCAAGGAACAAGAGCGCCAAAAATTCGTTTTTTATACCTACCATTATCTCCAAATTGTCGAACATAATATTCTATTAATTTCATTTAATCTGCCTTTTGTCGCATTTCAAACAATTAGTGGAATGTAATTATGATGACTAATCAAATATCTTCGGTACCTGAAGTTTAATATCCACGTTGCGTAACTGATTCGGTTTCAATTATAATCAAATCATTACTAAGTGTTTTGTTATTAATTTTATCTGCTGGATGTTGGTTTTGGCACAATATTTATCGATAAAACTCCCCGTTTCTTTGTCATACGTCATTTCGAATGACCACCGAAGCACGAATTGAATCAAGTGCACATATGTTGCATTGATATCGATACGTTCAAATATTAACATAATTGTTCCCTGATATGCATTTTCTACTGAAACTGTGGACTGTGGACTTATATGGAAAGTTAGTATTACAAACCTTGATTTTCCTTTCGAATATTAAATACTTGGAAATTACAGTTCTGTATTTTTTAGGGCTTCTCACGAGACGAGAGTAGGCGAGAGTAGAAAAAATCTCGTCTCGCTCTCGCCAATTCTCAAAAAATTAAGTCTCGTTTAAGTGTCGTTCTCGTCTCGTTATCAGTTGTCTCGTCTCGTCTCGCTTAATTCTGAATAAAGATAATACATATTATAATATATGTATAAACGAAATGGTGTACAATAATGAGTAATTTTGTAAAGCTATATTTATTACGCTCTTATACTAAAATATTTGTACATGTTATTTTTGATTTTAAACACTTATAATTTCAACTTTTAAATTACTCGATGACCAATAATTCAAACATAATCACGCTTGCATCACATAATTTTTCAATGATGTACGTGTTTTTGCCATGATCATACCTGCTGTGGAAAATAATCTTTCAACAGGTACGGATGTTGCCATTAATAAATCATCGGCCATCTTGGAAAGTGTAGGAAGAACTTTTTCATCACTCTCCACCACTGTAGAATATTTTGATACCTATTTGCTCTTACTAACAGCAAATATTCTTCAAACTCAGCTTTCCAATATTTCAAAAATTTGTCGATGTTTTAAATAGGCTATCGATGTCGATACATTTTTTAATAGAATTGAACAATTTGGTATAGTTTTCAAACAATGCCTTCCCAGTGGGTAGATCATTGAGGGTGTTCTTGGCGTATTCCTCATAACGCCTTTCGAAACATTGAATAGCTTCATTTCTTTCCCATTTTTATTATACGACGTTCCACAGATGTATACAATAATTGTTACATCTTCACTTCGTTTTCGGCCTCGTTAGATATTTTGTATGAATTTTTATATACGAGTCGACTTTTTTCAACATCCACAGAAAACAATTGAATATGAAGAGTTTCCACTATAATTACCAATATATTTTGTCTATATTATGGAGCGATCGTTCTAGAAATACACGATTTTTTAGAAGATTATAAATTCGTTATGACCTTGCGATAATTGAGATTATTTTTCAAGAACAAATAGAATTCACAACCATAAGAACAGATGCCATTATGAATTCAATACTTAACGGACAACTCTTATTGCCCCTAAATCCCAATGATTTGAAAATTTCGTCTCTATCTGAACATCTGGAGAAATTTATTCTCTTGTGCTCCTTGTATACAAGGAGCACAAGACACAACACAACTACAATTTCTACAATTTGATGCTAAATTTAAGATAGATCGATTGATTGGTTTCGGAAATATTCATAAAAAATATTTTTACTAAAATCGCAATTGCAAATTTCAATCCGCTAACTCCTTTCGTTCGAGAGTTATCGTGCCGGCCGGACAGAATCTATTTTGACCTCGGATTCTTGATCAGTGAGTCGAACCAAATCGTTTGAGACCATTTTCAGCCAAAAATTCCAAAATTACAGACACTTGGGCAAATTGATAAGCACTCTGTTCCGAGGAACTAGAGCGCCAAAAAAAACAAGTTTCGTATGACAATTGCCCAAAACAGGTTTAAAGTACCTACCTACAAATAGTAGATATTCCACAAAACATGTATGAAAGAAGAGAAGTAATAATGAAAAATTACCTTGTAATCGATCAAAAATTTCCTGATCTACGTTCACCAAGTTTTCTCCTCTCTCGAACTACAGAATTATGCTTTCAATATTTACGTAATATTTTCAAACATTTTTGGGTGAGGTCCCCGTTGCATCGCTAAAATACGAGTATTTCAACCCCAATATTTTTGAAGTTATAATATTCCCTTCTGTCAGTCCCGTCATAAATTGAGAGAACTGAGCATTCTATGTCTATGGATGAAAAGCAGTCTCACTACTCTCAGATCTCTTACTTCATGTTCCGTTCAGAAATGTAAGACTTTTCTGAGAAAAACTAATTTTGGAGCAAACAACTGAGATTTTTCTCACTTCGCTCACAATTCTTCGATTGATTAGATAATGTCATGTCTCAGGAAAATGAGTTGACATTATGACAATTCATACATAGAATAATATCATTCTGTGAAAACGTAGAAATACGATTGAAATTTTGAAAAATCATATCTCCGAAAGTATTAGCTTGTTAGAGTTAAAAATGATATCATTGGATTCTTATGGTAAAACTGCTTATTGAAAAAAATTTTATTTGGAATTTGTTATGTAAAAAAAAAAAATTTTTTTTTGTTACTCCGAAACCATCTGTCCGATTTTGCCCAATAACGAACTTAGCCGAGATATTTATCTCACAAACCTACTCTGAAAATTTCAACTGTCTGGCTCATTCCATTCGACAGTTATCGTGCCTACGGCCGGCCGGACATAATGAATTTTGACCACGGATTCTTGATCAGTGAGTCGAACCAAATCGTTTAAGACCATTTTCATCGAAAAATTCGAATATTACAGACATTTGGGCAAATTGATAAGCACTCAGTTCCGAGGATCTAGAGCGCCAAAAATTGTTGACAATTTAGTTTGTCGAGTGTAATCCAGTGGAGCAGTATACCTCGATCGTTGGAAGATTTCAGCAATATCTCTGATATAGATCCAATCGAGTTAAAATCTAGAATTTTACTATAAAATAAGGTTTCGAAGGCTCTCGCATAATTTCAAGCATATCTGACGGATAGTTTTCGAGATACTAAATTATTTTAATTAATTTTTCATGCTATCCTCACAAAATTTTGCGTAAGTTTTCTCGTCGTCAGTTTCCAACTAACTACCGTGCTTGAATTCGATCAGATAAGTATTTTTCGAGTTATTGGGAAAATAAAACATCAGATCATCAAATATGCTTGTTAATTCTCTGTGTCGGTGCTCGTTGGAAATGTGGATCTACAATTTTTTTGATCTGATCTGAATGTGAATGTACATCAAAAAAGTTAATTATCTTGCATTGCCGATAGCCCCCGCTTCTCTATGAATGACGGATAAGGTCCGATATTTCCCTGCAATACAAACGGAATAACTGCACTACAAAATAGTAGGTGTAGACCCTCCCCTTTAATTACGTAAAGTCAAAATATGTTCCCGTCACTAGTTCGGGACTACCGCCCCCTCGGCGGAGCGTCGGCGTCCCTCGGAAACTTTGAAGCTTATAAAAGCGCGTCCGCAGCTTCTCTTATAGTCTTCACTGTTCCCATTGAAATCATCCGCTCAACAGGTGCGTTCGGGAGTAGAGAACTCCAGAACTTGATTTTCCGGTGAGTTCTTAATGTGCGTGTTTGATTGTGATTGATGCCGATCATTGTTTGTGTTTCAATCTGATATCGCGAACTATTTTCAACACATATTAGGGGTTTGTGGGTATCGATAGATTTTTTTGAAATTTTAGTATTCTACTTCTTAACTATAATAAAATTAGTTAATTAGTTTTCCCAGTCATAAAATCAATTTATTGTGGAATTTCATAACATTATTGCTTGTTTTTTTGACATTAGGAAACAGAAAACAAAATTGCGAAATATTTATTCAATTGCAATTAATTAACACTCATTCTATCTGGATAACGTTTTGGGGCGTTTGTCGCAATCTTTAGGTTTACATATATAAACATTTCTAGTCTAATTATTCAAAAAAATTTAAATTAAAACAGTCCAACCAAAAATTTATATAAGAGTTAAATGAAACACTAAAAGAAATCACAATATACACATATTTGAACTTATTTAACAATTTTAACAACATTTCCAAAATGTCTTCATGGTTTTCGGATAAATCTTCCAGTCGGAATATAACAAATGAACTCACTAAAGCAACATGGGTGTAAGGATCAATCCAATAAAAAACATAATAAATAAGCATATAAGCAACAAAAAATAAAATAAATTAAATAAGAATCCATTGATATCATTCCCAACTCAGAGAAACCAAAATTGTCGGCGTTATGTTTAGTCAAAGTTTGAACAAGAGCGCCAAAGCTCAGGGCTTTCCCACTTTTCAATTTGGCTTCTGTGCGTCAATTCTCAAAAATTTTCGTAATTAAATTCATAACGTAGGTCTATGACTGATTTCATGTTGGATTTATATACACCAGGAAATTATAATTACAGTATTCTATGAAATCATATAGAATTGAGAATAATAATCGAAATTTTGAAAAATCATATCTCCGAAAGTATTAGTTTTTTAGAGTTGAGAATGACATCAATGGATTCTTATGGCGAAACTGCATCTTAAAAAAAAATAATTCAAAATTTGTAATGTAAACAATTTTTTTTTGTCACTCCGAAACCACCTGGCTGATTTTGCCCAATAACGAACTTTACCGAGATATTTATCTCCTAAACCTCTAAAAATCTCTACTGTCTAGCTCATTGCGTTCGAGAGTTAACGTGTTAACGGCCGGACGGCCGGCCGGACAGAATCGATTTCGCACTCGGATTCTTGATCAGTGAGTCGAACCGAATCGTTTAAGACCATGTTCAGCCAAAAATTCGAAAATTAGAGACATTTGGGCAAATTGATAAGCACTCTGTTCCGAGGAACAAGAGCGCCAAAAATAATAATATCATAAATGAAATATTTGAACATAAGGAACTATGAAATTAAGATTTCTTTTTTTTTGAAAGATGGAATTGAATTTTCGTTGTTCTAGACCGTCGACCTCTATCTTAGAATTTACATTTTTAGGATTCGGGTGTATATATAGCGAATACCTGATAGTTATTAGTCACCTTATTCTATGTTCATATTACAATTGATGTACTTAATAGCTTTTATTGACTGAATTAGCCATGAACAGAAAAAAAAAACCTCAGTTATCGTCATTTACCGAGGTTGCGATTCAAATTTATCCTTTTGATTGAATGCTTTGTGAATACGTCTGATTATCAACTCAAACAATTGATATCGTGATCTGGTATATTGCAATTATTAAGCTTATATAACTTAGGTGTAACATTCTGCATCAGCAAGTTCTACAGCTGCCTACAAACCCTCTTATATTTTTATTACACCCCGTATTTCAACAAATACAATTTCTATCCTGTTCACGAAGCATGTAATTATTAATTTAATATACATTGTAATTAAAATTCTGTCCTGTTTCTTTTGAATGGTTTGCATATATTGATTGTGAAGTATTTATGTAACTCTTCTGCTGTTCATGATCTACCGATTGATCCAATATTAGCAATAGGGCAATAATTACATACATTACATAATTGACGAACTTAACAAAATTATCATATTTGTTCAGAAAACACTCTGTAAAATTGAAGATTTCCTTTGAAATAATCGAAAATGTCAGATAATTCATTGTGTTTAGAGGTTAGTTTTTTTTGATAGGAGGTAGAGCTCATAAAATAAATAATTTCAGCAAAAATATGCAAGATAGGGTTGCTAGCCACCTCCGAATTTGCATGTGAACCCAGTAAATTTACAAGTACAGCTCTGAGTTGAGCTTGCTTTCAGTGAACCTCAAGCAATGAATAATCAGATATATCATACGAATCACGCGATCCGAAGTCTCCTCAAACAATGGCAACAATGTCACAGAGACCTACGACCATTACATGTCGCAAAAGGAAAGAGGACATCACGAACTTATAGGTTAAGAATTATCGCCCGATTTTCAGTAATCAGTTTTTGAGTGAGATTTTTTGATTCACTGTAAATTCGGTGAATAAGTGTGTCTAGCATCCACAATTGCTCTTCGATGTCGAGTTAAGTTTCACAGAATGGGTATGTGTCAATTTTCAAATGGCCGAAATACCCCAATTTAGAAATGAAATAGGTCTCTGAAATCATCATATACGTTGCATTCACGCTGAAAGATGGCATCCGAATGCGACATTTAAGTTCGTTAATAGGCATAATAGGCCGAACGGTTTTGGAGTTATGCTCATCTGAAATTTTGTTGTTATTTCCTCAATTCCCTGTACACTTCTGACACTATGTAAACATATAATAAACCTGAAGTGTAAACATTCCAGGGTTATTTTTTAACCAACTTGTCATTAATCAGCAGAAGAACTTCGCAATGAGTCAATTATTTATACAGGGTTACAGGGTCGTACTGAAAATTGAAGGAAGTTATTATTTAGGTCATTTCTGAAGAATTTGGTCCTATAATATGCTCTCCGAAATCTCACCATTATTGAGATATTGAATTTTGAATATTTTTTTTAAAACATTCATTTTTTGCCTTTTTTTATCCATTTGGGATGTCAATTAATGAAAATGATCAACAAAAACTGCACCTACTACTAACAGCTTGAAAAGACTGCTTGACAAAGGTTAGAATTGAAGATTTTTCACTGATTGTTCTAAACTTGGACGCGCTTTTCTTACAGAAAATGTATGGATGTTATTCTGCAGATGCTTTTACAAACTCCTTCGTCTCTTCAGCTGTTTAAAAAGGTATAACACCTGCTATTAAATAGGCAAATAATTTATCAAATTACAGTTAGTAGTAGAGGGTACATTTTTAGTTTGAGGTAAAAGAAGCTAACAATACGTAAATACGATTTTTTTTAAGAAAACCACGTGGACAGGTGAGTCGAAATTTGATAAAGACGGCATCACAAATTATCATAACGCCCATTATTGGGCTCCCAAAGCGTGAGGTAAACTAAAGAACAAAAGGGTCACAAAGGAGATTAGGTTTAAGCGTGTGAATTGCCATCATATCAAATGACTTGCTAGGACCATACTTCCTCCCCGATAATCTGAATGGCGAAACATTTGAGAACTTTTTGAGGGAGGAGTTACCCTCATTGTTGGAAGAATTGCCCATTACAGTGAGACAAGACATGTACTGTCAACATGATGGCTGCCCAGCGCACTACAGAAGAAGTGTTCGAGCGTGGTTAGACGTGAAGTACCCAAATAAATGGATTGGAAGAGGCGGACCCATAGCATGTCCGGCGAGGAGCCCCGATATAACGCCGATGGATTTTTATGTGTGGGTTCATACGAAAAGCCTAGTGTACGATCAAATGACGCCGATTGCAAATGTCAATAATCTGAGACAGAGGATCATTGATGCAGCTGAGGAAATGAAGCGGAGCGTGCAAACTTCTGTCGTGAAAAGGAATTTAAGGAAACGAATGAGAATTTGTGTGAGAAATGACGGCGGCTAGATCGAACAAGAGTTACAAAAATATTGTTCTGTTTCGTTTTGTTTTATTTACGTATTACTAGCTTCTTCTACCTAAAACTAAAAATATACCCTCTACTACCTTAACTGTAATTTGGTCCAAGTTTTGCCTATTTAGTGGCAAGTGTTATACCTTTTTGGACAGCTGAAGAGACGGAGAAGTTTTTAAAAGAATCTGCAGAGTAACTTCCATATATTTTTTTCAAGTGATAATTCTTCAATTCTAACCTTTGCCAAGCAGTCTTTTTAAGCTGTTAGTAGTAGGTTCAGTTAAAGTTGATCATTTTTGCGCGTATGTTCTGGGGAACATTGCGTTATCATTTTGCCCAAATGTCTGTTCATTCGAATTTTTTGCCGAAAATGGTCTCTAACGATTGAGTTCGACTACCTGATGAAGAATTCCAGGACAAATTTGATTCTGTCCGGCCGTCCATTGCCACGATAACTTGAGAACGGAATGAGATAGCGACTTGAAATTTTCAGGGTAGGTGGCGCATCCCAATTCGACGGACAAGTTCGTTAATGGGCATAATCGTCCCAATGGTTTCCGAGTAATAATTTTATTTTCAACCAATATAAATCCGATCGAATTGAAACTTGGTGAATAGTTGTAGAATATGAACATAAGCACGTTCGTGAAATTTTGTGAGAACCGAATCACTAGAAAATTTAAAAAAATATTTGAGTCTGTTTATAGGCATAATCGGCCATACGGTTTTGGAGTTATAACCATCTGAAATTTGCTTGTTATTTCCTCAATAACTCAAAAAATACAAACCCGATTAAATTAAAACTTGGTTATTAGTTGTATAATGCCAACGTGAAAATTCTTACAACATTTCGTGAGGATCGTATAATTGAAAAAAATTATATATATCAGTAACTATTCGTCCGACATCGCTAAAATTTTGCGAGAGCCTTCAAAACCTAACTATACTGCCAAGTTTCAAGTTTGAACATGATCGGTTATATATTGTTGGAGAGCAACCTTGTGTGAGTTTAGTAGATGGATGGGTGACCGTTTCCTCGATAACTTTCGAACGAAAGGAGATAGGAACTTGCAATTTTCTGGGTATGTTGCGTATCCGAATGGGAGTGTTAAGTTTGATTATGGTCATAATCATTCCAACGATTTCAGAGTTATACCCCCTTGGAATATTATTTCCTCGATAACTCAAAAAATATAGACTCGATCGAATTGAAGCTTGGTATCTAGTTGAAGAATATCGACATAATGACGTGTTTAAAATTTTATAAGAACCGTACCCCTAGAAAATTTCAAAAAAATTATGAAAAAAAAATTGTTTCAAGCACGGACGTGAAGTCAGGAGCTTTTGCGCGTATGTTCTATTGTCCATCCTGCATTGCACACTCTTAATCGAATTTACCATGGTAAATTATATTGTCCATTCTCCTGTATTGGACACACTTAATTCGAATTTACCATGGTAAATTTGCCATGGAATTACCATCGAATTAAGAGTGTCCAATACAGGAAAATGGACAATATAATTTACCATGGTAAATTCGATTAAGATTGTCCAACAAAGGAGAATGGACAATAGAACATACGCGCAAAAGCTCCTGACTTCAAGTCAGTGCTTGAACCTATTTTTTATTAATTGACATCCCCTCTAACTAGATACATCAAGAAAACGATCAAGAAAAATCGATAAAAAAGCCAAAAAATGAGGGATTCAAAAAAAATCTTAGAAATTCGATATCTGAATAACGGTGAAATTTAGGAGAACATATTATAGGACCAAATTCATCAAATAACCTGAATAATAACCTCCTACAATATTCAGAACGACTCACCCCGTAACCCTGTATATTTATAATCCAACGGTTTCTAGATAGTGCTTCCGTTCCAATCAACAATTTTTCGATATTTCGAAAGTGACATCAATAGATACATAACAAAAGTTGTAGTTTCCATACTAGTTGAAAATGTGTAAACAGGATATTAACTCATAATGATTGAAATTGCGGAAGTTTGCCATCAAGTAATAACTAGTCGGTGGTAAATTGGAGTCTTTTCATGCTCGGAGCTCCATATTATGAATTCCTCATTCATTTGGGTTTTGCAGCTTAGAATCTCGTATGAGCTTTTTCGAATCTTCATAATCATTTGCTGCAATTTAATAGTTGCTATTTTTGCATGCATGTTCTGAGGAACAGCGTGCTATAATTTTGACCAAATGTCTGTAATTTTCGAAATTTTTGCTGAAAATGGTCTGCGTACCTGAATGCGACATTTAAGTTTGTTTAAAGGCATAATCAGCCACATCATTTTGGAGTTATATCGACCTGAAATTTTGTTGTTATTTCCTCAATAACTTGAAATATACGAATCCGATCCAATTTAATCATGTTAATAAGTTCTAGTATGTCGACGCACAAATTTTGCGAAATTATGTGAGGATCGTATGACTAAAAAATCAAAAAATTGCTTCAAGCACTGACGTGAAGTCAGAAGCTTTTGCGCGTATGTTCTATTGTCCATTCTTCTGTATTGGACACCTTTAATCGAATTTACCATGGTAAATTATGTTGTCCATTCTCCTGTATTGGACACTCTTAATTCGAATTTACCACGGTAAATTATGTTGTCCATTCTCCTGTATTGGACACTCTTAATTCGAATTTACCACGGTAAATTCGAATTAAGTGTCCAATACAGGAGAATGGACAACATAATTTACCATGGTAAATTCGATTAAGGGTGTCCAATACAGAAGAATGTACAATAGAACATATGCCTAAAAGCTTCTGACTCCACGTCAGTGCTTGAACCAATTTTTTTTTCGTGATTTTTTTTTAAATTTTCTAGGGGTACGGTTCTTAAATTTTTTTTTTGCGTCATTTTTTTCAAATTTTCTAGAGGTACGGTTCTTACAAAATTTTAAACACGTCTTTATGTTGATTTTCTACTACTAGTTACCAAGCACCAATTTGATCGAATATTTATATTTTGAGTTATTAAGGAAATAATATTCCAGGTGGGTATAACTCGGAAACCGTTGGACCGATTATGCCCAAAAAACGAACTCAACTCTCCCTTTCGGATACGCAACCTACCCTCAAAATTGCAAGTCCCTATCTCCTTTCGTTCGAAAGTTATCGAGGCAACGGTCACCCATCTACTGAACTCACACAAGAATGCTCGAATCTCCAACAATATTTAACCGATCGTATTAACACTAGAAACTTGGCAGTAGAGTTAGGTTATGAAGGCTCTTGCAAAATTTCAGCAATTTCAAACGAATAGTTACTGATATATGGATTTTTTTTTTTATTTTCAATTATTTATTAAAAATTTTCTACGAATGCTATCCTCACCAAATTTTGCAAACATTTTCGCGTTGGCGTTCTACATAGTAACCATGTTTGAATTCAATCGGTTCAGTATTTTTCGAGTTAATGAGGAACAAAAAACCACCAAATTTCAGAAAATTTCAGATGGCTATAACTCCAAAACCGTTTGGCCGATTATGCTCATAAACAAACTGAAATGTCGCGTTCTAGTGCACATCCTAACCTGAAAACTTCAAGCTGCTATCTCATTCCGTTCTCAAGTTATCGTGACAACAAAAATATTTTTTAATAATTTTTTTTAAATTTTCTAGCCAAACGATTCGCACAAAATTTCACAAACGTGCTTAGGTTCATATTATTCAACTACGCACCAAGTTTGAATTCGATCGGAGTTATATTGGTTGAAAACAAAGTTATTACTCGGAAACCACTGAGCCGATTATGCCCATTAACGAACTTGTCCGTCGTATTGTGATGCGCCACCTACCCTGAAAATTTCAAGTCGCTAGCTCTTTTCGTTCTCAAGTTATCGTGGCAACGGCCGGCCGGACAGAATCAAATTTGACCTCGAATTCTTCATTGGGGAGTCGAACTTAATCGTTTGAGACCATTTTCGTAAAAAAATTCGAAAGTTACAGACATTTGGGCAAAACTATAACGCGATGTTCCCCAGAACATACGCGCAAAAAAGCCCTGTGGACAGGAGCTTTGGCGTTTTTTTTCAAACTTTGACAAATAATATCTTCAAAAGTATTGGTAAGAGAACAGAAATTAAATTCAAACATAATAAAAGAATTTAAATTCAACAAGAGTGGAAAAAATTATTAATCCAAAACCAACAGACCAATTCTACACTACAACCAACTGATGGACGAGATATTTATTCCTCAAATCCACTCTGAAAATTATATTATATCAATTGAAACTTAGCCAATATTCCAGTTTTGTTCTTACTGGATATATTCTGAACTCAATATTATTAACTCACCATTACCATTCCCATCATTAACCATGGGTATTAAATTATCACCCAAAAAGTATGAAATCATATTATAATCCTCATAAAAAAGTGTTAATTAGGTGCATTTAAACATTGAAACAGTGTATTTGTACTGGTATAATATTTCCATTAATTGTATCATCATTGTATCATGTTAGGGATAAATAAATAAATAATTCTACGATAGCTGAAATGAATTTGACATGTCATGTCTCTTATAGGAAAATAAGTTGGCATGTATGAACTCAGATCATATAATAATTCATAGATAAAATAATTATAGTATTCTGTGAAAACATAGTACGATTTTTTATTATTGAAATTTTGAAAAATCATATTTCCGAAAGTATTAGCTTGTAAGAGTTAAAAATTATATCGATGGATTATTAGGGTGAAAAATCATCGTGAAAAAAATTAAATTTGAAATTTGTAATGTAAAAAAAACTTTTTGTTGTTACTCCGAAACCATCTGGCCGATTTTATCCAATAACGATATTTATCTCCCAAACCTACTCTGAGAATTTCGACTGTCTAGCTTATTTCGTTCGAGAGTTATCGTGCCTACGGCCGGCCGGCCGGACAGAATCAATTTCTACCACGGATTCTTGATCAGTGAGTCGAATCAAATCATTTAAGACCATTTTCATGAAAAAATTCGAAAATTACAGATATTTGGGCAAATTGATAAGCGCGCTTTTCCGATCAACGAGGGTGCCAAAGAATCATTGAATTAAATCCGATACTCAGAAACTATCCGTTCGAAATAGCTGAAATTTTTCGAGAGCCCCCAAAACCTAACTATACAGCCTTGTTCCAAATTTGAAGAAGATCGGATTCATATTGTTTGAGATCGGAGCAGCATTGGGTGAGTTCAGTAGGAGGATGGGTGACAGGCTTGTAATTTTCAGGGTAGGTTACGCAACCGAATGGGACAGTTAAGTTCGTTGTTTGGCATGATCGGTCTAACGGTTTCGGAGTGATACCCATCTTAAATTTTGTTGATATTTCCCCAATAACTGCAAATATACAGGGTGTATATAAATAAGACCGAAAAAATGTAAGGGGTGATTCAGTGATGAAAATTAAGGTGAGCATTTGGTATTAAATTGCTTGAAAAACCTCCCCTCGAAAAAGTTACACCCCTACCATTGTTTCTCTTTTTCATTTTGCCTTTATATTAAATTAAAGACACGAAACTTGGTAAATATTATTTGTCTATAAAACTACACATTTTGCAATGTTATTGTCCCTGAAGTATGCTTAGAAATGGTTGAGATAGAGAACATATTTTTTCTTACAACTTTTTTTTTGGATAAAAGTTTTCTTTTTAAAAATCATGGCTGAAAAGCCCAACTCATTCACCAACTTTTTTATTTCTACGAGTTTTTTCGAAAACTTTAGCATGCAATACATTTTCAAAAAGCACTGAGGTGGAATTTCCCTAACCTAATTTTTTTATTTACAGTCCGTATATTTCACAAGTTTTGCTGTATTTTCTTCATCACCCATTCTATTACCTTTCTTGAAGACCTTTAATGTTCCGATCTTCGGATGGGTGTAAATTTTACCAGGGGAGATTTTTCAAAAAATTTGATACCAAATAATCAGTTATAATATCACAAGAGCATAGACAATATTCGATTATTTACCGATTCACGTGACGTTTCGCGAAATACGTCTAGTGAAGAGGTGAATAATCGAAACATATTGTCTTTGCTCGAGTTGGTATTCGTTACGATTATATAAAGAGTAATATTTTAATTCTTTTATTGATTAATATTAATATTGAAAGTACAATTATTATAATACATATTTGATGTATTGTTATTTTCGGAATTTGTAGTGTTGGTACTATTGCTGACACTGGATGTGGAAGGATTAGGTATGTTTCTCATTTTCTCAATTATTTGTCTATGGTGTTCTGCAGTGAGTTTCAAATACGGTTTCAGAGATTCCGATGACGAGTGGCCTGTTATTTTGGTAATTTCTTGCAAGTTTGCCCCTGAGTGTGACAAGATACTCACAGCAGAGGAGCGATTCGAATGATTCGTAATTTTCCTTTTTTTCGTATCTAGTCCGATACTTTCAGCTGCTGTACGTGTCCATTTACTCAACTGATTTAAACCTACAGGGCAATTTTTATACCATTTTCCTGTTTTCTGCCAATCAATATTAGGTGTTAAAAATTGGTTCAAGCCCTGTGGACAGGAGCTTTTGGGCGCATGTTTGTCTTCCTTGTGGCCCGTACTGACCAGTAAAGAAAAAAAGCAGTATCATGTTGAATACCTTAATATTATTCTGGAACACAAATTTTCCATTACAATAATCTTCATCTAGCTTCTATTTAGTATCAATTCCTGTAGAACGTGATCATAATAAGTGTTTTCCATATAATAAAATGTGTTTGAACTTGGTATGTAGGAAATCTGACATCAATTATTGGAATTAATTGATTTGACAAACAGCCGTCAAATGAGGTACTTTTCAAGTCGATCAACATCGTCCTTGTTTCGACGTCTAAACTATGACTTGATTCTTTATGTTTATGTCTTTGAATTTGTTTTCGGTGGAATTCAAAGAGTTCATAGAATAATCGATGAAAATACTGAGAGAGACCCAGGAAATTTGACACATTTTGTCTTATATCTCCAGAAATTGAAATCGTATAGAGCCAAAATTTTGCACAATGTTGCAAAATACTACAATTGACGCTAGTACAAGTTTTTGTTGCAATCTGATGAATAGTTCACGAAAAGAAAATTTTTTTTTCGAAAAAATTAAAAGAAATATTTTTTTAAAAATTACCAACATTTCGATCATAACAGAATTTTGCCAAAAGTTGCGCGTTTATATCCTCGAACTGACTACCAAGTTTCAATTCAACATCTTCTTTAGTTCCTGAAATATCAGGGAAATAACCTCAAAATTTTAAATGTCTATAACTCCTAAACCATACGGCCGATTTTGCCCGTTAACGAACTTAACCGTCGCATTTTGATCAGAAACCTACCCTGAAAGTTTGAAGTCGATAGGACCTTCGGTGCTCCTGTTATCGTGCTTACGGCCGGGAAACCGGCCGGCCTGCCGGCCGGCCGGACGGCACCCTAAGATCTGACACCGGATTCGTGATCAGGAAGTCCGAATTAGTCTATTAGCCAATTTTCAGCTCGAAATTCGAAAATTACAGACATTTGGACGAAATGATAGGACGATGTTCTCCTAGAACATGCGCCCAAAAAAAGACGATTGGTTGTGATATTTGGAGTCCTTTTGCTCAATAATTTATCCAAGAGACGTACTGGACACTGATTCATGGACTCTTTATTCGTTACCAACCATTTAGAATTTGTGGTACGTTGTTCACCACCTTGTGCTGTTTTTGAAAATACTGGATTGTATTCGATTCGTCCCGTATTTTGACCGTAATTGTCGAACTCCTTTTTGAAATAGTCAGTTAAGCAAAAGGCTGCTTCATTACCACGCCATGCCAATTCCACAGCACAAATTTGATAAAATTTTTTTTGCAAACCATCTGGTGTATTTTCATCGAAACTTGAAATAATTTTGAGTATTTCATTCTTATTAAGAGCGGCTGAGCTCTCTTTTTTCCTGTCGGGGATTGCTTGTAATTTTTTCCTCTTGGCTGTACGGGCCTTTCTCGCATTTTCGAAAATTGTATCTTTAAATGGATTTATTTCTCTGTTGAAGTCTTCATGAAACTTTTTCTGTAAGAGTTTAGCAGAAATATTCCAAATGGTTTTAACTGTACTTTCTTTATATTCTTTTCCATCTGCACGTTTCATATTGAATGCCCAATCTTTCAAAATATTCGCTACTTCATCATTTGAAATATCAGCACGAAGTTTGTAATTTCGATGTTCACAAAACACCGTGAACTGTTTCCAAACATAATTATGTGTCTTCGTGGTATTTTCTGGTGTTAAATTAACAATTTCTTGGTCAATTTCACCGGTTGAACTCAAACCAAAACGATGCATCTTCAAAAATGCACTGACATTTCATTGACATTTATCGTCACTATGGAAATTATTCCAATATGGCTGGAGGCGAATCACCAAAACGATTATATACCGTCGTCAAGCGGTATATTCAGTTATCTATACGACGTTACTAAGGGAAATTCAGGAATTCTATTGGTTCATTATAATATGAGTTATATAATCACCTCAATTTTCATCACGGAATCACCCCTTGAATTTTTTTGGCGTTATTCAGATACATCCTGTATAAATCCAATCCAATTCAAACTTGGTGATTACCTGTAGAATGCCGACGCGCTGATTTTCGTGGAATTCCATGTATGTCAAATTAATTGAAAAAAAAGTTGTTTTTCTGAATTAATCAAAAATCCCGCACTCGATTATACATATAATGGCGGCTAAAAGGTTTTTGCAGAATTTCAGCGGATTCTGACACATAGTTTCTGAAATATAAAAGTTTTGAAAAAAAAACATTTTTCGTACTTCCGGGCCTAAAGTGACAACTTCACTCCCTTGTGACAGGTACTAAAGTGTCACATTTAATCCCTCCGGGACATAGACATAGAATAACATGGACTGGCCCTCACGTAACTTTATCACACAGTTCGTTGCGGAATACATTAGAGAGAGAGATGTTATGAAGGATAGAATACTTAAAGGCAAATAATGGTATAAAAATAATGATGTTTTTTTATAAGTATCAGAATATTCAGAAACGAGTGTCGGATTTAAATGAAAATGTTTTGCCTTTAAATATTCTGTCTACAAATCACCAAAACACATACACAATACACGAAACCAAACAATACAGTAACAAGAAAGGTCAGAGAATAAAGGAAACCAATGTTTTGTATTCTGTGGTTTTGCCAAACGCCAAATTATTAGAAAATATTCATATACCGTGGTTTGCCTTTAACTATTCTGTCTTTTTTCAATGCTGATTTCAATGGTCTCTTTCTCAAAACCAGTCCATGTTATTTTATGTCTATGCTCCGGGATTAAATATTGACGAAAATCCCGGAACGATTAAATCACAAACAAACGATATCTTCTCTAATGTTAATAACCGATTTCAGCATTGAGTAATGTGCCCAGAGAGTTGAGGCACAAACCGCTTTTGATTTATCATTGAAGTAGACTAACAGCGCATTTTCAGTAGGTTGTCTCACATTTTTTAAGCGGCACCACTTTTTAAAAGCATCGTACTGCTGCTCGTATAGTTTTCTAGATTTCGGTGGTAACAATTCTTCACCTACTTCGGCTGCTCTTTTATCAATATCAGATACACCTTCTTCACTCATGATACCAATAATTATCAATAACAATGTTTCTTTACAATGACACTAGTAATGACAGTGTTTCTAAATTATAATTGTCACAGCGCAATGTTACTATGGTAACTTATTTTAAAGACAGTTTTTTAAATGAGTTGAAGAGAGAAAAAACTGATTGAAATTATTGAAATAATTAATAAAATCATACCGGAAGTACGAAAAGTATCGTATATACCTTGCGACTGAAGTACATTTAATCCTTCAGGTAAATTAAATATAATAATAATAATATATAAATTATATATATAAACTTTACCTTCAGGATTAAATGTACTACTTCAGTCCCGCGGTATATAATATACTATTTCGAGAGATATGATCCTCACGAAATCCTGCAAAAATTTGCGTGTCGGCATTATATAATTAAGTTTCAATTCAATCCGATATGTGTTTCTGGCGCTCTGGTTCATCGGAACAGAGTGCTTATCAATTTGCCCAAATGTCTGTAATTTTTGGCTGAAAATGGTCTCAAACGATTTGGTTCGACTCACTGATCAAGAATCCGAGGTCGAAATCGATTCTGTCCGGCCGGCCGGCCGTAGGCACGATAACTCTCGAACGAAAGGAATTACAGGATTGAAATTTGCAAGGTGGGTTTGGAGCGTAAATATCTCGGACGAGTTCGTTAATGGGCGAAATCCATCAAGCGGTTTCGGAGTTATGGCCGTTTTTAGTAAAAATATTTTTAATGAATATTTCTACAATAACTCTCGAACGGAATGAGCTAGGCAGTTGAAATTTTCAGAGTAGGTTAGGGAGATGAATATCTCGGTTAAGTTTGTTATTGGGCAAAATAGGCCAGATGGTTTCGGAGTAACGAAAACAATTTTTATTTAAGTAACAAATTTCAAATTCAATTTTTATTTAAGATGCAGTTACACCATAAAAATTCCTTGATATCATTTTCAACTCCAACAAGCTAATACTTTCGGAGATTTGATTTTTCGAAATTT
Organism: Halyzia sedecimguttata; assembly: GCA_937662695.2. Lineage (NCBI taxonomy): Eukaryota > Metazoa > Arthropoda > Insecta > Coleoptera > Coccinellidae > Halyzia > Halyzia sedecimguttata. The sequence goes on from OW569418.2 coordinate 47,590,846, forward strand.
CAACAATGAATCGTACTTCTATGTTTTCAGAGAATGCTATAATTATTCTATCTATGCTTTATTATATGATCTGTGTTCATACTCGTTCATGTCATTCTGTTCTAAGAGAGAGTCAAATTCATTTCAGCTATTTTAATTTGATTTCTTCCATGGTACAGTTCTCATTCTCAGATTGCTCATTTGATCTTGATAAATGAACTATTATTTGAATTTAATTTCCTTTATGATGCAGTTCTATCATAAGAATACATTGATATAATTCCCAACTCTAAGAAACCAATACTTTCGGAGATATAATTTGTCTGTCTGAAAAAGAGCGCCAGAAAGCTCCTGTCCACAGGGCTTGAACCAATTTTTGAGTTATTGAGGAAACAATATTCAAGTTGGGTGTAACTCCGAAATCTCTTATTTCAACTCGCTATCCCTTTCCGTTCGAAAGTTATCGTGGCAATGAACGGCCGGATAGCTGGACAAAATTGATTCTGACCTCGAATTCTTCACCAGTGAGTCGAATATAATCGACAAAGACAAAGAGACTAAGTTACAACGAAAAATACATTTCACAATATCAACAAGGGAACTACAACAAATACGTATACAAAAACTGACCACCCTGTGTAGAACTAAAAGGGAAATAACTGTTCGATTCTGAAATGCATTATTTAATTACGTTGGCGTTTCTCATTTCGCCTCCAATTTAATCTCCTTCTGGTGATTACTCAATCTATTGCTAAGACTTGGCTGATTTGAGATAAGGAATTATGTTTTCCCTTCAGTTCGATCCCACATACAAGATAATCCTTCATTCATCAATGTTCATACCGCTTTGACACTTTCAATCTTGGCGATTCGTGATGTTTGTCTCCTGCAGTATTGACAACATTTATTCATCTCTCTTCTAGTACACGTACTGTATCGATTGCAGGGAATTTGATAAGTCTACACCTGGTTGGTATATTGGAATATTTTACCCTTTGAAATTTAGCAAAAAAATTGTTGCTAATTTTGCACGGAAGTTTAATATTTTTTTTCTTCGATCGTGGGAAGAGTGACACTATTTTACCTGTTTTCTAGCGCAAAGCTGATCATTCCAGAATAGTGGGCAGTTGCTAAGCATTTAGAAAATAACAGTGCGGTAATATTCTTACCGCACTGCTGTAGCGTGCGGTAATGTTACAAATGGATTATTACAATAAAATGAAACAAAGTACGGTTTTAATTTTTATATTGATAAAGTTGTTATAAAATAAACATCTAATTTATAACGATATTCTTGAACACAAATAAATTTTTGTTAATATCTACATTTATTGTACAATTTGTACAATTTGTAAATTGTACTGGAGGGCAACGAGAATTTATAGACGTTGAAGCTGCATGGCTAATTTACATCCTCCGAGGCGCTTTAAAGAAAGAATATCAGCTCCAGCATCTACCAAATGTGTTGCCGATGATCTTCGGAAACAATGTCCTGTATATTCTGTCAAATTTGGCAACTGTAAACAACTTGCAACAATTTGCGGCATTTTTTCAAATTGATTTATTCCAATGACTGTCTTCCCTCTTTTTCCCTTGTTGAATTTAAAAAATAATCTAGGATTTTCAAAACCATTAGGCCTAAATGATACGTACTTTCTATAAACATTTAAATAAGTTTCGTTAATGATAAATGATCTAGGTTTATTTTTTTTTCTGGTATTTTTACCAGTATTTTTGAACCGAAATCTTCTGTATCCTGAACTTTCATTCGGACAAGCTCATTTCGTCGACAGGCTCATGCTATTCCAAATATTAGAGCTACCCTCGTATTTTATGTATTTTAAGTAATACTATTTTATCTATATCTACTTACTTTCGTCGATAAAAATATGTCATCTGGGGACTCTAAAATGAATTTCTGAACTTGTTCCTGGGTTAATATTTTGGATTTTTTCGGTTTGTATCCTGTAGCTTGACGTTTTAAAAATGCTCTCAGTTTTTGGTACTGGGCAATATTAATATTATTTTTAACAGACAAAGTTGATCGAAGCATGGAATAATGTGCCCACAGCGTCGAAGATTTTATTGTTTTAGCCAATTCAGCAACATACGCCATCAGTACATTCTCAGAAAAGGATACACTGTTGTTTTTTTCTGCAAAAATCCATGAAAAGTTGGTACGCAAGTTCATACTCCTCTCTGGATTTCACCGGAAGTAAATTAAGTGAAGCAGCGTTCGCGGCTTCTACTAGTTCAGGAGGCGTGCTAGGTAACAACTGATCACTATCAATGTTCATGTTTATTAATTATTTTGAATTCCTTATAATATACAACGAATCAAACAAAATCAGCTTGAAAATTATTTTACTTTTGTCATAAAAAGTAATTTCCATGTTTACCACTTCTATATTTCAATATGAACATAGAGAAAGCTATTTAAACTGACTTGATTACATCTTGAATGAAATATTTTTTAATTAATCTTCTAGATGTAAATCAACGATTGAAGAAAAAATAGTATGTATAATATAATACGTGGGAAAAGCATATTTCCAAACTCCTGTGTTATCACAGTCGTTTGGAAATATTATGCTTTTCCCACTAATTATACAATATACTATTCTCTAATTCAGTATCGTAATGAGTTCATTACAGCACTAAAAACAGTGCTGTAATTAACTCATTTCCGCATTGTTTCTAGTTATATTTTTCGTTTTGTGTTAGTCAGCACTGAAATTCGATCCTATCAAATTTCAATTCTATTCAATTATTGTCAATATAATTTAATCTGGATATAGTGAAATAATTGTTGAGTGGAAAAGTTCAATTTTCATTGAAAAATAAGGTACCTACTATAGATTTCCTTCGTGCTAATTTTGAATCATTCATGCTATTATAGGAAACTGTTTCAAATCCAATCTCCATCTCGCTCCTTCGCTCATTTTCGAATTTCTCATTCTTGTTTGAATAGGAGCCCATTCTGCAACTTGTTTTAGAATATACTATTCTATATTTCAGTATCGTAAAGAGTTCATTACAGTACTAAAAACAGTGCTGTAATGAACTCATTCCCGCATTATATCTCGTTATATTTTTCATTTTGTGGTAGTCAGCGAGACCATTCTCGGCCAAAAAGTGGACTATTTTTTTTGGGTGTTTGTTTTTACAGTCGGATTTATATTCTTGGTAATATTATTGTTTTTCTAGAGCTAAGCAGCTTTGGGCAAGTTTTCGATCATTTATGCTTAGAACTCTCTCCTTGTTTTTAGGCGCTCTTGTTCCTCGGAACAGAGTGCTTATCAATTTGCCCAAATGTCTGTAATTTTCTAATTTTTGGCTGAAAATGGTCTTAAACGATTTGGTTCGACTCACCGATCAAGAATCCGTTGTCGAAATCAATTCTGTCCGGCCGGTCCGGTTGTCCGGCTGGCCGGCCGTAGGCACGATAACTCTCGAACGAAGGGAGTTAGAGGATTGAAATTTGCAGAGTAGGTTTGTAGCGTAAATATCTCAGACGAGTTCGTTAACGGGCAAAATCCACCAAGCGGTTTCGGAGTTATGGCCCTTTTTAGTAAAAACATTTTTAATGAATATTTCCGAAACCGATCACTCGATCTATCTGAAATTTAGCATCAAATTGTAGAATATGCATGCGAAGGTTTGTTTTGAACGGGCTGCAATAAGGTATCAAACAAAATTTTTTTAAATTTTTAAAAATCGTTTCTACAAAAACTCTAGAACAGAATGATCTAGGCAGTTGAAATTTTTATAGTAGGTTTGAGAGATAATTATCTCGGTTGAGTTCGTTACTCGGCAAAATTGGCCTGATGGTTTCGGAGAAACAAAAAAACAATTTTTTTTTACAACACAAATTTCAAATTTTATTCCTTTTAAGATGCAGTTTCACCATAAAAATCCACTGATATCATTTTCAACTATAACAAGCTAATACTTTCGGAGATATGATTTTTCGAAATTTCAATAATGAATCGTATTTTGTACTTCTTATGTTTTCATAGTGCTGTACTTAATTATTGTATCTATGAATTATTAAATGATCTGTATTCTTACATGTCATCTTATTCTCCTATGAGAGATAAATGTCAAAATTATTTCTGGTACACCTCTTGTTCTGGTTTTTTATAAGATAATTTTTGGAGCATTTTTTTAAACGACACTTTTTTTGAATTTAATTTCTTTCATTATGCATTTCTATCATAGGAATCCATTGATATAATTCCCAACTTTGAGAAACCAATACTTTCGGAGATATAATTTGTCTGTTTGAACAAGAGCGCCAAAAAGCTCCTGCCCACAGGGCTTGAACCAATTTTTTCGTTTTTCGACTCATAGTAGGTAGTTCGTTTCTGTATATTCCTATAGTGCCCTGAGGAAGCTTTTAAATGAAACTAAACGAAGACTGTAAATTTATTACAGATGTACCTTTTCGGAAAGTTCAGCAACCATGAAAGTTCACTTATTTGTAAGCAAAGTTAATTGTAATTTTTTCGAGAAATTGTTTCTTGAATGTTTAGTGAGTAAAACAATTGATTCCACTTCAGACTCTTTATTTTTCAGGTTATTCGAATTTTTGGGAATGATATTTCTGAAAATGATCCTCATCTCATCAGTTTTCAAGAACACCTTACTTCTATATTCAGTGTTGAGTAGTTTCCACAAAATTAATTGTTTTCGACGATACGCCGAAAAACTTTCAAAAAGTCGAATTATCAATATATCTCATTAACCATAGACTTTCTGACCATGGTTCACTGGACTCAAATTGTTGCAAATGATTTATAGTATAACCTCGTTAAAGTATCACGTCGAATTACCAAACAGCCTGTATATGTAAATCCAACCCTGGTTGTTATTATTAGAACCTGCTGAAGATATATGTCGAAACGCCATATACTCAATGAAAATTTAGAAAATCTCCATTATCTCATTCATTGTGATATTGGGACTTACCATTTATAATTATGAGAAAAAGTTTCCTGACTGAATATTCCAAGAATATTACCGACAATAAAGATCTTTTATTATTCGCTTATGAACTCCTTAAGAAACTGAGCAGTCCCTTCTGATTTTGCAACCACATAATCCCCCTCATCCCATAAATTAAACAACAGGCGTCTTCAACCCTATTTCCTCTAATTCTGTGAATATTCGTTTCTAATATTAACACCGGTTTGAGCTCTGAGGGTTTGAGTGTGGGATCTGACAGCCAAAAGCCTCCAATTAAATTTTAATCATGATCTAAACGATGCCGTAACAAAATTAGAACACAAATATGAAAACTACAACAAACGTAACGAGTAGTCAGGTAGTTGAAATATGACATTCATTATCTAGTTGAGTAATTCATTCTTTATTATAATTCGATTATCTGGAGCGGGAAGATTAAAAATTGCAACATAAAGGAATGGTTGTTGTAGTCCATTATAAATGGGATGAAATGCATGATAACAGTGAAGATTCAGATTTAAATTAAAGATATCGTAGCGCTTCCAAAGCAAACAGGACTTTTTCAACCTGCGAAGAATAAAGAATGTACAGAGTGAAACTTAATTATTTTCAATGTGAAGTGTATGTTTTTTGGCGCTCTTGTTCCTCGGAACAGCCCACACAGCACAGACTCATTTCTGAAATATTGCAGGAATATGTTTCGGAAATATTTGAGATATTTCGGTTATATTGCGAAAGATATATGAAATATTTCAGGAATATTGCAGAAACATTCGAACGTCAGCCCCATAACCTAACATAGCAATATTGCAGAAATATTTTTCGATATATTTCTGCAATATTGTAGAATTATTCTGTAATGTTTATGCAATTTTTTATTATATTGGAAAATATATATGAAATATTTCAGGATTGTTGCAGAAATATTCAAATATATGCTCTGTATCCTATAACGTCACAATATTGCAGACTTATTTTTTGAAATATTCCTGCAATATTGTAGAATTATTTCGTAATATTTATGAAATATTTTTGTTATATTGCAAAATTTATATGCAATATTTCAGGATTCTTGCAGAAATATTTCTGTTATTTCATGAGATGTGGTATAGGTTTAACTCACATAAAAAAGTAGTAGGCACAATTAATATCTTTATTCGCTCTCTACTGTACATTCAACATTTCTTTTTTTTTTACTTTTTCCACTTCCCTGGAGGCTCGCAATTTGGCTTGAGCTAACCATTTCGATATGGGTTCAATAATCAACTGTGATAAGATGTTGGTATAACCCAAAAAATATAAAATTCTATCAATGATATCTATAAACTTGTAGCTATTATACCTTAGATAATCAAATCAGCTTATCACTGCATTTATATTATTTAGAGCCAATTAGTCTTTAATAAACATTAAACTCACAACTAACTGAACTAACAAAGTAAAGTAACAACAGACTGCTTCACGACACGATACAACAACACTGGTAAACAGAAAAAATGGCGGCCTGACTAAAAGAAAAGAGAGGATGCGTAAAGCCTCGAACTAGAGAAAAAAAGCACACAAACATATTATATATTGCATGTAATGTTGAATTATTTCTGTCGCGATTTGTAAAAAATATGTCTATGCATATATTCATACGAATATACGCAAAACTATAAATTTTAACTTTGTAGAAAACTGTTATAGTTTGTAACATTTCTGTAATATTTCTGAATATTGCAACTGTAATATTGAAATACAATATTCCAGCAATATTTCTAAATATTGCAACTGTAATATTGAAACACAACATTCCAGCAATATTTCTGGAATATTGCAACTGCAATTGCAATATTGCAATATTGTGGCAATATTTCCTGAATATTGTGTGCTGTGTCGGAGAGTGCTCATCAATTTGCCCAAATGTCTGCAATTTAAGAATTTTTGGTGAAAATAGTCTTAAACGATTTGGTTCAACTCACTGATCAAGAATACGTGGTCGAAATCGATTCTATCCGGCCGGCCGATCGTCCGTCCGTTAACATGATAACTCTCGAACGAAAGGAGCTAGAGGATTGAAATTTGGAGGGTAGGTTTGGAGCGAGTTCGTTAACGGGCGAAATCCACCAAGCGGTTTCGGAGTTATGGCCGTTTTTAGTTAAAACATTTTTTATTAATATCTCCGAAACCAATCACTCGATCTACCTGAAATTTAGCATCAAATTGTAGAAAACGACCTTATATGCATGCAAAGTTTTGTATTGATAGAGATGCTGTAAAGTGTCAAAAAACATTAAAAAAAATTAAAATTTTGTTTCTACAATAACTCTCGAACGGAATGAGTTAGGTAATTGAAATTTTCGGAGTAGGTTTGGGGGATAAATATCTCGGTTGTCAATGTCACAAATAAAAATGGCTGCCGTGCGTGAGTAAAGTCAATTTGAAAATGGGGCATTTCCATTGGAAGACCCGTTATAAGCAGCTAATTAATTGTGAGGAATTTAGTATGATGTAGTATGAAGACGTCACAGTATCGAAAAATTGAGCGAAAACATACATAATTTTTCATTTGACTAAACTCGATCACGCAATAAAATATGCAATGATTGTTGAACCTGTTTTCGCTTCGTATTCTCAATTATAATGATAGCATAAGAAATCGAAACACATCAGAGTGAGACAAAATTCTATTCTCTTTCATTAGTTCATTATCGTTCTATTTTTTCCCAACCTTTTTATATTAGAGAGAACATACGCACCCAGATCTTCTGACTGAAGAAAAAGCGTACCCTGCATTTATCTCAATTAGCTTTGTTTTCTGCATCGAACTTGATAGGACGAACATTTCTGTTTTCAGAGAAATAATGGGACGAATAATTGCAGTAATTTAAAGCTGATCAGTTTTTCTTTGAAATCCATTGGCTTTGATGCAAATTAGGAAGGAATTCATTCAATTTTTTCTCGAATTTTCAAAATATTCGGTAAAATCGCCAGTAGCTTATGAACGTTTGTGGCCACAAACACTTCGTTTATAGAATTTAATTGCCTGCATGTTCTCTTGTGTCCGTCTACATTTTTCATTTTCTTCAGGCGATATTGTTATTTGAACTTGATATTGAATTATCTGCGTAATATTGAATCAGATGAATCATTATTTTTTTTATTGATCATAGTATATTATTTCATAATGTACATAATGTCACTTTTCATGGTGAGCTTGAGGTAATTGAAAGCGAGCCAAGAATGGAATACGTTATTTTATTTTCAAACGTTTTGAATTTCATAAAAATCTGAATATGCTCTTTTGGATTGATTTACATTTACGCACATAATTCTATTCATTTACGATCGTTAAAATTTAGCGAATTATGGAACATTTGCCCAGTTACGGTTGCCACGCAAAATTCATTCTGACAGATATAAAGTAAAATAATTGATAGTTATCATTTGCAAGCTGGTGAGAAGTGGTTGAAAGTGAAAATGTCTTTAGAAATTGAGGTTTTGGTGAATGAAGCAGTATCTTCCCTTGGACCATCGAAGTCTATTGAAAAATATTAATTAATTAATTTTCATATCGATTTCTCTCATCAAATAAATCACTTTTGAGCGCATGTTCGAAGGAACAGCGTGCTATCATTTTGCCCAAATGTCTGTAATTTTCGAATTTTTCACCGAATGAGGTCTCGAACGATTAGTTTCGACTAATGAAGAATTAAAGATAAAATTTAATTCTGCATGTCCGACCTGCCGTCCGTTGCCACGATAACTTTCGAACGGAAACAGACAGCGACTTGCTATTTTAGGGTAGGCTGCGCACCCTAATCTGACGGTCAAGTTCGTTAATGGGCATTAGGTATCAGCCAAACGGTATCTGAAATGTTGTTGTTATCGAGCTAGAGAGCTTGAACTAAGCTATCAGCCCCGTCGACGTACCTTTTTCTCGTTCACTATCTCAGTCGTAGGTAATGTAGCTTTTACTTCAACGGAATAGGGATCTAGAAACCGGATTAGCACCTTGAATGGGAACTTGATTAGTTGATATAATATATTTGAAAATGGCAGTATTAATGCAAACTAGTGTCCGACCGAAACTGGTATTTCAGCCGAAACAGAAACCGAAACCGAACTTTCGGCCAGGGTCTCAGTTTCGGCCGAAACCGAAACCGAAACTATATATGTCATACTGAAATCTACTGTATTTTTTACAATTTTATTCGCATATACATAAAAATAGTTAAGGAGTGTTAAATAAAATAAAAAGACATTTTTTTTGAGATATTTATTTATTATTTTGGTATAACCAAGTTATCAAAATAATCAGTCGAAGTATACAGGGTGATTCCAAATCAGACGTGAACCTTAGAGGAGGTGTTAGTATGGATCATTTGCTGTGGTTTGAGCCATTTTTATTGAGGACCAAAAATCAACGGTTTCCGAGATATTTGAGTACTGGTTCTGTTGAAAAAGAATTACTATGATTTGAGAGGGGATATAAGAAGCAAATAGAGGAAAATAACGAATTCAATATTTTTTTGTTGCAACTAAGCTCGAAATTACATTAGAAAATGTATTCATAAATTATGTTCCACCATTCCATAGGCTAGCACGTGCCATCTTTCTAATGTGCTCAGTTGTTATTTTCCGCCTGAATTTTACTCACGCTGTCTTTTGATACACATTCACTATTTTAAATGCCAGACACTCAAAGGTTGCTTATAAAAAATCTGCTGATAAAAACTAGTTAAGCAATCTAACGAAATCTTTTAGAGAATGAAGAAGGAATTTGGCAAGTTTTTAAAACAATTTTAGCATACAAAATTGTGAAATTTGAAAGTTGCAGACAAATTGATATTAGAAATTGATTTTTCATTTATTCATATACCACATTTCAAATCATACTAATTCTTCTTCAACCTCTTATAAAGCATAGTTTTGCTTTTTTCGTACATATCATATTCTTTTCTGATGAAAATAAACCAAAATTTGGACCAAATTTGGTCAACGTAGAAAAAATTGACGAAATATGTACTATAAGTTCAGGAATCTTTTAAAAATCACCCGAACTCCAAAAACCGTTGATTTTCGGTTATTAATAAATATGGATTAAACAACAGCTACTCCAAGTTTCACGTCTTATTTGGAATCCCCCTATGTAACCTAAATAAATAATCATTAAAGTGAATTCTCATGAATTCTCAGTCTTAACAAAAATAGATCACAATAACTCGTACGACAATTATGTATACCTACTTATAACTCCTGGCCAAACGACCAGTATAATTCACGAACATTCAAGTTTCGGCCTGGCTGAAAGTTTCGGCCACTTTGGGCCGAAACCGAAACTAAGGCCGAAACTAGATTTCTTGGCCGAACCGAAACCGGAACCGAACTTTCGGTCGGTCACTAATGCAAACCAACCACAGACTATTAAACGTTTGACGTTTCTTAACTAGAAAAGAACATATTTCTCATTTCTTGTATCTTTGGTAGGTTCAATTCTACACTACTTTGTAAATAAAAAATGAAGTGCCCATTGAGAATATGGTGGGTAGCGTTTCTTGCCGTTATGGTTGTCTTCGAATCCAGATGGACTGAAGCTGCCCCCAGAATGACACGCAGAGAAGATATGCTCAAGGATCTGATGAAGCTTGACCAATACTACTCATCTATTGCTAGACCTAGGTGAGATTAAAATTTTTTTTTCTAAAATTTTTCAACACAATTCAAGGACTAATTGTGTGGCATTATTGAATGTTTTTTTTCATTTTTGATCTGTGGGTATGTGTTTTTGAATAAATTGCGAATTGTCATAGCGAATCCTTGAAAATTTTGCGTGTTAAACTTATTCATTCATTTCATATAGTTAGTGATAATCCCTTAAATTTCTGAATTGGGAAATCTTATTGGCATGCTAATTTTCTCCTAGAAAATATTCTGTTCCATATCCACTTGAAAAGTAGATAATTCTAACACGGAGGAACCCCCTTAGTAAACAAGTGTAAAATTTTTTGCATATTCTCCGAAAATCATGATTGAGGTGTCATTCGATTCTGAATGGCATGTAGATAGTTTGTGAGAAAATGCTAAGGCCACTCGCAAAAATTGCAATAGTTATAAACAATTAAGTGAAAAAAAAAGAAGGTGGTTCAGTTTTTCGCCATTATCTATCTCAAAAACTATTTGCGATAATTCAAATTTGAAAAAAGATTCGAGAAGAGGAGATTCGAAGTAACCATGGCGTGTTCTACGCAGGGTTAAACCATGTGCACTCACTCACCGGGCACCCTGTATAATAATATTCGAATATTTGAATTTCGAATAACTTTCGAACTTTCGGAATTAATTATTAAATTATAAAACTTCGTTCCTAATAGTCCAGTCAACAAGTGCTTTTTAGGTCAAAATTTTTGCGTATTCTCCGAAAATTATGATTGAGGTGTTATTCGATTCGGAATGGTATGTAGATAGTTTGAGAGAATATGCTAAGGCCACTCGCAAAAATTGCAATAGTTATAAACAATTAAGTGAAAAAGAAGAAGCAGGTTTAGTTTTTCGCCATTATCTATCTCAAAAACTATTTGCGATAATTCAAATTTGAAAAAAGTTTGAAATAGAGGAGGAAATTTCCTAAACAAAAGTCCCAACTGCCGGAACTGTAGGACCAATATAATTTTCCTAGAGGGTTGAAATTGCGCCCCCGAAAACGGGTACCCCAGCTTGCGCAAGACTCGCCCCTTTCGTACCTTTGATAAACAAATATTATTTAAACTTATTAAATATGAAAATGAAAAATTAAAAAAATTCAGGCACCTGTAGGATAAATCAATGAACAACAATCCGTCGTCCAAAAATGTTTATCGAGATTTTTCAATTAGTTATCCATTAGTTAATTAGAATTTTTTGTAGCACGAACATTAAAATTGCAAGTACGAGAATTGTTAAACTATTAATCTCAGAATTGTTTCCTTTCTTGAAGCTATTTTTAAAAGGACATGGAATAGATTCCCGTTGGAAAATCTGAAAAATTGTTAATTTTGTTTTGTTATTAAGAATTTACTTAGTGAAAAATTATAAAGCTTTATTATGTTTTCAAAAGAAAATTTTATATAATCTGATAAATAGACATCGGATTATACATTAACAAAGTTGCAAAATATGCATGCAAATATGCACTAATAAGGGGTAAATTATGCACAAAATATGCACTGAAAAAAGCACCTATTTTCATTGAGTCTTCAGTTTATTCTTATAATCGTTGATAATAATTTTTGTGGCAGGGCACAATTACACATTTCTCCAAGTTTTCTATAGAAAACTTGTGACGTTTGTCAATTAAGTTCAATTTATAGGCCGAGGGCTGGTTGATGATGATGATGAGGCCGAAAATGATCTCTCTACATCCACTGACGTTACTGGACAAAATTTGAATTTCGGCGCCATGTCTGAAGCTATCTCTGGACGCAAGGTTAGACTAGTGCCATTGATACAATATGCATTGATCTTCTTGATTGCCTCGAGACCCGGGATCTTATACAGAAGGGCATTTAATTTTCCACGGACCTTTTTGGACAGTGAGGTCTGTTCGATCAGTTTTTCTAAAATTTTCATGGATTTGAACAGAGGAAGGTTTTTGGTTTCCAACCTCTTTGGCTTCGGGTGTGTGGCGAACGATCTTATGCGCGATCATTACGGCTTACTACCGAAATATGCACTATTGACAAGAAAGTAACAAAATATGCAATAACGTCTTAAATATCGCGTTATATGCATTGGCATATGCAAATATGCAACTGCATATAATCCGATGTCTACTCATAAACAACGCATTGGTTTAATACATTTTTTTAAACAATAGGAGATCATAATTATTGAAAATCATGTTTGAGTAGTTTCTGATCATAAGAAAACGGATCAATAGTAATATTATATATTGAATCTTTATAATTTTTCACTTGAGTAAATTCTTAATAACAAAACCAAATTAACAATTTTTCAGATTTTCCAACGGGAATCTATTCCATGTCCTTTTAAAAATAGCTTCACGAAAGGAAACAATTATCAGTAGTAATAACCCAAGGACATTGATAATTGTTCGAAAAAATTTTATGACAGATTTCGAAAGCTTGTTGCTTGGAAACAGATCGACGCCGTAGGCGGAGATCTGTTGCCTACAAGCAACAAGCTTGAGAAAGTTGTCATAAAATTTTTGAGCATTTATCAATGTCCGAGGGTTATTCGGATAGAAAATTTTTTGCAAGTTATAGAAAAAATGCGGAGCCAAAACAATTTATTTAAACGTGCAATTAACAAAGGAGCAATTAGAAAAGTTCAATGAAGATCCAGACGTGTTAGTTTCTATAACTGATGAAGATGTATTTCCACTACGCATGCTGTTAATAATTTGATTATGATGTTCTTCGTCAATATTCAAGTAGGGTTTTATTGAGTTGGCATTGTTGTGACCCGTAATTTTTATAAGCTGTTGTTCTTCTACACCACTTTTGGCAAATCGACTAACCGCGGTCGATCTATTGGAATGATTAGTAATTCTTTTTGGCGCTCTAGTTCCTCGGAACTGAGTGCTTATCAATTTGCCCAAATGACTGTAATTTTGGAATATTTCGATGAAAATGGTCTTAAACGATTTGGTTCGACTCACTGATCAAGAATCCGTGGTCGGAATTCATTCTGTCCGGCCGGTCCGGCCGGCCGTAAGCACGATGACTCTCGAACGGAATGAGCTAGAGAGTTGAAATTTTCAGAGTAGGTTTGTGGGATGAATATCTCGGCTAAGTTCGTTATTGGGCAAAATCGGACAGATGGTTTCGGAGTAACAAAAAAAAAATTTTTTTTTACGAAACAAATTCCAAATCAATTTTTTTTTAATAAGCAGTTTTATCATAAGAATCCATTCATGTCATTTTCAACTCTAACAATCTAATACTTTCGGAGATATGATTTTTTTAAATTTCAATGTAAATCGTATTTCACAGATTGATATAATTATTATTCTATGTATGAATTCTCATAATGTCAACTTGACAGAAGGGAATATTGTAACTTCAAAAATATTGGGGTTGAAATACTCGTATTTTAGCGATGCAACGGGGACCTCACCCGAAAATGTTTGAAAATATTACGTAAATATTGAAAGCATAATTCTGTAGTTTGGTGAACGTAGATCAGGAAATTTTTGATCGATTACAATGTAATTTATTATTACTTATCTAATAAACTATTATTTGAATTAAATTTCCTTTATGATGCAGTGATATCATATGAATACATTGATATAATTCCCAACTCTGAGAAACCAATACCAGATATAATTTGTCTGTTTGAACTAGAGCGCCAGAAAGCTCCTGTCCACAGGGCTTGTTTCCTTTGTATTCAAGCCAATCGCTTCGGCAGACTATCTTGTCCAATTTTGAATCGTATTTTTTCCAATGGGCATATTATCATACCAGTGATCATATTCGGATTTCCATTGACGATTTGGTCTAAGGAATAATCTGTTGGTTTTAATATTTGGGCCCCTTTTCGACATCAATTTTTTGAATAATCGGACAGGACAAACGTTGCTGTCGTTGTTTTTTATTAAAAATTTGCTTCCAGTACACATTCTTGAACCACCCTGGCAGGTCTTGCTGAATACAGGGTTATTTTCCACTCGATTTGTTACAGAACCATCGTTGTTTGATTCGATAGAAAAAAAATCAGTCAAGCAAGCAGCAGCTTCCCCACCTCGCCAAGCTAATTCTACCGCGGCTATGTGATAGAATTTCCGTTGAAGCCCTTCGGGAGTATTTTCATTCCATAAATTTACCATTTTCGTTATTTCTACAGAACTTAATGCTGCCGAACTTTCTTTCCTTTTACAAGGATCTGATTGCAGATTTCGTCGTACAGAATCGCGGGCAGCTCGCGCTTGTTGAAATACAACACTTTTGAATGGGTCAATAATAACTTTCATTTCTTTATAATATTTTTCTTGTAACAGCTTACTTGTTATATTCCACATGGTTTTGACCGTACTTTCTTTGAACTCTGTACCATCTTTTTTCCTCATGTTCACAGCCCAATCCTTTAAAATCAACGCCAATTCTTCCTCCGTCCGATTTCCATCTAATTGATACTTTCTATCGTTGAAGAAGTCCATAAATGCTTTCCATACAAATTTCTTACTGTAAACGGTGTTTTTGGGTATATTCGATTCAATAATTTCATTAATATTCTCGTCAGTATTACAACCAAATCGTGACATTTCGAAATATTAAATATTTGAAACTTCATAATCGAAATAAATCAATATATGTTCATAGCAACGTGAAAACAGCCCATGGTCTGTTATCGATGTAATGTTGACATGATTGGGTGAAATTGTTCATATGATACAAAATGAGGAAATTTGATTGGTTGTTAGAACTGTCAGAAAATTTTCAGATTAATAGTTTAACAATTATCGTACTTGCAATGTTAATGTTCGTGCTACAAAAAATTGTTAATTAACTAATCGATAACTAATTGAAAAATCTCGATAAACATTTTTGGACGACGGATTGTTGTTTATTGATCTATCCTACAGGTGCCTGTTTTTTTAAATTTTTTATTTTCATATTTAATAAGTTTAAATAATATTTGTATATCAAAGGTACGAAAGGTGCGAGGCTTGCGCAAGCTGGAGTACCCGTTTTCGGGCGCAATTTCAACCCTCTGGGAAAATTATAAATATTGGTCCTACAGTTCCGGCAGTTGGGACTTTTGTTTCGGAAATTTCCTCCTCTATTTGAATCTTTTTTCAAAATTGAATTATCGAAAATAGTTTTTGAGATAGATAATGGCGAAAATTAAACCTGCTTCTTTTTTCTCACTTAATTGTTTATAACTATTGCAATTTTTGCGAGTGGCCTTAGCATATTCTCACAAACTATCTACATGCCATTCCGAAACCAATTACACCTCAATCATAATTTTCGGAGAATACGCAAAAATTTTGACCTAAAAAGCACTTGTTGACTGGACTATTAGGAACGAAGTTTTATAATTTAATAATTAATTCCGAAAGTTCGAAAGTTATTCGAAATTCAAATATTCGAATATTATTATACAGGGTGTCCGGTGAGTGAGTGCACATGGTTTAACCCTGCGTAGAACACGCCATGGTGACTTCGAATCCAGCAATATAAATTTAATTGGGCCCTCGTTTTTGCTATATGAGGTGTTTTATGAATATTGTCAAAAAATTGTCTGACCCATAGCTCAAATACTACTGATTCGATTTGATTGATGATATTCAGTCAAAATGAAACCTAACAAAAAAATTCTGAATATCAGGACTGTAATGGAAAAATAATGATTTTTCCGATTTGGGTCTGGTAAACACCCTATTCATGTTTTTGGAAAAAACTGATTTTTTTTCGAAGCAGAAAAGCCAAAACTTTATTTGTTGAAATTCGTGATATTGTCACATTTGTTTCCTCAACACAGGGTGATTCAGAATTTGTTAAAAAAAAAATCATAAGTTTCTTTGACTCGTAGCTTAACAATTATTGGATATGTTCACTTTGAACTTTGAAATAAGTAACAGAAAAATACTATGTCGTGTCAGAAAAACGGCTTAACAAACATTGCTCGATAACAGGACCGTACTGAGGAAGAATTATTCCTCCGGCAGAAGGTCTAATGAACACTCTGTACATAGTTAACAATAAGTGATGTTCATTTCTGTAATTTTGTTGAATTGTCGCGTTTCTTTTTTCTCTACAGGGCGTTCTTGAACTTTTTGTGGTAATTCATAACTGGAAGCTGTTTCCATTGATTTACTTCTAATTTAATAATATTTTATGGTTCCGTATGTTGAAATAAATTACTTCATCACTGGCCAACTCGGTGTCCTGATTTATTAAGCCGTTATTATGACGAGATTTAGGATTCTTTACTACTCAGTTCAAACTGTATCCAATAATTTATTGAGCTACGATTCAAAGAAAATTTTTGAATTTTTTTTAATAAATCACCCTGTGTTGAGGAAGGAAATGCGATAATATTACGAATTTCAAGAAACAAAGCTTTCTCTTTCTCACTTCGAACAAAGTTTTTCGAAAATCATGTATGTCAGGGTGTTTACCAGACCCAAATAGGATAAATCCATATTTTTGCAGTAGGATCCTGACACTCGGAATTTTTTAATTAGGTTTTATTTTGACTTAATATGGGTATCTATGATACTTAATTTGAACAAAATCGAATCAGTAGTTTTCGAGCCACAGACAATTTTTTGGCTATACTCAAAAAACTCCTAGTATAGCTAAAACAAAGGGCCTTGTTAAATTTATATAACTGGATTCGAAGTCACCAGGGTTAAACCATATAGACTCACTCACCGAACACACTGTATAAAGAATGATTTGAGTGCTTCAATTGTTTTCATATTTTTAAAGTTGGAGTCACCAGTTAATAAGAGTGGAAGCATATGAAATTGTTGAAGTAACAGCTATCTATGGATAAATACTGTTAGATCCTCATTCTTTTTCTTCATTTGGCTACAATAAATTCTTAAAAATCTTATCCTATTTTTCAAAGAACTTAACAAATGTCACCAACTGATAAATGCTTCACATCATTAAATTCACGTTTGTCACGTTCATGTTTGACATAATCATTTCCATATCAACAAAACATATGAAAAGTCAGAACTAAGAGTTGTACAGGTGGGCCAAATTGGACACTTCTGAAGGAAAAGTCCTATTTCTGTACTAGATAGACGAAAACTGATGTCCGCGTCTGGGGACCAATTTTCATGAGAAACTCATAGGTGAAAACCGCATGTCGTCATCTATCACCGTTACATAGTTACAGGATGTTTTTCGAAAATGTGCATTTTCGAAATATAATAATAATCTTTTTTTTTGTTGAAAATTTTCCATTTCTGTAAAAACATTATTGTAGCTAGTTTTGACGTAGAATTCAATGAGGTTGATTAAATTTCATGGAAACTGGTATTTTATCTGATCTTGGCATGAAAATATTTTTTTCAAATAGGACACCCCGTATATTTCGATAGAGTTTAAAATATCCATTTCAAAAATATATAACACTTGACATTTTTTTGAAATCCAATTTCAACCTTTAGATAAGTAGGCTTTGGAGGATGCCATGATTAATTGAATAGGTAATGCAAATTATAATCAAACGTTTTTTCAAACAGTAAAAGCTCTATTTACTTCGTAGCTCCTGCCAACTTTCGAAACTGAAATTAAATTCGAAATTTATGGAAAATATCAAGTATGCTATATTTTTGAAATTTTAGTGCTATCGAAATATGCAAAAAAATATATTGGGTGTCCACTTAAAAAAAATACTTTAATGCCGAGATTAGATAAAATATCAGTTTCCAGAAAATTTAATTAATCTCTTAGAATTCTACATAAAAGTAGCTACAATATCCATTCCAAAAATATATAACACTTCATATTTTTCTGAAGAAATCAAATTTCAACCTTTAGATACGTAGGCTTTGGAGGATGCCATGATTAATTAAATAGATAATGCAAATTATAGTCAAACGTTTTTGGCGCTCTTGTTCCTCGGAACAGAGTACTTATCAATTTGCCCAAATGTCTGTAATTTTCGAATTTTTGGCTGAAAATGGTCTTAAACGATTTGGTTTGACTCACTGATGAAGAATCCGTGGTCGAAATCGATTCTGCCCGGCCGTCCATCCGTCCGGCCGTTAACACGATAACTCTCGAGCGGAATGAGATAGACAGTTGAAATTTTCAGAGTAGGTTTGAGGGATAAATATCTCGGTTGAGTTCGTTATTGGGCAAAATCGGTCTAATAGTTTCGGAGTAACGAAAAAAAATATTTTTTTTTACATTACAACTTTTGAATTCATTTTTTTTTAAGATGCAGTTTCATCATAAGAATCCATTGTTATCATTTTCAACTCTAACAAGCTAATACTTTTGGAGATATGATGTTTCAAAGTTTCAATAATACATCGTAAGTTCTATGTATTCACAGAATGTGAACACAGAATCTGTCTGTGATCACTATTCAAAAATGTCATCTTTTCTAGCTATTAGAGATTGTCAAGCAAGTCTTCGATTCTTGAATTTGTTAATAAATACAAGACTGAGTTTCGATGTAGTTTATGGAGGCAATAGGAAAGAAGAACATAATGGAATCAACAAACGAAATTACTGTTCGTTGATCACAGAGGTTAATATTACCATGTACTTCCTTAAGTAGTGAGACATGTTCCTCTATACAGTATTTTCATAATGTTGATAGCAAAAAAATACTGAAATATGGATCTACATTTGTGTATCAATCATTTTTTCTTGAGTTAATTTTCATAATACAGAAAAGAATGTGTTAGTGGTATGAACATTTATCAGGAATAAATGGACAATCTGCTATGATTGTCCCCCAGCCTTGCTCCAGACATTTCGATGATACTTTGCTTAGGTATTTCGAGTTGTGAAAACTATGCACCGAGTGTAAGTTGCAACAACCCATTCGAGGAGGTTGAATCATTGCAGATTGCTCATTTAATCTTGATAAATAAATTTAATGACAATTTTTTAAGCATTGAGGCATTGAAGCATTGTAGAATGCTCTTTTTTTTTAAAGATAATTTTTGAAGCATTTTTTTAAACGACACTTTTTTTAAATTTAATTTCTTTCATGATGCATTTCTCTCATAGGAATCCATTGATATAATTCCCAACTCTGAGAAACCAATACTTCTGGAGATATAATTTGTAATTGTAATTGTAATTTGTAATTTGTCTGTTTGAATGAGAGCGCCAAAAAGCTCCTGTCCACAGGGCTTGAACCAATTTTTTCACACAGTAAAAGCTCTATTTACTTCGTAACTCCTGTCAACTTTCGAAACTGAAATGAAATTCGAAATTTATGGAAAATATCAAGTACGCTATATTTTTGAAATTTTAGTCCTATCGAAATATGCAAAAAAATATATCGGGTGTCCCCTTGAAAAAAATATTTTCATGCCGAGATCAGATAAAATATCAGTCCCCAGAAAATATAATTAACCTCTTTGCATTCTACGTAAAAAGTAACTACAATAATGTTTTTACAGAAATGGAAAATTTTCAACAGAAGAAAAGTTACAGCAATATTTATAAAATGCACGAAAAACATCCTGTAACTATGTAACGGTGATACATAACGACACGCGGTTTTCACCTATGAGTTTCTCATGAAAATTGAAGATACCTACCAACATTTGTTTTCGTCTATCTAGTATAGAAATAGGACTTACCCTTCGAAAGTGTCCAATTTGGCCAATCCTATACAGGGCTTCCCAATCAGAGAACTAACCTAAAACCCTGAAACGTTGAACAAGGAGCAGGAAGCTTATGAATTAAAGGAAGAAGGAGATTCCTTAATTAAATATCATAAAAAAGGATGTTACCGCCAGTCAAAGTCGCCAACAGAAAATTATCGTACATTTCTTAACCCACCTTCCATCTACTGATACCCTGTATCGTACAGCTCATGAATAAATATCCTTATAATATCTCAGAAAACGGCCAAGTGAAGTTCTCTACACGGGGCTGATCAGAGATAATAGATGACCTCGCAAATTATGCAGATAAGGTGATTTCATTAAGTGACTCTAAAGTATTAAGAGAAAGGGAGGTTCAAATTTCATACCCTCATTTTTTCGCTGGATAAACTTCCCCCTAGTTTCCGGAGGGATCGATATCAGCAGGTTGTCGAGCTCGATTAACTCTCATAAATTTTCCTCTTTATCGTCTCAGTTAACTATAAAAATTCGATCTGAATGTCTGCGATGACGTGTTACATCTTGAGTGATGAGGTACCATTTGACGAAGAGTTTTAAACGGTTTTACACCCATCTGATGCTGAAACATTATGTGAATGTTTTTCTATTGTTCGGAAAAATCGGTAAGTTTTTCCAACTATTATTTCAGTCGTGGAGTCTGCTTCTCGCTGTGATTTGGCATGAGCCATAAGATTTGATATACGAATGAAATAGATCTTCAGAACAATCCGGGTTGATTGGTCTCATAATAATAATGATGTATATTATGTATACTTATTCGATTTTGAATGTGCACACACAAGGAAGGAGTAAAGCAGTTCTTTCATGCGCCCTATATTCATCTGTGCAAAGGAAATGATATTCAATTATATAAGTAATAATAAAAATCAAATAAAGAGTATGAAAATGAACACAACAACGAATGTTCAAAAAGTTAAAGCATTCAAAGAGAAAGAAAAGGAAATGAAGAGAGTCAACAATAAACAAACAATTGAATATTAAGTTGAGTGTATTTGGTATTAAGTAGGAAAAACAGCCCTTAAACCTGCTGGTGATATGCTGTGATAACGTGTACCTAATTGTTGATTCTTACATTGACATTATGAAGCTCAGATCATAAAATTAACAATTGGTATAAATAATGAGGCTTTCTAGTTCTAACCAGCTTCCATAGAAACACATTCCTCACGCATTACCAACTATCATTTCAATCTTCTATATATCTTCTCTAATTATTGAAAAGTTTTTTTTTTCCGAAACTCTGAAAAATATCTATAAAATACAAATTAATTATTTTGTGATTTGCTTCTGCGTAAGAAACACAAGATATTTGTCAGAAGCAATCAATTGAACAATGTTGCCTAACAAACATCAACGTAACAACATCAACGAAGAAACAACTATATCGTAACGTTTCGGAGTCTATATCAGACTCCTTCTTCAGACGCTTAACGAAAAAATCTTCAGAACTATTTTGTTGATTGTTATTCTGAGATTCGAGAATTGTCACATTGACAGTATTTGAAAATCATAGCTAACATAGTTTTACTTCTCATAGAAATTTCCACGTCCCAACTCCTTTTTCAATAAATTTAGCCAAATATGATCAATACCAATTGATGTTGTTTCGTTGTTGTTTGTTAGGCAACATAGTTCAATTGATTGCTTCTGACAAATATCTTGTGTTTCTTACGCAGAAGCAAATCACAAAATAATTAATTTTTATTTTATAGATATTTTTCAGAGTTTGGGAAAACCCAGAAAAAAACCTTTCAATAATGAGTATACCTCCCAAAGTATCCTTTAATGATTACTTATATCTTCTCTAATATATAAAATATCCCTGTCACAATGTTACCGTACTCCTCCGAAACAGCTTTACCGATTTTTACCAAATTTTATATGCTTATTCAATAGGTCTGAGAATCTGCTACTATTTATTTTTCATACCCCTAAGTGATAAGGGTTGTTCACCATTGAAATTTTTTTTTTAATTTTTGGACGAAATTTTCTGTTTTCATTTTTTTATAATGTGGCATTAAAAAATACATACAACCCTAAATTTTCACCATTCTATCACCAACCCCTATTTTTTAATAGTCATTTCAGTAATTAATCATTTTTCATCCCACTTGATAACTGATCAATTATCACTTGGTAAGTTATCCCAGAGAAAGAGCTAATTAAAACCAAGTCACCGTATTTTTTGTGAATGTTTTTCACTCTATTTCGATTAAAATTTCCCTGAGCTAATAGCAAAGCTAAAATTTTTGTACAAAAAAAATATTTATTTTTATTGAAGTATCAAGAAGTTTATTCCTGCTATACTTACCCCCGGTTTCTGAAAGGCTGATCAACACAAATGTTAACTAATCAGTGATCAATCTCTTGTTGACCCTCATCTGAGTTGCGCAAAGTGCAAAAACTCAGACTGGTTTAACATTAACAGTTCTGTTAACTTTGACCAGCCTTTCAGAAACCGGGTGATAGTGCTAGATTTTTTAAAATTTCCGCGTCTTTCTGAATCAACACTCATTTGCCAGACTATACCGGTGTCACGTCCCAGTAAACAGCACGGAGAAGGGATGAGAACGAAGCCGGTCTCCTGTCTTTCTCCCCTTTTCTCACTCTTCTTAACCAGATACGTTTGAGTAGGTAGCTCGTATTCCCAATTGAACCCGGTAGGTGGCGCCGCAATTGGGTTCTAGGTATTTTTTAGAATTACGTGTTTGAGTGGGTCCCTGGATAACTTGGAAATTCAATTGTCCCGGTAGGAGGCGCTGCAATCGGGTTCTAGGTTTTTTTTAAGATTTTTCGCATTTGGGAATAAAATTGCAACCGCAGTAACCGATTTGGCGCAGGCAAAGTTGCGTGGGTCAGCTAGTATAATTATAATATAATATAAGAAATTTTTAGACTGTTTCGAATGCTTCCAGTTTTTTCACCAAATTTTTTAATATGAGAAATCTAAATGTTTACTCACTTATCTTACTCATTCTTTTGCCATTTCTTCATTAGTTTCACACACTCAGGTGAAAATTTATTTTTAGTATTTGTAGTGCAAAAACAGTTCACTCAAAAAATTGAAAAGTTCATTAAATAGAATGGCCTCCTCGAACACCAACCACTGCCCGACAACGCCTCTGCATATACTTTCGATCAGATTGTTGAAGTAGCCTTGATTAATTTCTCTCCAGAGTTGCGGTAAAAACCGTCCGAGTTCTTGAAGTGTATGTGGAGGTGGTTGAAGAGAATCCAAAGCTCTTTGTAGATGATCCCAAGCGTGTTCAATGGGATTGAGGTCTGGCGACCGAGGGAGCAGGGCCAAATGTGGAATGCCGTGGATTTCCAGAGCTTCATCGACAATTCTCGCACGATGAGATGGCGCAGTACTGTCAAATAATATGAAACTTGGCCCAATATCAACATGAAATAACATTGTCAATGACTTGCCCTATGTAAATCTGTACATTCATGGTTAGCACCAACAATTATGAACGTTCATCGAAACAAATGCCTCACCAAATAGTAACTGTACCACCTCTGAACGGATGAACTTCCTGAACTGATTTAGGCACCAGAAGATGGGACCATACCCGTACACACCGACTATCTAGAAACTTTCCATATCTCGACTCATCTGTGAACAATACAGACCTCCTTTGATTGTTCCAATTCACCAGCTCATTGGCCCATTCAAGTTGAAGTCGCGTATGATTTTGAGTTAGTGGAATCCTTCTCAAAAGTCGTCGAGAATGTAGATTAACGTCTCGAAGTCTTCGACGAACTGTTTCAATCGAAACCGAAACACCGGTAGCGTTCACAAGGCGCTGTTGAATGATTCGACAAGTACTCAATGACTCTCTACGGGTAGACACAGTCAGAAACCGATCTTGTGCAGGAATGGTAGATCTCGGGCGTCCACTTCTCGGTCTTCCGGTCACGTTTCCAGTTTTTCGATATCGATCGATGAGCCGGGAAACTACGCTTTCTCTAACTTGAAAGAAATTCGCAAAATCTCTCTGATTACATCTAGTTTACTTCTAGGCATTATTGCAAAACAGATTTTGAATCAAAGTTGATTGTAAGAACGTAAAACAATAACTTAGCTAAAATTCTCAGAAACGCAAATAACAGGAACTCGCCTGAAACTGAAGAAGTTATCAAACGAGGAGCAAAAAGTCCATTCAGATATAAGAGAGTATACATTTGATTTCTCGTAAATGTTTGGTGGACAAGAATCGGCAACTTTTCAACGGTCACAAAGTTTCTGAACTACCTCAACTTTTATGGAGCAGTATATTTCCATTAAGTGGAGACTGATTCAAATAAGTATGTCCCATTGGGTAGAAACACAGCCCACTATAGAGAACACAGCCTGGAACACAGTCTGACAACGCCGCAATTATTCGTCTCTTCAATGCGGTAGCGCTGGATTTTGATGAAATCTCGACTATTTCATCATTTTTCAAATGATTTACTGTCGAAAAATGATGAGGACTACAATAATATTATTTATGATGAATATTTACCGATAAAACAGTTTAAAACAATGTAATTACGAGATGAAGTGTTGTGATTTTGGACACTTTGGGATTTAAAAGAAAACTAGAAGAGAGCACGGTATTTCAACTTCAGATTCGTTATCTACAACCCAAAATTAGCAAGTGAGTAAATTGTCAGGACGATTAGACAGTTATGGGATGTTCTAGACAATTACCAAATAATTATAAACTTGAATAAAATTCTCAAAATAAAAATATTTTCCAAAACATAACTATTATATAAGACTATAATCAGGTAGGCTAATGAAAATTGTGATAATCATCTTAGAGTTTGTCTTGTTTTGGTTCTTACTACAATGGTAAGTTTCTGCTATCTACAAATGTTTCTGCTTGTTTTCCATTCGGTGGACAATAACATTGTAATTCGTATTTTCTACAAAATTTTTCAAAAGTTAATTTGCGAAAACAGAACAAGGTGAATTTATAATGATTTATGAATGTAAACCACAACTACAAGTCTATGTGAATTCAGAATATCAATTCAATGCTACAAAGAGTGAATTCACATAAAATAATTTTTTGATCTGAACTGTGTAAAAATGTTGATAAAACAAATTGATAAATTCCGAATCTGAATCCCCATTAATTATATTTCTGTAGCGGGTAGCGGGAAATGTTTACTTATTGATCTGAGGTTGAGACAGTAAGTTGAGATCATCTGCTCGGGGTAAGATCGAAAGGAAGAATCCATTTCAAATCACTGCAGGAAATCTGAACATTCTTAATGAATAATTCAAGATGAATAATAAGGTCCTTATTGATTTCAACTGAAGCAGTACAGATGCAGACTTTTGGAAATTGAATACATATATATAAAAATAAATAGATTCTTTGAGCTCCTTGATCTCCTATTCAGATGTATAAATTTTTGTTGGAAAATTATTAGAAAGGTCATCAAAATGTTTTATAAAATCGGAAGAAATGAAAGTTCTATTTCACTCATATTTCTAGTCCATCTTGTTGTCTATAGTCTCAACTGAAATGTACTCATCTCCAATAAGTAGAAATAATCGAAAGGAAATTTCACTTTTACACACTGCAGTTTAATCACAGAACATATAAATATCAGACCATATTTATCACTGCATTGCATTAATTCACATTTGACACCGTTATACACAAAAAATACCACGAAATGCCCGCGAAAAACAATAATGGTTAACTCCAGAATCAGAAGTAATCGTCCATTTTTACAATAAAAAACGAACAAACGTTCGACTGACGTACGTCTCTGAGCGTTGTTGCCATTTCATCATCTTCCAGGCTAGTAGATATAGTGGGTTGTGGTAGAAATAAGCACATACTTTGGCCAGCGTGGAGTTTAAATTTTGCGGGGATCTTACACGTATTTTGTTATGCTTCAAAGCTTTCGGACAATTTATTTCGCTGCTTGATTCAAATATGTGTTTCTTCGGGGTACATATATGTACCTACATGTAATTCATCCAATTTATTTCTTCACCATGTCTATCTAGACGTATCGAGGTATACGTAAGCCATATTTAATTCAGTTGAGTTTAATATTCCGCGGTCTAACTAGATTTTCATGAATTTCCATATTGAAATGGAGAGCTTCATTTGGTTTTTCAGTTGGATCGGTATACCTACTTGATATACTTTATTTGTATACCGATTCATTTAGGTAGGACATTCAGATTGCAAGATAGGAATTAAATTTTATCGATATATCTGTATCTCAATACAGAAAATGAATCATTCGCTCCAGGGGTAGTTCTAGTTACGGCACAGGGGGTGCAAATAAGTGTACCATATTTGAAACACTGTACTCGATTAAATAATATTCATATTGCAACGTAATGAAAACTTTTGCCAGTTTTTTTTTTCATAAACCCGTTATGGTTCGCAAAACACTAGAGTCAATTTTTGCGCGTATGTTCTGGGGAACATCGCGTTATCATTTTGCCCAAATGTCTGTAACTTTCGAATTTTTTGACGAAAATGGTCTCAGACGATTTAGTTCGACTCCCCAATGAAGAATTCGAGGTCAAATTTGATTCTGTCCGGCCGGCCGTCTGGCCGTTGCCACGATAACTTGGGAACGGAAAGAGCTAGCGACTTGAAATTTTCAGGGTTGGTGGCGCATCCCAATAGGACGGACAAGTTCGTTAATGGGCATAATAGGCCCAGTGGTTTCCGAGTAAAAATTTTGTTTTCAACCAATATAAATCCGATCGAATTGAAACTTGGTGAGTAGTTGTAGAATATGAACCTAAGCACGTTTGTGAAATTTTGTGCGAATCGTATGGCTAGAAAATTATTAAAAAATATTTTTGTTGTCACGATAACTTGAGAACGGAAAGAGATAGCGGCTTGAAGTTTTCAGGTTAGGATGTGCATCAGAACGCGACATTTCAGTTTGTTTATGAGCATAATCGGCCAAACGGTTTTATAGTTATAGCCATCTGAAATTTGGTTGTTATTTGTTCCTCATTAACTCAAAAAATGCAAAACCGATTGAATTCAAACATGGTTATTAGTTGAAGAATGCAGACGCGAAAGTACTTGCAAAATTTCGTGAGGATAGTATCTGTAGAAATTTTTTAAAAAATCATTGAAAATTGAAAGAAAAAAATATATATCAGTAACTATTCGTTTGAAATTGCTGAAATTTTGCCAGAGCCCTTATAACCTAACTCTACTGCCAAGTTTCAAGTTTTAACACGATCGGTTAAATATTGTTGGAGATTCGAGCAGCCTTGTGTGATTTCAGTAGATGGGTGACCGTTGCCTGATAACTTTCGAACGAAAGGAGATAGGGACTTGCAATTTTCAGGGTAGATTGCGTATCCGAATGGGAGAGTTGAGTTCGTTTTTGGGCATAATCGGTCTAACGGTTTCCGAGTTATACCCACCTGGAATATTATTTCCTTGATAACTCAAAAATAAATATTCGATCGAATTGAAGCTTCGTAACTAGTAGTAGAAAATCAACATAAAGACGTGTTTCAAATTTTGTACGAACCGTATTCGAATTTACTATGGTAAATTCGAATTAAGAGTGTCCAATACAGGAAAATGGACAATATAATTTACCATGGTAAATTCGATTAAGGGTGTCCAATACAGAAGAATGGACAATAGAACATACGCGCAAAAGCTTCTGACTTCACGTCAATGCTTGAACCAATTTTAATATTGTTTACTTGACACCCCTGTCATAAAATTAGAGGAACTTTTCGAACTTTCAAGTGAAAACAACACGATTTTATCTCTCCTGCAAAACCTTAATAATTGAAAGAAAGTACACATTGCTGGCCGGCAGAACAGAACCGAATTTGACCTCGAATTCTTTATTAGTGAATCGAATCTAATACCGTTCAGCCAAATATGTCCATTTAAAAACATAACCGTCATATTTGGATGCTCAACCTACCCTGAAAATTTCGAGTTGCTATCTCTTTCTATTCGTGGCAACGAACGGCCGGACAGAAACGATTTTGACCTCAAAGTTAAATCTAATCCTTTGAGATCATTTTCGGCAATTAAATAGGAAATTACAAACATTTCTGTGAAATGATAGCACATTTTTTCTTAGAACATGCACGCAAAGAGTGTTTTATTTGATGAGAGGAGTCTATGGTTAGAATTAATGTGAAACTTGAATACTCACCCTGTTTAAGTTAGTTGTCCTACGATGATATACAATGGGTTACAAAAAAACTGGGGAAGCTCTGTGGACAGGGGATTTGGCGCTCTTGCCAAAATACTAGCAAGTAATTATCAATGTGTTCTCATGGTGGGTTTCACGAAGCTTCGATTAGCTTAATTGTGGATTTAATTCAGTGGTTGCATCGAAAATAAACTGGAAATTGACTTGGAATCACACTGATTTCGCAATTAAGAGCTGTCAATGCTTTGTGAAACCCACCGTAACAGTTGGGAATTATATCAAAGGATTCCTATGATATAACTGCATCCTAAAAAAATAAATTCAAAACGTAGGTCTATGAATCTCCTCATATGCTGGATTTACATACATCAGTAAATTATAATTAGAGCATTCTATGAAATCATACAATTACGATTAATTATTGAAATTTTGAAAAATCGTATTTCCGAGATTATTAGTTCGATAGAATTGATAATGATATCAACGAATTCTTATGATGATAATGCATTTAAAAAAAAAATTAATTTGAAATTCATAATGTGAATTTTTTTTTCGTTACTCCGAAACCACTAGGCCAATTTTGCCCAATAACGAACTTATCCGAGATATTTATCTCCCAAACCTTCTCTGAAAATTTCAACTGTTTAGCTCATTCCGGTCGAGAGTTATCGTGTTAACGGTCGAACCAAAACGTTTAAGAACATTTTCAGCCAAATATTCGAAAATTACAAACATTTGAGTAAATTGATAAGCACTTTGTTCCGAGGAACAAGAGCGCCAAAAATAGCAGTTTTCGTCGGCTTCTATGAAAAGTGACATTTTACGTACTAATTTGAGATCATAAAATCGACTATTATTAAAGGCAAGTTCTTTGCCGACGTGAATAGTATATTCTTAAACAAGTTGCAGAATGGGCTCCTATTAAAACACGAATGCGAAATTCGAAAACGAGGGACGAAGGAGCGAGTTTTCGAACGCATGAATGTTGGAATTGCCTTCTGCAACGAGTATTTGACGATATTTTCTCTATTTCAGGCAAGTTTTGTAAAATACTGTTGAAATTTAATGAAAAATTCGGATTATACATCCTAGTGACTTTTGTATTGTATCTTGGTAGTTGGTGTGACTGTTACGAAAGTTGACAGATTACGAAATTTTAATTTGAATCGTACGTAGGGCACGGAGATCAGATTTAAAACAGTTTCCTAATAGCATGAATGATTCAAAATTAGCAAGAAGGAAATCTCTAGTACCATATTTTTTAATGAAAATAAAGCTTTTCCTCAACAATTATTTCACTATATCCAGATTATATTGTATTGTCAATTGACGTGTGTTGAAATTTGATAGGATCGAATGTCAGTGCTGACTACCACAAAACGGAAAATATAACTAGAAACAATGCGGGAATGAGTTCATTCCAGCACTGTTTTCAGTGCTGGAATGGACTTATTACGATACTGAAATAGAGAATAGTATATTCTAAAACAAGTTGCAGAATGAGCTCCTATTTAAACACGAATGCGAAATTCGAAAACGAGTGACGAAGGAGCGAGTTTTTGAACGCAGGAATTGCCTTCTGCAACGAGTATTAGACGATATTTTCTTTATTTCAGGCCAGTTTCGTAGAACACTATTGAAGTTTAATGAAAAATTCGGATTATACATCCTAGTGACTTGTATTGTATCTTGGAAGTTGGTGTGACTGTTGCAAAAGTTGACAGATTACGGAATTTGAATGGTACGTAGGAAATGGAGATCAGATTTTGAACAGTTTTCTGTTAATATGATTTATTAGTAATAGCATGTATGATTCAAAATTATCAAGAAGGAAATCTGTATAGTACCTTATTTTTTAATGAAAACAAAACTTTTCCTCTCAACAATTATTACACTATATCCAGATTATATTATTGTCAATTAACGTATGTTGAAATTTGATAGGATCGAATGTCAGTGCTGACTACCACAAAACGAAAACTATTACTAGAAACAATGCGGGAATGACTTCATTCCAGCACTGTTTTTAGTGCTGGAATGGACTCATTACAATACTGAAATAGAGAAAGTATTTTCTCGTCCGCAAAATTACTTTCTCGTCTGTGGCTGTGGTCACTATGAATACGGCATGATACGGTTCAAAACAAACATAAGTGTATGTGTCATTTGCTATTGTGAAATTATTTAAGAGGTCCGAAATTAATAAAAATATGTGGGGGTCGACGAAAAAATGTAATATGCACCCCGAAGAAAAACTGTCTATTGTCTCGCCTGCTTGCTATCGTTGGCTCTGCCACGGATAGCAATTTGCAGACTCGACTATAATAGACAGTTTTTCGTCCTAGGTACATAAATAACTATTATCGTTTTATGGTACACACACTTTAAAGGTACAAATGTCAAGGTTTAGCTGAGATGTGATTGATATTTCTCATAAATACTATTTCGGAATAGTAATGTTCATTCGTACAAAAATGCAGACGAAGATGGAGTTAAACTTCAGCGGAAAAATATTTTCAAGAAAGATCACCTGAGCTGTTGAGGTGTGATCAATGAAAAATCTCATTTTTACATGCAGGAAATTCGTTTGGCTTTGTGTCTTGAATCTACGCACAGCGAATCGATTGCTATTTAATTCCCTCCCAATATTTCACGACGTCCTCAACGAATTTTCGTTTATCCCAGTAAAAATTCATTTCCCGAATACTGATGATAAGGAAACGACCTTCTGAAATAATTAGCTATCTAACTTATACCCAGAACTCCACGATCATTCTCCGATATACTTATTATGTACATATTGGATACCAAAAATGAAGAGGAAATTATGCCGTAGCGAGTTTGATGACTCTAATTTGTTGAGTGCGGTCCATGTTTTCCTTTGACAATGGATAACTTCCTTTCTCTCGAAATCTTGGGAAAAGTTATGCAAGAATCGGGATCCTGTCGAGAATTAATATAACTATTTTCTTATGATTAAGTGTTGAAGAGCTACTTTGTAAATTTCGAAACTATAATTTAAGTTTATCATCATCCTCTGGTTTTGTTCCTTCAACTATATAAGTGCTTCTGTTATCGAGAAGAAAATGTATTTTCTGATTAGATCAAAGAGTTATCGCAGATTATATTTCCTTCAGTCATTTCCAGTCCTCTCACCGAAGATCCTGAGGAAGTTTTTAATGCGATTAGTCCATCATTGTATCCTATTTCACCTATTGATAACTCTGGAAACTATCTCACTCTTTCACCACGCTGGCCCTACATTTCGGGTAGCTAACCCGCAGCTAAGTTACCCAGACAATTTATTCCTACGTTCCGACTTTCTTAAGTCTAGTGACCTCGATATTTCACCTGTATAGGTAAGATTTACCACAAATAAAAGGATATTATGTACACAGTCATTGGATTTTGTTTTTCATTAATCGATTTTGTCTTGGTTAATTAAGATTCAAGATCACTTTGAATCTTGAAAATACTTTTTATATATATATATATACTAACTGACAAAGAAACTGCAACACCCAGAAGGAGCTGTTTAATTTAAATTTTTATTTGGTAAAACATATAATATAGCGAGGAGTAAATGATTAAAGTTTGGAGAAAAATGGGTTCAAGCCCTGTGGACAGGAGCTTTCTGGCGCTCTAGTTCAAACAGACAAATTATATCTCCGAAAGTATTGGTTTCTCAGAGTTGAGAATTATATCAATGTATTCATATGATAGAACTGCATCATAAAGGAAATTCAATTCAAATAATAGTTTATTTATCAAGATTAAATGAGCAATCATGAGAATGAGAACTGCACCAAGGAAGAAATCAAATTAAATCTGGCCAATTTTGCCCAATAACGAACTTAACCGAGATATTCATCTCCCTAAACTACTTTGAAAATTTCAACTACTTACCTCATTCCGTTCGAGAGTTATATCTATGTCTATGGATGAAAAGCAGTCTCACTACTCTCAGATTTCTTACTTCATGTTCAGTTCCGAAATGTAAGAATTTTCTGAGAAAAACTAATTTCGGAGCAAACAACTGAGATTTTTCTCACTTCGCTCACAATTCTTCGATTGATTAGATAACGTCTCAGGAACATCATTTGACATTATGACAATTCATAGAATAATATCATTCTGTGACAACGTTGAAATACGATTTATTATTGAAATTTTGAAAAATCATATCTCCGAAAGTATTAGCTTGTTAGAGTTAAAAATGATATGAATGGATTCTTATGATAAAACTTCTTATTAAAAAAAATTTAATTTGGAATTTGTTTCGTAAAAAAAAATTTTTTTTTTGTTACTCCGAAACCATCTGTCCGATTTTGCCCAATAACGAACTTAGCCGAGATATTTATCCCCCAAACCTACTCTGAAAATTTCAATTCTCTAGCTCATTCCGTTCGAGAGTTATCGTGCCTACGGCCGGCCGGACCGGCCGGACCGGCCGGACAGAATGAATTTCGACCACGGATTCTTGATCAGTGAGTCGAACCAAATCGTTTAAGACCATTTTCATCGAAATATTCGAAAATTACAGACATTTGGGCAAATTGATAAGCACTCAGTTCCGAGGAACTAGAGCGCCAAAAATGGGTTCAAGCCCTGTGGACAGGAGCTTTCTGGCGCTCTAGTTCAAACAGACAAATTATATCTCCGAAAGTATTGGTTTCTCAGAGTTGGGAATTAAATCAATGTATTCTTATGAAAGAACTTCATCATAAAGGAAATTAAATTCAAATAATAGTTCATTTTTTTTTTACCTTGTAATCGATAAAAAATTTCCTGATCTACGTTCACCAAATTTTCTCCTCTCTCGAACTACAGAATTATGCTTTCAATATTTACGTAATATTTTCAAACATTTTCGGGGGAGGTCCCCGTTGCATCGCTAAAATACGAGTATTTCAACCCCAATATTCTTGAAGTTACAATATTCCCTTCTGTCAAGTTGACTTTATGACAATTCATACATAGAATATACATAGAATAATTATATCAATCTGTGAAATACGATTTACATTGAAATTTTGAAAAATCATATCTCCGAAAGTATTAGCTTGTTAGAGTTAAAAATGATATCATTGCATTCTTATGATAAAACTGCTTATTGAAAAAAATTTAATTTGGAATTTGTTTTGTAAAAAAAAAATTTTTTTTTGTTACTCCGAAACCATCTGTCCGATTTTGCCCAATAACGAACTTAACCGAGATATTTATCTCCCAAACCTACTCTGAAAATTTCAACTGTCTAGCTCATTCCGTTCGAGAGTTATCGTGCCTACGGCAGGCCGGTCGGACCGGCCGGACAGAATGAATTTCGACCACGGATTCTTGATCAGTGAGTCGAACCAAATCGTTTAAGACCATTTTCATCGAAAAATTCGAAAATGACAGACATTTGGGCAAATTGATAAGCACTCAGTTCCGAGGAACTAGAGCGCCAAAAAATCATGAAGGTTTTTTCATGTAAACATTTTTCGTTACTTACATATTGTAGTCGTTTTTTGCAATTTTTTTTAAATTTTACAACAAACCAGCTGTTCGAGGAGATCAAAAGTCGAATTATTGGTCTACGGGAGGCGGGGTTGTCATTTCGAGAAATCGCTAACCGTACGAACAGAAATCCAACTACTGTTATGAGATGTTGTCAAGCGTGGTTTGATGATGCCCAAAATCTAAGGAGAGTAGGCACTGGACGTCGAAGGGGGACAAGTGAAGTTCAAGATCGACGTCTAAGACTTATGGCTATTAGAGACCGATTTGCGACAACTCGATCTTTGGCCGATGAGTGGTTAGGAGAAGAAGGCCATCCTGTAACTGTCCGAACGGTTTACCGCCGGATAAGGTCTTTTGGACTGTAGCATTATCGACCCCATCTTGTGTTACCTCTGACGGTTGAGCATCGCCGGCAACGATTACAGTGGTACAGAGAACGTCAACATTGGAATGTGGAATGGCATCAGGTCGTCTTTTCTGATGAATCTCGATTCTCCTTGGGTGCACATGATGGCCGAAGAAGGGTTAGATGACGTCGGGGAGAAAGACGTGAACATCAGTTTGACATTGAGCGTCATGTACACCGGACAGTAGGCGTTATGGTATGGGGTGGTATTGCACATGCAAGTAGGTCACCTTTACTCTTTATTCGAGGTAACACGACAGCGCTGCGTTACCTTCAAGAAATAGTGGAACCATATGTTCTCCCTTACCTTAACCGGCTCGCGAATCCAATATTTCAGCAAGATAATGCTCGACCTCATGTTGCCAGAGTTAGTTTAAACTTTTTTGAAGCGACCCATGTGAATCTTTTGCCATGGCCACCCAGATCCTCCGATCTTTCGCCCATAGAGCATGTTTGGGACATCATGGGTAGAAGGCTTGGAAATTTACCCCAGCCCCCACGGACACATGAACTACAGGTAGCCAAGACGTGTCGGGGAGTGTATAGACAATCGCGGTGGACAAACACATTATTAACAAATTTATTTAAAAAAATTGTAAACCCTTCGTTTTTTTTCTTCAAATTTCAATATTTACTCCTTGCTATACTATCTATGTTTTACCAACAAAAATATAAAATTTGAAGAGCTCCTTCTGGGTGTTGCAGTTTCTTTGTTAGTCAGTATATATTGAACTCAGAAAAGATTCTTCTGAATTTTTCCGAAATGCCGTGAACAAAAGAGATTACATTCAAGGGATTGGATTGTAAGTTATTTTGTTGTACTAGATTAATTGTAATTTATTAGAAGCTCTTCTATCTAAATTCATGATAGATGTATTTTATTATTAACAGGTAATAATTGCTTCCACAATAGGCCATCGACCTTGGTCCTTCAGCCTATGATATGATTTTTGATGAAATCAATTTCACTATTACGATTTTCAAGATAAGAGCAAATTAGCTTACCTCTATCGTAAAGTGTTTTAATAACTTTTCACACTTAGAGTATGATTTGAATAGAAATTCAAATATTTATTTGTATGTGCCTGCTTTCTGAAGATATTTGTTTCAAAATGGTTCGGATACTCAATTATCGAAACCTCCATAAAATAAAACTGATTATTCTTCTCTATTCCCAAAGTGAATGTTATTGTTGGTTCTGTTGAACTTACGGAATCGAACACAAATATATCATCAACATATCGCCACCAACCTTTTGGTTTCAACGAATATGTATCCACAATTTTTTCTTCGGAATTTCCCATGAATAAATTACTCATGACAGTTGATAAAGGAGAACCCATCGCATACCAAAATTTTGTCCATCAAAATATTCTCCCAGAAAATAGGAGATATTCAAATCAAATCATTTGGTTGGAAAACTCTTGCTTCGAAATTACTTTCATTGCACTGCACGAGCAATGCTGTCTGCCTAGTATCAAGGCGAAAACGAATGCTGTCGAAGATGGGGATTCGAAAGAATTAATGAGAACATTCATAATTATAGAAAAAAGAGGATGAAATGTCGAATTTTCATCCCTTAGGATTGAACGGTTGATTAAGGATGGTGGTTGGTTTTTAAATCTTTTTTCTGCATTCTTCGAAATGGAAATAATGAAAATACTGGCAGTTTTGCAATTTTTTTCAAACCATTCCATAAGGGAGAATGTGAAAAAAATTCCCTGAACCGAATACCTCATTTATATCTGAAAATCGGAACAGGGGGTGGCGCTAGTGGCCACATTTGTGAAGGACGATGCACAAGGCCTCATCATATTTTGTGGGGTGGGAAGTAAGTTTCCATGATGCATTGGACCAATAAACATCGTTGTTTTGCCGTCAAGTCAAAGAAAATGAGAGTTTTCAAGAAAATTGTCGATCCCTTCCCTAAAATCTTACTGAAAGATGAGTTATTTAGTGATGGGATGCTATATGCTAAACTGCTATTTTAACTGCTTTATAGAAATATCAATAGCATGCTGCTACGAATCCTACTGTTTATAAATTGCGGTAAACATTTTTGGGAGCTGCTACATAGACGAAAATTAAGGGAGATCTTTCAAATAATTCTTTGTTTTAAGGCCCTTCCTCTCGAAGTTACTACCTCTCTAAATTGGGGGAAAATTTTTCTACTTATTGAATGTCTTCTATATGGAACAATTCAGTACAATGAAATTTGGCAGTCAGATAACGATAATTAAATGACACGATTTGGCAGTTTTTTTTTATTCCAAAATTTTACCAGAAAGGAGTTGAAAAATAAATGTAAATAAACAATTACAAAAACTCTTAAGAAGTGATACCTTTTAAAAAAATAGGGTGGGTCTTATATACTTATAATCTTTTTTTGATCAGCCCCCGCTTAGATACAGTCTCTGGAGATGGTGCCAGAAAACCAATTTTATTTTTTCTTTAAAATAGAAAAACTGAGAGGAATGAAATTAAGCAGACATTATGCAAGCGAGAGGGCATTAAAAAATTTTTGGAGTTGTTCCCATATGTTTGCAAGGGGTAGAAAAAGCCACCCCTAAAATTTGTTTCATAAGAAACCTTTTTCTTATTCATATTATACCATTTAAAAATCAGTTTTAGATAGCTTGATTCATTCTAAACAATCTGCCTCTTAATAAATTTAAGGTCAAAAATAATTCGAGTAGCTTAATTATTTTCGAACTCACGTACCTACCCATGGATAAATTATTTTTCTTCTCAAAAACTGTGAATTATAGCAAGGAATTACAGGAAGCCTTATTTATTTAGAATAAATCAAGCTATCTGAAATTATTTTTTTTAATTGTTAATATGAATAAGTAAATAAGTTTCTTGCCAAACAAATTGTAGTGGAGGCTTGTTCTACCCCCAAAGATAGGGAACCCCAGAAATTTTTTTTTGTGTCTAGTGCTAGCTTTTAATGTCTGTTTAATTTCATTATTGTCAGTTTTTTAATAACTACTTTTCTGGTGCCATATTTATAGCGCAGTTTCTGAGCAGGGGCTTCTCAAATGAAATATATAATATATAATATATACAAATGTAAAAAACCCAGACTAATTTTTGACGAGGAGTCACCTCGTAATTTTTTTCGCAATTATACATTTCCACTCCGTATATTGCGAGACCAAAGTTTGGAACAAAGATAATATTTATTGGATTAATTAGCATTAATGCTACTTTGTTTTTTGCATGACTTTGTTTAATATTTCACTACAAATATCTTAGTGTTATTCAATTTTAGATATTTCTCATCAATCTCTGTCGATATATGTCTTTGCACTTCCTAATATCTCTTCTTGCTTTTTATCTTGTTATCTTTAACGAATGTTCACTCGTTCCATGCAAAAATAATACAGGGTGTTCCACCGGGAGTGCCCATTCTAAGTTTATGGAGAAATAGATATAGTATCTATTTAAAACTTTGTATAAAGACATTGAGCAAGTGAATCTTCTTTATCGAAATATTTGGAACGATTTATTATTTAACCGGAAATCATAAATCGCTGCAAAATTTAAAATAGAACATTTCCGATATATATTTCTCGGTTAACTTCTAATGGGAACTCCAGTGTTCTGTCTCTATCTTAGAGTTTGCTGTCGTGATTTTTTTCACTCAAGATTGGCATCTTTTCCTCTCCTTTAGACCGAAATAAACTTGCTCAAAATCGACATTGAATCGAATGCTTGTACCCCAACCAGAGAAATCAAATCATAATGAAATACCTAGTTATTGTGGAAGTTATACAAGGAGTCCCAAGTGAAACACGCCACCCTTAAATACTAGTAAGACAATTGATTTTTCCAAAATCCTTTGGACCCGTCATTTTTCAAAGACGAGGACCTCTTTCAAAGATAATTTCATTTTCACCCCCTATCCCTCGGACAAAAATTGACAGATCCAGTGGATTTCGAGAAAAAAATTGCTTGACTAGTTTTGAAGAGTGGCTTGTTTTCGCTGGGATAACATGTATATGTATATTTGGTAGACAGGCGCTTTTGGCTAAAACATGCTGGTGTTAGGTAGACTGCGCAGTATTGGTCCGGATGGTAGCATAAGTCCAAAGATACAACGTGCCTACAACATGCTGAAACTCCAGGATATAGACAGGATCTACACAGACCGGACAAGGCCCAGGTGAGATACTATTTTAAATTAGATTTATATTACTTGTGGTCCATTGGCTGTGCATTCCTGCATTGTGACCAATAAGCTGTATTTGCCACACCATACTCCAATCACATTGCCAGGAAGTTTGTCTTCTTTGTGATGTTATTAATTTTTCTTGGGATACTTTCTTCAAGATATCTGATGGTGATGAAAGTGTACCCACAAGCAGTTAGGCTAGAAAACCAACTATATTTCCTTCTAGCTCGACTGGTCCTATGTATATTGTAAAAGGCGCCATTCATAGGATATGGCCTCAGGGGTTTTCTGCAGAAGCCTGTAATACTCCGAAATAGCCTAACGATTTAAAAGGAGGGCATGCCATGGGCATCAAACTAAACGACGAAATTATTACCTATATAATCACACATCACAGGGAGAATTTGGGGAAGAGCAACGAATCTGACAAATTCCAGACACGACAGAGTCTATACTCTAGTTGTGGAATTTTAGTGAATAGCTTGAATAGCCCACCATCAACAAGAACTTTCGAGGTGATCTACCCTTTATTCGATGATAGATATAAATCGAGTGAAACCAAAACTATTCAAAATTTATGGGACCAGAGATTATTTGGAAAATGGGTTCAAACCCTGTGGACAGGTGCTTTCTGGCGCTCTAGTTCGAACAGACAAATCATATCTCCGAAAGTATTGGTTTCTCAGAGTTGGGAATTATATCAATGTATTCGTATGATAGAACTGCATCATAAAGGAAATTCAAATCAAATAATAGTTTATTTATCAAGATTAAATGAGCAATCATGAGAATGAGAACTGCACCATGGAAGAAATCAAATTAAATCTGGCCAATTTTGCCCAATAACGAACTCAACCGAGATATTCATCTCCCTAACCTACTCTGAAAATTTCAACTAACTAGCTCATTCCGTTCGAGAGTTATTGTAGAAAAACTTTTTTTAAATTTTCAAAATTTTTTTTATGACACTTTGCGGTAATCTGGTTAATACAAACTCCACATGCGTATAAAGGTCATGATTCTACAATTTGATGCTAAATTTCAGAGAGATCGAGTGATCGGTTTCGGAAATATTCATAAAAAATATTTTTACTAAAATCGGCCATAACTCCGAAACCGCTAGATGGATTTCGCTCATTAACGGGCTCGTCCGAGATATTTACGCTCCAAACCCACCTTGCAAATTTCAATCCACTAACTCCTTTCGTTCGAGAGTTATCGTGCCTACGGCCTGCCGGCCGGCCGGACAGAATCGATTTCGACCTCGGATTCTTGATCAGTGAGTCGAACCAAATCGTTTGAGACCATTTTCAGCCAAAAATTCCAAAATTACAGACACTTGGGCAAATTGATAAGCACTCTGTTCTGAGGAACTAGAGCGCCAAAAAAACAAGTTTCGTATGACAATTGCCCAAATCAGGTTTAAAGTACCTACAAATAGTAGATATTCCATAAAACATGTATGAAAGAAGAGAAGTAATAATGAAAAATTACCTTGTAATCGATCAAAAATTTCCTGATCTACGTTCACCAAATTTTCTCCTCTCTCGAACTACAGAAGAGTGGAAGAAGGGGTCAAGTGACATTTTCTGAAAATATTCGGTTATATCATGGAAGAAGTTGTTATGTGCATATGTAACTTGTCCCGTCAGGATTTGCTTCTATTCTCCATATCTGAGCAGATACACAGTGGTAGAAGGGGCTATGTTACATTAAACATCAAGCACGCAAACGAAGGAGGAGTTATGTACGCATGAATCAAAATTTATATCGAAAAGAGATATGATAGCAGAATGCTGTAATTCATGAAAAATCATCCTAAAACTAATCCTCACAATTGCACCAATCAAATTATTAAACTACCTTCCATCAAAAAATGCCAGCCTACTTCACTAAAATCTAATTTTCTCGCAAACATAACTCCTTCTTCCACTTGCCCCTTCAATTATGCTTTCAATATTTACGGAATATTTTCAAACATTTTTGGGTGAGGTCCCCGTTGCATCGCTAAAATACCAGTATTTCAACCACAATATTTTTGAAGTTATAATATTCCCTTCCGTCAGTCCCATCATAAATTGAGAGAACTGAGCATTCTATGTCTATGGATGAAAAGCAGTCTCACTACACTCAGATCTCTTACTTCATGTTCCGTTCCGAAATGTAAGACTTTTCTGAGAAAAACTAATTTCGGAGCAAACAACTGAGATTTTTCTCACTTCGCTCACAAATCTTCGATTGATTAGATAATGTCATGTATCAGGAAAATAAGTGGACATTATGACAATTCATACATAGAATAATTATATCATTCTGTGACAACGTAGAAATACGATTTATTATTGAAACGTTGAAAAATCATATCTCCGAAAGTATTAGCTTGTTAGAGTTAAAAATGATATCATTGGATTCTTATGGTGAAACTGTTTATTGAAAAAATTTAATTTGGAATTTGTTTTGTAAAAAAAAAATTTTTTTTGTTACTCCGAAACCATCTATCCGGTTTTGCCCAATAACGAACTTAGCCAAGATATTTATCTCCCAAACCTACTCTGAAAATTTCAACTGTCTAGCTCATTCCGTTCGAGAGTTACCGTGCCTACGGCCGGCCGGCCGGACCGGCCGGACAGAATGAATTTCGACCACGGATTCTTGATCAGTGATTCGAACCAAATCGTTTAAGACCATTTTCATCGAAAAATTCAAAAATTACAGACATTTGGGCAAATTGATAAGCATTCAATTCCGAGGACCTAGAGCGCCAAAAAGGATGACTTAGAATACATTATACGAAAATCACAAGAAGAATATAAGCAGTTTGGTTTAGAAGTGACTCGCCAAAAAACAAGATATTTACAAATATAAACAGAACTATCTAATATCCAGCTCCAGGCAGGGACGATCGGGAAATTAAAAAGCAAACTAAAGCAAGCCGGGGGTCTTATCTCTTGTTTGAACGTAATCTTTGTTAGTCACGAAATAGGAAAATAGCTTGAATATAACATTTATGAAACAATGATTAAAGGTTCCTTATTTCACGGAGCAGAAACAGGAGGATTACAGTGAACAAAAAAAGGAAATTGGCTCTCACTGGAATGGATGTAGATCATTTGGAATATCTAGAAGAGAATATAGGAAGATGTTCGACTGAGAATTGTAGTAGAAGAAACTCCCAAGACAGTCAACGGCCCATCTGGTATGAACATGTCCAGAGGATGACTCCAGGTTACCTGAACAGACCTTAGGATAGGAATCGGAAAAAATGTGGAAGACGGAGAAAAACTTGGATAGAAGGAGTTTCGAAAGCAATGAGGTCTTGAAACTTGACAGAAAACGAATGGAATGACAGGAAGTCATGGAGGTTAGGCTCCAGAGAAACCTATATTGAACTTATTCCTGGCTCGAAGTAAATTTTACAAGCTGCACACAATAATAGGTATATATAGGGGTATAACCCAGTCAAAGGCTGTACGAATAGTTCTGGTGAGTGAAATGGTTTTATGAGGCTAATATTCAGTATCTGGATAGGATACCCATGCACAGAAAGTCTTACAACTGTAATTACCCCTATAATTCACCAATACACGCAACTCTAGGGGTAAAAGTTCGTCAACACTTCTGGGCCAGAGGGTACCAAATCCTCCTCGAATATTGAGGTAATTCGATGAAGTTGGTGGAAAGAGTTTTTCTCTATTTCAGTATCGTAGTGAGTTCATTCCAGCACTAAAAACAGTGCTGGAATGAACTCATTCCGCATTGTTTCTAGTTATATTTTTTTTTGTGGTAGTCAGCACTGACATTTGATCCTATCAAATTTCTACACACGTCAATTATTGTCAATATAAGATAATCTGGATAAGGTGAAATAATTGTTGGGAGGAAAGGTTTTATTTTCATCAAAAAATAAGGTACTAGAGATTTATTTCTTGCTAATTTTGAATCATTCATGATAGGTATTACGAAACTGTTATATCTGATCTCCATGCTCTACGCACAATTCAAATTCCGTGATCTGTCAACTTTCGTAACAGTCACACCAACTGCCAAGATAAAATACAAAAGTCACTAGGACGTATAATCCTAATTTTTCATTAAATTTCAGCATTATTTTACAAAACTTGCCTGAAATAGAGAAAATATCGTCTAATACTCGTTGCAGAAGGCAATTCCAACACTCATGCATACGAAAACTCGCTCCTTCGTCGCTCGTTTTCGAATTTCGCATTCGTGTTTGAACATCAGCCCATTGTTCAACTTGTTTTAGAATATACTATTCTGCCAAATATTCAGTCCGCGTTAAGCGAGCGAGAAATACCATGACGCAAATCAACTAACAATAATTTCAATTTCAATAATCGCCTGGTGTTCTCGATAATGACAATCGATGTCAAAAATGGATCCACAGAACACAAATAATAAAAGTGACAGCCTCCATAGAATCCGATTGAAGGAGTACCTTTTCGGCCAGCTATTGTGAGATAACTGCAAAAATTCTAGCTGTTGGATCAACTTGGTGATGCGAAGAATCGAACTTTTTTCATTTATATACATATATTTATATACTACACTTGCACACATTAATTACATAATTACAGTTTAAAATAATATGCCTTGAACAAACTTTATTCTTACAAACAGCGCAATACTGACTGTCAAAGTGACACACCAGGTCTCTGAAATCTGAGAAGAGTCGATGTTCTTTCAAACTCGTAATAATTAGGTCAGCGCATCTGCCGTTTAGTATTAAAAACAAAACAAACATTCTAAAACCTGATTGCGGTACGTCCAACAGGGTCCGATTGCAAATCTAACCCATCTAGGGACCCACTCCAACACACACACAATTTCATCAAAATCGGTTTCGTCAGTGCCCTACATACTTACCCTTATAGTAAGTATTTTTGAATCTCGAGTACAGAAAAATGGTCGCCGAAATTTATTATGAATTTTTATTTATTAACATCGAAAATAGGCTCTGAATTTCCGTAGAGAAGAGATTCATCGGAATCAATAACTGGCAAGTCTGGAGAATTACAACTCCTTTAGCGATTACTCGCATGTTTGCAGTCTGCTCACT
This sequence comes from Halyzia sedecimguttata, assembly GCA_937662695.2. Taxonomy (NCBI): domain Eukaryota; kingdom Metazoa; phylum Arthropoda; class Insecta; order Coleoptera; family Coccinellidae; genus Halyzia; species Halyzia sedecimguttata. The sequence goes on from OW569418.2 coordinate 47,634,452, forward strand.
TCAGTGATTTCCTAGTGGGCATTTCTACACACAATGGATTCTACCCTGAGAAATTGAACACAGTTTACATTAGATATTTCATCGATTAAAGAGGGGAGATTGTCTCTTGAGACTCAGTCCGGACAAAAATGTCTTTCCTTTGGGAAAGAAAGTAGGTAATAGCAATTTTTCAGTAACGTCGGATTCTTCAGATGATATCGTTTGCCGACTCCCTCATTGAACTTTTCTATTCGAAAGAGTCGTTATTCTATGAATTGGATATAGGGTTCAAGCCCTGTGAACAGGAGCTTTCCGGCGCTCTAGTTCAAACAGACAAATTATATCTCCGAAAGTATTGGTTTCTCAGAGTTGGGAATTAAATCAATGTATTCTTATGAAAGAACTGCATCATAAAGGAAATTAAAATCAAATAATAGTTTATTTATCAAGATTAAATGAGCAATCTGAGAATGAGAACTGCACCATGGACGAAATCAAATTAAAATAGCTGAAATGAATTCGACTCTTTCTTATATAACAGGATGAAATGTACGAGTTTGAACACAGATCATATAATAAAGCTTAGATAGAATAATTATAGCATTCTGTGAAAACATAGAAGTACGTACGATTCATTATTGAAATTTACAAAAATCATATCTCCGAAAGTATTAGCTTTTTGGAGTTGAAAATGATATCGATGGATTTTAATGGTGAAATTGCATCTTAAATAAAAATTACAGACATTTGGGCAAATTGATAAGCACTCAGTTCCGAGGAACTAGAGCGCCAAAAAGTGTAATTCCCTTTCCGGGATTTGAGCCCGCCGTCTCTCGTTCCGAAACCGAAAACCCGACGGCGTAGACCAACCGGCTATCGGCCTCCTCGTACGATCTTGTTGATCTCCGGTATTAGAATAAAACGTCGGTACTTACCTGGGATATATATTCTTAATTTTCACTTTTCGACATAAAATCGCCACATGGGGGTTTATTTGACGGTTTTTTACCCTTGTCTCTCTAAGTCGATTTTGACGATTCTCGAACCAACTATTAGCAAGGAATTAGACAATGTCATGTCTCAGGAAAATAAGTTGACATTATGACAATTCATACATAGAATAATTTTATAATTCTGTGAAAACGTAAAAATACGATTTATCATTGAAATTTTGAAAACTCATATTTCCGGAAGTATTAGCTTGTTAGAGTTGAAAATGATATCATTGGATTCATATGATAAAATTGCTTATTGAAAAAAATTTAATTTGAAATTTGTTCTGTAAAAAAAAATTTTTTTTTTTGTACATCCGAAACCATTTGTCCGATTTTGCGCAATAACGAACTTAGCCGAGATATTTATCTCCCAAACCTACTCTGAAAATTTCAACTGTCTAGCTCATTCCGTTCGAGAGTTATCGTGCCTACGGCCGGCCGGACAGAATGAATTTCGACCACGGATTCTTGATCAGTGAGTCGAACCAAATCGTTTAAGACCATTTTCATCGAAACATTCGAAAATTACAGACATTTGGGCAAATTGATAAGCACTCAGTTCCGAGGAACTAGAGCGCCAAAAATGAAGTGGATGTTGCAAGATTTTGGGCCGGTTTTTCAATTGCGAGTTAACTCGAGGTTGCGAGTTAAGCATGTATTTAGCGATATTCATGAACGCGTAACCTTGAGTTAACTGGCAATTGAGAAACCAGCCCTCGGGGAATTAAATATTCAACGTTAGTTAAGAAGACGGGGTGAACAACCCCAATCAAAAGGTCTTTCGCCTTTTTTTTTCAAGTTAAATAAGCAGGGGGTTGTATTAGCAAATCAACAAGTTCAAATGGTTTTTCTATGGTATATTTCTAGCAAAAATTCACCCGTACTCTTGGCAGCTGTTATATCGAGAGCTGTCAATTTTTGACAGATGACAATTAAATAAAACCACCACTGGAGTGTTGGACGAGGTTTCGCAGAAAATTAAAAGAACTTTAAAAATATATATATATATATATTTTTTAAATATTACATGATTGTTTTTGTTTTTTTTTTTAATTAAGAATAGAAAAAAAATACAGAGAGACAATTCATACATTTATAACGAATTGTTTATTAAATAAACAATGAAAATTTAAATAATAATCAATTTTTTATTTAACATCAAAGATCAACAAATAATGATTAAAAAAAATTATTCCTTAATATTAATTACAAGTGGTAGAAAAAAATTGTTGATCCACAAATCCATTTTTAAACAATACGTTTTTTTTTAAGAAACGGTTTTTTTCAACATAATATTCATAAAATATCATGTTACCGAAAAATAATTTTAATTATCTTATTATCAACACATTTGCTTTAATAATTTTCCATACAATATGAGATAAAAATTATTAAAAATCATTTTGAAGTAGCTTCTGATCATGAGAAAATGGATCAATAGTAATATTATAAAAAATGTCTTTTTCAATGTTTAATTGAGCTTTATAATTTTCAACCAAAGTAAATTGTTAGTAACAAAGTGAAAATTAAAAATTCTTTAATTTTTCTAACGAGAATCTATTCTGTGGCCTTTGAAAAATAGTTAGACGCAAGTAAAAAATTCTCAGATAAATAATTGAACAATTATCGCACTTGCAATGTTATTGTTTGTGCTACAAAAAATTGTTAATTTACTAATGGATAACTAACTGAAAAATCGCGATAAATATTTAATAAGTTCAAATAATATTTATTCATTAAAGGTCCGAAGTGGATGTGGCTTGCGCAATCCGAAGTACCCGTTTTCCCTCTGGGAAAATTATAAATATTGGCCCTACAGTTCTGGGAGTAAAATTTTTTTTGGGAAATTTCCTCTTCTTTTTGAATCTTTTTTCAAATTTGAAAACTCTCAAATAGATTTTAGATATATGCAAAAAACCAAACCGCCCCTTTTTTTCACTTAATTGTTTATAACTTTTGCAATTTTTACGAGCATTTTTCTCAAAAAATATCTATATGCCATTGCGAATCGAATGGCACCTACCCCAATCATAATTTTTGGAGAACTCTAAAAAGTTTTAAGCTAAAAGGCACTTGTTGACTAGACTAAACATATGTTAGTTGTCACCCAATATACTATCTATGCATCAGTTTGAAGCGATTTGCATAGAGTGAACTGAAATATATAGCCCCAACTGAAAATTACGGAGAGACTCTTTCGATTGTCAGAATATACCCATTTTAACATAGATAACATTGAATGAAAACGAAATTATACTATTATTGTATGAGACATTAATTATTTAAATGATATTCGACTTTTTATAAGTTATTTTTGACGATTACAATTCACCTACTTAGCACCATAAGAGGCAAATCAAACCCAATCGATGATAAACTTATTTTCGAACTGTCAAACCGTTCAAATTACACTTGACATGAGATTTGACTTATGATTGACTGATTGTCATTTGATTATTTCGTTGATCAGCGTTTCAGAAACCTACTTAAGTAAACCTTCCTCTGTAACTAAAACTAAAAGTAAAATTGAGCTTCTCTTATAAATCATAACGAAACTTGCAATTGGAAAACCCTAAATTTTGTTACATGCGATATTTCATAAGATTGCACGAAGAAACAGTTTATGTTTTGATGGAAAAATAACAAACCCTACATATTATTTCCTCTTGAAATATCTAAACTTATCGAACATATTCACCTTGTGTACAGAGAAACGTATTTTGATATGCATGTATGTTGAGAGTGCTTATGACAGGAAGACTATCTCATGTCATTTCAATATGTCGGAATGCTATCGCGGAAGCATGTGTGGGTGGAACACTTCTCGTAGTGGTTTTGACGCAATTTGATCTGACAAATTACAACACTCAACCACAGCCCCCTATATCTACTAGCCTGGAAGATGATAAAATGGCAACACCGCTTTGAGTCATACGCCAGGCGATTCAGTCGAACGTTTTTATTGTAAATGGACGATTACTTCTGATTCTGGAGTTAACCATTATTGTTTTTCGCGGGCATTTCGTGGTATTATTGTGTATAACGGTGTGAGATGTGAATTATAAAATGCAGAGATAAATATGGTCGGATATTTGATACTTATATATGTTCTGTGATTAAACTGCAGTGTGTAAATAGTGAAGTTTCCTTTGGATTATTTCTACTTCGAGATGAGTACATTTCAGTTGACACTATAGACAACAAGATGGACTAGAAATATGAGTGAAATAGAACTTTTATTTCTTCCGATTTTATAAAAGATTTTGATGACCTTTCTAATAATTTTTCAAGAAAAATTTATACATCCGGACGGGAATCAAGAAGCTCAAAGAATCTATTTATTTTTGGGCGCATGTTCTAGGGGAACATCGTCCTATCATTTCGTCCAAATGTCTGTAATTTTCGAATTTCGAGCTGAAAATTGGCTAATAGACTAATTCGGACTCCCTGATCACGAATCCGGTGTCAGATTTTTGGGTGCTGTCCGGCCGGCCGGCCGGCCGGCCTTGCGGCCGTAGGCACGATAACAGGAGCACCGAAGGTCCTATCGACTTCAAACTTTCAGGGTAGGTTTCTGATCAAAATGCGACGGTTAAGTTCGTTAACGGGCAAAATCGGCCGGACGGTTTAGAAGTTATAGACATTTCAAATTTTGAGGTTATTTCCCTGATATTTCAGGAACTAAAGAAGATGTTGAATCGAAACTTGGTAGTCAGTTCGAGGATATAAACGCGCAACTTTTGGCAAAATTCTGTTATGATCGAAATGTTGGTAATTTTTAAAAAAATATTTCTTTTAATTTTTTCGAAAAAAATTTTTTTTTTCGTGAACTATTCATCAGATTGCAACAAAAACTTGTACTAACGTCAATTGTAGTATTTTGCAACATTGTGCAAAATTTTGGCTCTATACGATTTCAATTTCTGGAGATATAAGACAAAATGTGTCAAATTTCCTGGGTCTCTCTCAGTATTTTCATCGATTATTATATAATAATCAATAATATTAAGGTATTCAACATGATACTGCTTTTTTTCTTTACTGGTCAGTACGGGCCACAAGGAAGATGAACATGCGCCCAATAGCTCCTGTCCACAGGGCTTGAACCAATTTTTAAATATGTATTCAATTTCCAAAAGTCTCCATCTGTAGATGCTTCGGTTGAAATCAATAATAAGGACCTTATTCATATCAGTGATTTGAAATGGATTATTCCTTTCGATCTTACCCCGAGCAGATGGTCTCAACTTACTAATCTGATTTCCCGCTACAGAAATATAATTAATGGGGATTCAGATTCGGAATGTATCAATTTTTTTTATCAACATATTTACACAGTTCAGATCAAAAAATAATTTTATGTGAATTTACTCTTTGTATATCATTGAATTGATGTTCGGAATTCACAGTGACTTGTAGTAGTGGTTTATATTTGTAAATCATTCTAAACTCACTTTGCTCTGTTTTCGCTATTTATTTTAAAATTTTTTTGTAGAAAATACGAATTACAATGTTGTCGTCCACCGAATGGAAAATAAACAGAAACATTTGTAGATAGCAGAAACTCACCATTATATTAAGAACCAAAACAAGACAAACTCTGAGAGAATTATCACAAGTTTCATAGCCTACCTTCTTAGTCTTATATAATAGTTATGTTTGGGAATATATTTTTATTTTGAGAATTTCATTCAAGTTTATAATTTTTTTGTCAATAGTTAACCCTACACCTCGTGGTTCTTGCTGAACAATGAATTCAATGACAACTACCTAGGTTTCTATTTCAACTTTATCTCAATAATATTGTGCAGAATGAAATGTAGTTATTCAATTTATTGAAAAAGTAAGACACAAGCAAGAAAACCTATTCAATGAGTTCACTAAAGTTTTAAATTGGAAATATACGATATCCAGCGCTACCGCGTTGAAGAAGTATGCCTCTAAGAGACAATTAATTGCGGCGTTGTCAGACTGTGTTCCAGGCTATCTCTATAGTGGGCTGTGACTCAACTAAGAATAAAATACAAAATATATCATTTTCATGGCGATAATTGAGTAAGTTCGACGAAAATGGCTGAATACTGCCACGTTATTATTATTTATATGTGGTGGTCCACTTTTTGCACGCGTGTTCCGCAAGGAACAGTGTGCTATCATTTTGTCACAATGTCTGTATTTTTCGTATTTTTTTTCGAAAATGGTCTCAAACGATTGGGTTCGACTCCTTGATGAAGAATTCGAGGTCAAATTCAATTCTGTCCGGCCAGCGGTTAGCACGATAACCCTCGAACGGAACGACTTAGAGCGTTGAAATTTGCAGGGTAGTTTTGTTACGTAAATATCTCGGATAAGTTCGTTAACGGGCGAAATCTACCAAGCGGTTTCGGAGTTAAGGCCATTTTTAGTAAAAACGTTTTTTATGAATATTTCCGGAACCGGTCACTCGATCTTTTTGAAATTTGGCATCAAATTGCATAATCATGATCTTTATATGCCTGCGGAGTTTTGTACTGACTGGACGGCCCCAAAGTGGCAAAAAAAAATTTCAAAAATTATAAAATTTTGTTTTCACGATAACTCAAAAAATACTGATGTGATTAAATTTAAACTCAGTAGTTAGATGCAAAAGACCAAAGCAAACAGTTTTGCAAAATTTCGTGAAGATCACGTGACATGAAAAAAAAAAAAATTACTACTATTTTGCGGAATACTTTGCTTGAAATGCCGAAACCTTTTTTTTTGAGGTTCATGCTGCCCTTTCCGGGCATTTTTCGTTATGCGCATGCGCAGACGAGAAGTCATTTAACTGCTGTAGTTTTCGTCAGAGAGGATTGGGTTTTGGGGTGGCGAATGCTATTCCTCCATAGAATCCAGATCCTTGATGAGGGTCTGCGTATGCGTGGATTACAGATGCGATATCTCGCGAACCACTAACGTTGGAGAATCGGAGTTTTTTGTAAGGTGTGTGATTTTGAGAGGACTTTTAGCTGCGAGTAGATTGCGCATGCGCAGAAGAGAAGTGACTGTTTTTGGGTTGGATGGGTTATGTTGGGAGTGCTGAGCCGATATTGTGAGGTTTTAAACTAATATTCATGGCAATTCAGTGCAAGGGCAAGTCAGTTTGGGGGATGTAGCGTTGTATCCGAGTTGAAGTGTCCATACCGTGGCCCTGGGGCTAATTTTGAAATTTATGTTACCCCTTACGGGCATTTTTGGAGCTCTAGTTCCTCGGAACAGAGTGCTTATCAATTTGCCCAAATGTCTGTAATTTTCGAATTTTTGGCTGAAAATGGTCTCAAACGATTTGGTTCGACTCACTGATCAAGAATCCGAGGTCGAAATAAATTGTGTCCAGCCGGCCGGCCGTAGGCACGATAACTGTCGAACGAAAGGAGTTAGAGGATTGAAATTTGCAAGGTGGGTTCGAAGCGATTTTCCGGAAAAGTCACATTTTCCTATCGTTCTTCCGGGAAAACAAAAGAGAGGATCGAAAAAAAGGCTGCGTTACGGACTAATTTCGAATCTCGTCTTCGCCTTTCCGCAAATACTGTCGTTCCGAACGCCACCGTTCCTCCGAATTCCCTTCCACAATGTTGTTCCTTTGGCCAAAATCGGCGTTTTTTTCGCCTTTTCGCGTTTTTTTTAAAATACACCCCCATCTTTTCGCTCGGAAAACGCAAATCTTTACGAAACTTCCGTATTTTTCCTCGATAAACCCCTTCGAAATTTCCCCCAAACCCCCCTCCTCACATCCAAAAAATCATCACGTTTATAGTAACACTTTCAAAAAGTTTCCTTTGATAAATGAAGAACCGCTCGACCGATTTTGTGCAAACTTCACATAAACCATCAACTAAATAGTACGACCAAAGCCTAAGCATTTGGTTTGGACAGGTGAGCCCGTTTTTGAATTATAAAATTACAAGTGGCATTGATTTTTATGTATATTGAATTGAATTGGGTTATTCTAAAAAAAAAATTATGCGTCACTCTGTAAAAATGAATGATGTCACAAGTAAAATAAATAAACTTGTTTATGCCATAAGGAGGTTAATTAAACACTAAAATTGACCTGTCCGAGCGTTTTCCATGAAAACATTCAATAAAGCAGTTAGAAATTTTGTTCCTTACTTCTTCCATGCAATGTACCTATATCAGATTTGACATAATAAATTTTTAAAATTGATATCTTGTGAAATATAAGTCCCCTGAAGCGGAGGTTAATATCAATCGATTTTTCCCGTAACACTCTATCTAAGAGAAATTCGGCAGTAAAATCTAAGGTGGGCTTCTAGGGAATACGCAAGCCTTTCATTTAACCATTTTCTTGTTTCAGATACGGAAAACGAGCGGAAACTGGTCATTTAACTCCTCTGGACTTCGACATTCAGGTAAGGAAGAAGTTGTTACTTCCGAATTTGATCGCAGTAAGCGTCGAAAGTTGTTAGGCGATGAATCAACCGAGGAGAATTGCGTGGAAATTGGGCGATTTTCCTCGGTCCCCGATATCGAATAACGGAATATTCTTCAAGGATGCCATTGTAAATCAATTAACGATCGGGGATATTTATCTGGAATGTAATCATTCATAGCGTCGAGGTCTAGGAGTTTCTGTAAACCGAAGTAGAGTGAAATTGAAATTTGACTCGTTTCTCCGATTGTACACTGAAATTCAATTTGTGTTCGTGACAAGAAGAATGGAAAGTATTTGTGCGTATTTTGATTGGGGACTGTAACGCCACTTTAAAATTAGTCCCAATTGTCTTTGTTACTCTATTTTCATGTTACTTCGAAGGGATCATATTCTGGTTGTCGAAAATGTTTATATTTCACACAGTTCGTTACGGCCTACCAAAGAGAGATGTTGAATGAGTATCGAAAAACAATCTTTAAGAGCACTGACGTTAAGTCGATCGAGCTGAAATTCGGTACTAGATTGTAAAATGGTGGCTCGAAGGTATGTGCCGATTTTCATCGAATTCTGACGATTAATTTCTGAAATATCAAATTTTTTAAGAATTTTTTTTTATTTTCTAGGCTACGATATTCACGAAATTTCGCGATAATTAACGCGTTGGCATTCTACAAGTAATTACCAAGTTTCAAACGGATCAGAATTCTATTTTTTGAGTTATTGAGGAAACAACAACAAAATTTAAGGTGAGACCAAATTCAACTATCCCATTAGGATGCGCAACCTACCCTGAATTTTTTTTCCGTTCGAAAGTTATCATGGCAACGGTCAACCATCCAGCTACTGAACTCACCCAAGGCTGCGCGGATCTTCAACAATATCTGATCTAATCCTGTTCGAATTCGGAACTTGGCAGTAGAGTTAGGTTCTGAAGGCTCTCGCAAATTCAGCGATCTCGAACGAATAGTTTCCGATATATAGAATTTTTTTCAATGATTTTCAATGATTCTTTTCAAGCGATACGATGCCGACAAAATTTTGCAAGAATTTTCATGTTGGCATTCTACAACTCAGAACCATATTTGAATTCTATCGGTTTTATATTTTTCAAGTTATTGAGGAAATAACAAGCAAATTTCAGATGGTTATAACTCCAAAACCGTTTGGCAGATTATGCCTACAAACAATCTCAAATGTCGCATTCAGATGCACAACCTAATCTGAAAATTTCAAGTCGCTATCTCTTTCCGTAGTCAGGTTATCGTGACCTAAATAATATTCTTTAATAATTTTTTTTAAATTTTGAAGTAATATGATTCTCACAAAATTTCATAAACTTTCATATGTTCATATTCTACAACTACTCACCAAGTTTCAATTCGATCGGATTTGTGTTGGTTGAAATCAGAATTAGTACTAGGAAACCACTGGGCCGATTATGCCCATTAACGAACTTGTCCGTCGTATTGAAAATTTCAAGTTGCTATCTCTTTCCGTTCCCAAGTTGTCGTAGCAACGGACGGCCGGCTGGCCGGACAGAATCAAATTCGGAAATTACAGACATTTAGGCAAAATGATAACGCGATGTTCCCCAGAACATGCGCGCAAAAATGAGTCACAGTGAGGAACTTTATGTGGCATATTTTTATATTATCAGTAGGTATCAGAAAATGTAGAAACAAGACAGTTTTATCCTGCCCCATTTGAATGAAAAAATGCAGTTTTTATTTCTGTTTTCAGAAAGTTCAGGACTGAAAAACATTCATGACAATTAATTAACTTTATATTTGATCATAATCTATTATATTTCTGTATTTGTTCTCGAAAACGGAACATTTTATCAATCAAACAAATCTCATTATATTTCCATAAATTTCATCAAGCATCATAAGTTTTAGAAATTGATCAAAAAAAATGCCAAATTTGAACCCTGAATCGAAAAACTCACAATATCGAAAACATGGTCATTATTGAAGTCTTATACCATCAAATTCTGCATTGAATTAGACTAAACGGTTTTCTTTATCACTCCATTGCACATCAAAGTTAGACCAGTTTTCTATTTCTAGCTAGTATTGCGTTTAGATATCTATTTAAAATCAGTTTTACAAATAAAACCTTCATTCAGTATAGAACAAAAAAATCTACTTCAGCATATCTGATCTGAAAATATCTGTTTCAATTCATCAAAATAGAAAAGTGGCTATCTCTCTCCATTCGAAAGTTATCGTGCCAACGATCACCCATCCAACTACGGAACTCGCTTAAGACTGCTCGGCTTCCAATGTTTTTTCAAATATCTCCAACAATATACAGGGTGAGTCTTTGACCACTGCATTAATTTGAACCAAAGATTCCTCTCATCAAATGAAACACTTTTTTCATTTACCATTTTTCCAGATTCGGCTCAGGTAAAAAGTTACAAGCGTTTAAAGATTTCACAATGTGCTAATACACTGCCGCATATAAATTATCTATGACATTGTTGGCAGACGAGAATAAGGCATGGTAACGTGGTTTACAGCTTGATTCGGGATTCCAACGCTCAGGGACGGATCCATAAAAGTAGTGAAATTTCTGGACTTTTCCATTTTAAAACATTCAATGAAGAATATCTCGAAAACGGTGCGTTTAAGGAGAAATAATGAAGAATAATATAATGTTCTAAAACGATGGAATATTCTTGAAATGACTCAAGAAAAACTTTATATGCTTTCTTTATGCTAATTTCGTTTAGTTTAATGAATCCACGAGTCTTTAACTAGAAAACCAGTAGAAGTAGAAAATAACTAATATTTGGAAAATATGTATCATAGTTATAGGAAACTTTACGCCAACATTCATTTTATTCGAAAAAAGGATGTCAAAGCTACAAAATAAAAACTGATTTTTTTTCAAAATTTCAACAGCCTGTATCTTTTTACCTGAGCTGAATTTGGAAAAATGTTAAATGAAAAAAGTGTTTCATTTGATGAGAGGAATCTTTGGTTAAAATTAATGCAGTGGTCAGAGACTCACCCTGTATATCCCATCGTGTTCAAAGTCAGAACTTGGCTCTAAAATTACGTTTTGAACGAATTGTTTCTGCATTAAAATATTATAGTCCCTACAACAAGCGCGCAAAAATATTCTGTTCATATCATCTTTTAAGATCTCTTCCTGCAGGAATTTCTATTTAAGACCATTCTATTTTAGTTCTAAACTCACAATAAGCCCATCGGAACCTATCATGAAGAATCGAATCATAGCCTCCTCTATCTAACACAGATATAGGAGGCTATGATCGAATCCGATCTTGCATCAGTAGACGTCAAAAATTGCACTGTCAACATTCCTTATAAGTAACGTTTTGCAATAACATGCAAGTAATGAGATCTTATAACATACACGTGCGTTTTGATAAGAAAACTTAAATTTCTTGGTTCAATTAAATTACAATCAAATTTTTATCCGAGTCCGACTTTATTGGTCTATTCACATAAATTTAGTCGATTGAAAAACATAAAAACTTTTAGCATTAGCGAGACACATTTTGGATTAAAAGAGTGATGGCCCCAAATGTCGGCAACACATTATACAGTTCTCATAAATTATGTCGCGTTTTCGTGGTATACTATGGAAGTAAAGTCATGTCATTTATGTTGTCAATTTTTATAACAAGTATCAAAACATTTTCTCTATTTCAGTATAGTAATGAGTCCATTCCAGCACTAAAAACAGTGCTAGAATGAACTCATTCCCGCATTGTTTCTAGTTATATTTTTCGTTTTGTGGTAGTCAGTACTGACATTCGATCCTATATCAAATTTCAACAGACGTCAATCATCAATATAATATAATCTGGATATAATAAAATAATTGTTGAGAGGAAAAGTTTTATTTTCATAAAAAAATAAGGGACTAGATATTTCTTTCTTGCTTATTTTGAATAATTTATGCTATTAGGAAACTGTTTGAAATCTGATCTCCATGCCCTACGTACGATTCAAATTCAAATTCCGTAATCTGTCAACTTTCGTAACAGTCACACCAACTGCCAAGATTCAATACAAAAGTCACTAGGATGTATAATCCGAATTGTCCATTAAATTTCAACATAATTTCACAAAACTTGCCTGAAATAAAGGAAATATCGTCTAATACTCGTTGCAGAAGGCAATTCCAACACTCATGCGTTCGAAAACTCGCTCCTGCGTCGCTCGTTTTCGAATTTTGCATTCGTGTTTGGATTGGAGCACATTCTGCAACTTGTTTTAGGATATACTATTCTCAAACGAATTAGAAGAAGCGTAGAAAAACTATAGTACGATACACGAGTTGTAAGCCTATTACGCACTCCTGAACTTTTTCACTTCGTGCGTAATGGGCTACTTACAACTCTTGTTACGTAATATACTATTACATTGTCTATTCTACATCCCGTTTTTAGTTGCTTTGAACACGTACCGTAAACAGGAATACAAATTGTTGTTCCTGACATATGAATGAATAATAATATTTATTCAAGCTGAAACCTACTTGATATCACGGAAACAGCACAACAAAAATCCTCTGATTCCCATCAAGCACACTTTGATATTCCGAGAATTGGAGTCCTGCAACTGACGTGCTTTTCATCTGTATTCATCTTGGGCATTATGAAGGATAATTTGATGTGTATTATGTTTATTTTTCATGATTACTCCTTACAGAAAAACTTGCTATTTCCCAGAATACAACTTAGACAAAGCAAAATGTACTGCTCATCTGGAAAATGCATGACTCGATAGTTTCGAGTATCCCAGTATTCCTCCCATCTATTCGTTGCCATGAATTATATTTACTACTGAAATTATTTAGGTAACCTGAAAAACAACCAGAGGTGAAATAAAGGCTGGTTTATGCTGGCTGGTAACTTTAACTTATTCCCTAACTTAAAAATTGAAACATAGATTTCTAACGTTATGGTTGATACTGAGACTGAATAATCCGTTTACTTATTATTAATAATAATAATTGATAAGTTAACGGATTATTTAGTCTGATTATAAAGCGTAAGACTAAAAATAAATGTCTATATATATTATATATATATGATTAAGTTAAAGTTACCAGCCAGCATAAACCAGCCTTAACTCAGCTTGTGTCAAAAACTTGCATTAAATAAATTCAAAACGTAGGCCTATGAGTCATCTCATGTTGGATTTATATACATCAGGAAATTATAATTTTAGTATTCTATGAAAACATATAGAATTGAGAATAATAATTTAAATTTTGAAAAAATCATATCTCCGCAAGGATTAGTTTGTTATAGTTGGGAATGACATCAATGGATTCTTATGATAAAATCGCATCTTAAAAAAAATTGAATTTAAAATTTGTCATGAAAAAAAAATTTTTTTTTACTCCGAAACCACTTGGACGATTTTGTTCACTAACGAACTTAACCGAGATATTTATCTCCTAAACCTACTCTGGAAATTTCAAATCTCTAGCTCAATCCGTTCGACAGTTATCATGTTATCGGCCGGACGGCTGGACAGAATCGATTCTGACGATGGATTCTTGATCAGTGAGACAAACAAAATTGTTTAAGACCATTTTAGGCCAAAGATTAAAAAATTGCAGACATTTGAGCAAATTGATAAGTACTCTGTTCTGAGGAACAAGAGCGCCAAAAAGGGGGAAAGCCCTGTGGCAGGAGCTTTGGCGTTCTTGTTCAATCTTTGACAAATCATATCTCCGAAAGTATTGGTTTCTCAGAGTTGGGGATTATATCAATGGATTCTTATGATAGAACTGCATCATGAAATAATTTAAATTCAAATATGATACAACTGCATCATGAAAGAAATTAAATTTAAACAAGAGCGCCAAAACCCACGAACTTACCGAGATATTCATTCCTCAAATCCACTCTGAAAATTATATTATATCAATTGAAACTTAGCCAATATTTGAGTTTTGTTTCTACTGGAGCTATTCTGAACCCATTCTGATAAACTTACAAAAGTGTATATTTCCATCATCATATGGATTATCCACGAGTTATTGTGGACAAACAAAATATGAAAATTTTTGAAATTTACGGCAATCAAATTGATACAAAACTTCGCATGTATATATGAAGGCCATGATTTTACAATTTGATGAAAAATTTCAGATAGATCGAGTGATCAGTTCCGGAAATATTCATGAAAAATGTTTTGACTTGAAACGGCCATAACTCCGAAACCGCTCGGTGGATTTCGCCCGCTAACGAACTCGTCTGAGATATTTATTCTCCACACCTACCCTGCAAATTTAAATCCTTTAACACATTCAGTTCGATAGTTATCGTGCCTACGGCCAGCCGGACCGGCCGGCAGAATTGATTTCGACCAAAAATTAAATTTTGGAATTTTTGGCTAAAAATGGTCTCAAACGATTTGGTTCGACTCACTGATCAAGAATCCGAGTGCGAAATCGATTCTGTCATTAGGCACGATAACTCTCGAACGAAAGGAGTTAGCGGATTGAAAATTGCAAGGTGGTTTTGGAGCGTAAATATCTCGGACAAGTTCGTTAATGGGCGAAATCCATCAAGGGGTTTCGGAGTTATGGCCGATTTTAGTAAACATATTTTTTATGAATATTTCCGAAACCGATCACTCGATCTATCTGAAATTTAGCATCAAATTGTAGAATCATGACCTTTATACGCATGTGAAGTTTTGTACTGACCAGATTACCGCAAAGTGTCAAAAAAAATATTTGAAAGTGTGGTGCAGTTCTCATTCTCATGATTGCTCATTTAATCTTGATAAATAAACTATTATTTGAATAGAATTTCCTTTATGATGCAGTTCTATCATATGAATACATTGATATAATTCCCAACTCTGAGAAACCAATACCAGATATAATTTGTCTGTTTGAACTAGAGCGCCAGAAAGCTCCTGTCCACAGGGCTTGAACCCATTTTTTCGAATAAAATGAATATTGGTGTAAAGTTTCCTATAACTATGAGACATATTTTCCAAATATTAGTTATTAACACGCTTTTATTAGCTTGGGTTGTATCTGACTATGTATGTATGTAACGGAATCTGTGAACTTAATTTTCACCAGTTTCCAGAAGTCTGATTAATTTGAAACTTTGCATACGTATCAAGGACCGATGACAATGCAATAATTGATAAATCGAACTAAAAAATTAAAAATAAATAATAGTTTAAAAAAACTAGAAAAACACGCTTTTATAGCTAACCGAACTAAAAATTAGAAAATAATTTTTAATTTCAGAGAGTTTATAATACAGTAGTAGAAGATCGAACAATCAATCAGAATTTATCACCTCAAAATAAAATTATAATAAAGTTTAAGTTATTAACAAAACAATTCAATTCAGAGTAAAAAGCGTGGGGTGCATTTTACTACTTTTCATAACTCTCTTCTCATAGATAGTTGCCAATAGAATGGTTGCTACATTTACTTTATCAAGCACCCCACGCTGTTTACTCTGAATTGAATTCTTTTGTTAATAACTTAAACTTTATTATAATTTTATTTTGAGGTGATACATTCTGATTGATTGTTCGATCTTCTACTACTGTATTATAAACTCTCTGAAATTAAAAATTATTTTCTAATTTTTAGTTCGGTTAGCTATAAAAGCGTGTTTTTTTAGTTTTTTTAAACTATTATTTATTTTCTACTTCTACTGGTTTTATAATTATGGACTCGTGGATTCATAAAATTAAACGAAATTAATATAAAGAAAGCAGATAAAGGATTTCTTGGGTAATTTCAAGAATATTCCATCGTTTTTGAACATTATATTATTCTTCATCATTTCTCCTTAAACGCACCGTATTCGAGATATTCTTCATTGAATGTTTTAAAATGGAAAACTCCAGAAATTTCACTACTTTTATGGATCCGTCCCTGAGCGTTGGAATCCCGAATCAAGCTGTGAACTACGTTACCATGCCTTATTCTCGTCCGCCAACAATTTCATAGATAATCTATATGCGGGAGTATATTATCACATTGTGAAATCTTTAAACGCTTGTAACTTCTTACCTGAGCCGAATCTGGAAAAATGGTAAATGAAAAAAGTGTTTTATTTGATGAGAGGAATCTTTGGTTGAAATTAATGCAGTGGTCAAAGACTCACCTTGTATATATATATAATTTTCTCAGCGTTTATAATATAAGAGTATATTTCATACCATTTTAATGACAGACTTCAGTAGAGAATCGTCTATGATCACAGAATTTTTAATTCTGACATATGTATTCTATTGGAATTGAAATACGAAAATACTTACGCTTCATGTAACTCCAGGATACGATATTCATGAGATTCCGTGAAAATTAGTGGTTCAGCATTCTACTAGTAATCACCGAGTTTTAATTGGATCCGATTTGTATATTTTGAGATATCAAGGAAATAACAAAAAAACTCCAAACCAATTTGGCCGATTATGCCAATTAACGAACTTAAATGGTGCATTCGGATGCGCAACCTACCCTGAAAATTGCAAGTCGCTATATCTTTCCGTCCTCAAGTTTTCGTGAGATACATTATATATTTTCGTAATTTTTTCAAAATTTTCTGTTGGTACGGTCCTCACAGAATTCCACACTCGTCTTTATGTCGATATTCTACAACTAGGTAACAAGCTTCAATTCGATCGGGTCTGTTATTTGCAAGTCCCTATATCTTTTCGTTCGAAAGCTATCGAGGCTACCAGCTACTGAACTCACCTAAGTCTGCTAGGATCTCCAACAATATAAATCCGATCGACTTCAAACTTGGAACATGGCAGTAGAGTTAGGTTTTGAAGGCTCTCGCAAAATTTCAGCGATGTCGGACGAATAGTTCCCGAAAAATAGAATTTTTTTGAATGCTTTTTTTTTAATTTTCTTGTGATACGATCCTCACGATAATTAACATGTTTGAATTGGATCGCTTCCGTAGAGTAAACACTACACAATTTTCTGTTCGGGGCACCAACTAGTTGACGTAGGTTGCCCTTTCCTGTGGCTATCAAACATAAAAAAAAATACAAAACATAAACATAAATTCAATTTTCCGCCGCCAATTTTCAATTGTATTTGTTAATCAATCCTTGTTTGCTTATTACTACGTTCGAATATGAAAGAAAATATCGCGAATACGATATTTATTTATTTGATATTTTCACCTCAAGACTCAATTTCCGAACATATCGTGTTTTCTGAAACGATTTATTGCAAGAGAGGGATTCCGCCGAGTAGAGTTTTTGCGGCGTTGCCTTTCCCTGTGCTTGGCTTGTGTTCAAGAAGGCTTTGTTATAACGCAGCGGATATTTGTCTAATCACACAATTTTCTTAATATTCCTATTAGCTGTTACAAATTAATTCAACATTGGACAAAATTGTGTGTTCAATCTTTTTATGTTGTACCAGTTTATTATTTTGATATTAAAGCTAAATTACCAATATCATTATTGAGTACACTATACGGTTGGGCATAATATAAATAATACTTTATGTTCTTTGGGCGTAATATAAACAGAGAAATAATGTTATAATTATTCAATAAGTATTATTAACAAAATGATGAAATATGGATACTTAAAAATACGTTTAATTCCAATTTATATGGAATTGGAAATGTTGTATTTGATAATAAAAAAATGGGTTCAAATCCTGTGGACAGGAGCTTTCTGGCGCTCTAGTTCAAACAGACAAATTATATCAATGTATTCTTATGAAAGAACTGCATCATAAAGGAAATTAAATTCAAATAATAGTTTATTTATCAAGATTAAATGAGCAATCTGAGAATGAGAACTGCACCATGGAAGAAATCAAATTAAAATAGCTGAAATGAATTTGAGTCTTTCTTATAGAACAGGATGAAATATACGAGTATGAACACAGATCATATAATAAAGCTTAGATAGAATAATTATAGCATTCTGTGAAAACTAAGAAGTACGTACGATTCATTATTGAAATTTAGAAAAATCATATCTCCGAAAGTATTAGCTTGTTGGAGTTGAAAATGATATCGATGGAATTTAATGGTGAAACTGCATCTTAAATAAAAATTCATATGCACACAGATCCGAGGAACTAGAGCGCCAAAAAGTGTAATCCCCTTTCCGGGATTTGAGCCCGCCTTCTCTCGTTCCGAAACCCGACGGGTCAGACCGACCGGCTATCGGGCTCCTCGAACGATCCTACCGATCTCCGGTATTGGAATAAAACGTCGGTACTTACCTGGGATATATATTCTTAATTTTCACTTTTCGACATAAGATCGCCACATGGGGGTTTATTTGACTGTTTTTTACCCTTATATTCGCTTTTCGTCAACTTTCAGGCCAGAAAACTGTCATGTCTCAGGAATATAAGTTGACATTATGACAATTCATACATAGAATAATTATATCATTCTGTGAAAACGTACAAATACTATTTATTATTGAAATTTTGAAAAATCATATCTCCGAAAGTATTAGCTTGTTAGAATTAAAAATGATATCATTGGATTCTTATGGTAACACTGCTTATTGAAAAAAATTTAATTTGGAATTTGTTACGTAAAAAAAATTTTTTTTCGTTACTCCGAAACCATCTGTCCGATTTTGCCCAATAACGAACTTAGCTGAGATATTTATCTCACAAACCTACTCTGAAAATTTCAACTGTCTAGCTCATTCCGTTCGAGAGTTATCGTGCCTACGGCCGGCCGGACAGAATAAATTTCGACCACGGATTCTTGATCAGTGAGCCGAACCAAATCGTTTAAGACCATTTTCATCGAAAAATTCGAAAATTACAGACATTTGGGCAAATTGATAAGCACTCAGTTCCGAGGAACTAGAGCGCCAAAAAAAATTAAAAAATTTTCACTTATCTCACTATAACTTGACAATTGAAAAATATAGCAATTTGCAACTATGTTGCGCATATGAGTGTGGCATTCGGGTTTGTTAACAGGCACAATCGGCCAAACGGTTTTGTAGTTATACCCATCTGAAGTTTTGTTGTTATTTCCTTAATAACTCAAAAAATACCAATCTGATCGAATTCAAACATAGTAATTAGTTGTAGAATGCCAACGCACACAATTTTGCGAAGTTTCGTGAGGATCGTATCCCTAGAAAATTAGAAAAAAAATCATTGAATAAAATTCTATATATCAGAAACTATTCGTCTGATATCGCTGAAATTTTGCAACAACCATCAAAATCTAAATGTACAGCCAAGATTCAAATTTGAACACGATGGGATCTATATTGTTGAAGATCCGAGAAGTCTTGTGTGAGTTCAGTAATGCATCCGAATGGGACAGTTGAGTTCGTTGATGGGCATAATCGGCCAAACGGTTTTGTAGTTATACCCATCTGAAGTTTTGTTGTTATTTCCTTAATAACTCAAAAAATACCAAACTCATCGAATTCAAACATAGTAATTAGTTGTAGAATGCCAACGCACAAATTTTTGCGAAATTTCGTTAGGATCGTATCACTAGAAAATTAAAAAAAAAATCATTGAATACAATTCTATATATCAGAAACTATTCGTCTGATATCGCTGAAATTTAGCAACATCCTTCAAAATCTAAATTTACAGTTGGAGATCCGAGAAGCCTTGTGTGAGTTCAGTAACGCATCCGAATGGCACAGTTCAGTTCGTTGATGGGCATAATCGGCCAAACGGTTTCGGAGTTATACCCATTGTTTTCTCGATAACTCAGAAAATACAGATCTGATAGAATTGAAACTTGGTAACTAGTTGTAGAATACTGACTCAAAGACGTATGTAAAATTTTGAGAGGATAGTATCACCAAAAATTATGTCACGATAACTTAAAAACAGAAATAGGTAGTAACCTGCAATTTTTTGGGTAGGTTGCGCATCCGAATGCGACATTTGAGTTCGTTAAAAGGCATTATCGGCCGAACGGTTTTGGAGTTATACACATCTGAAATGTTGTTGTTATTTCCTCCATAACTCAAAATATACAAATCCGATCCAATTGAAACTCGGTAATTACTTGTAGAATGCCAACGCGCTAATTTTCGCGGAATTTCGTATCCTAAAATTACTTGAGACATAAGTTTTTCGTTTATTATTAGATATTTAACGAATTTCACTTCCGATAGAATACATATGTCAGAATTAAAAATTATGTGATCTTAGACGATTCCCTTATTGCTCAAGTCTGTCATTAAAATGGTACGAAATGCTTGTCTATATTGATGGTAATTTTGATTAATAGTGTCCCATATAGAGGTGAATAGATAATAGTATATGCGCGCAAAGCTCCAGACTTCACGTCAGTGATTGAGCCAATTTTTTTTTGACATTTGCTTGCGTAGTATAAAAATTATAATCTTGTAAATGTCTGATACATTTTGTTTCCTTCAGTGTAAACAATTTTGAGTTATAATTATATTATTATTATATTATAATATTCAATAATTTTATCTGTGGCTGCTTTTGGCCACAAAGCAATGTCATGAGAGTGGTTTATGCTACCAGGAGGATTTTTTGAACTGCAAACTATTTTCGGAGCCCCTCCGTTCTTTGGGACCCTAAGCGCTCGCGCTCCCTGCGCCTATATACGATCATCCGCCACTGATCGCATTCATAATTTTTTCGCATATTTTCCCCAGGATGTAAAACTCACACGTTTTGAATGATTCTGTTCAGGGAAATCTCACCAAGTTGAACCTTCTTGAAGGCCAGAAAGTAGATCTGAGCGAATTCATTTTAATTTTTCCCGTCGTTATTTGCACAGAGTAGGTGTAGAGTTCTAGAAATTTAATTTCAACCGGAGACGGAATGAAACCGGTGTATTATAATTTTCTCTTGCGCTGCACTTATCACCCTATTCCGCTAATACAGGTTGGGTCCATTTCGAAATGAACTGGTTCATCGCTTTTGTTTGCGTTTCGTTTGTTTGGATGATCCAGTTCTGAGAATTCATATATTCTGGAGTTGAGGTGCGAATATGACGCAGGGTGATGGGAATGTTTAGGCGCGCTTGTTCACCTGAACAGAATACATTTTTTTCACGTCCGGACCCCGAATCGCGACTAAATCGATGGTCAAAACGTATAGTGATATGGATCTGATTCGTGGTATTTTAGGAAAAATTTGGATTCATTTCGACCAATCAAACAATTCGACATCTGTCGGGTAGGGTTGAAATGGAAGAGGTCCACATTTTTCACGTAAAATATGCCGATATGGACCGTTTTCAAACGGGAAAATAGGCAAAAAGCGAAGGTCAGGGATAAAAAACGTCGAATAATAATATGTAACATTATAGCACAGACGCTAGTTTGTCGTGCTTTAAGCTTAAGCCAAAATTGCTTTTTTTGGCGCTCTAGTTCCTCGGAACTGAGTGCTTATCAATTTGCCCAAATGTCTGTAATTTTCGAATATTTCGATGAAAATGGTCTTAAACGATTTGGTTCGACTCACTGATCAAGAATCCGTGGTCGAAATTCATTCTGTCCGGACGGTCCGGCCGGCCGTAGGCACGATAACTCTCGAACGGAATGAGCTAGAGAGTTGAAATTTTCAGAGTAGGTTTGAGGAATAAATATCTCGGCTAAGTTCGTTATTGGGCAAAATCGGACAGATGGTTTCGGAGTAACAAAAAAAAAATTTTTTTTTTACGAAACAAATTCCAAATTAATTTTTTTTTAATAAGAAGTTTTATCATAAGAATCCATTCATATCATTTTCAACTCTAACAAGCTAATACTTTCGGATATGTGATTTTTCAAAATTTCAATAATAAATCGTATTTCAACGTTGTCACAGAATGATATTATTCTATGAATTGTCATAATGTCAAATGATGTTCCTGAGACATTATCTAATCAATCGAAGAATTGTGAGTGAAGTGAGAAAAATCTCAGTTGTTTGCTCCGAAATTAGTTTTTCTCAGAAAATTCTTACATTTCGGAACTGAACATGAAGTAAGAGATCTGAGAGTAGTGAGACTGCTTTTCATCCATACACATAGATATAACTCTCGAACGGAATGAGGTAGGTAGTTGAAATTTTCAGAGTAGTTTAGGGAGATGAATATCTCGGTTAAGTTCGTTATTGGGCAAAATTGGCCAGATTTAATTTGATTTCTTCCATGGTGCAGTTCTCATTCTCATGATTGCTCATTTAATCTTGATAAATAAACTATTATTTGAATTGAATTTCCTTTAGGATGCAGTTCTATCATATGAATACATTGATATAATTCCCAACTCTGAGAAACCAATACTTTTGGAGATATAATTTGTCTGTTTGAACTAGAGCGCCAGAAAGCTCCTGTCCACAGGGCTTGAACCCATTTTTAATTTTTATACATTCCTAATAATAACTTTGATGAAACGTATACTGGATGTCCCAACGAAAATTTGATCCCCTCTAGCTCAACTTCTGTTTTGAGGGGGACGAATTTCCATCAGGAGTTTGCTCCGAAAAAATCACCCTATTGAGGGTGGAATTAACCCCCAACATTTTTTGAATAAGGAAGAGATGTCGAATGTTGGTTAGTTTGAATGTTATTTATGTTCTGTACACAACCCAGTTGAAATAATCAAAATCGGTTCATTATTCACGAAATAATGTGATAATTGAACTTACAGTCATAAGGCGATGCTGAACAGACAGTTGAACCTCGAAACTCAAGAACCTAATACTTTTGAAGAATCTAAACAAAATTTTCAAGTTCTAAATTAGGGAGAAAGAATTCCTATGACAACACTGCTCCGAAAAAACTATCTGAGAGTGGCAACAACCCCCAACATTTTCTGAATTGGGAGGAGATATTGGATGTGGTTTAGTTAAGAAGTTTTTTCTGTTCCCTAAACATCGCAGTTGAATTTAAAATTTTTTTTATTTAATGGTGGAACAAATTGAATTTTTGGAAGTTTTTACTTTAAAAACATTCGATTTTTTTATTGTTTGCGATCGGAAAATGTGTGGGACAATCATTACATTATACTATTTTTTTGGATATTCTTTCTCAAATATGTTACGGTCTTTCGTTTCTGCATACTAATTTGGTTTGAGGCTTACTTACGTGGGCGAAAATTATCTATTCTATAGAAGAAAGAATAGAAATTCTCAAATTATACCATGGGAATGACGAAAATGCTAGATTAACTGCCAGGTATTTTAATAACAACCATCCAGAAAGAGATATAATAATATTTTCGTTGGGACACCCTGTATATACTGAATTTAGGTCAATAGGTGGATGACCGTTACCACGATAACTTGCGAACTTCAAGAGACAGCAATTTTCAGGGAAGGTTGCGCATCCGAATAAGACATTTGAGTTCGTTAATAGGCATAATCTGCCACACGGTTTTGGAGTTATACCCATATGAAATTTTGTTGTTATTTTCTCAATAACTCAAAAAATACAGCTCCGATACAATTCAAACATGGCCATCAGTTGTAGAATGCCGACGCGCAATTTTCTTTTCGTGAGAATCGTATCACTAAAAAAATTTTAAAATACCATTGAAAAAAATGCTGTATCTTTGAAACTATCCGTCCGATATGACTGAAATTTTGTGAGTTTCTTCAAGAACTGACTTTACAGTCAGATTTGAACAATTGGATCTATATTGTTGGAGATATTGAAAAAAAAATATTTCAAGCCGAGCAGTCTTGTGTGAGTTCAATAGCTGGATGGGGGACTTTTGCCACAATAACTTTCGAACGGAAAGAGGATAGCAACTTGAAATTACCAGGGCACGTGGCGGTCCAGTTCGTCAATGAGCATAATCGACCCAACGGTTTCCGAGTAATAATTTTGTTTTCAACCAATAGAGATCCGATCGAATGAAACTTGTTAACTAGTTGCAGAATATGTGTCAAAGATGTCTGTAAAATTTTTTGACTATCGTATTACCAGAGAATTTTTTAAAAATTTTCAGGATTGGCTGTGCATTCGAATAGGACAGTTAAGTTCGTCAATGGGCATAATCGGCCAAACTGTTTCGGGAATATCGTATCACTAGAAAAAAATTGTTGTCCCAAAATTTCATAATCTATCCGTCAGAATCTTCTCAGATTACGCACATACCTTCAAGCCACCATTTTAAAATCGAGCACTGAATTACAGCTCGATCGACATTGTATGAGCAACGGCAAACCTTCCTGAATGAAACAAAAATTAAACAGTTTTCACAAAAAACAAGCACTGACGTGAAGTCAGGAGCTTTTGCGCGTATGTTCAATTGTCCATTCTCCTGTATTGAACACTCTTAATCGAATTTACCATGGTGAATTCGATTAAGAGTGTCCTATACAGGAGAATGGACAATAGAACATACGCGCAAAAGCTCCTGACTTCACGTCAGTGCTTGAACCAATTTTTTTTTCGTGAAGTCAGGATAGAAAGCAATGATGAAAAAATTCACTCATTATTGTCTACCTTCAATTCTTCTTTAGGAGAAGAATACATAATTATTCTTGAAAAATATTACTGGAATTAATGTCATATTTATATAATCAAAGTAAAGAAAATTATAAGTTTAGTTGCTAACATATTGAATGAAATTCAATTTAAAGTAATATTCAATTACTTATTCTTAACCAATAAATGTCCATTGATAGATCTAAAGGTGATGAGGTGAAACATAAAGATATATTCTCATTAGTGATAGAAAAACTGGCCTATAAAATTCCTCTCTACCCATCACGAGATTTAATATCCACAAATGAGCCTCTCACCTTACAAGATCAGAAGCCTTCAACAAAATTTCAGCGATATCATATTAATAATAATACATAACCTTTCAAAAGTCCCCTCTCACAAATATACTCTTCTGAAGGCACATGGATCTCTTGAAGAAGAATCGTCTTCTCTATTTCTCAAAGATATTCACTCTTGTTCATAGAAATCCCTTCAATATTTAGTTGCCTCCTCCTAAGAAGGATCTCTTTCAAAACCAGGTCTGACCCCTAATGTAGGGCTATCATCTCCCATAGATTTGTGATGAAATAACACGATTTTCCCATAACATACGCGTAAAAGATATGTCATCATGACATTAATGTTTTTATTTTTGAAGGTTCTCGCAAAAATACGACCATAGACAACATATCATACGACGATTCGCATCCGCTACCGAACTCACAAAAGGCTGCGCGGTTCTCCAACAATATAGATCCGATCGTGTTCAAACTTGGAATTCTGCAGTAGACTTAGGTTCTGAAGACTCTTCCAAAATTTCAGCCATGCCGGACGAATAGTTTATGATATATAGATTTTTTTCCAATAATTTTTAGTTGTTTTTTTTTAATTTTCTAGTTATACCATCCTCACGAAATTCTGCAAGAATTTTCGCGTTGGCATTCTACAACTAATAACCATGTTTGAATTCAATCGGTTTTGTATTATTCGAGTTAATGAGGAACAAAAAACAACCAAATTTCAGAAAATTTCAGATGGCTATAACTCTAAAACCGTTTGGACGATTATGCTCATAAACAAACTCAAATGTCGCATTCAGGTGCACAACCTAACTTAAAATTTTCAAGCCGCTATCTCTTTCCGTTCTCAGGTTATCGTGACAACAAAAGTATTTTTTAATAATTTTCTAGCGATACGATTCTCACAAATTTTCACAAACGTGCTTAGGTTCATATTCTACAACTACTCACCAAGTTTAAATTCGATCGGATTTATTTTGGTCGAAAACAAAATTATTACTCGGAAACCATTAGGCCAATTATACCTATTAACGAACTTGTCCGTCGTATTGGGATGCGCCACCTACCCTGAAAATTTCAAGTCGCTAGATCTTTCCGTTCTCAAGTTATCGTGGCAACGGACGGCACCACAGAATTAAATTTCACATTTGGGCAAAACTATAACGCGATGTTCCCCAGAACATACGCGCAAAAAACACCTTTCTTCTTCAAATCAAAATGGAAATATCTTTATAATTGAAGCCCAGACCCTGAACCTGCTTCGAGTGCTCAACTCAAATTCTTGCGAAAGATACTAACATGACATAGCGTCTAAGAAGTTTCTCTTCCCAGACAATTGCTCTTAATGTATGCAAATATCTCTTCCGCTCATTTTGCATTTCTTCAATATTCGAATTCCTCCAGCATTCGATCGGTCAGCTAGATCCGGTGCTGAGCCTTCAAGGTCTCAAAATTCAATCGACCAAGACGTAATTCAATAGTGTATGCGATTTAGCACTTTCACAGCCAGTGAGAGTAACTCGCCTCCGATTTTTCTAACGCCACAATCATTATTTTCTTACTCGTACTTTCTTTCAAGGTTAACTTCTCGTTTTTCGACGTGACTCCAGATTTACTCCACTTTCCGGAATGTGCAAGGACTGGTTTTTAAAAAAGAGGGAAAGTGAACTGGTGGAGGACCATAGAATTGGACAGTCATTATCTTGTCTTGGGTATAACGAACTGAAAAAGCTATGATGTAACTCGAATCATTCCGAGATGTAACTAATAGGCTCTAGATCTCTTCAAATGGTCATGAATGTTTGAAATTTCTAAATCCAGCGTTCAATAAACTCTAAGTGAAAACATATAGGCGGCCGTGAAATATTCTATGTCATTTCTCCTTCTCTTCTCTACTTTTGTGTTGGGATTGCTTATTGTTGGAAACTTCGACCATTC
The DNA here is from genome assembly GCA_937662695.2 of Halyzia sedecimguttata. NCBI lineage: Eukaryota > Metazoa > Arthropoda > Insecta > Coleoptera > Coccinellidae > Halyzia > Halyzia sedecimguttata. The sequence goes on from OW569418.2 coordinate 47,661,488, forward strand.
TCTATTCGTTAAACTTTGAGCGTCATCAAAATGGAATAATGGGGTTTCTTCAGACAGGGTTATAATCCAGAAATACGTCTGAATTAACGGTAAAATTTATTTTTTCGTCGACCTCTATGAAAAGTGACATTTTACGTATTAATTTGTGGCCGTAAAATTGACTATTATTGAAGGAAAGTATACTTTGCGGACGAGAAAGTACTTTCTCGTCCGCTGTGGTCACTATGAATACGGCATGATACGGTTCAATACAAACATAAGTGTCTGTAAGAATAACTGTCCGTGCTGTGGTCACTATGGATACGGTTCAATACAAACATTGGTGTCATTTGCTATTGCGAAATTCATAAAAATATGTGGAGGTCGACGAAAAAATGTCTTATGCACCTCGGAAAAAAACGGCCTATCCGAGGCGGAGCCGACTATAATAGACAGTTTTTCGTCCTGGATATATAAATAACTATTAACTCTATTACATACAAGGGTGGAATAGTTATTTATGTATCAAGGACGAAAAACTGTCTATTATAGTCGAGTCTACGAAAATAGTTATATAATATAATATAATAAAATAATATATTTCTTTTTCAGTACCAAAGTGAGGACAATGGTGACTACTCAGCTCTAAAAAGATGAAAACTTCCCCTCTGGTCTTGTATTCTTCAATTTGTGTTATTTTTCTGTAGACAATCAGTATGAATTATTCGAATTTACAAATTACCTGTTCTGTCATCAAAATAGTATATTATATTCAACAATAAAGCATTTTCTCTGTCAGTTATTTCATTTTATTGAATTTTGATCATTGATTTGTTGAAGAGGATATGGTCAAGATTGTTGAAAGTTTCAAACACGTCACTAACAGGTAGGAAAAGCTTTGTGGAAGGATTTTCACTCCTTTTTGCACGCATGTTCTAGGGAAGAGCGTGCTATAATTTTCGATTTTTTTGTCAAAATTGGTCTCAAACGATCAGATTCGACTCGAAATTGTCAGCGTTGGCTGTGCAACATAAATCTTAGTTATCATGTTGAATGCTCAAAATTTCATAGCAATGCTCTACGATCAGTAGTTAAGGACTTCAAGAATGGGGAAATTGTCACATAAATGGCAGCAGAGCAAGATAGCTCTCCTCAATCTCCTGGAACCTGGTTACAGCACCGATCTTTGTTTTTTACATCTGTATGTTTTCAAAAGAACATAATGTTTGCGACAATGAAAATGTACCAGAAATTATCAAAGATTTTGCATTACAAAAAGTTCGAGGAAAATTATTTTAGTGACTAGGTAGAAATAAATATTCTCAAGAAAATTGCTATAATTTGTTCATTTCTACATGATGAATGTATATTTACTATTTGCATTAAATTAAAAAATCATATCTTGTAATATTTTCCATTCACCTGAAATGAAAGCCCTCCCCCCCGGAATGCAATGCTCATGATTTTTGGGGGGCCATTGACAAGGGCGGAAACTATAATTCGTAAGCTATATAAACTTCAAGAAATAAAGAAAAATGATTTTCCAAATTGCTGAAAGAAGCATCCGAATTCTAACTCCAGAATATTTTGAAAAAAGGATAATATAAAACCGGCTTTTAAGACCACTGGCGGCTGGTGATAATTTTGTTCAGGGAGGCATTGATCGAATACAAAAAAAGAATGAGATGAATAGTTTTTTGATATACATAAATTTTTTTTTTAATGATTTTCAAGGATTTTTTAAAAAATTTCTATTGATACGATCCTCACGAAATTTCGCAAAAATTTTCGCGCTGGCATATGACAACTAATATCCACATTTGAATTGGACCAATTTTGTATTTTCCGAGTTATTGAGGAAATAACAACAAAATTTCAGATGGCTGTAACTCCAAAATCGTTTGGCCGATTATATTCATAAATAAGCTCAAATGTCACATTCAGATTGTCAACCTAACCTGAAAATTTCAAGTCGCTATCTGTTTCCGTTCTCAGGTTATCATGACATAAAAAATATTTTTTAATAATTTTTTTTTAATTTTCTATTGATACGATTCTCACAAAATTTCACAAACGTGCTCAGGCTTGTATTCTACAACTACTCATCAAGTTTCAATACGATAACTTGAGAACGGAAAGAGCTAGCGTCTTGAAATTTTCAGGATAGGTGACGCATCCCAATACGACGGACAAGTTCGTAATGGGCATAAATAATAATAATAATTTCGTTTTCAACCAATATAAATCCGATCGAATTGAAACTTGGTAAGTAGTTGTAGAATACAAACCTGTGCACGATTGTGAAATTTTGTGAGAATCGTATCAATAGAAAATTTTTAAAAAATTATTAAAGAATATTTTGTATGTCACGATAACCTGAGAATGGAAATAGATAGCGACTTGAAATTTTCAGGTTAAGTTGACAATATGAATGTGACATTTGAGCTTATTTATGAGTATAATCGGCTAAACAGATTTGGAGTTACACCCATCTGAAATTTTGTTGTTATTTCCTCAATAACTCGGAAAATACAAAAGTGATCCAATTCAAATGTGGACATTAGTTGTAAAATGTCAGCGCAAAAATTCTTGCGCAATGTTGTGAGGATCAAATCACTAGAAATTTTTTAAAAAATCATTGAAAATCATTGAAAAAAAATCTATATATCAGAAATTATTCATCCGACATGGCTGAAATTTTGCGACAGCCTTTAAAACCTAACTCCACTACCAAGTTCCAAGTTTGAACACGATTGGATCTATATTGTTGGAGATCCGAGCAGCCTTGTGTGAATTCAGTAGCTGGATGGGTGACCGTTACCTCGATAACTCTTTAACGAAAGGAGATAGGGACTTGCAATTTTCAGGGTAAGTTGCGCGTCTGAATGGGAGAGTTAGGTTCGCTGTTGGTCATAATCGGCCAAACGATTTCGGAGTTATACCCATCTACAATATTATTTCCTCGATAACTCAAATAATATAGACTTGATCGAATTGAATCTTGCTAACTACTTGTAGAATATTGACATGAAGACGTGTGTAAAATTTTGTGAGGACTGTACCACTAGCAAATTAAAAAAAAATTCCGAAATAATATTATGTATTTCACGATACCTTGAGAACGAAAAGAAATAGCGACTTGCAAGTTTTAAGGGTAGATTGCGCATCTGAATGCGACATTTGAGTTCATCAATTAGCCTAATTGTCCAAACGGTTTTGGAGTTATATCAATCTGAAATTGGGTTGTTATTTCTTCAATAACCCAAAAAATACGATGCTGATTCAATTCAAACATGGTGTTTAGTTCTAGAATGCCGACGCAAAAAGGTTTACAAAATTTCGTGAAGATCGTATTACTAGAAAATTTAAAAAAAAAATATTGAAAACAAATCTATAATAGTAATAGCAGTAGTCCGACATCGAATTGCGAGAACATTCAAAATAATGAATGTCATGATGACATATCAAAATATAATATAGATTTTCAGGTCGATTTATAATTGATAGTGAAGCATGTATCTATGGGAGATGATAGCCCTACATAAATAAGGGTCCTGTAGCGGTCATCGAACATCTGAAGTTCTGAATTATCACCTGGTAGAAGCTCGTTGCTTGTTTGTGGAAATTGGAGATTAAATTGCTAATGAATCTGGTGGTCATCGATTTTCAGGGTAGGTTTCACAGCCCAATTGGAGAGTTGAGTCCGTTTTTGGGCATAATCAATCCATCGGTTTCGGAGTTATACCCACCAGGAATATTATTTCCTCGATAACTCAACAAACATAGACTCGTTTGAATTGAAGCTTGGTAAGTAGTTGTAGAATATCGACATAAAGGCGAGTAGAATTTCGTGAGAACCGTAACCCTAGAAAATGTTTAATATGTTACGAAAACAAAATTGGTTCAAGCACTGACGTGAAGTCGGGAGCTTTTGCGCGTATGTTCTATTGTCCATTCTCCTGTATTGGACACTCTTAATCGAATTTACCATGGTGAATTATATTGTCTGTTCTCCTGTATTGGACACTCTTAGTCGAATTTACCATAGTAAATGAGTGACATTGATACATGAGAGTGTTCAATACAGGAGAATGGACAATAGAATTCACCATGGTAAATTCGATTAAGAGTGTCCAATACAGGAGAATGGACAATAGAACATACGCACAAAAGCTCCTGACTTCACGTCAGTGCTTGAACCAATTTTTAATATTTACTTCATGTGCCAAACTCAAAGAACTAAAATTTAATTTTGCCAGTTCACACACCCTCAGTGTCAGTCCTTAAATCCTCAAAGCTACTTTATAACAAGAAACAATTGACACCTACAATACCTATCTATTTAGCGCAACCATAAACAAGGTATATACTACTGAAAGTAACTTTTATTCCTCTTTGGGCTGCTACTCTGGGCGCCCGAATCATCACTGAGAATCGCTGGTCTTTGAGTGAGGACATTTGCCGTTTCCATGGTAACCGGTGATTTCGCTTGGGCGTTCGAGATTTAGCCCGGCATACTGCGGACGCTCATAGTATACCTTCCTTGTCTATGCGGACGCTTAACGCAAATGTAATTATTGTGAAATATAGATGATCACCAGGTAAAATATTTTTAGTTTTATTGAATCCAGTTTAAAGAGGAAAGCACGAATATGAAATATAAAAATTAATTGTTTATATATGTACGTGATTTTTATAGGGAAGGTGGCGCCCCGCAGCCCTCCCTCAAAGGTCATCCTTGTTGAAAACTTCCACAAAAATTTAACAACTTCTAGCAAATATATTCGCTAAAACTACCGGGTATAAGTATAGTAAATTGAATGTTAGATTGCAACAAGTGCGGATCAACAACATCCATATAATTAGCTGCTGTAGTAAATCACGTTTTAACAACTAGACATTTAATTTCAGAAAATTCCGTCATATTGTAGAAAAAAAGAAAGGAAAATATGTTTTACTCCATAATGATCAAACCCCTATTAAAAACTCCTTGTTCTCACTAATCGGTTTATGAATAAGGGTAGAATGTCAACCCATACTTGAGTGTAGCATTTGTAACGCTTTGTCTCAGAAGATGGGAACATCGTTTCCTAAAGAGTGTAGTTATACTAGTGTAGTTTTCATAATCAGTTCATAGTGAAGTCAAACTAGAATATAACATTGTTTAAATTAAAATCCTATATTCTAACACAAGTTGCAGAATGGGCTCCTATTCAAACACGAATGCATAATTGTTGGAATTGCCTTCTGCAACGAGTATTAGACGATATTTTCTCTACTTCAGGCAAGTTTCGTAAAATACTGTTGAAATTTAATGAAAAATTCAGATTATACATCTTAGTGACTTTGGTATTGTAACCTGGAAGTTGGTGTGACTGTTACGAAAGTTGACAGATTACGGAATTTGAATTTGAATCGTACGTAGGGCATGGAGATCAGACTTAAAACAGTTTCCTAATAGCATGAATGATTCAAAATTAGCAAGGAGGCAATCTCTAGTGCCTTATTTTTCAAAGAAAACAAAAATGTTCCTCTCAAGAATTATTTCACTATATCCAGATTATATTATTTGAGGATTAGCGCGTGTTGAAATTTGATAGCATCGAATGGCAGTGCTGACTACCACAAAACAAATAAAACTAGAAACAACGCGGGAATGATTTCATTACAGCACTGTTTTTAGTGCTGTACTGAACTCACTACAATACTGAAATACAGGAACTCAGTTTAAAAATCTGTAAGATTTAAGCCAGTGTAAAGGGTTTCAAATCAGTGAAATTTATTTATCATTGATTGATCGAGCATTCTAAATCTCCTGCCACCAGGTCAGTGTATTCATGTTTTCTTATTAGCGTTAATTTAAAAAAAAAGTATCTTCATGGAATACATAACTTTCTGAAAACATTTGCAGAATGAATAACGAACTGGACTTTTCAGAGCCTTTGACAGAGTGCCACATGGGCGCCTTTTATGTAAACGCGAACACCAGGGAATTAGAGGTGGCCTACTCAGCTGGATCGGTGCGTTTCTATCAGGTAGATCTTACAAAGTGAGGGTAGGGGATTTTTTTCTTCTGGTGAGTGGAATGTCAAAAGCGGCGACCCTCAGGGTTCGGTTCTTGGGCCGTTACTTTTTCTGTTGTACAGTTCGGATCTCCCTAGATGTTTTAAGTCCACATGTTCAAGTTACGCTGATGACACGAAACTGTATAATTTTCCACTTATCAATGCCTTAATTCTCCAAGAAGATTTGGACAAGCTAGCTGTTTGGTGTCATGCTTGGTTGCTGCCACTGAATCTTGAGAAGTGTCACATTTTGCATATGGGAAAACAAATCCGCACGTTACCTATTTTATAGGGGGTCATCGTATAACTCCAGTCACTGAGCAGTGTGATTTGGGTCTGACCATCTCCAGTGACCTAACGTGGACTGTTCATATTGCTTCTGTGACAGCCAAAGCCCGCCAACTGACATATTTGCTGCAGAAGACTTTCCGATGTTAGGACAGGGTGGTTTGTAAGCTTCTGTACGAGTCCTTCGTTCGTCCGGTCATGGAATACGCAGGATCAGCATGGTGGACTGCTCTTGTAGCGGAGATTAATTCGCTGGAATCCATCCAAAAATGGAACACAATAATCCCTTACGGACCCTCTCGACCTGATTATGAGACCCGCCTCAAACTCGCAGATATGATTTCGTTTTCTCATAGACGCGACCGGGGCGATTCATATTCACATACAAGTCCATGAAGGGAATTTTCGGACCACAGGTACAAGCTACATTTCAGAAGAATACTAACAATCTTCGGGGTCATGGCTGCAAGCTTGCAAAGGAGAAATTTAGAACTACTCAAAGACAGCTTATTTTGAGCAACCGAGTGTTTAATTTATGGAATGGGCTTCCGGCTTTGGTTGTGGACAGCGCATCGACAAATTCGTTCAAAAATAGCTTGGACAGTCTGAATCGTATTCAACACCAGTTGAGCTGATTCGAAGGCATTCGATTTGATTTTTTGTTGCCGATTATTTAGAGTTTATATTGAGTTTTCAGTGTTTTTATTTTCTTTTCTATTTGATTTGTGAACTGATGAATAGTCTGTACATTGGTCCATTTTCGTAGTTCTTTTGGAGTTTATAGGCATAAGCCTCTACTGTTATTTGTATTTTAAATAAATAAATAAAAACAATCAGAATGCTAATGATTATTTTTTGTTCAGATTCGTTACTTCACACAACAATTTCAATTTAAATAATTGATTAGCTTAAATCAGCCAACCAGAAAGAAACGATAATCAATTAAGTGATCCCGTCGAAAGTAAAAATATGAGGTGATTCAAGAACTCCATCGAAAGCACATATAAAACTGAGATTTCTTTTCTTCGCAGTAGGTACATCTAATGTAATTACTGATAATCAGAAGAAAGCGAAGTGAAAAACACAATTCGTTATTATTGAAAACTTGGCAGACGAAATACGCGATCAGCGAAGCGTGCGAAAATGAAGCAGATGATTGAAATCGAAGGTAGACAGATATTTCCCATCAGTACTATCTATTATTAATAACACACCTAATTATCCATACTTTCATTTTTAATTGAAGTATGAACGAGATTATAATACTATTTTGAAACGAGAATCGTTCAACAATGTTGACATTTTGTTGCTCCGACTGAGATTATAAACAGAGATATTTGAATATACTCCTCAACAACTGAAATGACCCTTGAGAGAAAACCACATTGATGATCCAGTAAATCGATGCAAATATGGCGATTAAAGTGTGGAGCAAGATTTCAAATACTCTTTTATCATAATTAGTTGTAATGCAGTTGACTATAGAAATGGATTATAGTCTCAACTTGTTTAACTTCATGGATATTCGGAGAAAGAGAGTAGTTGATTTTTTAGAATTTTACATAGCTAGAAAACTCACCCTTACATCGGTAAACGGTAACCTATATCAGGATTTCAAATACTCTTTTATCATAATTATTCGTAATGCATTTCACTATAGACATGGATTATAGTCTCAACTTGCTTAACTTTGGAGATATTCGAGAAAAGATAGTATTTGGCTTCTTAGAATTCTATATAAATAGAAAACCTCCCTTACGTCGATAAAAAATAACTTACATCAGGATCTCAAAAACACTTAAAGGTAACTTACACCAGGATATCAGGATTTCAAATACTCAATTAACATAATTATTTGCAATGCTGTACTTAATAAAAATGGATAATAGTCTCAACTTGTTCAACTTCGCAGATATTCGAAAGAAGAGAATGGTTGACTTTTTAGAATTTTCCAAAAATGAGAACTCACCCTTACGTCGATAAATGGTAACTTGCATCAGGACATCAGGATTTCAAATACTCTATTATCATAATTATTTGCAATGCTGTTCACAATAAAAGTGGATAATTGTCTCAACTTGTTTAACTTCGTCGATATTCTGAAAAAAGAGAGTGATTCATTTTTCAGAATTCTATACATAGCTAGAAAACTCAACCTTACATCGGTAAACGTTAACCTAAATCAGGATTTCAAAAACGCTTTTATCATAATTATTTGCTATGCCGTTCACAATAAAAAAGGATAATAGTCTCAACTTGTTTAACTTCGTAGATATTCGAAAGAATAAAATATTTGACTTTTTAGAATTCTACATAAATGCAGAACTCTCCCTTACATCGATAAAAGGTAACTTACATCAGGATTTCAAATACCCTATTATCATAATTATTTGCAATGCTGTTCACAATAAAAATGCATAATAGTCTCAACTTGTTTAACTTCGTAGATATTCGAAAGAAGAGAATGGTTGACTTTTTAGAAGTCTACATAAATAAAGAACTCACCCTTACATCGATAAAAGGTAACTTTACATCAGGATTTCAGATACTATTTTATCACAATTATTTGCAATGCTGTTCACAATAAAAATGGATAATAGTCTCAACTTGTTTAACTTCGTAGATATTCTGAAAAGAGAGAGTGGTTGACTTTTTAGACTTCTGCATACCTAGAAAACTAACCCTTAAGTTGGTAAACGGTAACCCATATCAGGATTTCAAATACTCTTTTATCATAATTATTTGCAATGCAATTCACTATAGAAATAGATTATAGTCTCAGATTTCTTAACTTCGTCAATATTCGAAAAAAGAGAGTCATTGACGTTTTAGAATTCTACATAAATAGAAATCTCACCCTTACATCGGTAAAAGGTAACTTACATCAGAACTTCAAGATTTTAAAATCTCTTTTAGAATAATTATTTGCAATGCTGTTCACAATAACAACTTTATTAACTTCGTAGAGTTTCTAAAAAGAGAGTGGTTGACGTTTTAGAATTCTACATAAATAGAAATCTCACCCTATCATCGGTTAAAGGTAACTTACATCAGAACTTCAAGATTTTAAAATCTCTTTTATCATAATTATTTGCAATGCTGTTCACAATAACAACTTGTTTGACTTCGTAGAGATTCTAAAAAAAGAGAGTGGTTAATTTTTCAGAATTCTGCATAGCTAGAAAACTCACCCTTAGATAGGTAAACGTTAACCCACATCATGATTTCTAATGCTCTTTTATCATAATTATTTGCAATGCAGGTCACTATAAAATGGATCATAGTCTCAACTTGTTCAACTTCGTAGATATTCTGAAAAAAGAGATTGGTTGACATTTTAGGATTCTACATAAATAGAAAACTCACCTTCACATCGGTAAACGGTAACTTACATCAGGTCGTCCGGATTTCAAATACTCTGTAGTCTTAATTATTTGCAATGGTGTTCACTATAAAAATAGATAATAGTCTCAACTTTTTTGACTTTACTCGGAGAAAGATAGATAATTCTACATAAGTAGAAAACTCACCCTTACATCGGTAAGCGATAACTTAAATCAGGACATCAGGATTTCAAATATTATTTTATCATAATGATTTAAAATGCAGATCACAATAGAAATGGTCTCAACTTGTTTGTTGAGATATGCGAAAAAATACAGTATAGTGGCAGAATGTCATTTTGCCCAATGTCTGTTATTTTCAAATGATTTGCCGAAATTGGTTTCGAACGATTAGGTTCGACTGACTGATGAAGAATTCGAGGTCAAATTCGATTCTGCCCGGCCAGCTTTTGTCACGATCACTTTAGAAAAGAAAGACATAGCGATTTGAAAATTTTATGATAGGTTGCGCATCCGATTGCAACAGTTGAGTTCGTTAATGGGAATAATCAGCTGAACGGATTTTTTTTTGAGAAGAATATGAACTAACTTTTTTGGCCTTGATAAACACCTATAAATATCCTGATATGAACTTCCAAAACGGATAGCTTATTGTCTCCACGTAGTCCTATTCCCCAATCATTTGGAATTCCTGTAACGGGCCGTCGATTCGCTTCGGAGCAAATAATATCAGGGAAATACAGTTTACTTTTCGGACCTAGTCTGGCATCACGGATAGCACAAAACGCCATGAATTTCATAGGAACTTTCGTCTCACAATATTATATTGGAAATGCTCGTTTGTTCAGCGAACGAGGGTTCTTAGAGAAAGTGCAGAATAATCCAAAGGCGCCGTAAGTTCATTCAAATTGCGCGATTGTATTCTGAACATAATATGATAAATAGATGCTTGCGATCTGCGCCAATCTAACTCGGTTTCTCGAAGAAAGTCTTCCACACACTCAATATTTAATAGCAAATAATTGATACAAATAAAAGTTTGTAATGTGTTTTGAACGTTTACGATGAGTCGCAAAATTAGTGCTTCACACGAAACGAGAGTAGGCGAGAGCATAAAGAATCTCGTCTTGTTCTCGCCAATTCTCAAACAATAAAGTCTCGTTTAAGTATCGTTCTCGTCTCGCTTAATTATGAATAACGATAATAAATATTTAAATTGGTTCAAGCACTGACGTGAAGTCAGGAGCTTTTGCGCATGTGTTCTATTGTCCATTCTCCTGTATTGGACACTCTTAATCGAATTTACCATGGTGAATTCTATTGTCTGTTCTCCTGTATTGGACACTCTTAATCGAATTTGCCATGGTATATTCGCGCAAAAGCTTCTGACTTCACGTCAGTGCTTGAACCAATTTATTTTTTCACTTTTTACCAATTTTCAGGCTTTAGCACTGGTTTATGAATGCATTATCCAGCATAAATCTATATTAAAATATTCTTGAATTTGCGGATACACACTACTCATCACTCCTGAACAATCAGGACTCGAGCCTGCAACCTCCTACCTCCAGTTTGTAAAGGGTATTGATGTACAATTCAATCGAAATGAAAAGTAGTTCTGAACTTAATGAAATGAATATATTGCAGTGATTCATTATTTGATCACTCAGACATAAAAATCAAATATTTGATTAAGAGTTTCCAATACAGGAGAATGGACAATAGAACATACGCGCAAAAGCTCCTGACTTCACGTCAGTGCTTGAACCAATTTTTTTTTTCGTAATTTTTTTTTTAATTTTCTAGCGGTACGATTCTCACAAAATTTTACACACGTCTTTATGTCGATATTCTACAACTAGTTAGCAAGCTACAATTTCATCGGGTCTATATTTTTTGAGTCATCGAGGAAATAATATTCCAGATGGGTATAACTCCGAAACCGTTGGGCGGATTATGGCCAACAAAGAACTTCACTCTCCCATTTACATGCGCATCTACCCTGAAAATTGCAAGTCCCTATCTCCTTTCGTTCGATAGTTATCGAGGCAACAGTCAACCATCCAGCAACTGAGCTCACACAAGGTTGACCGGATCTCCAACAATATATGTAGATCTGATCGTGTTCATCCTAGTTCCAGGAGTTGGGAATTTTTTTTAGAAAATTTCCTCCTCCTCTGGAATATTTTTCCAAATCTGATTCATCTCAGATAGTTTTTGAAATATTGGCTAAAAAATGGGTTCAAGCCCTGTGGACAGGAGCTTTCTGGCGCTCTAGTTCAAACAGACAAATTATATCTCCAAAAGTATTGGATTCTCAGAGTTGGGAATTATATCAATGTATTCTTATGATAGAACTGCATCATACAGGAAATTCAATTCAAATAATAGTTTATTTATCAAGATTAAATGAGCAATCTGAGAATGAGAACTGCACCATGGAAGAAACCAAATTAAAATAGCTGAAATGAATTTGACTCTCTCTTATAGAACAGGATGAAATGTACGAGTATGAACACAGATCATATAATAAAGCTTAGATAGAATAATTATAGCATTCTGTGAAAACATAGAAGTACGATTCATTATTGAAATTTAGAACTTCATCTTAGCAGAAATTGAATTCAAACATCATAGAAGAATTTAAATTCAACAAGAGTGCCAAAAATTATCAATCCAAAACCAATAGACGAATTCTACCCAACAAAGAAATCATCCGAGATATTCATTCCTCAATTCCAGTTTTGTTTTTAGTGGAGATATTCTGAACTCAATATTATTAACTTACCATTACCATTCCCATCATCATATGGATTGACCATCGGCATGAAAATATCAACCAACAAAAACTATGATATTATATTATAATTCTCATATTCATACGATTGCTGGAATGAATGACAATGTTATTAATTTACCATTACCATTCCCATCATCATATGGATTGACCATCGGCATGAAAATATCAACCAACAAAAAGTATGATAATATTATAATTCTCATATTGATACCATTACTGGAATGAATGACAATGAGACAACGTCAAAGTTGACATTATAACAATTCATAGAATAGCCACAGAATAATTCTATCATTGAAATTTTGAAAAATCATATCTCCGAAAGTATTAGTTTGTTAGAGTTAAAAATGATATGAATGGATTCTTATGGTAAAACTCCTCATTGAAAAAAAATTTAATTTGGAATTTGTTCAGTAAAAAAAATTTTTTTTTTTTGTTACTCCGAAACCATCTGTCCGATTTTGCCCAATAACGAACTTAGCCGAGATATTTATCCCCCAAACCTACTCTGAAAATTTCAACTATCTAGCTAATTCCGTTCGAGAGTTATCGTGCCTACGGCCGGACGGCCGGACCGGCCGGACAGGATGAATTTCGACCACGGATTCTTGATCAGTGAGTCGAACCGAATCGTTTAAGACCATTTTCATCGAAAAATTCGAATATTACAGACATTTGGGCAAATTGATAAGCACTCAGTTCCGAGGAACTAGAGCGCCATTAACCAAAACCCCATCTTTTTTTTTCGCTTAATTGTTTATAACTATTGCAATTCTTGAGAGCGGCCTCTGCATTTTTTTCAAATACTAAATACATGCCATTCCGAATCAAATGACACCTCAATCATAATTTTCGGAAAATACGCAAAAATTTCGACATAAAAAGCACTTGTTGGCTAGACTATTAACTTAATTCAAATCAATTGCTCAAATCATAAAATTCGGTTCATTCAGGTTCATGAATATGGCACCAAAGAGCAGTTTTCGAACCGAATATTGATAAATCTGTTAGTCCGTTACTGTAACGTACACCTATATTATCATTCATCTGTGAATGAAGTCAGTAAACGTGCAAACGATACTACTAGAATTTCTTAGTGCAATAACTGACATTTGATCTTCACGAATATCCATTGGCATGATCCATCATCGAAAGTGAAACTCATTCCGAATGATTTTGTTCAAGAGGTCGATCGTTCGACACAGAACAATGGTTCAACGTCTGATCAAGATATTGTTTTGACATTTCTTCATGGTGCTGAATTTCAGGAATTAATTTGTCGTTGTCGAACTCACAAATTAAATTTGAATGAATTTGAATGAAAAAAATTGGTTCAAGCCCTGTGGACAGAAGCTTTGGCGCTCTTGTTCAAACAGACAAATTATATCTTCGAAAGTATTGTTATCTCAGAGTTGGGAATTATATCAATGGATTCCTATGATAGAACTGCATCATGAAGGAAATTAAATTTTAAAAAATTGGTTCAAGCACTGACGTGAAGTCAGCAGCTTTTGCGCGTATGTTCTATTGTCCATTCTTCTGTATTGGACACCCTTAATCGAATTTACCATGGTAAATTATGTTGTCCATTCTCCTGTATTGGAATTCACGTCAGTGCTTGAACCATTTATTTTTCTTGATTTTTTTTTTATTTTCTAGGGGTAAGGTTCTTAAATTTTTTTTTTGTCATTTTTTTCAAATTTTCTAGTGGTACGGGTCTTACAAAATTTGAAACACATCTTTATGTTGATTTTCTACTACTAGTTACCAAGCTTCAATTCGATCGAATCTTTATTTTTTGAATCATCACAATTGCCAGTCCCTATCTCCTTTCGTTCGAAAGTTTTCGAGGCAACGGTCACTCATCTACTGAACTCACACAAGGCTGCTCGAATCTCCAACAATATTTAACTGATCGTACTAAAACTTGGCAGTAGAGTTAGGTTATAAAGGCTTTGGCAAAATTTCAGCCATTTTAAACGAATAGGTACTGATATATAGAATTTTTTTTTAATTTTCAATGATTTCTTAAAAATTTCCTACAAATACTATACTCACGAAATTTTCCAAGAATTTTCGCGTTGGCATTCTACAACTAATACACATGTTTCAATTCAATCGGTTTAGTATTTTTTGAGTTAATGAGGAGAAAAAAACAACCAAATTTCAGATGGCTATAACTCTGAAACCGTTTGGCCTATTATGCTTATCAACAAACTCAACTGTCGTGTTCTGATGCACATCCTAACCTGAAAACTTCAAGTCGCTACCTCTTTCCGTTCTCAAGTTATCGTGACAACAAAAATATTTTTTAATAATTTTTTAATAATTTTCTAGCCATACGATTCGCACAAAATTTCACAAACGTGCTCAGGTTCATATTCTATACAACTACTCACCAAGTTTCAATTCGATCGGATTTATATTGGTTGAAAACAAAATTATTACTCGGAAACCATTGGGCCGATTATGCCCATTAACGAACTTGTCCGTCGTGTTGGGATGCGCCACCTACCCTAAAAATTTCAAGTCGCTAGCTCTTTCCGTTCTCAAGTTATCGCGGCAACGGCCGGACAGAATCAAATTTGACCTCGAATACTTCATTGGGAAGTCGAACTAAATCATTTGAGACCATTTTCGTCAAAAAATTCGAAAGTTACGGACATTTGGGCAAAATGATAACGCGATGTTCCCCAAATCATACGTGCAAAAATCGAAAATTACTTTTGCACAAAATCAGCAGAGTGCTCTCATGTTTTATTCCATCACTATTTTTAGCGCGAAACAATCAAAACGTGGACTGTAAAACTATATCGAGACAAATTCAGTTCTGCTTTACGAAGAAAGAACGATCGTTTCTTCTCAGCTCAACACGGTACATTTAACATGCTTTCGATCTAACAACGCCACCATTTTAACGGTAATTAATTTTCGCTAGGACATGCAGGGTATACATGGAGTAACCAATATTCATCTCGTTAATCTACAATTTATGTCCAATTCTTACGGTATCGGGTCCCGTGAACCTACAGCACACTATCGTTTATCTTAATTGAGATGCTTAACAGTAGCGACTCGTGTATGGTGTCTGAATGTAAATGGAGAAATCAGTAGATGGAAATCTGGTTGTTGCTTTATTCATGAGGAAAAATATCAATACATAGAGTTTTCAGCTGCTACTTATGCTTTATTCGGCAAAAAACCATGAGAAAGTCATGAAGATACCGATTTTTCAGGTGCTCTTCGTTAAGGTAAATACAGTGTGTGGATAATGTGAGGAAAAAAATTCATAACTTCGTAATTGACTGTTTTCGAGCAAAACGCTCAATTTTAGTGTTTAATTAACCACCTTATGGCAGACAAATTTTGCTTATGACGTCATTCATTTTTACAGAGTGACGTCATAATTTAGTACAAATGTTCAATTTGTGTATTGTGCCATCGAAAGACAAGCACAACCCCCAATTTTTGGCGCTCTAGTTCCTCGGAACTGAGTGCTTATCAATTTGCCCAAATGTCTGTAATTTTCGAATTTTTCGATGAAAATGGTCTTAAACCATTTGGATCGACTCACTGATCAAGAATCCGTGGTCGAAATTCATTCTGTCCGGCCAGCCGACCGTAGGCACGATAACTCTCGAACGGAATGAGCTAAAGAGTTGAAATTTTCAGAGTAGGTTTGGCAGATAAATATCTCGGCTAAGTTCGCTATTGGGCAAAATCGGACAGATGGTTTCGGTGTAACAAAAAAAAAATTTTTTTTTACATAACAAATTCCAAATTAAATTTTTTTCAATAAGCAGTTTTACCATAAGAATCCAATGATATCATGTTTAACTCTAAGAAGCTAATACTTTCTGAGATATGATTTTTCAAAATTTCAATAAAAAATCATATTTCTACGTTTTCACAGAATTATATAATTATTCTATGTATGAATTGTCATAATGTCAACTTATTTTCCTGAGACATGACATTGTCTAATTCCTTGCTAATAGTTGGTTCGAGAAAGGTCAGAATCGACTTAGAGAGACAGTAAAAAACCGTCAAAAAATCCCCCATGTGGCGATTTTATGTCGAAAAGTGAAAATTGAGAATATTATATCCCAGGTAAGTACCGACGTTTTATTCTAATACCAGAGATCGACAAGATCATACGAGGATCCCGATAGCCGTTTCGTCTAGTCAGTCGGGTTTTTCGGTTCGGAACGAGAGAAGGCGGGCTCAAATCCCGGAAAGGGAATTACACTTTTTGGCGCTCTAGGTCCTCGGAACTGAGTGCTTATCAATTTGCCCAAATGTCTGCAATTTTTATTTAAGATGCAGTTTCACCATTAAAATCCATCGATATCATTTTCAACTCCAACAAGCTAATACTTTCGAAGATATGATTTTTCTAAATTTCAATAATTAATCGTACGTACTTCTATGTTTTCAAAGAATGCTATAATTATTCTATCTAAGCTTTATATCATTATATGATCTGTGTTCATACTCGTACATTTCATCCTGTTTTATAAGAAAGAGTCAAATTCATTTCAGCTATTTTAATTTGATTTCTTCCATGGTGCAGTTCTCATTCTCAGATTGCTCATTAATCTTGATAAATAAACTATTATTTGAATTGAATTTCCTTTATGATGCAGTTCTATCATAAGAATACATTGATATAATTCTCAACTCTGAGAAACCAATACTTTCGGAGATATAATTTGTCTGTTTGAACTAGAGCGCCAGAAAGCACCTGTCCACAGGGCTTGAACCCATTTTTCAAATAGGAAGTATGGGCTTGAGATACATCGTTTGAAAGGTCTTGTCATTCTCTATTCAGATTCATGTTTATTGCAAAAATCAAATTAGAACAAAATACAATCAAATGATTTGCAAAATTTGGTACGATATGGAAAAACTAAAATATAGCAGAAAAAAGTGGGAAAGCCCTGTGGACAGGAACTTTGGCGCTCTCGTTCAAACTTTGACTATTCATCTCCGAAATTATTGTGTCCTCTGAGTTGGGAATGATATCAATGGATTCTTATAATAGAACTGCATCATAAAAGAAACATATAAGAAATTAAAATTAAATAACGAACTTATCCGAGATATTCATTCCCCAAATCTCCTCTGAAAATTATATTATATCAATTGAAACTTAGGCAATATTCCAGTTTTGTTTTCACTGAAGATATTCTGAACTCAATTTGATAAACTTACCAAAGTATATATCTCCATCATCATATGGATTATCCAGGGGCATATAGGGTAGGGGTAATTATAATATCCTATAATTGCGCATTTGGCATTCAATCATAGTTTATTTGTTAGATTGTTAGAACAGAAATACATTCGACAGGTCCTGTCATACGTAGATAAGAGTACACGTATGATCAGTGAACACAGACAGATAAATTACTCCGAAACCATCAGGCCAATTTTGCCCAATAACAAACTTAGCCGAATTTTGTATATCCCAAACCTACCCTGAAAAATTTCAACTACCTAGCTCATTCCGTTAGAGAGTTATCGTGTTAACGGACGGCCGGCCGGCTGGCCGGACATAATCGATTTCGACCTCGGATTTTTGATCAGTGAGTCGAACCAAATCGTTTAAGACCATACAGCCAGAAATTCTAATATTACAGACATTTGGGAAAATTGATAAGCACACTGTTCCGAGGAACAAGAGCACCAAAAATTATGAATGTTAATGAAGTAGATGTTCAAAGTGGTCACCAGGAATACCTTGGCAACATCCCAACCTCAAATAGAAATTTCTTGTAACGTTATTCAACATCTCAGGAGTGATAGACCTAATCGCAAGCGTATAATTCGATCTTTTAGGTCATTCAAATCAAGGGGTTTAGTTTTGTACACAATGCACTTCACGTATCTCCAAAAAAAGAAATCTAATGGGTTTAGATCAGGGGATCGCCCTGGTAATTCGATCGATCCTCGCCTCTCCACCGATTTGGAAATATTGCGTCAAAGTACCGCCGGACAATGCGTTGGTAATGTGGTGGTGCTCCATCCAATTGGAACCATTTCTATTCCGTGGAATAGGATTTCCTTGATCAGGATCAAGATGCATAGAATAACAAGGTGTTGACCCTCCATGCTAATTCCTGTTAAAATTTTCGGCCGAAAAACCGACCAAGAACAGTCAAATCTCGTACTTTATGTACTACACTCGCTGAACTTGGAGGGCGCTGCAGGCTGCAGCTCTTGTGAGTCCCGGGCCACTCGGGCATAAAGGGTAATGAGTTGGCGGACTCATTGGCGGCACGGGGGGCTTCCATGGGGCTCATTGGACCTGAACCGGCCTGCGGTATCTCTCTCAGAGCAGCGGCGAAGGAAAACAACAGATGGGCGGATCAAAGGTCCAAGAAATCTGGAGCATCATAGCTGGACACAGACATGCTCGCTCAACAATTACTGGGCCATCAGCTGAAAGAGCCAGAAAATGGCTCAAATTCTCTAGGGCGGACCTGAGAATCCTTGCAGCTGTATACACGGGCCATTGTGGCCTCAGGAAACACCTCAATACACTGGGGTTGACTGAAGACTCCGAGTGCAGACTTTGCCTGGAGGACGACGAGTCTATCGAACACATCATGTGTGACTGCCCCGCTGGAGACAGGATCAGATTGGAGAAACTAGGAGTCCACAAGCTGACACTGAGGGAACTGGACAAGTTCTCACCCACCAGACTCATATCCCTCATCAAGAGACTTGAGCTTGTGGGTGAAGTATAGATTATATACTACAGGTGTGCCACAATAGACCGATTGGTCGCAGTGGAGGGGCGGGTTTTTGTCTGCCCAGCACAACCCATATAATAATAATAATAATAAAGTACTACTTTGGACCGCAATTCGGCCGAGTGTCTTCACCATGTATTCTATGCATCTATATCAGGATATACATTTACCAAAGTTGGAACATGATTTCGATGTAGTGCTAAATAATTATTGCTATTCAAATTGTCCTCAATGAAAAAGGAGCCTATGATTTGGTTTCGAACATTTCCTGCCCAAATATTAACCTTTTGAGGGAATTTTGTGTGTTCCTTTCTCATTCATTTGGGCATTTTCGGTAGACCAGTAACGGCAATTTTGATGAATAGTATGGCCGATGAGGGAAATAGTGCAGTTATCAGAGAACACAATGTCTACTAATTGGATAATATTGTTATCCAACATGGCTACCATTTGTTCATAAAAATAAGTTCTCCTATCAAAATCGTCTTCCAAGAGCTCCTGGGTAGGTATCATTTCATAGGGAAGCATTTTATTTTGTTTTAATATGTTTAGAATCGATGTATGGCTGACATTGAATGTTGTGGAGGCATCTCTACTAGATTTATGCGGATTTTCTTAAAAGTCAAGCCTCACATCTAATTTCACATCCTCACACAGTGTATTAGCAGCTGCTTTTTTAATCTGCCTTAAATGCCCAAACTCGCAAAACTGATTCTCTATTTTACTTTTTGTCCCTTGGGTTATAGGCGGCCAATTCGGAAATTTCTCATGAAACGTACGACTTACTCCTTTTTGTGTTCCGGTGTTATCTCCGAAACCAATCATTTGTAAAATTGTTACTTTGTGTATTTCCGTTAATCGAACCATTGTTCAAAATTGAAATTAATCAATTTCAAAGACAAATAACTTATAAACTACAACTTATCAGCACAAAACAATTTGCGAAGGCGTTCTAAAGAAACTAAAAACACAATGGTATGGTTTTTGGCGCTCTAGTTCCTGGGAACTGAGTGCTTATCAATTTGCCCAAATGTCTGTAATTTTCGAATTTCGAATTTTCGAATCTCTACTCGATTTATGCGGATTTTCCTCAAAGTCAAGCCTCACATCTAATTTCACATCCTCACACAGTGTATTATCAGCTGCTTTTTTAATCTGCCTTAAATGCCCAAACTCGCAAAACTGATTCTCTATTTTACTTTTTGTCCCTTGGGTTATAGGCGGCCAATTCGGAAATTTCTCATGAAACGTACGACTTACTCCTTTTTGTGTTCCGGTGTTATCTCCGAAACCAATCATTTGTAAAATTGTTACTTTGTGTATTTCCGTTAATCGAACCATTGTTCAAAATTGAAATTAATGAATTTCAAACACAAATAACTTATAAACTACAACTTATCAGCACAAAACAATTTGCGAAGGCGTTCTAAAGAAACTAAAAACATCACAATGGTATGGTTTTTGGCGCTCTAGTTCCTGGGAACTGAGTGCTTATCAATTTGCCCAAATGTCTGTAATTTTCGAATTTTTCGATGAAAATGGTCTTAAACGATTTGGTTCGACTCACTGATCAAGAATCTGTGGTCGAACTTCATTCTGTACGGCCGGTCCGGCCGGCCGTAGGCACGATAACTCTCGAACGGAATGAGCTAGACAGTTGAAATTTTCAGGAGAGGTTTGGGAGATAAATATCTCTGCTAAGTTCGTTATTGGGCAAAATCGGACAGATGGTTTCGGAGTAACAAAAATTAAATTTTTTTCAATAAGCAGTTTTACCATAAGAATCCAATGATATCATTTTTAACTCTAACAAGCTAATACTTTCGGAGATATGATTTTTCAAAATTTCAATAATAAATCGTATTTCAACGTTGTCACAGAATGATATAATTATTCTATGTATGAATTGTGATAATGTCAACTTATTTACCTGAGACATGACATTATATAATCAATCTGGGTACATGGCTAGTTCCGAGCCCAATAAAGAGAAAATTAATTAATTTTTAATTATCTAATCAATCGAAGAATTGTGAGCGAAGTGAGAAAAATCTCAGTTGTTTGCTCCGAAATTAGTTTTTCTCAGAAAAGTCTTACATTTCGGATCGGAACATGAAGTAAGAGATCTGAGAGTAGTGAGTATGCTTTTCATCCATAGACATAGAATGCTCACTCCTCTCAATTTATGACGGGACTGACGGAATGGAATATTATAACTTCAAAAATATTGGGGTTGAAATACTCGTATTTTAGCGATGCAACGGGGACCTCACCCAAAAATTTGGTGAACGTAGATCAGGAAATTTTTGATCGATTACAAGGTAATTTTTCATTATTACTTCTCTTCTTTCATACATGTTTTATGGAATATCTACTATTTGTAGGTACTTTAAACCTGTTTTGGGCAATTGTCATACGAAACTTGTTTTTTTGGCGCTCTAGTTCCGAGGAACAGAGTGCTTATCAATTTGCCCAAGTGTCTGTACTTTTGGAATGTTTGGCTGAAAACGGTCTCAAGCGATTTGGTTCGATTCACTGATTAAGAATCCGAGGTCGAAATCGATTCTGTCCGGCCGGCTGGCAGGCCGCAGGCACGATAACTCTCGAACGAAACGAGTTAGCGGATTGAAATTTGCAAGGAGGGATTGGAGCGTATATATCTCGGACTAGTTCGTTAATGGGCGAAATCCATCAAGCGGTTTCGGAGTTATCGCCGATTTTAGTAAAAATATTTTTTATGAATATTTCCGAAACCGATCACTCGATCTATCTGAAATTTAGCATCAAATTGTAGAATCATGACCTTTATAAGCATTTGAAGACTTGTATTGACCAGATTACCGCAGTGTCAAAAAAAAATTTGAAAATTTAAAAAAAGTTTTTCTACAATAATTCTCGAACGGAATGAGCTAGGTAGTTGAAATTTTCAGAGTAGGTTAGGGAGATGAATATCTCGGTTAAGTTCGTTATTGGGTAAAATTGGCCAGATTTAATTCGATTTATTTCATGGTGCAGTTCTCATTCTCATGAACGATTGACTGATTTAATCTTGATAAATAAACTATTATTTGAATTGAATTTCCTTTATGATGCAGTTTCTATCATATGAATACATTGATATAATTCCCAACTCTGAGAAACCAATATTTTCGGAGATATAATTTGTCTGTTTGAACTATTTTATTTTGAAATAGAGAATGACGTGATCTTTCGAACGACGTTTCACAAGCCCAGTCTTCCTATTTGATAAATTGGAGATTGTACCTGTCTTTCGAAGGGGGTTGAAGGTAGCGCCCCCATTTTAACGAAGAAGAATGACAATTTAAAATTTTAATTTGACGTGTTTCAGGATTTTCCATAAATACGTACAGTAACCAAGATAATGAATTTAATCCATTCGGCTTTTCCACACCGTATAACGATTTTGTTGATTCGTTTCGAGGCACGAAATCCTGCAAACACTCGTGTTCAAGACTCCAATTCCAAATCGTATTTACTACAATTAATCATGGCTTATGATAACTCATTACAGGCAAACACAATTATTTCCATCTACAATCCACGTTCCCACTCACAATCTGGGTTACAATAAGTGAGGAGATACGATATGCCGTCCACATGCAGCGTCCACTTTCATTGTTCTCACTATCACTCTCACTTGGTCATTCATACTGTAGTTCTTGTAGATTACGACGATCGGGCCTTCAGTTGCGCGCCATCTCAACCCTGTTAATTTCTCTGGACTCCGAGTGGCATGAACACTGCAAGATCTATCCGAGGCTCATCTTTCGCGTCATGGGCTTGCAGCTCAGGACCATCCTCATCCTGTTGGTGATACAGGAGACGATCCTGTCCACCCAGCAAGGTAGCTTTAGAATTTCCAGATTGGTTTCAGGTTGGGTGTGGAGTGATTTTAAAGTGTTCTGTGTTTTGTGCAGATTGCGGTAGAAGCGTTAGAAGGTCTAGACAACCACGTGTTGGATCGCTTGGGAGGATTATCCACGGGAAGCAGAGCGTCAGAGGTGCCTGGCCTTGGCAGGTAGGTCACAGTTTTGCGTCCTTGTTTGTGCACGCTCGTGCCTGGGTGGAAAGAATATTGAAAGGTTTTTGCGGGTATGTTCTGGGGAACATCGCGTTATAGTTTGCCCAAATGTCTGTAACTTTAGATTTTTTTGACGGAAATGGTCTCAAACGATTTAGTTCGACTCCCCAATGAAGAATTCGAGGTCAAATTTGATTCTGTCCGTCCAGCCGTCCGGCCATTGCCACGATAACTTGAGAACGAAAAGGGCTAGCGACTTGAAATTTTCAGGGTGGGTGGCGAATCCCAATACGACGGACAAGTTCGTTAATGGGGATAATCGGCCCAGTGGTTTCCGAGTAATAATTTTGTTTTCAACCAATATAAATCCGATCAAGTTGAAACTTGGTAAGTAGTTGTAGAATATGAACCTAAGCACGTTTGTGAAATTTTGTGCGAATCGTATTGCTAGAAAATTTTGAAAAAATTATTAAAAAATTATTTTGTTGTCACGATAACTTGAGAACGAAAAGAGATAGCGGCTTGAAGTTTTCAGGTTAGGTTGTGCACCAGAACGCGACATTTCAGTTCGCTTACGAGCACAATCGGCCAATCGGATTTAGAGTTATATCAATCTGAAATATGGTTGTTTTTTGTTCCTCATTAACTAGAAAAATACTAAACCGATTTAATTCAAACATGGTAATTAGTTGTAGAATGCCAACGCGAAAATTCTTGCAAAATTTCGTGGGGATAGTATTTGTAAAAAATTTTAAAAAAATCATTGAAAATTGAAAAAAAAAATTCTATATATCAGTAACTATTCGTTTGAAATTGCTAAAATTTTGCAAGAGCCTTCATAACTTAACTCTACTGCCAAGTTTCAAGTTTTAACACGATCAGTTGAATATTGTTGGAGATTCGAGCATTCTTGTGTGAGATCAGTAGATGGGTGACCGTTGCCTCGTAACTTTCGAACGAAAGGAGATAGAGACTTGCAATCTTCAGGGTAGGTTGCGTATCCGAAAGGGGGAGTTGAGTTCGTTTTTGGGCATAATCGGTCAAACGGTTTCCGAGTTATACCCACCTGGATTATTCTTTCCTTGATAACTCAAAAAATAAATATTCGATCGAATTGAAGCTTGGTAACTAGCAGTAGAAAATCATCATAAAGACGTGTTTAAAATTTTGTAAGAACCGTACACCTAGAAAATTTGAAAAATATGACGAAAAAAAAATTTTAAGAACTGCACCCCTAGAAAATTTCAAAAAAATCACGAAAAAGAAAATTGGTTCAAGCACTACCGTGAAGTCAGAAGCTTTTGCGCATATGTTCTATTGTCCATTCTTCTGTATTGGACGAATTTACGAATTTACCATGGTAAATTCGAATTAAGAGTGTCCAATACAGGAAGAATGGACAACATAATTTACCATGGTAAATTCGATTAAGGGTGTCCAATACAGAAGAATGGACAATAGAACATACGCGCAAAAGCTTCTGACTTCACGTCAATGCTTGAACCAATTTTTTTTTTCGTGATTTTTTTGAAATTTTCTAGGGGTGCGGTTCTTAAATTTTTTTTTCTGGGTTTTCTCTCCCAAACTCTGAAAAATATCTATAAAATAAAAATTAATTATTTTGTGATTTGCTTCTGCGTAAGAAACACAAGATATTTGTCAGAAGCAATCAATTGAACAATGTTGCCTAACAAACAACAACGAAACAACATCAACGAAGAAACAACTATATCGTAACGTTTCGGAGTCTATATCAGACTCCTTCGTCAGACGCTTAATGAAAATCTTTAGAATTATTTTGTTGATAGTTATTGTGAAATTCAAGAATTGTCACATTGATAGTATTTAAAAATCACAGCTAACATAGTTTTACTTTGCATAGAAATTTCCAAGTTCCAACTCCTTCTTCAATAAATTTAGCCAAATATGGTCAATACCAATTGAGCAATTTACAAAATTGCATTCTCTGTTCAATAAAATACAAGTTGAGTCCTTAAGTTTCCTTTTGATATAGGTAATCAGGTTCTGTAATTAGAATCTTTGTATTACCTACTCCAATCCATCATGTGATCTCCTTGGATTGTACATACATGTTCAGCTATTTTTGGCGCTCTAGTTCCTCGGAACTGAGTGCTTATCAATTTGCCCAAATGTCTGTAATTTTCGAATTTTTCGATGAAAATGGTCTTAAACGATTTGGTTAGACTCACTGATCAAGAATCCGTGGTCGAAATCCATTCTGTCCGGCCGGCAGGTCCAGCCGGCCGGCCGTAGGCACGATAACTCTCGAACGGAATGAGCTAGAGAGTTGAAATTTTCAGAGTAGGTTTGGGGGATAAATATCTCAGCTGAGTTCGTTATTGGGCAAAATCGGACAGATGGTTTCGGAGTAACAAAAAAAAATTTTTTTTACAAAACAAATTCCAAATTAAATTTTTTTTAATAAGCAGTTTTATCATAAAAATCTATTCATATCATTTTTAACTCTAACAAGCTAATACTTTCTGAGATATGATTTTTCAAAATTTCAATGTAAATCGTATTTATACGTTTTCACAGAATGATAGAATTATTATGTGGGTATTCTATGAATTGTTATAATGTCAACTTATTCTCCTGAGAAATGACGTTGTTTCATTCCAGCAATCGTATAAATATGAGAATAATATCATACTTTTTGTTGGTTGATATTTTCATGCCGATGGTCAATCCATATGATGATGGGAATGGTAATGGTAAGTTAATATTATTGGGTTCAGAATATCTCCACTAAAAACAAAACTGGAATATTGGTGTATTGGAGTAGATTTGAGGAAAGATATATATTATCGTTCATCATAGAATTGAGGAATGAATATCTCGGATGAGTTCGTTGTTGGGTAGAATTCGTCTATTGGTTTTGGATTGATAATTTTTGGCACTCTTGTTGAATTTAAATTCTTCTATGATGTTTGAATTCAATTTCTGCTAAGATGAAGTTCTAAATTTCAATAATGAATCGTACTTCTATGTTTTCACTGAATGCTATAATTATTCTATCTAAGCTTTATTATTTGATCTGTGTTCATACTCGTACATTTCATCCTGTTCTATAAGAGAGAGTCAAATTCATTTCAGCTATTTCAATTTGGTTTCTTCCATGGTGCAGTTCTCATTCTCAGATTGCTCATTTAATCTAGATAAATGAACTATTATTTGAATTGAATTTCCTTTATGATGCAGTTCTATCATAGGAATAAATTGATATAATTCTCAACTCTGAGAAACCAATACTTTCGGAGATATAATTTGTCTGTTTGAACTAGAGCGCCAGAAAGCTCCTGTCCACAGGGCTTGAACCCATTTTGATTTATGTATGTCTCTATTTCTCAAGTTATTCTTATGTTCTGACTTTCTTATTATAAAAATTGTCACATTGACAGTATTTAAAAATCATAGCTAACATAGTTTTACTTTGCATAGAATATGCATAGATATGCTGTAGTCAAATTCAATTCTGTCTGTAGGTAAACACGATAACTTTCGAAAGTAGTAGTGTATGAGTTCTTTGTGGACTGCTTATACAGTGTCGTTGATATGTACGGAAACAGTCGATCTCCTGAAGTAAGATAGATAGCGAAAAATGTTACGATACAAAAGTTTTAGGTAATCATTAAAGGATACTTTGGGTGGTAAAAATGTTATTAAATGGTTTATTTCTGGGTATACTCTCCCAAACTCTTGTTCCTCGGAACAGAGTGCTCATCAACTTGGCCAATGTCTGTAATTTTCGAAGTTTTGGCTGAAAATGATCTTAAACGATTTAGTTCGACTCACTGATCAACAATCTGTGGTCGAAATCGATTCTGTCCGGCCGGCCATCAACACGATAAATATCAAACAGAATGGGCTAGTTGAAATTTACAGAGTTGGTTTGGACGATAAATATCTCGGATAAGCAATTTGGGCAAAATCAGGCGGATGGTTTCGGAGTAACGAAAAAAAAATTGTTCATTTCAAATTTCGAATTCAATTTTGTTTGAGATGCAGCCTCATTATAAGAATGCATTGATATTATTTTCATTTCTAACAAGCTAACACTTTCGGAGATATGATTTGTAAAAATTTCAATAATACATCGTACTTCTATGTTTCCACAGAATGCGAATTCTATCTTTTTGTTTTCTATCTTTGTTCACTGTTCATGAATGTAATCTTGTCAGTAGATAGGCAATACCGGTATAGAATCAATACCAGGAGAAATACATGTAAATTAGTTAGGAAAATTCTAAGTTCGATTTTAGCGAAATTGTCAATTTTGAAAATTTTTCCCGTTTTACCTATAACAGACATGCCAAATGTATTTCTGTTCTACCAAACAAAGTATGATTGAATGCAAAATGACCAATTATAGGTTATTAAAAGGTTTCTTTCTGGGTTTTCTCTCCCAAACTCTGAAAAATATCTATAAAATAAAAATTTGTTATTTTGTCATTTGCTTCTGCGTAAGAAACACAAGATATTTATCAGAAGCAATCAATGGAACAATGTTGCCTAACAAAGAACAACGAAACAACATCAACGAAGAAATAACTATATCGTAAATCAACAAGCCCAGAGCGTTCCTGCCAATCGGGTCCTTCATAAATGGCTTCGTATAATTAATATAATTATGCATATATTTCACAAGTCAAATAGACCCCAAGGGGTTCAGTGATTTGCCGAGAAAGCAAGAGCAGACGCGTTTCTGGCTTCTTGGCCTTCATCAGTACTCTGTAGCTTCTCAACAAATTCAACTAAACTGACCCGGGTTAAGCCTCTCAGAGCCGGCTTGGTCGATCATTTTAATCGCCCACGCCACCTATGAGAAGAAACACGGAAATCAGCCTTTCCCCACCAGTGAATATTTGAAGCGTGAAAACATATGCCACCATTCACTCGATATTAATCGAGAACGAGTCCCGCAGAGCTCAGACAGTATCTTCCCAATGGCCATGAACGCTGTTTAGCGTTTTCAAAAATAATAATGAAAAATGGCGATACCGTTATTGTTAATAAATCAACAAGTCCAGAGCATTCCTGCCAATCGGGTCCTTCATAAATGGCTTCGTATAATTAATATACTTATGCATATATTTCACAAGTCAAGTAGACCCCAGGGGGTTCATTGATTTGCCGAGAAAGCAAGAGCAGAGGCGTTTCTGGCTTCTTGGCCTTCATCAGTACTCTGTAGCTTCTCAACAAATTCAACTAAACTGACCCGGGTTAAGCCTCTCAGAGCCGGCTTGGTCGATCATTTTAATCGCCCACGCCACCTATGAGACGAAACACGGAAATCAACCTTTCCCCACCAGTGAATATTTGAAGCGTGAAATCATATGCCACCATTCACTCGATATTAATCGAGAACGAGTTCCGCAGAGCTCAGACAGTATCTTCCCAATGGCCATGAACGCTGTTTAGCGTTTTCAAAAATAATAATGAAAAATGGCGATACCGTTGTTAATAAATCAACAAGTCCAGAGCGTTCCTGCCATTAACCCGGGTCAGTTTAGTTGAATTTGTTGAGAGGCTACAGAGTACTGATGAAGGCCAAGAAGCCAGAAACGCGTCTGCTCTTGCTTTCTCGGCAAATCAATGAACCCCCCGGGGTCTATTTGACTTGTGAAATATATGCATAAGTATATTTATTATACGAAGCCATTTATGAAGGACCCGATTGGCAGGAACGCTCTGGACTTGTTGACACTTAACAATGCTTTGTGAATACGGCACCGGCGGCTTGTGTATCAATGCATGATTTTATTTAACTCAAAAATAATATCATCAATACGTTAATCTCTATGTAGGATCTAAACGTTTTAACGCACGTTGATTATAATTATTCTTCATGAAATTTTACACCTCCAAAAATACATGTAGCATGAACAAAATATTCTTGATTAAAATTCATCAATTTACCACCGCTTGAACATCTGATATTCTCAGAATATTCAGTTTTTTTGCAAAGCTCTCGCTCTGATGATTGAGCTGGTCATGGTAATTTAAAATGTGATTATTTCATCATATATTTCATTTATTTTTCAACTTTCGCTCTTCAGCTTTCAACATGTATCTAATGAAAGTGAAACGAATCAGGATTTTAGATTTTCGATGCTCGCGTATAGGTACATCCCATCTCACTGAAAATTTAAAACTTCGATTTCAGGGTTTTAATACAGGATGTCCTGGTAGGAATGCTACAAACGGAAACCAAATACTGAGGTTCTTGATTTTGGATATACAGGGTGATTATCGGATATTGAATGAAATTTCAAAGCTCAAAAAATCTTGAAGCTTTCAAATTTTGCAGTTTGAAATTAAAAATTCAGGACCGGAGTAGGATAATTTTGGACATTTGCTATATTTGTTAATATCGATTCAACCTGTAGGCCGAAAGAATCACGTCCTTTTGGTCATTGTAAATACATTATGAAAATCTTGGTAGGTATATTTTTGATAAATGAAGTTACCATGGCACTGAGAAAACGGTTGACAGTTCATATAAAATTAGTTAACATGTTATATTTTCTGTTCTGTTTAATTTGAATAAGAATCAAAATATATAAAAAAGAAATGTGTCGTCCCATTGATTTGTTATACTACACGGTTGCCGAAAAAATATTGTACGCAACACGCCCGAAAAAGGTTTTTTTGGATTCATAGACTCATAGACTCTGTAGAATTTTGTCTATTCGTCCAAAAAAACCCTATTTTCCAGACTTGTTACGTAAATTACTATTTTCGGCAACCCTCCGGGAAGTGCCCACTTCCCGGACGCTTTTTCTTTGAGAAAGAAGTATTTCCCGGCCTAGTCCGGGAAGTACGCATTTCCCGGACTAGGCCGGAAGAATCACGTCGTTTTCGTCATTGTAAATATGAAAATCTTGGTGGGTATATTTTTGATAAATGAA
The DNA here is from genome assembly GCA_937662695.2 of Halyzia sedecimguttata. Lineage (NCBI taxonomy): Eukaryota > Metazoa > Arthropoda > Insecta > Coleoptera > Coccinellidae > Halyzia > Halyzia sedecimguttata. The sequence continues at coordinate 47,691,696 of OW569418.2, forward strand.
GTTACCATAGCACTGAGAAAACGGCTGACAGTTCATATAAAATTAGTTGTCAACAATTTTCATGTTTTTGGCGCTCTAGTTCCTCGGAACTGAGTGCTTATCAATTTGCCCAAATGTCTGTAATTTTCGAATTTTTCGATGAAAATGGTCTTAAACGATTTGGTTCGACTCACTGAACAAGAATCCGTGGTCGAAATTCATTCTGTCCGGCCGGTCCGGCCGGCCGACCGTAGGCACGATAACTCTCGAACGGAATGAGCTAGACAGTTGAAATTTTCAGAGTAGGTTTGGGACATAAATATCTCGGCTGAGTTCGCTATTGGGCAAAATCGGACAGATGGTTTCGGAATAACAAAAAAAAAATTTTTTTTTACGGAACAAATTCCAAATTAAATTTTTTTCAATAAGCAGTTTTACCATAAGAATCCAATGATATCATTGTTAACTCTAACAAGCTAATACTTTCGGAGATATGATTTTTCAAAAGCATGACGTAAGTATATATTATAACTTCAAAAATATTGGGGTTGAAATACTCGTATTTTAGCGATTCAACGGGGAGTTCACCCAAAAATGTTTATAAATATTACGTAAATATTGAAAGCATAATTCTGTGGTTCGAGAGGGGAGAAAATTTGGTGAACGTAGATCAGGAAATTATTGATCGATTACAAGGTCATTTTTCATTATTACTTCTCTTCTTTTATACATGTTTTATGGAATATCTACTTTATTTGTAGGTACTTTAAACCTGTTTTGGGCAATTGTCATACGAAACTTGTTTGTTTGGCGCTCTAGTTCCTCGGAACATAGTGCTTATCAATTTGCCCAAGTGTCTGTAAATTTGGAATTATTGGCTGAAAATGGTCTCAAACGATTTGGTTCGACTCACTGATCAAGAATCCGAGGTCGAAATCGGTCGAGTTAGCGGATTGAAATTTGCAAGGTGGGTTTGGAGCGTAAATATCTCGGACAAGCTCGTTAATGGGCGAAATCCATCAAGCGGTTTCGGAGTTATGGCCGATTTTAGTAAAAATATTTTTTATGAATATTTCCGAAACCGATCACTCGATCTATCTGAAATTTAGCATCAAATTGTAGAATCATGACCTTCATACGCTTGTGAAGTTTTGTATTGACCAGATTACCGCAAAGTGTCAAAAAAAATTTTCCACAATAATCTCGAACGGAATGAGCTAGGTAGTTGACATTTTCAGAGTAGGTTAGGGAGATGAATATCACGGTTAAGTTCGTTATTGGGCAAAATTGGCCAGATTTAATTTGATTTCTTCCATGGTGCAGTTCCCATTCTCATGATTTGCTCATTTAATCTTGATAAATAAACTATTATTTGAATTGAATTTCCTTTATGATGCAGTTCTATCTTATGAATACATTGATATAATTCCCAAATCTGAGAAACCAATACTTTCGGAGATATAATTTGTCTGTTTGAACTAGAGCGCCAGAAAGCTCCGGTCCACAGGGCTTGAACCCATTTTTGGCGCTCTAGTTCCTCGGAACTGAGTGCTTATCAATTTGCCCAAATGTCTGTAATTTTCGAATATTTCGATGAAAATGGTCTTAAACGATTTGGTTCGACTCACTGATCAAGAATCCGTGGTCGAAATTCATTCTGTCCGGCCGGCAGCCCGTAGGCACGATAACTCTCGAACGGAATGAGCTAGAAAGTTGAAATTTTCAGAGTAGGTTTGGGGGATAAATTACTCGGCTAAGTTCGTTATTGGGCAAAATCGGACAGATGGTTTCGGAGTAACAAAAAAAATTTTTTTTTACGAAACAAATTCCAAATTAAATTTTTTTTAATAAGCAGTTTTATCATTAGAATCCATTCATATCATTTTTACTTCTAACAAGCTAATAATTTCGGAGATACGATTTTTCAAAATTTCAATGTAAATCGTATTTCACAGATTGATATAATTATTCTATGTATGAATTGACATAATGTTAACTTGACAGAAGGGAATATTGTAACTTCAAAAATATTGGGGTTGAAATACTCGTATTTTAGCGATGCAACGGGGATCTCACCCGAAAATGTTTGAAAATATTACGTAAATATTGAAAGCATAATTCTGTAGTTCGAGAGAGGAGAAAATTTGGTGAACGTAGATCAGGAAATTTTTGATCGATACAAGGTAATTTTTTTATTATTACTTATCTTCTCTCATACATGTTTTATGGAATACCTACTATTTGTAGGTACTTTAAACCTGTTTTGGGCAATTGTCATACGAAACTTGTTTTTTTGGCGCTCTAGTTCCTCGGAACAGAGTGCTTATCAATTTGCCCAAGTGTCTGTAATTTTGGAATTCTTGGCTGAAAATGGTCTCAAACGATTTGGTTTGACTCACTGATCAAGAATCCGAGTGCGAAATCGAGCCTGTCTGGCCGGCCGACCGGCCGTAGGCACGATATCTCTCGAACGAAAGGAGTTAGCGGATTGAAAATTGCAGGGTGGTTTTGGAGCGTAAATATCTCGGACAAGTTCGTTAATGGGCAAAATCCATCAAGGGTTTCGGAGTTATGGCCGATTTTAGTAAAAATATTGTTTATGAATATTTCCGAAACCGATCACTCGATCTATCTGAAATTTAGCATCAAATTGTAGAATCATGACCTTTATACGCATGTGAAGTTTTGTATTGACCAGATTACCGCAAAGTGTCAAAAAAAAAATTTGAAAATGTGGTGCAGTTCTCATTCTCATGATTGCTCATTTAATCTTGCTAAATAAACTATTATTTGAATTGAATTTCCTTTATGATGCAGTTCTATCATATGAATACATTGATATAATTCCCAACTCTGAGAAACCAATACTTTCGGAGATATAATTTGTCTGTTTGAACTAGAGCGCCAGAAAGCTCCTGTCCACAGGGCTTGAACCCAATTTTTTTTTCGCAATCCACATTAAAATATGGAAATCAGCAGCGATAGTGACAATGAAAATATGCCTTGGGAATTTTCCAATATAGCAGCCGCTGCTACAGCACAATTATTGCCTGAAAAATCAAAATCAAGGTATGAAAACGTGTATGATTCGTTCACAGTACACAGAAACAGTCAAATCCTCCACTCTGTGGAGCATGTACTCTATGTTGAAAAGTACCATTTTAGTAAAGAAAAATGTGAACATAGCCAGTTTCGCAAAAGTTCTCGCATTTCTTAAAAGGAAGAGTGTTGGTTACAAAGCCAAAAAATCAGAAGTTTTCAGCAGTGAACAGATCAGCAAATTCATTAGAGAAGCGGATAATGATACATATCTAATGCTGAAGGTGATTTTAACAAAATATTACGATTGTAGGATATAAAAGTATCAACTTAATTTTCAGGTAGCAACAATTATTGGGTTAGCCGGCGCGTGCAGAAGGGAAGAACTGACAAAAATGTCGATTGATTTAATAAACGATAAGGAAGACATGTTGCTTGTGAAAATCCCGGATTCCAAAACACAGAGAGAACTTTTGTTGTAATTGGGCAAGAAAACCTGCTGTTGTATAGGCAATATTTATCTTTACGGCCATCTCATACTCCACATAACAGATTATTCGTGAATTACAAAAAGGGAAAATGTTCGATTCGGCCTGTTGGTATCCACACTTTTGGGAGTCTCGGAATGAAAATCGCAGAATTTTTACATTTACCCAATCCGTAAAATTACACAGGCCATAGTATTCGTCGAACTTCGGCGACGTCATTTGCTGACAATGGTGAAAACATCACAAATTTGAAGAGACACGGTGGCTGGAAGTCTACCAATGTGGCTGAAGGATATATAGATACCAGGCATTTCAAACAAATTGAATCCCTTCAATATTAGTAATTGTTCGAATTTTAATATAAATATTAATATAAATAAGAATTAGAATTTTTCTGTTAACATGTGATATTTTCTGTTCTGTTTAATTTGAATAAGAATGAAAATTTATAAAAAAGAAATGTGTCGTCTCATTGATTTGTTATTCTACACGGTTGCCGAAAAAATATTGTACGCAACACGCCCGAAAAAGGTTTTTTTGGGCTCATAGACTCATAGATTTAGAATTTTGTATATTCGTCCAAAAAAACCCTATTTTCCGGACTTATTTGGCTTTAGCAATAGTTTTTGAAGGCTCTCGCAAGCAATAAAAAATTGGTTCAAGCACTGACAAGAAGTCAGAAGCTTTTGCGCGTATGTTCTATTGTCCATTCTTCTGTATTGGACACCCTTAATCGAATTTACCATGGTAAATTATGTTGTCCATTCTCCTGTATTGGACACTCTTAATTCGAATTTACCATGGTAAAAGCTTCTGACTTCACGTCAGTGCTTGAACCAATTTTTTTTTTTCGTGATTTTTTTGAAATTTTCTAGAGTTTCGGTTCTTGAACTTTTTGTTTTCGTAATTCATAGATTTAGAATTTTGTCTATTCGTCCAAAAAAACCCTATTTTCCGGACTTACGTAAATTACTATTAAGGAGTTCACTAAAAGGTTTCGTCAAAAATATTATTTTTGTTTCAGTTTTCAGTTGGCAGAACTGTGCTCGATAATTTCGCGGAGTTTGAACAACTGTTATTTAGTTTTTTTACACTGCTCCATTTTGTCAGTTCATCTCAAGTGAGTTTTGGGAATTGTACAATGGAAAAAAATGTTCATCAACGAACCTCACTTGAGATTTTGCATTGCAATTGGAGTTTGCTGCGGTTTCGGAGTTATTATACCCATCTGCTATTTTGTTGTTATTTCCTCAATAACTGAAAAAATACAAATCAAATTGAATAAGTTGTAGATTGCTGACCGGCAAATTTGTGCTCAATTTTGTGAGGATCTGAAAAAAGTAAAAAAATTTCAACAAATTTTTATATTTTAGGAATCTTTTATATTTTGTTGAAATTCCGCACAAGCCTTCGATCAGTTGTTGCCCACTTAATTTTTTCACGTGTTAAAGACTTTATTCATACTCAATTTTATGCAGTGTTTCGTGGAGGTGTATGAGGCGTGAATATACAATAGAACATGCGTGCAGAAGCTCCTGACTTCACGTTTGGGGGAAACAAATTTCACGTGTTTTTTACACCACGATAACGCTTCATCTCACATGCTATCAATATGAACGAATTTAAGAGCAGAATCTCAACAAATGTTATCGATGAACCACCATATGTCCCTGATATGACTCCGGCTGACTATTTTCTGTTTCCACAACACAAATTACGACTTCGAGGTAGCCGTTTGCAGTCGATAGAAGACAAAAAGAGAAGTTCGTAGCGAGTACATAACTCTAATTCCGAAAATGTGTTCAAAAAAAGGAATATGAAATCCCCGAATGAATAACCTTGAGAAAATAACACCTTCAAAATTTCACAATGAAATATTCATACTAATTTATGCCAAAAAATCTATTCATTACATGGATAATGATAACAGAATTTCCCAATTAGTGTTTCATTTCGATTTATAGAAAAAACGTGTTTTTTTGGGAAACAATTAAATTTTTATTGCATTCAATAGAGGAATATTTGCAAACAGAAATGAAAAACAAATTCTTAAAAAAAACATGACGTTAACTCAGGAGCTTTCACGCATGTTCTTTTATTTATTCACGCCTCACATTTTTGAAAATATTGAGAAAATAAAATGCGGCTCGAAGATTTATGCGGAATTTCAGTGGAATCTGACAAATCGTTTCTGGAATATAAAATTTTGAAGAGAAACTTTTATTCATTTTTTTGAAGAAATATTTCAGTTTTTTTTAGAGATGCAATCCTCAAGAAATTTCGTCAGCAGAGTACGCCTATTAACGAAATTAACTGTCGTATTCAGATGCGCACCTACCCAGAAAATTGCAAGTCGCTATCTCTTTCTGTTCGAAAGTTATCGAGACAACGGTCACCCATCCCATCCAGCTACTGAACTTTTTTCAATATCTCCAATAATATAAATTCGATAGCTGGAAGACTTCGGTCGTATGCTAATAAAGTTAATTCTCTCTCTATAAATTCGATCATGTTCAAATTTGATATTTGGCTTTAGCAATAGTTTTTGAAGGCTCTCGCAAGCAATAAAAAATTGGTTCAAGCACTGACAAGAAGTCAGAAGCTTTTGCGCGTATGTTCTATTGTCCATTCTGCTGTTTTGGACACCCTTAATCGAATTTACCATGGTAAATTATGTTGTCCATTCTCCTGTATTGGACACTCTTAATTTGAATTTACCATGGTAAAAGCTTCTGACTTCACGTCAGTGCTTGAACCAATTTTTTTTTTCGTGATTTTTTTGAAATTTTCTAGAGTTACGGTTCTTGAACTTTTTGTTTTCGTAATTTTTTTCAAATTTTCTTGACGGTTCATAATACAGAATGAATGTGTTAGTGATATGAACTATTTAATTATGAGAAGATAATAATTTGGTCGTCAGCCTCTGACTAATTAAATATCAGGAATAAATGGGCAATCTGCTATGATTGTCTCCAGCCTTGCTCTAGACATTTCGATGATATTTCCTTATTATTTTAAATGATAATTTTTGAAGTATTAAAGCACTGAAGATTGCTCATTTAATCTTGATAAATAAACTATTATTTGAATTGAATTTCCTTTATGATGCAGTTCTAGCATAAGAATTCATTGATATCATTCCCAACTCTGAGAAAGCAATATTTCGGAGATATGATTTGTCTAATTTTGAACAAGAGCGCCAAAGCTCCTGTCCACAGAGCTTGAACCCAATTTTTTTAATAAACAAAATAAACTTTCTAGTGATACTATCCTTACGTCTTCTTGTCGGCATTATACAACTAGTTCCCGAGTTTCAATTATATCCGATTGTATTGTTTAAGTTATTGGGACAATAAAATTGAGTCGAACATAATCGATTGAGACCATGATTGTCAAAAAATTCGATGAGTATATATATTTGGAAATGTGCGAGAAAAAAATTATTATAATTCCACAGTTTCTTGCATTCAAATATTTCATTCATCTTATCATATTTTGCTTTAGTTTCATCCGAAAAACATTCAGAAATTATGATAAAATTGTTGAATGAGTCCCTGTGAAGATCAAACTTCGAATATTTGCAAATTGTGATTGCTCTTCGTATTTCATGTAACTTCAATATAGATTTTTGGCAAGACAGTCTTAATTTGTAAATTTTTACATTGATAGACTAGAAAATGTTTGTATTTGTAGACCTGAAGATGATGGCAAACGTCCGCGAAACATCGTCCAGAAAGAAAGAAAATAAATTAATTGTAATTAAATGCATTTTTGAAAATTTTGTTTGACCATTAACTAATGTCAAAAAAATTTTGAGAACCGTACCCCTAGAAAATTTCGAAAAAATCAAGAAAAAAAAAGTTTCAAGCACTGACGTGAAGTCAGAAGTCGAATTTACCATGGTAAATTTGAATTAAGAGTGTCCAATACAGGAGAATGGACAACATAATTTACCATGGTAAATTCGATTAAGGGTGTCCAATACAGAAGAATGGACAATAGAACATACGCGCAAAAGCTTCTGACTTCACGTCAGTGCTTGAACTTATTTTTTTTTTCGTGATTATTTCGAAATTTTCTAGGGGTACGGTTCTTAAAATTTTTTTTTCGTTATTTTTTTCAAATTTTCCAAGGGGACGGATCTTACAAAATTTTAAACACGTCTTTATGTTGATTTTCTACTACTAGTTACCAAGCTTCAATTCGATCGAATATTTATTTTTTGAGTTATCAAGGAAATAATATTCCAGGTGGGTATAACTCGGAAACCGTTAGACCGATTATGCCCAAAATCAAACTCAACTCTCCCTTTCGGATACGCAACCTACCCTGAAAATTGCAAGTCCCTATCTCCTTTCTTTCGAAAGTTATCGAGGCAACGGTCACCCATCTACTGAACTGACACAAGAATGCTCGAATCTCCAACAATATTCAACCGATGGTATTAAAACTTGAAAATTGGCAGTAGAGTTAGGTTATAAAGGCTCTTGCAAAATTTCAGCAATTTCAAAGGATTAGTTACTGATATATAGAATTCTTTTTTTTTATTTTCAATGATTTATTAAAAATTTTCTACAAATACTATCCTCACGAAATTTTGCAAGAATTTTTGCGTAGGCATTCTACAACTAATTACCATGTTTGAATTAAGTCGGTTCGGTATTTTTTGAGTTAATGAGGAACAAAAAACAACCAAATTTCAGATGGCTATAACTCTAAAACCGTTTGGCCGATTTTGCTCATAAATAAACTCAAATGTCGCATTCAGATGAACAACCTAACCTGAAATCTTCAAGCCGCTATCTCTTTCCGTTCTCAGGTTATAGTGACAACAAACATATTTTTTTATAATTTTTTAATAATTTTCTAGCGATACGATTCTCACAAAATTTCACAAACGTGCTGAGGTTTATATTCTACAACTATTCACCAAGTTTCAATTCGATCGGATCTATATTGGTTGAAAACAAAATTATTACTCGGAAACCATTGGGCCTATTATGCCCATTAACGAACTTGTCCGTCCTATTGAGATGCGCCACCTACCCTGAAAATTTCAAGTCGCTAGCTCTTTCCGTCCTCAAGTTATCGTGGCAACGGCCGGACGGCCGGCCGGACAGAATCAAATTTGACCTCGAATTCTTCATTGGAGAGTCGAACCAAATCGTTTGAGACCATTTTCGTAAAAAAATTCTAAAGCTACAGACATTTGGCAAAATGATAACGCGATGTTCCCCTGAACATACGCGCAAAAAGAAAACGAGCTGTAATGATAGAAAATTCCACAATAGATTAGGAGATTAGGTATAACCAATTTCGACATCATTGACATCTCAAGAAATATCAAGGGACACTCCACCGCACCGAAATTATCCGAGGTGAAAAATTAAATCGATCAAAGCCAATTAACCAAAAATATCCAATACCACGTATTGCGTTGTTAATGTGGGTCAAGACTTCTAAGTATATCTTCTCAAAATAGTTTCCTGATTCACCTTCCCCCAGAGATCATAACAATAAATACATGTAGCGTAAGATTAATGAATTTTTCTAAACCATGACAAGCTAAACGTGGATAACAAAGGTAGGTCAATGACATTTCCGTAAATACAGTCGTTATTTCATCTCATGAGGTAACATTGTTGCTTGAGGATGTAGTGCCAAGTACATCTTATTTATAGCAGCAATGAATGGAGCTTTTGGCTATCACTGATTTGTCAGTGAATGATTTCTCCTGTAACTAAATCACTTTCACATCTCGAGGAATGGAAGTTGAAGGAACTTGCTGAAGTCATGTCAATAATTCGATGAAGAGAATAATGGTTTTAAGGAACGAATAATCAAAAACTAAGGTGCTCTAGCAGAGTTGAGCATATTACCAGGGTATTGAGAAATAGTTTATAAAATGTATTCAAATACAGAATGCAAATACTCTTTATATTTTTTATATCAAAATGCTTTTTGGCGCGCTTGTTCCTCGGGACAGAATGCTTATCAATTTGCCCAACTGTCTGTAATTTTCGAGGTTTTGGATGAAAATAATCTTAAACGATTTGGTTCAACTCACTGATCAAGAATCCGAGGTCAAAATCGATTCCATCCGGCTGTTAACACGATAACTCTCGAAAGGAATGAGCTACACAGTTGAAATTTTCAGAGTAGGTTTGGGGGATAAATATCTCGATTAAGTTGGTTATTGGGCAAAATCCTCGGCAATTACTAGTGGTTAGCTTTCCTAAAGCGTTATTCTCTTTGTATGGCTCCGTATTGCGCATTGCGTATTAACCTGGGCGTTTTCGCTCCCCAGTGTTCAACTGCATGAGACTCCACTCCGAGTACTTGCTGATTACCACAAGGGGGAAAGAATATACGTAGAGATCTATAGTTTTGGGTAGCCACAGCGAGGAGCTTGGTTGATTGAATTCCAGGTGTCACTTGTGTCTAAATTCTACTCACAAGTGATTGCTGGTTTTCTATAAACCGGTTACTTCGTAGTGTTGATTTCATCAGCGTTGATTTATGCTCCACTGATGCTTCCTAATAAGGATGAAACCGCGGTATGTAGCTATTCAACTTTGATGAAATCATACACGTTCTGTGGATTGCTCCAAAACTTTGGTTTCTGCACTCTCTTTTCAATTCAATTTTTTTATATGCAATTTCATCATAAGAATCCATTGACATTGACAATGACATCATTCTCAACTCTAACAAGCTAATACTTTCGGAGATATGATTCTTCAAAATTTCAATAATTAATAGTAATTTTATGATTTCATAGAATGAAGAACATCTGACATCAATTCATGATTGACTGATTGTAAGATTGATGTCAGGTTGATACTTTATTGACCGTGTAACCTCCGCCTAATTATGATGGTCTTTCTTTCCCCAAACGGTGTCCAACTGGCCACTACACAACCTATTTATAATTATTTCAACACTTTGCTACATAAAACCATGCACAGAGTTGGACGATAGTATGGAATGAAATTCATATTTTTTCAACCTATAACAATAACGCTGTAACCCGGTCATTGATTTTCAATATTCCCTATTTCCCTTCAACCCCTTGGTTGAAACCCTACACAACTTTTGTTTTTCAAATGTAAACATATGTCATGCGTGGACTTGTTGGAAAAATTGAATCTTATCATACCATTTTTTGTTAGTTGAGTAATTATTAGAAAATTCTAAATAATAATAATAACATCGATAAAATGGAAACAACGAAATGATTCAGAAAGTAAGCATCGAAAAGAACTTCACTACTATGCTAGGAATGAAGAAAGACTAGGAAAGGGAGTCCACCACTCAAGTTCTTAAAAAAAATACTATTAAATGGTACACAGACAGTACAAAAACCAATATAAGAGCTGGCGCAGGAGTAAATGGGGCAGGCATCAAATGCTCACTATCGCTAGGCTCCTATCCGAACGTTTCAGGTAGAAATACTCGCAACCAAAAGATGTGTGGAAATTAACCTAGAAAGAAACTATCAGAGTTGTGATATAGCAATCCATTCTGACAGTCGAGCTTCTATTAAAGCACTGAGCTCTCATGTTATCGAGTCCAAGCCAATATGGGAGTGCCAAAGAAAACTTAATATTGTATACAAGAACAACAGGGTCTCCTTGGTCTGACTTCCTGGTAACTCGGGAATTAAAGGAAATGAGGAGGCCAACACATTCTCTAAGAAAGGAGCACAAACCACCTTTATTGGCCCGGAACCCTACTGTGGGGTAGGTCGATACACCTACAAAATTGAATTTCGGATGAAAGAAGAAACTGAACGGGGTCTATTATGGAGATCTCTCCCAGGAATGGAATCTCTTCTATAAGGATATTGTCAGATCCAAGAAATATATGGAAAAACACACTGCACCTCCTCACTGGCTACCTCACAGGGCACACTGTCTTAGGAAGCTAATGATCAGATTAGGGCTAGCAGAAACTGACCACTGCAGATTCTGGGGGGAGGAGGATGAAACTCTTGATCACCTGATGACGGAATTCCTCGCTATCTCAAACCAATGCGAGGAATGCTTTGGGCAAGAAATCTGCAGGAGCGAAGACGTAGCCTCCTTGAAGCCATGCCAGATACTGGAGGGCACAATAGACCTTAAGGTTGAAGTGCAACGTTACGTCCTACAACAATATAAAACATAGAATTCTAAATAAGTTTTTGTTGTACATGCTTTTTTGGCGCTCTAGTTCCTCGGAACTGAGTGCTTATCAATTTGCCCAAATGTCTGTAATTTTCGAATTTTTCGATGAAAATGGTCTTAAACGATTTGGTTCGACTCACTGATCAAGAATCCGTGGTCGAAATTCATTATATCCGGCCGGCCGTAGGCACGATAACTCGGAATGAGCTAGAGAGTTGAAATTTTCAGAGTAAGTTTGGCAGATAAATATCTCGGCTAAGTTCGTTATTGGGCAAAATCAGACAGATGGTTTCGGAGTACCAAAAAAATTTTTTTTTTACATAACAAATTCCAAATTTTTTCAATAAGCAGTTTTACCATAAGAATCCAATGATATCATTTTTAACTCTAACAAGCTAATACTTTCGGAGATATGCTTTTTTCAAAATTTCAATAATAAATCGTATTTCAACGTTTTCATAGAATTATATAATTATTCTATGTAGGTATGAATTGTCATAATGTCAACTTATTTTCCTGAGACATGACATTGTCTAATTCCTTGCTAATAGTTGGTTCGAGAAACGTCAAAATCGACTTAGAGAGACAAGGGTAAAAAACCGTCAAATAAACCAACATGTGGCGATTCTATGTCGAAAAGTGGTGATTAAGAATATATATCCCAGGTAAGTAACGACGTTTTATTCTAATAACGGAGATCGACAAGATCGTACGAGGAGCCCGATAGCCGGTTGGTCTAGTCAGTCGGGTTTTCAGTTTCGGAACGAGAGAAGGAGGGCTCAAATCCTGGAAAGGGAATTACCCTTTTTGGCGCACTAGTTCGTCGGAACTGAGTGCTTATCAATCTGCCCAAATGTCTGTAATTTTTATTTAAGATGCAGTTTCACCATTAAAATCCATCGATATTATTTTCAACTCCGACAAGCTAATACTTTCGGAGATATGATTTTTATAAATTTCAATAATGAATCGTACGTACTTCTATGTTTTCAAAGAATGCTATAATTATTCTATCTAAGCTTTATTATATGATCTGTGTTCATACTCGTACATTTCATCCTGTTTTATGAGAAAGAGTCAAATTCATGTCAGCTATGTTAATTTGATTTCTTCCATGGTGCAGTTCTCATTCTCAGATTGCTCATTTAATCTTGATAAATAAACTATTATTTGAATTTAATTTCCTTTATGATGCAGTTCTTTCATAAGAATACATTGATTTAATTCCCAATTCTGAGAAACCAATACTTTCGGAGATATAATTTGTGTTTTCTCTTTTCATAGATGTAAACAAAATCTTATACGGAATTGAACTCAGCGTACTGATGGGTCTTATTTATTCAGTTTCCTAACAATTACATACTTAAAGAAGAAAAATATGTATAGTAATATTCCATTTTTCATAAGTTTTCCAACGAGCCCAAACAAAAAAATGGTTCAAGCATTGACGTGAAGTCAGGAGCTTTTGCGCGTACAATAGAACATACGCGCAAAAGCTCCTGACTTCACGTCAGTGCTGGAACAAATTTTTTTTTTCGTGAAGTCAGGATAGAATGCAATGATGAAAAAACTAACACATTGTCTACCTTCAATCTTTGGCATAAGAATAAATAATTATTCTAGAATAATATTACTGGAATTAATATCATATTTAAATAATCAAAGTAAAGAAAACTATAAGTTTGGTTACTAACATATTGAATGAAATTCAATTGAATTCCAGTAATATTCAATTACTTATTCTTAACTAATAAATGCTCATTGATAGATCTAAAGGTGTTGACGTGAAACATAAAGATATATTCTCATTAGTGTTAGAAAAACTGGCCTAAAATGCCTCTCTACCCATCACGAGATTTAATATCCACAAATGAGCCTCTCATCTTACAAGATCAGAAAGTGTGGTTAATTTAAATTTAAGTTTTGAAGCCTTGTCCAAAATTTCAGCTATATCATATTAAAAATAATACATAACCTTTCAAAAGTCCCCTCTCACAAATATACTCCTCTGAAGGCACATGGTTCTCTTGAAGAAGAATCGCCTTCTCTATTTCTCAAAGATATTCACTCTTGTTCATAGAAATCCCTTCAATATTTAGTGCCTCCTCCTAAGGAGGATCTCTTTCAAAACCAGGTCTGACCGCTACAGGACCCTAATGTAGGGCTATCATCTCTCATAGATTTGTGATGAAAAAATATGTCATCATGACATTCATGGTTTCGACGGTACTCGCAAAAATACAACGATTCGCATCCAGCTACCGAACTCACAAAAGGCTGCTAAGTTCTCCAAAAATATGGATCCGATGGTGTTCAAACTTGGAACTTTGCAGTAGAGTTAGGTAGAATGTTTTTCAATTATTTTCAATGATTTTTTTGAAATTTTCTAGTTATACCATCCTCACGAAATTCCGCAAGAATATTCGCGTTGGCATCCTACAACTAATAACGATGTTTGAATTATATCGGTTTTGTATTTTTCGAGTTATTGAGGAAATAACAACCAAATTTCGGTTGGGTATAACTCCAAATCCGTTTGGCCGATTATACCTATAGACAAATTCAAATGTCGCATTCAGATGCACAACCTAACCTGAAAATTTCAAGCCACAATTTCTTTCCGTTCTCAGGTTATCGTGTCATAAATAATATTTTTTAATAATTTTTTTTAAATTTTCTAGGTACACGATTCTCAAAATATTTCACAAACGTGCTTAGGTTTATATTATTCAACTATTAACCAAGTTTCAATTCGATCGGATTTATATTGGTTGAAAACAAAATTATTATTCGGAAACCATTGGGTCGATTATGCCCATTAACCCACTTGTCCGTCGTATTGGGATGCGCCACCTACCCTGAAAATTTCAAGTCGCTACCTCTATCCGTTCTCAAGTTATCGTGGCAACGGCCAGACCGCCAGCCGGCCGGCCGGACGGACAGAATGAAATTTGACCTCGAATTCTTCATCAGGGGGTCGAACCAAATAGGTTAAGACTATTTTCAGTCAAAAATTCGAAAATTAAAGACATTTGGGCAAATTGATATGCACTCTGTTCCGAGGAACAAGAGCGCCAAAAATTATGAATTTCAGACTATCGCCCAACCCAATAATTATTGAACCTTGCTATATTGCGCACTGATTGAAACATCCTTTAGTTGGGCCAATACCCGGCATTGAACCAACATGTCTTGATTGTGCACTTCTTGGGAAATCTTTGTACAGGGTCTTCCGCTTAAACATTCGCGAAAGAGGTGTCCAATCGCTTCTCGAAATCGTCCTTGTCTACTTGTCCAAGAAAATACAACTGAGAATTTGCGAAATTAATAACCGTTGTCACACCCTTCTTATTAAAGAGTTGAGTAAATCCGTCAAATTTTAATGACTCTCAATCATATTTTATTGAACAAACAATAAATCATAGATTAAATACATCTTTGTTCATGATCATGAATGTTCTAATGAAAATCTGAGGACGGCCTCAATGTTTATTCGCGAACTAGTCATGGCGAAAAAATGATTGATATTATGATCAGAAACGGGATGACGAGGTCAATCACATTGAAGTAAACGCGTAGAAAAATTGTCTCTAGACAATTTTTCCTGAAGGTTTTTCTGTAAATTTCCGAAATATCAATGATGTAGGCCATGGAAGGTGAAATTATATCATTATAATGGAATGTTGATGAGATCAGTTTAATTGGTTTGATGTAGATTAAATTGGTTCTATTACTCAATATGTTTATGTATCAGTTGAAGAAACATCAGAAATCTTGGATTGGGATGATTGCGTAATCATTAACATAATTTATTGGTAATCATTAAAGGATATTTCAGGAGATATATTCATTATTAAATGGTTTCTTTCTAGATTTTCTCTGCCAAACTCTGAAAAATATCTGTAAAATAAGAAATGTATTATTTTGTGAATTGCTTCTGTGGAACACAAGATATTTGGCAGAAGCAATATATAGAACTATGTTGCTTAATGAACATTAACGAAACAATATCAACGATGAACAACTATTCTGTAACGTTTCGGAAACAATCAGGAGAATTGATTCTCCTGTTCAATATAAGAAGCATTTTCAAGACACAAAATAACCTTTGGTCTTTATTAAAAATGTGGGAAAGCCTTGTGGACAGGAGCTTTGGCGCTCTTGTTCAAACTTTGACAAATTATATCTCCGAAAGTATTGGTTTCTCAGAGTTGGGAATTATATCAATGGAATCTTATCATAGAACTGCATCATGAAATAAAATACATTAAATAAGAATCCATTAATAGCATTGACGTGGGGTCAATCTGATTTGGCTGCACACCAAATGTGGACTCATTTTTTACGCACATGTTCTGGGGAACATCGCGTTATCATTTTGCCCAAATGTCTGTAATGTTCGAATTTTCTGCCGAAAATAGTCTCAAACGATTAGGTTCGACCGACTGATGAAGGATTTGAGGTCAAATTTGGCATAATCGGCCCAGTAGTTTCGGCCTTATACCCATCTGGAATATTATTTTCTCGATTACTTAAAAATGGGTTCAAGCCCTGTGGACAGGAGCTTTCTGGTGCTCTTAGTTCAAACAGACAAATTATATCTCCGAATGTAGGTATTGGTTTCTCAGAGTTGGGAATTATATCAATGTATTCTTATGATAGAACTGCGTCATAAAGGAAATTCAATTCAAATAATAGTTTATTTATCAAGATTAAATGAGCAATCTGAGAATAAGAACTGCACCATGGAAGAAATCAAATTAAAACAGCTGAAATGAATTTGACTCTCTCTTATAGGACAGGATGACATGTACGAGTATGAACACATATCATATAATAAAGTTTAGATAGAATAATTATAACATTCTGTGAAAACACAGAAGTACGATTCATTATTGAAATTTCGAAAACACATATCTCCGAAAGTATTAGCTTGTTGGGGTTTAAAATGATATCAATGGATTTTTATGGCGAAACTGCATCTTAAATAAAAATTGAATTTGAAATGTGTTACCTAAAAAAAAATTTTTTTTTCGTTACTCCGAAACCATTTGACCTATTTTGCCCAATAACGAACTCAACCGAGATATTGATCTCCCTAACCAATTCTGAAAATTTCAACTGCCTAGCTCATTCCGTTCGAGAGTAATTGTAGAATTCTTTTTTTTTATTTTCAAAAATTTTTTTTTACACTTTGCGGTAACCTGGTCAATACAAAACTTCACATATCGCGTATAAAGGTCATGATTCTACAATTTGATGCTAAATTTCAGATAGATCCAGTGACCGGTTGCGGAATTATTCATACAAAATGTTTTTACTAAAATTGACCATAACTCCGAAACCCCTTTATGGATTTCGTCCATTAACGAACTTGTCTGAGATATTTACACTCCAAACCCACCTTGCAACTTTTAATCCTCTAACTCCTTTCGTTCGAGAGTTATCGTGCCTACGGCCGGCCGGACAGAATCGATTTCGACCTCGGATTCTTGATCAGTGAGTCGAACGAAATCGTTTGAGACCATTTTCAGCCAAAAATTCGAAAATTACAGACATTTGGGCAAATTGATAAGCACTCAGTTCCGAGGAACTAGAGCGTCAAAAATATATTTTTGACGCTCTAGTTCCTCGGAACTGAGTGCTTATCAATTTGCCCAAATGTCTGTAATTTTCGAATTTTTGGCTGAAAATGGTCTCAAACGATTTCGTTCGACTCACTGATCAAGAATCCGAGGTCGAAATCGATTCTGTCCGGCCGGCCGTAGGCACGATAACTCTCGAACGAAAGGAGTTAGAGGATTAAAAGTTGCAAGGTGGGTTTGGAGTGTAAATATCTCAGACAAGTTCGTTAATGGACGAAATCCATAAAGGGGTTTCGGAGTTATGGTCAATTTTAGTAAAAACATTTTGTATGAATAATTCCGCAACCGGTCACTGGATCTATCTGAAATTTAGCATCAAATTGTAGAATCATGACCTTTATACGCGATATGTGAAGTTTTGTATTGACCAGGTTACCGCAAAGTGTAAAAAAAAATTTTTGAAAATAAAAAAATAAAATACGAAAAAACTTACGCCTCAGGTAAGTCTAGGATACGATATTCCGCGAACATTAGTGGGTCGGCATTCTATAATTTTACACCCGTCTTTATGTTGATATTCTACAACTAGTTTCAATTCGATCGGGTCTGTATACAGACCCGATCGAATTGAAACTAGTTGTAGAATATCAACATAAAGACGGGTGTAAAATTATAGAATGCCGACCCACTAATGTTCGCGGAATATCGTATCCTAGACTTACCTGAGGCGTAAGTTTTTTCGTATTTCAATTCCAATATAATTAAAAAATTCGGTGTTCATAGACGTCACTGAAGTCTATCATTAAAATGGTATGAAATGTATTCAAGCACTAATTCTAGTATTCATACCAGTTTTTAGCTTTCTAGGACTTTGGAAAGTAACCTAGTTTTATTAGTTTAATGGGCCGAATTGTTGTTATGGGAATTGGAGGGTAGAGTTAAGGATCTCTTAATATGTCGGTTTTTCCGCGTATGTTCTGGGGAACATCGCGTTATTTATGCGCTAATTTTAGTCTTCATCCAAAATTTTAGCTTTCGAGGACTCCGGATTATCCTAGTTTTATGAATTTAATAGGCGGAATTGCACCCCCTTTTATGAGGGTATTTTTTACAGGTAAAAGTTACAGATTTCTTATTTTTCTTCCTGTGCGCTAATTCTAGTAAGCATATCAGATTTCAGTTCTTTACTACTTCGGGAAGTTCCCTCCTAGATGATAAGTCAGTCAGTGAGGAAGTCAGTAGGAGAATCAGCATATTCAGGTATTAAAAATTGGTTCAAGCACTGACGTGAAGTCAGGAGCTTTTGCGCGTATGTTCTATTGTCCATTCTCCTGTATTGGACACTCTTAATTCGAATTTACCAATAGAACATACGCGCAAAAGCTCCTGACTTCACGTCAGTGCTTGAACCAATTTTTTTTTCGTGAAGTCAGGATAGAAACAAATGATGAAAAAATTAACACATTATTGTGTACCTTCAATTCTTCTTTAGGAGAAGAATACATAATTATTCTTGAAAAATATTACTGGAATTAATGTCATATTTAAATAATCAAAGTAAAGAAAATTATAAGTTTAGTTATTGACATATTGAATGAAATTCAATTGAATTCCAGTAATATTCAATTACTTATTCTTAACAAATAAATGTCCATTGGAGGATCTAAAGGTGATGAGGTGAAACATAAAGATATATTCTCATTAGTGATAGAAAAACTGGCCTAAAACTCCTCTCTACCCATCACGAGACTTATGGCAATTTCCATTGACACGCTCGGATCACTCGGAGCTGTCACACTGTCATATTTGACAGATATTTTCGGTTCAATTGGACAGATGCATGACAGATGAGATCGATTTCGAGTGCTCCGAGCGTGTCAATGGAAATCGCCATTAATATCCACAAATGAGCCTCTCACCTTACAAGATCAGAAAGTGTGGTTAATTTAAAGTTAAGTTTTGAAACCTTCAGCAAAATTTCAGCGATATCGTATTAAAAACAATACATAACCTTTCAAAAGTCCCCTCTCACAAATATACTCCTCTGAAGGCACATGTCTCTTGAAGAAAAATCGCCTTCTCTATTTCTCAAAGATATTCACTCTTGTTCATAGAAATCCCTTCAATATTTAGTTGCCTCCTCCTAAGGAGGATCTCTTTCAAAACCAGGTCTGACCGCTTATGTAGGGCTATCATCTCCCATAGATTTGTGATGAAATAACACGATTATCCCAAGAACATACGCCAAAAATATGTCATCATGACATTCATATTTTTGAAGGTTCTCGCAAAAATACAACCATAGACAACATATCATACGACAATTCACATCCAGCTGCCGAACTCACAAAAGGCTGCTCGGTTCTCCAACAATATGGATCCGATCGTGTTCAAACTTGGAACTCTGCAGTAGAGTTAGGTTCTGGAGGCTCTTCCAACATTCCAGCCATGCCGGACGAATAGTTTATTATATATAGAATTTTTTTTCCAATTATTTTCAATAATTTGTTTGAAATTTTCTAGTTATACCATCCTCACGAAGATCTGCAAGAATTTTTGCGTTGGCATTCTACAACTAATAACCATGTTTGAATTCACTCGGTTTTGTATTTTTCGAGTTAATGAGGAACAAAAAACAACCAAATTTCAGATGGCTATAACTCTAAAACCGTTTTGCCGAACTCAAATGTCGCATTCAGATGCAAAACCTAACCTGAAAATTTCAAGCCGCTACCTCCTTCCGTTCTCAGGTTATCGTGTCATAAATAATATTTTTAAATCATTTTTTTTAAATTTTCTAGTGACACGATTCTCACAAAATTTCACAAACGTGCTTAGGTGTATATTCTACAACTATTCACCAAGTTTGAATTCGATCGGATCTATTTTGGTTGAAAACAAAATTAATACTCGGAAACCATTGGGCCGATTATACCCATTAACGAACTTGTCCGTCGTATTGGGTTGCGCCACCTACCCCGAAAATTTCAAGTCGCTAGCTCTCTCCGTTCTCAAGTTATCGTGGCCGGACGGCCGGACTGCACCACAGAATTAAATTTCACATTTGGGCAAAACGATAACGCGATGTTCTCCAGAACATACGCGCAATAAAAACTAAAGTATAGAAGTTGGACAAATAAAACTTATTGTGTTTCATGAGTCTACTAAGTACATCTTATTCTGAGTATTGGGGCTCTTTAGTATTATCCAGGCCGGTACTATGAGAGTTTGAAAATACGCTTCGAGAAAAGACAGGTAGTGCCCAGCACATTTTAACTCGTCTTTAGATACAGGTGATTTCGTACTACAGATCCAATACCCATCCAATACTTATGGTAATAAACCTTTCCATTGAAATTATTGAATCGGAATTCACCAATCATTTAAAACTCTCGCTAAAATTCCAGTTGACTCACACAACAACAATAAAAATTCGCAGACATTTTCCTTGAAGTCACGAGTACTTGAGTATGTTCTCGACACGATGATGCAGCACCCTTTGACATTCAAGACTTCACAGATCGAATTCACACAGTTCAAATACCTTATCCGTTCTTCCAATCATCGGGTACTATAATGGAAGACCAAGAGCAAACGACGATGAATAAATTCGCCTCTTGAATTAACCAGAAGTCACGCCATTAAGGAAATTCGATAATAATATCCCGCCTTGACAAGTGTCATCAGCCGGGTAAGATAAATTCTGGTGCCGGTCAACCTGTTGAGAAACAATGAGCACCTTATTTGGTACTGGCATCAGGGTCGCTAAGGATGTGGTGCATCGATATTGGGGGTTTCCGTTGCGAAGGAATTCTCTGCGACCTTTGGAAGATTTAAAACTGCTTCACGGATGATTTGGTATTTTGTAGGGAGTGATATTGGAAAATTCACGATTGATTCCAAGAATCGATTGTCCATTCACAATCAAGAAGTTGAGCACTGAAGGTGTGTTCCAAATCGGGACGAAATAATGATCATTAAACAACTCAGGATATCTTCCATATGCAGGGTGTCCCGAAATTAAGTTAATCAAAGTGAAAAATAGGAAGAAAACTTTTTACAGTGTGTGGATAAAGTAAGGAACGAAATTCATAACTGCGTTATTGGATGCTTTCAAGCAAAACGCTCGGATAGCCCAATTTTAGTTTTTAATGAAATACCATATGTTATATAAATGTATTCAGCATTGAATACTTGATCATACCAGGAATGCAAAACTAGAAATTTTTGCGCGTATGTTCTGGGGAACATCGCGTTATAGTTTTGCCCAAATGTCTGTAATTTTCGAATTTTTTGACGAAAATGGTTTCAAACGATTAAGTTCGACTCCCCAATGAAGAATTCGAGGTCAAATTTGATTCTGTCCGTCCGGCCGTACGGCCGTCCGTTGCTAGAATAACTTGAGAACGAAAAGAGCTAGCGACTTGAAATTTTCAGGGTAGGTGGCATATCCCAATACGACGGAAGTTCGTTAATGGGCATAATCAGCCCAGTGGTTTCCGAGTAATAATTTTGTTTTCAACCAATATAAATCCGATCGAATTGAAACTTAGTGGGTAGTTGTAGAATATGAACCTAAGTACGCTTGTGAAATTTTGTTTGAATCGTATGGCTAGAAAATTTTAAAAAAAATTATTAAAAAATATTTTTGTTGTCACGATAACTTGAGAACGGAATGAGATAGCGGCTTGAAATTTTCAGGTTAGGATGTGCACCAGAACGCGACATTTCAGCATAATCGGCCAAACGGTTTTAAAGTTATAGCCATCGGAAATTTTCTGAAATTTGGTGGTTTTTTGTTCCTCATTAACTCAAAAATACTGAACCGATTGAATTCAAACATGGTTATTAGTTGTAGAATGCCAACGCAAAAATGTTTGCAAAATTTGGTGGGGATAGCATTCGTAGAAAATTTTTAATAAATCATTTAAAATTTAAAAAAAAATTCCATATATCAGTAACCATTCGTTTGAAATTGCTGAAATTTTGCAAGAGCCTTCATAACCTAACTCTACTGCTAAGTTTCAAGTTTCAATACGATGGGTTAAATATTGTTGGAGATTCGCATTCTTGTGCGAGTTCAGTAGATGGGTGACCGTTGCCTCGATAACTTTCGAACGAAAGGAGATTGGGACTTGCAATTTTCAGGGTAGGTTGCGTATCCGAAAGGGAGAGTTGATTTCGTTTTTGGGCATAATCGGTCTAACGGTTTCCGAGTTATACCCACCTGGAATATTATTTCCTTGATAACTCAAAAAATAAATAGACGATCGAATTGGTGCTTGGTAACTAGTAGTAGAAAATCAACATAAAGACGTGTTTAAAATTTTGTGAGAACCGTACCCCTAGAAAATTTGAAAAAAATGACGAAGAAAAAAATTTTAAGAATCGTACCCCTAGAAAATTTTACATTCTTACACTCTTACACTCTTAATTCGAATTTACCATGGTAAATTCGAATTAAGTGTCCAATACAGGAGAATGGACAACATAATTTACCATGGTAAATTCGATTAAGGGTGTCCAATACAGAAGAATGGACAATAGAACATACGCGCAAAAGCTTCTGACTTCACGTCAGTGCTTGAACCAATTTTTTTTTTATCAAATTTATTTTCACTTCTTCTATAACTACTTGGGCTTCGAAAATATTTTACTCTGTAGAAAATTTCAAACAATATCATAATCCCAATTTTCAGATTTCAAATATGTCCAGTTCTCCAGAAACGTCTAATAGGCACTCGAACTTGGGACACCCTGTATTATATTATATTACACTTACCTAAATGATGGTGTAAAAAATTGGTACCGGAGATTACAACTTTTTTCAGAAAATAACACATTTACTGTAAGAAATAAAAATTGGTTCCAGCCCTGTGGACAGGAGCTTTCTGGCGCTCTAGTTCAAACAGACAAATTATATCTCCTAAAGTATTGGTTTCTCAGAGTTGAGAATTATATCAATGTATTCTTATGATAGAACTGCATCATAAAGGAAATTCAATTCAAATAATAGTTTATTTATCAAGATTAAATGAGCAATCTGAGAATGAGAACTGCACCATGGAAGAAATCAAATTAAAATAGCTGAAATTAATCTGACTCTCTTATAGAACAGGATGACATGTACGAGTATGAACACAGATCATATAATAAAGAATAGATAGAATAATTATAGCATTCTGTGATAACATAGAAGTACGATTCATTATTGAAATTTCGAAAAATCATATCTCCGAAAGTATTAGCTTCTTGGAGTTAAAAATGACACCAATGGATTTTTATGGTAAAACTGCATCTTAAATGAAAATTGAATTTGAAATTTGTGACTTAAAAAAATTTTTTTTTTTCGTTACTCCGGAACCATCTGGCCTATTTTGCCCAATAACGAACTTTACTGAGATATTCATCTCCCTAACCTACTCTGAAAATGTCAACTGCCTAGCTCGTTCCATTCGAGAGTTATTTGTAGATTTTTTTTTTTTTATTTTCAAATTTTTTTTTCACACTTTGCGGTAACCTCGTCAATACAAAACTTCACATGCGTATGAAGGTCATGATTCTACAATTTGATGCTTAATTTCATATAGATCGAGCGTTCGGTTTCGGAAATATTCATAAAAAATGTTTTTACTAAAATCGGCCATAACTCCGAAAACACTTGTTGGATTTTGCCCATTAACAAACTTGTCCGAGATATTTACGCTCCAAACCCACCTTACAAATTTCAATCCTCTAACATTTTTTGTTCGAGAGTTATCGTGCCTACGGCTGGACCGGTCGGACAGAATTGATTTCGACCTCGGATTCTTGATCAGTGAGTCGAACCAAATCGTTTGAGACCATATTCAGCCAAAAATTCGAAAATTACAGACATTTGGGTGAATTGATAAGCACTCTGTTCAGAGGAACTAGAGCGCCAAAAAGGGGGAAATCCCAGTGGCAGGAGCTTTGGCACTCTTGTTCAATTTTTGACAAACCATATCTCCGAAATTATTGGTTTTTTAGAGTTTGGAATTATATCAATGGATTCTTATAATAGAACTGCACCATAAAAGAAGTTCAAATAATAGTTTATTTATCAAGATTAAATGAGCAATCTGCAATGATTTAACCTCGTGGAATAAGTTGTTGCAGCTTACACTCGGTGCAGAGTTTTCATAGGTATAGGCTGACGAACAAATTATTTTCATAGTTCAAAATATATTAATAAAATACAATCCTGTTTGCATAATTTGATAGTTCTTACAACAAACACATTCATTCTGTATTATGAACCTTAACTCAAGGAAGAATATTTGATACACAAATGTCGATTAATATGTCAGTATTTTTCTGCTAGCAACATTATGAAAATACTGTATATAGGTAAATGTCTCACTACTTGAGGAAGTAAAAGGCAATATTAGCCTCGGTGGTCAACGAACAGTAATTTTCATTTGATGATTCCATTATGTTGTTCTTTCCTATTGCCTTCATAAACTACATCATTAAAATTATACAATTCTAAATCTCCTGAAACATCATCCCTAATATTTGCACATAAATTATTCAAATGCAAAAAGTCAATATTAATTTTGATATCAAAACAGTCTTGTTTCACAAATTCGATATCGGAATCTTGTTTTTAAACGCAAAATATTTTCGAAGTACGAATTATATAAACAAACCAGAACAGAAACAAGAGCGTCAATAAATATGACGGCTCTTATAGGTAGATAAGATGACATGAATGAAGTAATGAACAGTGAACACAGATAGAACACAAACAGATAGAATTCGCATTCTGTGATAACATACGATGTATTATTGAAAAGTTGAAAAATCATATCTCCGAAAGTACTAGTTTGTCGGAGTTGAGAATTATATCAATAGATTCTTATGAAACTGAATCTAAAAAAAAATTAATTTGAAATTTGTAATGTAAAAAGATTTTTTTTTCGTTATTCCGAAACCACCTGGCTGCTTTTGCCCAATAACGAATTTAACCGAGATGTTTATGTCCCAAACCTATTCTGAAAATTTCAACTCTCTTGCTTATTCCGTTCGAGAGTTATCGTGTTAACGGCCGGCCGGATCGCTTTTGACAACGGGTTCTTGATCAGTGAGTCGGACCAAAACGTTTGAGACAATTATCAACCAAAAATTCGAAAATTACAGACATTTGAGCAAATTGATAAGCATTTCGTTTCGAGGAACAAGAGCGCCAAAAAGAGGTTAATAAATCAATTATACTCTAAAACCGCTAGAGATCGGGATGAGGAAATTGATACAGAAATAATCAAGAGGCTAAGTCAAATGGAGATAGCAATTTACAGGTACTTCCATTTGAAAATTCAAAGTGTACTTTTGGATATAAAACTGGTGGTTACTAACCAAGAAACAAAATTTTCAATAAAATACCTTACCTCCAGTCCAGAGTATCATCGAATGTGGATCACCCTGTATTCTAATAACATCATTTAAAATTTCCATTTCAGTCATTTATTTTTTTTAAATATTATTAACGTTAATAATATTTAAAAAAAAAATTATGTTCCATGATTAATTTAAGGTTTTTAATTTTGCAACAACGAAAATTATTAATAAAAAATTGAAAAATAAAATTTTTTTTAATTTTTCCAACGGGATTCTATTCTTAAGCCTTTGAAGAATTGCTCCAAGAGAGGAAAAAAATCTAAAACTTATAGTTTAGCAATTATCACACTTGCAATGTTAATGTGCAAGCAGAAAAAAGTTATTTATTAACTATTGAATAACTAAATGAAAAATTATTATAAAAATTTAGTTCAAGCGGATTATTATTCATTCATCTATTCAGTTGCTGCCTGAATTTTTTCAATTTTTTTTTTTATATTTACTATGTTTAAAAAATGTTTATTGTTGAAGTGCCCGAAGTGGACGTGGCTTCTCCAAGCCAGAGTACCCGTTTTCGGCCGTATTTTCATCCCTCTGGAAAAATTATAAATATTTATCGTACAGTTTCGGAAGTCCAGACTTGTTTTTGGAAATTTCCTCCTCTTTTTGAATATTTTTTCAGATTTGGAAAATAATCATTAGTTTTTGAGATATTTACAAAAAACTAAAACCCCTTTTTTCTTTTCAGTTAATTGTTAATAACTTTTACAATTTTTGCAAGCGGAACTTCATTTTTTTCAAAAATCATCTAGATGCCAATCCGAATCGAAAAACACCTCAAACATAATTTTCGGAGACTGCTGAAAAAAGTTGGTCCAAATAGCACTTGTTGACTAGACTATACAAGGATTCTAGAATAAGGATTTGAAGCTCTTATGTAGGTACTCCAGAAATTGCATCGTCTTGGAAGTTCCCAATTGTTTCTCTTTTGCGATTTAATTCATTTATATAATTATTAGAGATAACTGTAGTACTTTAGGAACTCATTTTGTACCTAAATATGTATTTAGTTGTAATATTTAAATTCAATTAGGTTATGTTTCCATGAAATATAAGGGAAGGGAAATTTTGAACGAAAGTCGTTGCTTTTGAACGACATAATCGTCGAAATTTTGGACGACAGCGTCGTTGGTTTTGGCCGACAAAATCGTCTCATGAATTTTCGCCTTAAATCTGGATACCTATGTTGATAGATGCCTTCAAACTCCCCTCATATTTTTAGCATCGATGGAAATCAACCACGGAATGAACACAATCAATAAAATTGTGTATACAGTTTCTCTATGTCCGCATTGTTCGCGAGATAATGTATATGTTTACAAATCGGTTTTATGCAGGAGATGAGGTGAAAATTGTAAATAGATAAATTAATACAGATTCTTCATGTCAAATTATTCTGCGAGACGATATATTTATATGTTTATATTAGGTTCATATCAAATTTATGCGGAAAGAGCATAGACATTATAAAGTCTTTTATTTTTCCAATAAATCAGACATTATCTTAAAAAATATTGGTTCAAGCACTGACGTGAAGTCAGGAGCTTTTGCGCGTATGCTCTATTGTCCATTCTCCTGTATTGGACAGTCTTAATGAAATTTACCATGGTGATTTCGATTAAGCTCAATGGAAAAATAATTAATCAAGAATAATTAATCACTGAATTTATATTCCAGGTGTCTCTGCAACTTCTACATCCGGAATTTGGATTCCTTGGTCATTGGTGTGGCGGCACATTAATAACCCAAGACTGGTTATTGACGGCTGCACATTGTGTCAAAAAGTGAGTAGAAGAATGTACTGTCAATAGTAAATCTGATGCGCCCACACACTATTCGCTCTTTTTCGTAGGTTTTCATCGCATCGATAAAACACGTTGCATCGTGCCATATACGAAGTCTGTAGTAGTAAACCGAAGACAAAGACTATACAGGGTGAATCTGTAAGATGTACACTAATGATAACCATAGATTCTTATCGTCAAATGAAACACTTTTTTCATTTACCATTTTTCCAAATTCGGTTCAGGTATAAAGATAGGGGCTGTTGAAATTTCGAAAAAAATCAGTTTTTTTATTTTGTTGCTTTGACAACCTTATTTCGAATAAAATGAATGTAGGTTTGAAGTTCCCTTAACAATGATGCATATTTTCCAAATATTAGTTTTTTCCTACCTCTACTGCTTTTCTAGTTATAGAGTTGTGGATTCATAAAACTAAACGAAATTACCATAAAGAAAGCAGATACAGTTTTTCTTGTGTCATTTCAAGAATACTCAATCATTTTAGAACATTAAATCATTTCTAATCATTTCTCCTTAAACTTACCGTCCCCGAGATATTCTTCATTGAATGTTATAAAATGGGAAACTACAGAAATTTCACTACTTTTATGGATCTGCCCCTGATCGTTGGAATCACGAATCAAACTGTAAACCACGTTATCGTACCTTTTTCTCGTCCGCTATTAATTTCATAGACAATTTATATGCAGGAGTGCATTAGCCGATTGTTAAATATTTAAACGCTTATAACTTTTCAGCTGAGTCGACTTTAGAAAAATTGTAAATTAAAAAAGTGATATTTGATCAGAGGAATCTATGGTTAAAAACAATGTACAATTTTAAGACTCACCCTGTATAAATATCCAGAATTTGTCCATTTGAAATTTTGCACTCTTAATACAGGGTGTCTGGAGATGATACCGACAAAACTTATGGGGTTATAGGGACAGCTAATATGACCTTTTTCTCGTCCGCCATTAATTTCATAGATAATTTATTTGCAGGAGTGCATTAGCCCATTGTTAAATCTTTCAAAGCTTATAACTTTTTAGCTGAGTCGAATTTAGAAAAATTGTGAATTAAAAAATTGGTTCAAGCCCTGTGGACAGGAGCTTTCTGGCGCTCTAGTTCAAACAGACAAATTATATCTCCGAAAGTATTGGTTTCTCAGAGTTGAGAATTATATCAATTTATTCTTATGATAGAACTGCATCATAAAGGAAATTCAATTCTAATAATAGTTCATTTATCTAGATTAAATGAGCAATCTGAGAATGAGAACTGCACCATGGAAGAAACCAAATTAAAATTGCTGAAATGAATTTGACTCTCTCATATAAAACAGGATGAAATGTACGAGTACACAGATCATATAATAAAGCTTAGATAGAATAATTATAGCATTCAGTGAAAACATAGAAGTACGATTCATTATTGAAATTTAGAACTTCATAGAAGAATTTAAATTCAACAAGAGTGCCAAAAATTATCAATCCAAAACCAATAGACGAATTCTACCCAACAACGAACTCATCCGAGATATTCATTCCTCAATTCTATGATGAACGATAATATATATCTTTCCTCAAATCTACAATATTCCAGTTTTGTTTTTAGTGGAGATATTCTGAACTCAATATTATTAACTTACCATTACCATTCCCATCATCATATGGATTGACCATCGGCATGAAAATATCAACCAACAAAAAGTATGATATTATATTATCATTCTCATATTTATACGATTGCTCGAATGAAACAACGTTATGTCTCAAGAGAATAAGTTGACATTATAACAATTCATAGAATACCCACATAATAATTCTATCATTCTGTGAAAACGTAGAAATACGATTTACATTGAAATTTTGAAAAATCATATCTCCGAAAGTATTAGCTTGTTATAGTTGAAAATGATATGAATGGATTCTTACTATAAAACTGCTTATTAAAAAAAATTTAATTTGGAATTAGTCTTGTAAAAAAAAATTTTTTTTTGTTACTCCGAAACCATTTGTCCGATTTTGCCCAATAACGAACTTAGCCGAGATATTTATCCCCCAAACCCACTCTGAAAATTTCAACTCTCTAGCTCATTCCGTTCGAGAGTTATCGTGCCTACGGCCGGCCGGACGGCCGAACAGAATGAATTTCGACCACGGATTCTTGATCAGTGAGTCGAACCAAATCGTTTAAGACCATTTTCATCGAAATATTCGAAAATTACAGACATTTGGGCAAATTGATAAGCACTCAGTTCCGAGGAACTAGAGCGCCAAAAGGGTTTTATTTGATCAGAGGAATCTATGGTTAAAAACAATGTACAATTTTAAGACTCATCCTGTATAAACAAACAATATCCAGAATTTGTCCATTTGATATTTTGCACTCCTTATACAGGGTGTCCGGAGATGAAACCGACAAAACTTATGGGGTTATAGGGACTGCCAATATGATCGCATAATGCCATATACAAATGGCCAAAACCGCTTTGTTACTGATATACAGAGTGATTTGTAAATTTAGACAAAAAATTCAATTCACTATATTAAATACATGGATTAGCCTATTTAGTGAAACAATTAAATTAAAAGGCCTCAATAAGTAGCTGTTTGAAGGAAACCGATAATTTGTCGAAAATCTCAGCTCAAATCTACGGGAAAAATTTACAGGAACTTGTTAAAAAAGTTTCAGGCATCATTTCAGTAAAAAGTTATTATTTTAAATTTCTTCTCTCAAGAAATTGATTGTCGGATGAAGTACCATTAAAATGAATTCAGCCACTGGCCATTAAATTTCAGAAAATCCATTCAAATTGTTGGAAAATTTCAAAAAATTGTAGGTACTTAGGAACACTTGAAGGTATAAGAATGTATAAGAGAAAAGATGTTTTACTCAATAATGATCTAACCCCTATAAAAACTCATTGTTCTCAAAAATCAGTTTATGACTAAGAGTATACAGGGTGTATCTGAATAACACCGAAATTATGTCAGGGGTGATTCTGTGATGAAAATCAAGATGGTTATTTCGTTTAAACTTTTATGAAAAACCTCCCTCCGGAAAGGTAACACCTAAGATTAACAAAAAAAAAATGTATCTCTTTTATATTTCCCTTGTATATTAAAAGTCTTCAAGGAATGTAAGAGAATGGATGATGAAGAAAATAAAGCAAATCTTCCACTTCAACTTCCAAAAATTCCGCCTCGGGGCTTTTTGGAAATGCATTGCATTTTTTCTCGTAAATGCTTAAGTTTTCGAAAAAACTGGTTGAGATATAAAAGTTAGTATATGAATGGAGCTTTTCAGTCATGTTTTTTCAAAAGGAAAATTTCTATCCAAAAAAAAGTTGTGAGAAAAAATATCGTAGGGGTTCCAAAATGTGTAGTTTTTTGCGCGTATGTTCTGGGGAACATCGCGTTATAGTTTTGCCCAAATGTCTGTAACTTTCGAATTTTTTGACGAAAATGGTCTCAAACGATTAAGTTCGACTCCCCAATGAAGAATTCGAGGTCAAATTTGATTCTGTCCGTCCGGCCATCCGGCCGGCCGTTGCCACGATAACTTGAGAACGAAAAGAGCTAGCGACTTGAAATTTTCAGGGTAGGTGGCGCATCCCAATACGACGGACAAGTTCGTTAATGTGCATAATCGGCTCAGTGGTTTCCGAGTAATAAGTTTGTTTTCAACCAATATAACTCCGATCGAATTGAAACTTGGTGCGTAGTTGAAGAATATGAACCTAAGCACGTTTGTGAAATTTTGTGCGAATCGTTTGGCTAGAAAATTTTAATAAAATTATTAAAAAATATTTTTGTTGTCACGATAACTCGAGAACGGAATGAGATAGCACCTTGAAGTTTTCAGGTTAGGATGTGCACCAGAACGCGACATTCCAGTTTGTTTATGAGCATAATCGGCCAAATGGTTTTTGGAGTTATAGCCATCTGAAATTTTCTGAAATTTTTGGTTTTTTGTTCCTCATTAACTCGAAAAATACTGAACCGATTGAATTCAAACATGGTTACTAGATGTAGAATGCCAACGCGAAAATGCTTGCAAAATTTGGTGAGGATAGCATTTGTAGAAAATTTTTAATAAATCATTGAAAATAAAAAAAAAAATTCTATATATCAGTAACTATTCGTTTGAAATTGCTGAAATTTTGCAAAAGCCTTCATAACCTAACTCTACTGCCAAGTTTCTAGTTTTAATACGATCGGTTAAATATTGTTGGAGATTCGAGCAGTCTTGTGTGAGTTCAGTAGATGGGTGACCGTTGCCTCGATAACTTTCGAACGAAAGGAGTTAGGGACTTGCAATTTTCAGGGTAGGTTGCGTATCCGAAAGGGAGAGTTGAGTTCGTTTTTGGACATAATCGGTCTAACGG
Organism: Halyzia sedecimguttata; assembly: GCA_937662695.2. NCBI lineage: Eukaryota > Metazoa > Arthropoda > Insecta > Coleoptera > Coccinellidae > Halyzia > Halyzia sedecimguttata. The sequence continues at coordinate 47,723,550 of OW569418.2, forward strand.
TTTCCGAGTTATACCCACCTGGAATATTATTTCCTTAATAACTCAAAATATAAATATTCGATCGGATTGGTGCTTGGTAACTAGTAGTAGAAAATCAACATAAAAACGTGTTTAAAATTTTGTAAGAACCGTACCCCTAGAAAATTTGAAAAAAATGACGCAAAAAAAAAATTTAAGAACCGTACCCCTAGAAAATTTAAAAAAAATCACGAAAAAAAAAATTGGTTCAAGCACTGACGTGAAGTCAGAAGCTTTTGCGCGTATGTTCTATTGTACATTCTTCTGTATTGGACACCCTTAATCGAATTCACCATGGTAAAATATGTTGTCCATTCTCCTGTATTGGACACTTAATTCGAATTTACCGTGGTAAATTCGAATTAAGAGTGTCCAATACAGGAGAATGGACAACATAATTTACCATGGTAAATTCGATTAAAGGTGTCCAATACAGAAGAATGAACAATAGAACATACGCGCAAAAGCTTCTGACTTAACGTCAGTGCTTGAACCATTTTTTTTTTTTTAATAAATAATATTTACCAAGTTTCGTGTCTTCATCTTGATATACAGGGAAAATAAAAAAGACAAACATTTTTTGGCGCTCTAGTTCCTCGGAACTGAGTGCTTATCAATTTGCCCAAATGTCTGTAATTTTCTAATTTTTCGATGAAAATGGTCATAAACGATTTGGTTCGACTCACTGATCAAGAATCCGTGGTCGAAATTCATTCTGTCCGGCAGGCCGTAGGCACGATAACTGTCGAACGGAATGAGCTAGACAGTTGAAATTTTCAGAGTAGGTTTCGGAGATAAATATCTCAGCTAAGGTCGTTATTGGGCAAAATCGGACAGATGGTTTCGGAGTAACAAAAAAAAATTTTTTTTACAAAACAAATTCCAAATTACATTTTTTTCAATAAGCAGTTTTACCAGAAGAATCCAATGATATCATTTTTAACTCTTAAAAGCTAATACTTTCGGAGATATGATTTTTCAAAATTTCAATCGTATTTCTACGTTTTCACAGAATGATAATAATTATTCTATGTATGAATTGTCATAAGGTCAACTTATTTTCCTGAGACATGACATTATCTAATCAATCGAAGAATTATGAGAATAAAGTGTATTCCGAAATGTGAGCGAAGTGAGAAAAATCTCAGTTGTTTGCTCCGTAATTAGTTTTTCTCAGAAAAGTCTTACATTTCGGAACGGAACATGAAGTAAGAGATCTGAGAGTAGTGAGACTGCTTTTCATCCATAGACATAGAATGCTCAGTTCTCTCAATTTATGACGGGACTGACGGAAGGGAATATTATAACTTCAAAAATATTGGGGTTGAAATACTCGTATTTTAGCGATGCAACGGGGACCTCACCCAAAAATGTTTGAAAATATTACGTAAATATTGAAAGCATAATTCTGTAGTTCGAGAGAGGAGAAAATTTGGTGAACGTAGATCAGGAAATTTTTGATCGATTACAAGGTAATTTTTCATTATTACTTCTCTTCTTTCATACATGTTTTATGGAATATCTACTATTTGTAGGTACTTTAAACCTGTTTTGGGCAATTGTCATACGAAACTTGTTTTTTTGGCGCTCTAGTTCCTCGGAACAGAGTGCTTATCAATTTGCCCAAATGTCTGTAATTTTGGAATTTTTAGCTGAAAATGGTCTCAAACGGTTTGGTTCGACTCACTGATCAAGAATTCGAGGTCAAAATCGATTCTGTCCGGCCGGCCGGCCGGTCGGCCGTAGGCACGATAACTCTCAAACGAAAGGAGGTAGCGGATTGAAATTTGCAAGGTGCGTTTGGAGCGTAAATATCTCGGACGATCTCGTTAATGGGCGAAATCTTTCAAGTGGTTTCGGAGTTATGGCCGATTTTAGTAAAAATATTTTTTATGAATATTTCCGAAACCTATGACTCGATCTATCTGAAATTTAGCATCAAATTGTGCAATCATGACCTTTATACGCATGTGAAGTTTTGTATTGACCAGATTGCCGCAAAGTGTAAAAAAAAATTTGAAAATTTAAAAAAAGTTATTCTACAATAACTCTTGAACGGAATGAGCTAGGTAGTTGAAATTTTCAGAGTAGGTTAGGGAAATGAATATCTCGGTTAAGTTAGTTATTGGGCAAAATTGGCCAGATTTAATTTGATTTCTTCCATGGTGCAGTTCTCATTCTCAGATTGCTCATTTAATCTTGATAAATAAACTATTACTTGAATTGAATTTCCTTTATGATGCAGTTCTATCATAAGAATACATTGATATAATTCCCAACTCTGAGAAACCAATACTTTCGGAGATATAATTTGTCTGTTTGAACAAGAGCGCCAGAAAGTTTCTGTCCAAAGGGCTTGAACCCATTTTTTCTGTTAATCTTCGGAGGGGTGTAAATTTTCCGTGGGAAGGTTTTTCAAAAAATGCTACCTATACCAAATAGCCTCCTTAATTTCCATCACTGAACCAACCTTCAAATTTTTTCGGTGTTATTCAGATACACCCATTCTTTAGTACAGTAGCTCAGATGATGGAAACATTGTTTCGAAACACATTTCAGACGATAAAATATTTATTGGCAAGAGTTTAGTTAATAGTGTAGTGTACAGATTGTTAAATATTATTTTCCAAATGGTGATAGTTTTAGATGAGATGAAACTATGTTGTATCTGATATCCATGAGCTATCTCGTAATATCATCTGACATTACAATTCCATCATAATTAAAATATTCCTAGGGGTAATGATAGATGAAATGTTTCATTCAACGTCCAGTTCCTAATTATAGAAAGATTGATCTCTTATCCTCAATGTATTTGCTGACCGCTGTCACTTGTCAGATGGTAATTTGGTACCTTATTTCTTGGGCTGGTCAGTATAATTCAATATAATTGGAGGATCAGTTGGGATAACAGAGTGTCCAAAATAGAATTGTGGGCAAGGTGGAAGGATGTTATGAAAGCTAAACACTAATTAATACCATTTCAAGAGTCTCGAGTTCGACTTGTGTTGAAAACCTTCAAATTGTCTTAATCCTGAGATGTATCATGGCTGATATCACAAGAGAGAAACTGTTACAATCTGAATGAATATGAGATGTCAAAATGCTACTGCAGATTAGAATCTAAGAAAAGTGGATCCTACATATTAGTTTAAATCATTAGATAGGACTGAAATTTCTACTATTGTTAATCTATCACTGGATAAAGTGTGTGAATTATCAGCCTGCTAAACAGTGCGCGTCAAAATTATGGAACAAATTCATTTTCCCAGAAGAAAAATATTTGGCAACAAAATCCTGAAACAGGTCAATTTTTTTTTCACTATTACCAATTTCTTATGCATTTTTGAAGGATTTTTGTTGCACCCTGTGCCATCCCCATCAACCCTCTAAATTTTTTAAATTGGGACTGTAGGTCATGTGGTACTTTTTTGGCAAGGTCTTTGTATCTTTTTTACAGGCGTGCAGAAATTTTCAAGAGAACATTTTTATTTTTTGAAAAATAGTTAGTTCAAAGAGTTTTTCAGTATGTGCACATTGTCATGGCTCATTTACTTTGAGACGACTGTACCTGGTGAAATTTGTCACCGAATGAAAGTCGACCATTACAGTTTTGTTCATGCACAACTGGGGTTAATGGGGATGGCACAGTGTGCAACAAAAATGCATGAAAATTTGGTAAAGGTGAAACAAAAAGTTTCCTGTTTCAGGATTTTGTTGCCAAATATTTTTCTTCTGAGAAAATGAATTTGTTCCATAATTTTGACGAGCACTGTATAATTGAGGTGAATCTTGTAGTGATTTCTGTTTATAGATCAACATTGTTGCATTCTGAATTTTTATAAAGTAGAGTTAATTTCTATAATAGTAGCGCCATCTGTAGAAGGGAATCTCCGGCTCCATATCCCGTATCGATCGAAGGTCGATAATATTGCGATCCTTGTTTCTCTCAGATGATGATGCTCTCATTTTCTTTGTCAGCATAATTACCTCTTTGATTGCTGTTAAGCTGCACCACAGTCCTTCAAAGGATTAAAATTTAAATATAGAATTTCGTCGGATTTGAATCGATTTAATCCAAGTCAGGGTGAAAACTGATCTTTTTTGGGCTCCCGCGGGTATAATACCTATCCTAGGTAGATAGGGCAGATATTCGGTGTACAGATCCTTTCTAAAACTTTTCTCCATTTAGAGAACGAATTAGATATAATCATCTTCCGCACTCTTCCTTTTTTTTCCGATCAATTAACGAGGAAAAATAGTAAGGATAAATAAATGAAAAAGATAAAATAATTCTAAGGAAAATAGTCGAAAATTACGCACAATTATGTAGGTACCAATACAACTATTTGCAGTGCTAACAATTTGTGGTGTTGGAAAAAAAAATCAGAAAACACACTAGTTTTTCTTATTGAATATCTAGGTACATATGTTCATACGGAATAGAAAAACAAATTATTCTATGAGTTAAAACTTTGAAGTACTTTATCATCACTAAAACAGTAACTACACTCTTGTCCACTACAGTTTTTGTCATCTGATAATTGTTTCGGAAACAAAGTTTCCATCTTCAAAGACCAAGCGTTACTAAAGCATGCAAACAATTTCTACAATCTAGTATGGGTTGTCATTATATCCTTATACATAAACCGATTAGTGAAAATAATGGATTGTTAATAAGGGTTAGATCATTATTCAGTGAAATATCTTTTCTCTCATACATTTCATTGGAATTTTTCAACAACTTTGACGGAATTTTGTGGAATTGAGTGGCCAGTTGTTAAAACGTGATTTTCAACAGCAGATTTATCGATGTTGTTGTTCCTAACGTGTCCCGTATTCTCTTTATACCATGTGAGAATGTTTCTGGTTGTTTGCCCGACGTAACACTTGTGATAATCTAAATATTTAATTTCATATACAGGGTGAGTCTTTGAACACTGCATTAATTTTAACCAAAGATTCCTCTCATCAGATGAAACACTTTTTTCATTTAACATTTTTCCAAATTCAGCTCAGGTAAAAAGATTTAGGCTGTTGAAATTTTGAAAAAAAAATCAGTTTTTATTTTGTACCTTTGACATCCTTTTTTCGAATGAAATGAATGTTGGCCTAAAGTTTCTTATAACTATGATACATATTTTCCAAATATTAGTTATTTTCTACTTCTACTGGTTTTCTAGTTATAGACTCGTGGATTCATAAAACTAAACGAAATTAGCATAAAGAAAGCATATAAAGTTTTTCTTGAGTCATTTCAAGAATATTCCATTGTTTTAGAACATTATATTATTCTTCATCATTTCTCTCTTTTATGGATCCGTCCCTGAGCGTTGGAATCCCGAATCAAGCTGTAAACCACGTTACCATGCCTTATTCTCGTCCGCCAACAATGTCATAGATAATTTATATGCGGGAGTGTATTAGCACATTGTGAAATCTGGAAAAATGGTAAATGAAAAAGTGTTTCATTTGATGAGAGGAATCTTTGGTTAAAATTAATGCAGTGGTAAAAGACTCACCCTGTATACACGATTTTAACATATCCGGAGTTTTATCGAATGTATTTCCTAGCAGTTGTTTAATTTTCGTGGAACTTTTGGAAGCCAGTTTTATATCAACCTTATTAAATAAATTCAAGAGTTTGTTGTTCGTTTTTGGATGGAACGTGAAAGCATGGAAACCTTTTACCGTTTTTGGCGTTCTTGTTCCTCGGAACAGAGTGCTTGTCAATTTGCCCAAATGTCTCTAATTTTCGATTTTTGGAACTCTCGAACAGAATGAGCTAGGCAGTTGAAATTTTCAGAGTAGATTTGGGAGATAAATATCTCGGTTATGTTCATTATTGGGCAAAACTAGGCCAGATGATTTCGGAGTAACGAAAAAAAAAATTTTTTAACTTACAAGATGCAGTTTCTCCATAAAAATCCACTGATATCATTTTCAACTCTAATTAGCTAATACTTTCGGAGATATGATCTTTCGAAATTTCAATAATGAATCGTACTTCTATGTTTTCACAGAATGCTATAATTATTCTATATATGAATTATTATATGACCTGTGTTCATACTCGTACATGTCATCCTATTCTATATGAAGGAGTCAAATTCATTCCAGCTATTTTAATTTGATTTCTTCCGTGGTGCAGTTCTCATTCTCAGATTGCTCATTCAATCTTGATAAATAACAACAAATATTGTCAAAGTTTGAACAAGAGCGCCAAAGCTCCTGTCCACAGGGCTTGAACCAATTTTTATTTCTTTCGTTAGGGTAATGTTACTGAAGAGATTCTTTATGTAAGTTGATAATTTTCTGGAATAGTTGATGACTATACCCGTTGCTTTCGGCAATTTGGAAAATAATTTTTCTTTCTTTCTTGAAGTTTACATTGTTTAGCGGAACATTAAATAACCGGTTGACGAGGAAATGTAAGCTGGCTGTTTTATGTAAGCAGGGAGCTACCGAATCGGATGAACTGTAACTATCCGAATTGGTAGGTTTTCTAAAAATGTCAAAACTGGCAACATGGCGTCTCAGTCAAGTGAGTTCAACCAATTCTACAGATTACTTACTTTTGTTAGGTTCATAATAAGTCCGCAGTGAACTCAAACTAGAATGTACTTTCTCTATTTCAGTATCGTAATGAGTCCATTCCAGCACTGAAAACAGTGCTGGAATGAACTCATTCCCGCATTGTTTCTAGTTATATTTATCGTTTTGTGGTAGTCAGCACTGACATTCGATCCTATCAAATTTCAACACACGTCAATTGACAATACAATATAATCTGGATATAGTGAAATAATTGTTGAGGAAAAGCTTTATTTTCATTAAAAAATATGGTACTAGAGATTTCCTTCTTGCTAATTTTGAATCATTCATGCTATTAGGAAACTGTTTTAAATCTGATCTCCATGCCCTACGTACGTTTCAAATTCAAATTCCGTAATCAGTCAAATTTCGTAACAGTCACACCAACTACCAAGATACAATACAAAAGTCACTAGGATGTATAATTTTTCATTAAATTTCAACAGTATATTATAAAACTTGCCTGAAATAGAGAAAATATCGTATAATACTCGTTGCAGAAGGCAATTCCTACACTCATGCGTTCGAAAACTCGCTCCTTCGTCGCTCGTTTCCGAATTTCGCATTCGTGTTTTAATAGGAGCCCATTCTGCAACTTGTTTTAGAATATACTACTATTATCATGACCATGTTGAGCATGACAGTTAACGAAAATCTTCAGAATTATTTTTTGTTCTTTGCTATTCTGAAATTTTGAAAGCAATCAACAAAAACAAATTGGTTCAACCACTGACGTGTATGTTCTATTGTCCATTCTCCTGTATTTGACACTCTTAATCGAATTTAACATGGTGCATTCTATTTGCCATGGTAAATGGGTATGTATAATTCCGAAACCGCTGGGCCGATTATGGCCAACAGCGAATAGGGCTTTAGCGAGAGCGAGATTTTTCTCGTCTCGTCTCGGAAAAGCGAGACGAGACGAGACGTTTTAAGTCTCGTTAAATTTTTTGTATGAAGTTTTATATACGACTCGACTTTTTTCAACACCCACAGAAAACAATTGAATATGAAGAGTTTCCACTATAATTACCAATATATTTTGTCTATATTATACATCGATCGTTGTAGAAATATACGATTTTTTAGAAGATTATTAATTCGTTATGACCTTGCGATAATTGAGATTATTTTTCAAGAAAAAATAGAATTCACAACCATAAAAACGGATGCCATTATGAATTCAATACTTAACGGACAACTTCTATTGCCCCTAAATCTCAATGCTTTGAAAATTTCATCCCTATCTGAACATCTTGAGAAATTCATTCTCTTGTGCTCCTTGTAGTGAAGATGTGTACAATTATTATATATATATATATCAGTGGAACTATGTATAATAAAACTGGTAAAGAAATGAAGCTATTCAATGTTTCGAAAAGTGTTAATAATATTAAGAGGAATACGCCAAGAACACCCTTAATGATCTACCCACTGGGAAGTTCTTCTTTGAAAACTATACCAAATTGTACAATTCTATTAAAAAATGTCTCGACATCGATAGCCTATTTAAAACATCAACAAAACTTTCGAAATATTGGAAGGCTGAGTTTGAAGAATATTTGCTGTTAGAAAGAGCAAATAGGAATTAAAATATTTTACAGTGATGAAAAAGTTCTTCCTACACTTTCCAAGATGGCCGATGATTTATTAATGGCTACATCCGTACCTATTGAAAGATTATTTTCCACAGCAGGTATGATCATGGCAGAAACACGTACATCATTGAAAAATGATGTGATGCAAGCGTGATTATGTTTGAATTCTTTGTCATCGAGTAATTTAAAAGTTTAAATTATTAGTGTTTAAAATTGAAAATAATTTGTACATGTACAAATATTTTTGTATAAGAGCGTTATAAATATAGCTTTACAAAATTATTCATTATTGTATACCATTTCGTTTATATATTATAATATTTATTATCGTTATTCAGAATTAAGCGAGACGATACGAGACCACTGATAACGAGACGAGAACGAGACTTAATTTTTTGGGAATTGGCGAGACCGAGACGAGATTTTTTATACTCTCGCCTAGTCTCGTCTCGTGTGAAGCCCTAACAGTGAACATAACTCTCCCATTGAGAACCTACCCTGAAAATTGCAAGTCCCTATCTCCTTTCGTTCGGGAGTTATCGAGGTTACGGTCACCTATCCAGCTACTGAACTCACACAAGGCTGCTCAGATTCCAATAATATAGATCCGATCGTGTTCAAACTTGGAGCTTGGTAGAAGAGATAGGTTCTGAAGGCTCTCGCAAAATGTCGGATGAATACTTTCCGATATATAGAATTTCTTTCAAAGATTTTCAATGATTTTTAAAAACATTTCTAGTGATACGATGCTGACAAAATTCTTCAAGAAGAAATTTCGTGTTGGCACTCTTCAACTAATAGCCATATTTAAATTGGATGCTTCTGTATTTTCTAGTTATTGAGGAAATAACAACCAAATTTCAGATTGGTATAACTCCAAAACCGTTTGGCCGATTACGCTTATAAACAAACTCAAATGTCGCATTCCGATGCAAAACCTAATCTGAAAATTTCAGGTCGCCATCTCTTTCCGCTCTCAGGTTGTCGTGACATAAAAAATATTTTTTAACAATTTTTTTTTAATATTTTAGTGATACGATTCTCACAAAATTTCACAAACGTGCTTAGGTTCATATTCTACAACTATTCACCAAGTTTCAATTCAATCGGATTATATTTATACGCGCAAAAAATAATTCCTTTTCCAATTGCGTCAAAAGACTGAGCTGACTTCAGTTTTTTCCATTTTTGGCGCTCTAGTTCCTCGGAACTGAGTGCTTATCAATTTGCCCAAATGTCTGTAATTTTCGAATTTTTTGATGAAAATGGTCTTGAACGATTCGGTTCGATTCACTGAACAAGAATCCGTGGTCAAAATCGATTATGTCCGGCCCTCCGTTAACATGATAACTCTCGAACGGATTGAGTTAGGCAGTTCAGGGTAGGTTAAGGAGATAAATATCTCCGTGTTCGAAATTCATTCTGTCCGGCCGGTCCGGCCGGCCGGCCCTAGGCACGATTACTCTCGAACGAAATGAGCTAGACAGTTGAAATTTTCAGACTAGGTTTAGGAGATAGATATCTCGGCTAAGTTCGTTATTGGGCGAAAACGGACAGATGGTTTCGGAGTAACAAAAAAAAAATTTTTTTTACATACCAAATTCCAAATTATTTTTTTTTCAATATGCAGTTTTACCATAAGAATCCATTTATATCATTTTTAACTCTAACAAGCTAATACTTTCGGAGATATGATTTTTCAAAATTTCAATATAAATCGTATTTCTATGTTTTCACAGAATGATATAATTATTCTGTGGGTATTCTATGAATTGTTATAATGTCAACTTATTTTCCTGAGACATGACGTTGTCTAATTCATTCATTCCAGCAATCGTAGAAATATGAGAATTATAATATATCATACTTTTTGTTGGTTGACATTTTCATGCCGATGGTCAATCCATATGATGATGGGAATGGTAATGGTAAGTAGTTAATAATATTGAGTTCAGAATATCTCCACTAAAAACAAAACTGGAATATTGGTGTATTGGAGTGGATTTGAGGAAAGATATATATTATCGTTCATCATAGAATTGAGGAATGAATATCTCGGATGAGTTCGTTGTTGGGTAAAATTCGTCTATTGGTTTTGGATTGATAATTTTTGGCACTCTTGTTGAATTTAAATTCTTCTATGATGTTTGAATACAATTTCTGCTAAGATGAAGTTCTTTCATAAGAATCCATTGATATAATTCCCAACTCTGAGAAACCAATACTGTCGGAGATATAATTTGTCTGTTTTTAACTCCAACAAGCCTATACTATGTTTTCTAGAATGCTATAATTATTCTATCTAAGCTTTATTATATGATTTGTGTTCATACTCGTACATGTCATCCTGTTCTATAGGACAGAGTCAGATTCATTACAGCTATTTTAATTTGATTTCTTCCATGGTGCAGTTCTCATTCTAAGATTGCTCATTTAATCTTGATGAATAAACTATTATTTGAATTGAATTTCCTTTATGATGCAGTTCTATCATAAGAATACATTGATATAATTCTCAACTCTGAGAAACCAATACTTTAGGAGATATAATTTGTCTGTTTGAACTAGAGCTCCAGAAAGCTCCTGTCCACTGGGCTTGAACCAATTTTTTAAATTCCGGTTCTCTACAGCTCTCACTATCAATTTCAGATAAACGTAAAAAATTGGATTCCCAACAAATGGCAGTAGCTAGCTGCATTCGTTAATTAACTTTTCTGTTGTTCCGATCCAGTTCATACACACTCACTACAATTTCAGCTTATAGAAAGAAGTTTGGAGGAAAAAGGGGTTCTAAATGATCTAATTACGATGAAATACTTCGGGATGGGAAAAGTTTTGCTCTTTACTATCTGTCACATCTAGAATTCCAGCGTGAATAGAACGGAGCTGGGTAGTGAGTAGTGACCGTAAACATCGAGAAGACACAGCAGTTCTCGTTATTTCAGCTAAATCATCGAAGTCTATTTTCATGAGATTCATTCGAACGAGATAATAAGCAGCGTGAACCTGTGAGCATAATATGAGTCGTATCCACATAATGAAATATACCGGCAAATATACTGCTTCACAAAAATTCACAAATTTTGACTGTTGCAAAAGTTTCCATTTATTTTCACCAATTTTTAAATCTGAGAAATATAAATATTTACTCACTTAATTATCTAACTCATTATTTTGATTTTGCCCATTTCTTTAGAAGTTACTCAATTTTGGATGAAAATTTATTTTTAGTATTTGTAGTGCAAAATCTGTTCACTCAACAAATTGAAAAAATTGGTTCAAGCCCTGTGGACAGGAGCTTTTTGGCGCTCTTGTTCAAACAGACAAATTATATCTCCGTATTGGTTTCTCAGAGTTGAGAATTATATCAATGTATTCTTATGATAGAACTGCATCATAAAGTACACTTCCCTTTAGTTTTATCATATGTGTGGTTTATATACCTCCTGACATAACTATCTCAGAGCTCGAGTCCTTCACATCTGCACTTGAAATAAATTTCCTTGGTGACACTGTTTTATTGATTGGAGATTTCAATATTCCCAATTTTAATGTGCCTTCCTCTTGTCCCAAATCAATACTTCTTGGAAGTTTCTGTGATCTCTTAAAGCTGCATCAGTTCAACCTCGTTTACAACAGTGACCACAAACTACTTGATTTGGTCCTCGCGGGTGATACTGTTGAGGTATCTGTGGATCATTCTGATTCGCCCTTTGTTGCAGAGGACCGGTACCATCCTGCGCTCAATATAGTGATAAAGCGGATCCCGTTTATACGCAGAACAAACTTTCCAACATGTTACAATACATTCTATAATTTCAGAAGGGCTGACTTTCCCACATTACTGTCAGCACTGAGTTCGTTCGACTGGAATATTCTGCAGAGTTTCAACAATGTTGATGATGCCTTGCGTTAATTTTATGACAGGCTTTTCGAAGTAATCAGGGAACACGTTCCTGCGGAAGCTCATTCTTCTACTGGTCGCTGTTATCCAGCATGGTTTGGCTCTGGATTAAGAAATAATATCCGCTTGAAAAATCATTATCGATCGAAATGGCGATCCACGGGAAATACTAAATATCTTGATGATTTTAAACGTTTGCGTTCGGTAGTAAAGTCTGAAATTTCGTCAGAATACACGGATTATCTGGCTGATGTGCAGAGCGAAATGGAGTCGAATCCTTCTTCCTTTTGGAGATTTGTCAACCAAAGACGGGGTTCAACAAGAATTCCTGGTATACTTAATCATAACGGACAACTTCATGACGATCCTGGTGACATGGTCAACTTATTTGCGAGGCACTTTTGTGAACTTGGTAATCCGTGTACAAATCAGGATGATTATGCGACTTCCTTCACGCAGTTCCCTCCAATCACCATTCCTTCTGTTACCGAGGATGAGTTGAAGACTATCATGGATAGATATCCAGATAAATTAACAGCTGGTGATGATCACCTTCCTTCATTTTTTGTTAAGAACTGCAGCTCTGCGCTGGCTAAGCCTGTTCATATCATCATCTCTATCAGCTTGCGTACTTCTACTTTCCCCACGTTTTGGAAGAGAGCCCGTGTGATTCCCGTTTTCAAGAAAGGTGATAAGTCCCACGTCGAGAACTATAGACCAATTTCTCTGTTATGTAATTTCGCGAAGGTATATGAGGAGGCGTTGTACGGAACCATTTACCACGGTGTTAAGCCACACTTGTCCACCAGGCAGCATGGATTTATACGGGGAAGGTCAACAGTTACTAATTTGGCAACACTTTCGCAGTTCCTTGTGGAATCACTGGATGATGGGGGTCAAGTGGATGTAATATACACCGACTTTTCGCGAGCTTTTGACTCCGTAGATCACAATATCCTTCTGAGTAAACTGTCATATTTTGGTTTAAGTCCTGCATTTGTTGGCCTGATAAGATCTTATTTGAAGGGAAGAATGCGTCATGTTTTTTATAATGGCTTCAGATCATCTGAGTATACACTTTCATCCGGCGTGCCGCAGGGATCAAATCTTGGACCATTGTTATTCATAGTATTCATTAATGATCTGCTTACTTCTCTCGAATGCTTGGCCTTGGCTTATGCAGATGACTTCAAGCTCTACTTGAGAATACGTGATGTGTCCGATTTGGAGTTGCTTCAGTCTAGCTTGGAGCTTGTACATGGATGGTGCCTGCGTGATGGACTCAAATTGAATATAGATAAATGTTTTAAGATCACCTTCACAAAGAAGTCACAGCCTCTTCTGTTTGACTATTCTATCGGTGATCGTCTTATTGCAAGTGGAGATAGGTTTCGTGATTTGGGGGTAGTCTTTGACTCAGCCTTCAGTTTCATTCCACATGTTGAGGAGCTGTGTACTTCGGCCGGTCGAACTTTGGGGTTTGTTTTCCGTTGCTCCAGAGAGTTTCATGATGTATCCGTTCTCAGAACCCTCTATTTTTCGCTGGTGATGAGCAAATTGGAGTATGCAAACATAATCTGGTTTCCAATCTATGGTTCACATCTTATACCGATCGAGCGAATTCACAGAAAATTTTTTAAGTATGTTGAATACCGAAAATCCGGCAGCTATCCTGAACGTGGTGCGGATTTGTCGGGGATCATGCAAGAGATGCGAATCTTCTCGCTACTCCAAAGGCAGAGGTGGCAGTGTGCTAAGTTCGCCCAGAAACTCATCGCGGGAAGGATTGACTCACCTTATTTGCTGTCTAAGGTTCACATACGTACACCAAGGCTGGAGGCGAGGACTGTCACATCATTTCACCTTCCAACACCTCGAACAAATGCTCTTCAGTGGGCTCCAGTTTACCGAATATGCAAGAGTGCTAATGATCTCAAGTTTAATTTATTTTTTTAGATTTGGATGTATTTTTGTTTTTTTTTCTCTCATCGATTATTTAATTTTGGCTCTAAAATTCTATTATATTTGTTGTAATATTTAATGTTACCCTGTAATTGGGAATTTTCCTGTTGGGTAAATAAATAACTATTATTATTATTATTATTATTATTATTATAAAGGAAATTCAATTCAAATAATAGTTTATTGATCAATATTAAATGAGCAATCTGAGAATGAGAACTGCACCATGGAAGAAATCAAATTAAAATAGCTGAAATGAATTTGACTCTCTCTTATAGAACAGGATGACATGTACGAGTATGAACACAGATCATATAATAAAGCTTAGATAGAATAATTATAGCATTCTGTGAAAACATAGAAATACGATTCATTATTGAAATTTAGAAAAATCATATCTCCGAAAGTATTAGCTTGTTGGAGTTGAAAATAATATCAATGGATTTTTATGGTGTAACTGCATCTTAAATAAAAATTGAATTTGAAATTTGTTACTTAAAAAAAAATTTTTTTTTCGTTACTCCGAAACCATTTGGCCTATTTTGCCCAATAACGAAGTTAACCGAGATATTCATCACCTACTTGATGCTAAATTTCAGATATATCGAGTGATCGGTTTCGGAAATATTCATAAAAAATGTTTTTACTAAAATCGGCCATAACTCCGAAACCACTTGATGGATTTCGGCCATTAACGAACTCGTCCGAGATATTTACGCTCCAAACCCACCTTGCAAATTTCAATCCTCTAACTCTTGTCGTTCGAGAGTTATCGTGCCTACGGACGGACCGGCCGGACAGAATTGATTTCGACCTCGGATTCTTGAGCAGTGAGTCGAACCAAATCGTTTGAGACAATTTTCAGCCAAAAATTCGAAAATTACAGACATTTGGGCAAATTGATAAGCACTCAGTTCCGAGGAACTAGAGCGCCAAAAATTAACAAAAAATTATTAAAAAATATTTTTTGTGTCAGGATAACCTGAGAGCGGAAAGAGATGGCGACCTGAAATTTTCAGGTTAGGTTGTGCATCGGAATGCGACATTTGGGTTTGTTTGTTTATAAGCGTAATCGGCCAAACGGTTTTGGAGTTATACCCATCTGAAATTTGGTTGTTATTTCCTCAATAACTCGAAAAATATAAAATCGATCCAATTCAAACATGGTTTTTAGATGTAGAATGCCAACATGAAATTTATTGCAAAATTTCGTGTGGATCGTATCATCCGATATAGCTGAAATTTTTCGAGAGCCTTTAGAACCTAACTCGACTACCAAGCTCTGAGTTTGAACACGATCGGATATATATTGTTGGAGATTCGAGCAGGCTTCTGTGAGTTCAGTAGATGGATGGGTGACCGTTTCCTCGATAACTTTCTAACGAAAGGAGGTAGGGACTTGGAATTTTCAGGGTATGTTGCGTATCCGCAACCATTACCCTAGAAAATTACTCAAAAAATACGAAAAATAATTGGTTCATGGACTGACGTGAAGTCAGGAGCTTTTGCGCGTATGTTCTAATGTCCATTCTCCTGTATTGGACACTCTTAATCGAATTTGACATGGTGAATTCTATTGTCCGTTCTCCTGTATTGGACACTTTCTTAATCGAATTTACCTCGATTAAGAGTGTCCAATACAGGAGAATGGACAATTGGACATACACGCAAAAGCTCCTGGCTTCACGTCAGTGTTTGAACCAATTTTTTTGCCTAAAAATATACCAAATGGTTACATAGGACCTACTGAAGCAGAATGCGAATTTACGCTGAATATTTTCCTCATTTCAAAAACTTCTCATAATAGGAATGCAATTACAGCTGTCATTTTTTGTCGCCATGTCTACAGTGCGAGTCTCTAACTTTGAATAGATTCAGTAAATCAAAGACAGTTTTTGGCGCTCTTGTTCTTCGGAACAGAGTGCAATTTGCCCAAATGTCTGTAATTTTCGAATTTTTGCCTGATAATGGTCTCAAACGTTTTGGTTCGACCCACTGATCCAGAATCCGTGGTCAAAATCGATTCTGCCCGGCTCTCGAACGGAATGAGGTAGACAGTTGAAAATTTCAGACTAGGTTTAAAAGATAAATATCTCGGTTAAGTAGGGCAAAATCGGCCAGGTGGTTTCGGAGTAAATCTGGTAATTAGTTGTAGAATGCCGAAGTGCAAATTTAGGATCATATCACTACAAAATCTAAAAAAAATCATTGAATATCTCAGAAACTATCGGTCGGATATCGCTGAAATTTTGCTGAAGGCTTCAAAACCTAACTTTACAGCCAACACGATCAGATCTATATTATTGGAGATCTGAGCAGCCTTGGTTATATTCAGTAACTGGATGCGTGACCGTTGTCACGATAACTTTTGAACGGGAAGAGATGGCTACTTGCAATTTTCAGGGTAGGTTGCGCATCTGAATGGGACAATTACGTTCATTGTTGGGTATAATCAGCCCAACAGTTTCAGAGTAATACCCATCTGGAATATTAATTTGTCGATAGCTAAAAAAATATATATCCTATCGTACTGAAACTTGTTAAGTAGTTGTAAAATACCGACGCAAAGGAGTTTGTGAAATTTTGCGAAGATCATATTATCACTAGAATATAAAAAAATTATTAATAGTTATTTATGGTTATAGAATGTTATGTTGAAAATAAGTCACGTGAAAGGTTAATCTGTTCTAGTGATCTGTTCAACCTACCCCTGCCACCCTTATGGACAGCTGTCCTTGGAGATTGGGATCGAGATGTAGAAGAAAACTCAGAAGAGAGAATACCCGTTGAGAACATCATCATACACGAAAGATTTCATAACTATCAACACGATATTGGTATGAATTATGATTAGGAGACGCTCTTATTCGTCTTATTTCCAGATTTTCATTTCGAAGTAAATACTTTTTGACTAATTGAATGAAACATGGTATGTTGATTTACGCTTAATAATTTTTGTATAACTACTTACGAAGATACTGGGACATCAGGCCGAATAATATCTACTGAATTATTGTAAAATACATGAATGAAATTCACTATAGAAGTCGCAGTGTCAACGAAGCGCAACATACTGAAATTAATCGGTACCTTTGTTTAATTTCATCTGATATGGATTCACCATATACAGGTGGCCCAACGAAAACTTAACACCTCGATTTTCCGACTCGGACCCGTCAATTTCTGATTCGAGAGAGATGAACTTTTCCGCTTTTTTCATCCCCGTAACATTAGCCCCCTAACGGGGGTGAGCACAACCCCTTGATTTTGAATTAGGATGAAGGGTGTTGCGATACCTCATTTTAAAGATCCTATCGAGTACTATCCGACCCTAAAATTTCGCTTCGAAATTTCCATCGATAATGAAATAACAGCGAAAATAGTGGAAGAGACAATGTAGAATTTATCTTGAGCATATTATTCGTATACAACACATTTCAAAGGTATGTATACTCCATTCACATTTATAAAGTCTCCCGGTTGGCCATGAAAATTTGACACATTTCACCATGTATATTTTAAAAATGTTAGGTTATAGTCATTTTCCTGTCAGATAACTACGCAACGTTGTCCTCTCTACATAGAAGTCCTAGTAATTACGTATTTTCACAATGTGAATTTACTTTGGAGAAATAATTAATTTGAGAAGATATTATGTGAATTCAATAATTCCACAGTCCTGGCGACTGTAGAAGAACATTTTTTACTCTGTTGTTACTGGAAATATTTCACGTATATAAACTGGTTGGAAGATTCCATTATGCTATTTTCTTGTGTGGAAATCAAGTGTTGGAATTTTATTGAAAAATAATGAATATAGTACTCCGTTACTTTGTTATAGTTCATTTGAAAAAAGAAAAAAAGTACCTGAATAACCCGGCAGGAAGACTTCTTAACGAACAGACGTACCTATGGGATTCCCCACTTTTCGAAATTCTCAAGAAATAAGCCTACAGAAGGCATTTAAATACCTTGTTGCACAACTTGAAATACACCAGTTTCAAAATGTAGTAGTACAACGAAACCCGAATCATTCTTATACCTTAATAAAATATAGTGATAGGAAACTAAGTCATTTCATTCGAGAGTTCCACATGTCAGAATGAAGTTTTCCTATTGCAGATTTCGGTTCTGTTCTTTATGATTATGTTGAGAGTAGAATTGGCAACGTCTCGGCGGATTGTTTTGACCTTGACGATATTTCAGCAGTGCCAACCTGCCTGTGTTTTAGTTACAAAAACGTGATAGACCTAAATCATGGCCAACCGGGAGACTTTGTAAAAGTGAATGGAGTATAGTAGTAACGTTGTTAAGATTTTATCCAAAAAAGTATTAATTTATTGTCCAAAAATGTAGACGGACCATGTTTTTGATTTACCTTAGTCTATCGTGAATTTTTAAGAACGTTACATGTGTGTCAAAGCGATTGTAAATTTGTAGTAAAATTAAAATGGTGTATTCCGTAGAAGAAGGGGTGGAAATGACAAAATTATTCCTTAGGAATAACTACTCTGTACGAACAGTGGATTTATTTAAAAACGACATCCCGGAAAAAATGTATCCACTGCCTACGTTGTGCAACTGGTTGCCAAATTGAAACTACTAGTTCAATCGGAAACAAAAAGAGGGTGCATGAAAGAGACGAAGGGAGGGACGTGACTGCCTTGGGTCATGCAGCAATAGATTCAACTTTGAGTACTAGGAAATTGTTCGATGTATCTGGTCTTTCACGCACAACAATCATGAGAATCCTGAAACAAAATAAATTACATCCTTGTAAGATGCGCCAAGTGGAACAATTCAATGACAATACTTTTACACAAAAAGGGGGATATAACGAACCTGGAAACGTATAGACCAATAAGCCTCCTTAACCATCTTTATAAGCTATACACCAGAATTGTAACAAATAGACTGGAGGCAAAACTCGACTTCTACCAACCACGGGAGCAAGCTGGTTTTCGCTCGAAGTACGGTACAAACGATCACCTGCAGTGTCTGAAAACCTTAATAGAGAAGACCATTGAATATAATCGTCCCCTAGATTTGATATTTGTAGACTTTAGAAAGGCTTTTGATACAATAGAACTACCGGCCATCTTGAGAGCATTGCAAGATTGCAGAGTCGACCACCGATACTGCAATATAGTAAAAAATATATATGAAAACGCGACAACAACTGTGAATTTACACTCTACAACCAACAAGATAAGGATAGAAAG
Organism: Halyzia sedecimguttata; assembly: GCA_937662695.2. Lineage (NCBI taxonomy): Eukaryota > Metazoa > Arthropoda > Insecta > Coleoptera > Coccinellidae > Halyzia > Halyzia sedecimguttata. The sequence continues at coordinate 47,742,848 of OW569418.2, forward strand.
GGGAGTAAGGCAGGGCGACACCATGTCGCCGAAGCTGTTTATCGCTGTCCTCGAGTATGCATTTAAGAGGTTGGCGTGGCAACAGAAGGGTGTACTCATCGATGGAGAGAGACTCAATCATCTACGCTTCGCGGATGACACCGTCATTTTTTCAGACAATCTGGGGGAGGTCAAAGACATGCTGCAAGAACTCAACGATGTCGTCCAAGAGGTTGGACTGACAATAAATTTCCAAAAGACCAAAATGATGACTAACATGGTTCCCAGTGGCCAAATACAGGTTGATAACAACAAGGTTGAATTGGTTGATAAATATATATATATATATTTGGGTCATGAGGTCAGAATAACGAGAGACAACCAAACCTGTGAAATTAACAGACGAATTACACTGGGATGGACAGCGTACGGAAAAATGAAGGACATATTTAAAGGAAATATCCCAATTCGCTTAAAACGGAGAGCATTTAATCAATGCGTGTTGCCAGTTCTGACATACGGAGCAGAAACCCTAATTTTAACTAAGAAAACCGCAGAAAAACTGAGGATAACACAAAGGCGAATGGAAAGATCGTTGCTTGGCCTGACCCTTAGAGATCGGGTGAGAAATGAGGAGATACGACGGCGTACTGGAGTGGATGACATTGTGCAGCGGATCACTACACTGAAATGGAGTGGGCTGGACACATTGCTAGAATGGACGACAAGCGATGGACCAGGAAACTGTTGGAGTGGAGACCAAGAGCTGACAAGCGTAGCCGAGGCAGACCTCCCACTCGATGGACGGATGACTTGAAGAGGATAGCGACAAATTGGATTGCAACAGCCAGAGACAGAGAGAACTGGAGACGTTTGGAGGAGGCCTATGTCCAACAATGGACGTGAGGGGGCTGCATGATGATGATGATGATGAAGATACGATTGGTTCAGGAACTGAATGCGCATGATCCCGATCGCCGACTCCAGTTCTGTGAAGTGGTCATTGAAATGATTAACGGTAATCAAAACCACTTGTTCGATATCTGTTTTTCGGACGAGTGTTCATTTTACCTTAACGGCATTGTTAACCGGCATAACTGTCGGTATTGGTCAGATTTAAATCCGAGATTATTTCGTGAGGTGCATACTCAACGTCCCCAAAAATTAACTGTGTGGGCGGGTATTTATGGATCTATTGGAGAACGCTATTTATCCAGCCCTCTTACAAGTATTGGAGAATGCAGAAGACCATCAAACGATCATTTTCCAACAACATGGCGCACCCCCTCATTTCATTCAACCCGTGCGTCAGTTCTTAGATGAACATTTTCCCCACGCCTGTATTGGAAGAAGGGGACATATTGAGTGGCCCCTCAGATCACCTGATCTGGCTCCACTGGACTTGTTTCTAAGGGGTCACTTGAAATCCAAGATTTACGCTACCCAGCCTGAGTCACTGGATTGTTTGCGAACTCGGATCATTAATGAATGCCGTCAAATAACACCAGAAATCTTGAGTACTTGAACGTTTTCAGCGAAACTTATATTACTGCATGGAAGTGAATGGTGCCCATTCCCATCATTTAATAAACTAATCACTAAAGTAAGTACTCCTCCACTATTTTACCTGTCATTTTGTTATCGATGAAAATTTAGAAGTGAAATTTCAGGATTAGATAGCACTAGATAAGATCTTCAAAATGAGGTATCGCAACACCCCTCATACCTATTCAAATTCAAGGGGTTGTGCTCACCCCTGTTACGGGGTTGTAGTTACGGGGATGCATAGTGCAGAAAAGTTGTTTCGCCTCGAATCAGAAATTGACGGCTCCAAGTGACATTTTCATTTTAAAACCTGAAAATCGAGGTGTTAAGTTTTCGTTGGATCACACTGTATATCATTTACAAAGAAATTAATGCATTTTGAGTTGCGAAAACTGTCATCAAACTGTGTGTGGATTCCTCAGAGATAAATCATGAAAATCAGTCCTCTCAAGTCTCAAGTCAGTCCCAAAATATGGTCGCCTCTCTCACGACATTGAGCTGAACATGCGAGAAGTATTCACTTCAAGTGTGTGTGACAGCTTACACACACCTTTCTCTTCCCTACAGCTCTGATGAAGTTATCACGTCCAGTCAAGATAAGGGGTGACAGTAGAATAAGGTCCGTGTGCCTACCTAACAAAAGACTGACGTACAACCAGACTGCCAAATGTGTTGCTACCGGATGGGGAAGAGATGTAGAAGATGGTATGTTACCCGGTATACTTCTGGAAGCTAAGGTACCTGTTCACGACAACGCTGTATGCAGGAAAAAGTACGGTCATACAGTCACCATCAAATCAGGACATCTTTGTGCCGGTCACTTGGATGGCTCCAGTGGAACTTGTGTCGTGAGTATTATTGTTACATGTTGTATCATAAGTTTATTCCGATCCAAGAATTAATATTTCACTTTGCACCCCTGGCTAGCTATAAAGCTGAGGCTGCTTATAAGGCGGCAATCTCTTTTAGGGCTTCACGCGAGAGCGAGATTTTTCTCGTCTCGTCTCGTTCTCGTCTCGTAAAAGCGAGACGAGACGAGACGAGACGATTTCAAAACTATTATAGGCGATACCGAGACCACATACAACGCAACACGAGAGTCTCGTTTTTGGTCTCGTTAAATTTTTTATATGAAGTTTTATATACGACTCGACTTTTTTCAACACCCAGAGAAAATAATTGAATATGAAGAGTTTCCACTATAATTACCAATATGTTTTGTCTATATTCATCGATCGTTCTAGAAATACACGATTTTTTAGAAGATTATTAATTCGTTATGACCTTGCAATAATTGAGATTATTTTTCAAGAAAAATAGAATTGACAACCATAAAAACGGATGCCATTATGAATTCAATACTCAACGGACAACTTTTATTGCCCCTAAATCCCAATGTTTTGAAAATTTCGTCTCTATCTGAACATCTGGAGAAATGTATTCTCTTGTGCTCCTTGTGGTGAAGATTAATCACCTATGTGCCCAAGATGCATAGATTAATTAGGTGTTGACACACCCTACTATTACCTTTTGAAATTTTCTGCCGAAAAACGGAACTAGAATTTTCATATTTTGTTCTACTTCACTCTATAAACGATGATGGCGCTAGAGTAATTACTAAATTAAAATAATATAATCATAATAAAATATTGAAGAGTAGTTAGATATTGTGGTAAATAAACCACAGTGGTTATATTTTCCAGCTTAACTGATTTGTTTTTTTCTTTGCGTTAATAAAGTGTGCAGATATACAAACGAAATAAAGGGTAGTGCTCCACTTCTCAATATTTTCAGGAGAAAAATGTCTCTGCTCCAAGCAAGTTGTCATTTTTGTCGACACAAACCAAGAACAAACACACAAGGACAATAATATCTAGGAAAAATCAGACTATACAATAACAATACTCAGAATACGAAAATTCAACAAATTGTTCGACTTTCATCAAGAAACATGAATAAACGAAGCTTCGAATTCAATTTGAAATGTCTTTAAATTTTCTAGTACCGGCATCTATCGGTGAACACGGAAGTAGAAATAGGGCTTCACGCGAGAGCGAGATTTTTCTCGTCTCGTCTCGTTCTCGTCTCGTAAAAGCGAGATGAGACGAGAGATAATTTCGTCTCTATCTGAACATTTGGAGACATTTATTCTCTTGTTCTCCTTGTGGTGAAGATGTGAACAATTATTGTATACAGCTGTGGAACTACGTATAATAAAACTGGTAAAGAAATGAAGCTATTCAATGTTTCGAAAAGTGTTATGAGGAATACGCCAAGAACATCCTCAATGATCTACCCACTGGGAAGGTATTCTTTGAAAACTGTACCAAATTGTTCAATTCTATTAAAAAATGTATCGATATCGATAGACTATTTAAAACATCAACAAAACTTTCGCAATATTGGAAAGCTGAGTTGGAAGAATATTTGCTGTTAGTAAAAGCAAATAGGCATCAAAATATTCTACAGTGGTGGAGAGTGATGAAAAAGTTCTTCCTTCATTTCCAAGATGGCCAATGATTTATTAATGGTACATCCGCACCTGTTGAAAGATTATTTTCCACAGCAGGAATGACCATGGCAAAAACACGTACATCATTGAATAATGATGTGATACAAGCGTGATTATGTTTGAATTCTTAGTCATCGAGTAATTTAAGGCTGAAATTATCAGTGTTTAAGATTAAAAATAATATGTACATGTACAAATATTTTTCTATAAGAGCGTAATAAATATAGCTTCTCAAAATTATTCATTATTGTATACCAGTTCGTTTATATATTATAATATTCATTATCGTTATTCAGAATTAAGCGAGACTAAACGAGACAACTGATAACGAGACGAGAACGAGACTTAAACGAGACTTAATTTTTTAGGAATTGGCGAGACCGAGACGAGATTTTTTATACTCTCGCCTACTCTCGTCTCGTGTGAAGCTCTACTCTCTTTATAGAGAGTTTAAACAGAGAGGTAGAAATCTCATGCCGGGAATTGAACGAAAAGAGAGAATTATTGTTCAATAAAGGTACTAAAAGACCTACTCCTAGGTCTTTCCCAAGGAGATCCCTCAGAAGCTCCTAGGAGCTTGTGCGACTAAGGACAGTCAGTCGTGTTCTTTGTCGACATTATTACCCTTCCTCACGCTAGCTTAGACCCACCACTGTTAATTTTTGACCCGACAGTGAATGTTGTCCACTACCCTCTGAGTAGATCTCCACTCCCTCCAGCTCGTATCCACTGGCCTTGAAACACTCATCATTCAATTGAAATCAGCCAACGTGAACACGTGCGCCAAAGAGTAATGCCTTCACGTCAGTGCTTTTTGCGCGTATGTTCTGGGGAACATCGCATTATCATTTTGCCCAAATGTCTGTAATTTTCGAATTTTTCGCCGAAAATGATCTCAAAAGATTGGGTTCGACTCCCTGATGAAGAATTTGAGGTCAAATTGGATTCTGTCCGGCCGTTGCCACGATAACTTAGACCGGAAAGAGCTAGCGACTTGAAATTTTCAGGGTAGGTGACGAATCCCAATACGACGGATAAGTTCGTTAATGGTTTCCGAGTAATAATTTTGTTTTCAACCAATAAAAATAAAAAATTAATCGACCAAACGGTCTTGGAGTTATACCCATCTGAAATTTGGTTGTTATTTCCTCAATAACTCGAAAAATACAAAACCGATATAATTCAAACATGGTTATTAGTTGTAGAATGCCATCGCGAAAATTGTTGTGAAATTTCGTCAGGATGGTATAATTAGAAAATTTCAAAGAAATCATTGAAAAAAATTCTATATATCACAAACTGTTCGTCCGGCATCGCTAAACTTTTGCAAGAGCCTTCAGAACCTAACTCTACTGCAATGTTCCAAGTTTGTACACGATCGGATCCATATTGTTGGAGATCCAAGCAGCCTTTTGTGAGTTCGGTGGCTGGATGGGAATCGTTGTATTTTTGCGAGAACCTTCAAAACCATGAATGTCATGATGACATATTTTTTCATCACAAATCTATGGGAGATGCTATCCCTACATTAGGGTCCTGTATCGGTCAGACCTGGGTTTGAAAGAGATCCTCCTTAGGAGGAGACAACTAAATATTGTAGGGATATCTATGAACAAGAGTGAATATCTTTGAAAAATAGAGAAGACAATTCTTCTTCAAGAGATCCATGCGCCTGCAGAGGAGTATATTTGTGAGAGGAGACTTTTGAAATGTTATGTATTATTTTTAATATGATATCGCTGAAATTCTGCTGAAGGCTTCAAAACTTAACTTTAAATTAACCACACTTTCTGATCTTGTGAGGTGAGAGGCTCATTTGTCGATATTAAATCTCGTGATGGGTAGAGAGGCATTTTATGCCAGTTTTTCTTTCACTAATGAGAATATATCTTTATGTTTCACCTCAACACCTTTAGATCTATCAATGGGCATTTATTGGTTAAGAATAAGTAATTGAATATTACTGGAATCCAATTGAATTTCATTCAATATGTTAGTAATTTATAATTTTCTTTACTTTGATTATTTACATATGACATTAATTCCAGTAATATTTTTTCTAGAATAATTATGTATTCTTCACCCAAAGAAGAATTGAAGGTAGACAATGTGATAATTTTTTCATCATTGCATTCTATCCTGACTTCACGGAAAAAAAAATTGGTTCAAGCACTGACGTGAAGTCAGGAGCTTTTGCGCGTATGTTCTATTGTCCATTCTCCTGTATTGGACACTCTCAATCGAATTTACCATGGTGAATTCTATTGTCTGTTCTCCTCGATTGGACACTCTTAATCGAATTTACCAATACAGGAGAATGGACAAGAGAACATACGCCAAAAGCTTCTGACTTCAAGTCAGGGCTTGAACCAATTTATTTTAACAAAATAGGAATACATTTCGTACAATTTCAAAGACAGATTAGAGTAAGGAATGATTGAATTGTTTCTATGATTAAGTATAGAATTTGATAAATATAAAATAGGTACCTATACTCCATTCACTTATATAAAGTCTCCCGGTTGGCCATGAAAATTTGACATATTTCACCATATATATTTTTTAAAATGTTAGGTTATAGCGAGGGTTATCGTCATTTTCCTGTCAGATATCTACGCAATGTTATCCTCTTAAAGAAGTCGTAGTAATTACGTATTTTTACAATGTGAATTCACTTCGGAAAAATAATGAATTTGAGGATATATTATGTGAATTCAATAATTCCACAGTCCTGGCGACTGTAGAAGAAAATTTTTCCTCTGTTGTTGCTAGAAATTATTCACGTATATTAACTGGTTGGATATTCAATTATGCTATTTTCTTGTATGGAAATCCAGAATCAAGTGTTGGAATTTTATTGAAAAATAATGGATAGAGCAGTCCGTTTCTTTGCGAGAGTTCATTTGAAAAAAGAATAAAAGTACCTGAATAACCCAGCACTTTTCTCAAGAAGACATATAAATACCTTGTTGCGCAATTTGAAATATACCAGTTTCAAAATGTACTACGAAACCCGAGTCATTCTTATATCTCAATAAAATATAATGATAGGAAACTAAGTAATTTCATTCGAGAGATCAATATGTCAGAATGAAGTTTTCCTATTGCAGATTTCGGTTCTCTATGGCACTTCTGCTTCTTCAAAACTACTTTTGCATTTTCAATTTTAAAGCGAAGATTTCTTTATTATTCGAAGATAATGGTCTGTGATAATACCTTGTCTTGGATTGAAAATTATGTTATGATTATGTTGAGACTGTTGAGAGTAGAAATTGGCAACGTCCCGGCGAATTGTTCTGACCTTGACGATATTTCAGCAGTGCCAACCTGCCTGTGTTTTAGTTACAAAAACGTGATAGACCTAAATCATGGCCAACTGGGAGACTTTATAAAAGTGAATGGAGTATACGTATTATTTCGGAACTGACATTCTAATATCTCATAATATACGAAAAATCTCACGTTTCACGTAAATTCATGAATAGGATTAATTCAGGGAAATTTCCGACTGTGTTCGCATAAACGTAATACTTACTATTAACGAACTCGATCCAAACTATATTTCACGATAAATGTCCATAATTCAAACTTTTCGGTTGGGATTTCACTAGTATATTCGAAGAAAAGTCATACAAGTGAATTTCGATTATAAGTGAATCCAAGGACCGAGATTTTGTTGCGACATTAACCTCAACACAAGAACATCTTTGTCTAAAAGTCAGAAGCTTTTTTGGAGGTTGCAGCTGATTCCTGGACAAATAATAATTGAGTAAATCGTTGTTCTGGTACAATGAAAGGGCAATTTTAATGATAGTAATAGTATTTCTCCTGCTTGTGAACCACATCTGACTGTTTATTTATATTACGACCTGCATGAAAAATTATTCTTTTTTTTTTTCATTTTCATGGTCTTCCTCACTTCCTCATAAAATTGATTACCTTCTGATCGAATACATTCCTCGAATTCTGGGAGGAATAAAGATTGTGAATATGATTAGAATAAAACACGCAAATTAGATTACATTTATAATTCCTATCATTTGAATATCAGCATATATATACTTTACAGGGGGACAGTGGCGGACCACTCCAATGTGTACTGAAGGACGGAAGATGGATTCTAGCAGGAATAACATCATTTGGTTCAGGATGTGCCAAGCCAGGTTTTCCAGACGTTTACACCAAACTTTCCTATTATTTACCCTGGATCAGATCGAAAGTTAAAACTCTCAGTACAATCACGTGATGACTCACTGTATGAGGATGAGGACCAGTTTACATCGTTCAGCAAATTTCAAGCGAACCCCAATTTTGACTTAAGAACCAATTTTGTACATATTTCTATCTAATTTATTAAACTAATTGAGTCAATATCTTTTCCTCGATTCACCACAACTCTATCCAAATGATTACCTTGAGATTTACCGTTTAGAACTTGGTAGATTTTGATGAACTTTTTTTGTTCCATAATTTCACTCATATATTCTTGCAGTGTTACCAACTATTTATTCGTAAAGTAAAACTTAAAGTAAAAAGTAAAGTAAAAATTAAAGTAAAAAGTAAAGTAAAAAGTAAAGTAAAAAGTAAAGTAAAAGTAAGGTAAAAAGTAAAGTAAAAAGTAAAGTAAAAAGTGAAGTAAAAAGTAAAGTAAAAAGTAAAGTAAAAAGTGAAGTAAAAATTAAAGTAAAAAGTGAAGTAAAAAGTAAAGTAAAAAGTAAAGTCACAAGTAAAGTAAAAAGTAAAGTTAAAATTAAAGTAAAAATTAAAGTAAAAGGTAAAGTAAAAAGTAAAGTGAAAAGTAAAGTAAAAAGTAAAGTAAAAAGTGAAGTAAAACGTAAAGTAAAAAGTAAGGTAAAAAGTAAAGTAAAAAGTAAAGTAAAAAGTAAAGTAAAAAGTAAAGTAAAAAGTAAAATAAAAAGTAAAATAAAAAGTAAAGTAAAAAGTCAAGTGAAGTAAAGTGAAGTTAGGTGAAGTAAAGTAAATTAAAGTAATGTAAATTAAAGTAGAGTAAAGTAAAGTAAAGTAAAGTAAAGTAAAGTAAAGTAAAGTAAAGTAAAGTAAAGTAAAGTAAAGTAAAGTAAAGTAAAGTAAAGTAAAGTAAAGTAAAGTAAAGTAAAGTAAAGTAAAGTAAAGTAAAGTAAAGTAAAGTAAAGTAAAGTAAAGTAAATTAAAGTAAAGTAAAGTAAAGTAAAGTAAAGTAAAGTAAAGTAAAGTAAAGTAAAGTAAAGTAAAGTAAAGTAAAGTAAAGTAAAGTAAAGTAAAGTAAAGTAAAGTAAAGTAAAGTAAAGTAAAGTAAAGTAAAGTAAAGTAAAGTAAAGTAAAGTAAAGTAAAGTAAAGTAAAGTAAAGTAAAGTAAAGTAAAGTAAAGTAAAGTAAAGTAAAGTAAAGTAAAGTAAAGTAAAGTAAAGTAAAGTAAAGTAAAGTAAAGTAAAGTAAAGTAAAGTAAAGTAAAGTAAAGTAAAGTAAAGTAAAGTAAAGTAAAGTAAAGTAAAGTAAAGTAAAGTAAAGTAAAGTAAAGTAAAGTAAAGTAAAGTAAAGTAAAGTAAAGTAAAGTAAAGTAAAGTAAAGTAAAGTAAAGTAAAGTAAAGTAAAGTAAAGTAAAGTAAAGTAAAGTAAAGTAAAGTAAAGTAAAGTAAAGTAAAGTAAAGTAAAGTAAAGTAAAGTAAAGTAAAGTAAAGTAAAGTAAAGTAAAGTAAAGTAAAGTAAAGTAAAGTAAAGTAAAGTAAAGTAAAGTAAAGTAAAGTAAAGTAAAGTAAAGTAAAGTAAAGTAAAGTAAAGTAAAGTAAAGTAAAGTAAAGTAAAGTAAAGTAAAGTAAAGTAAAGTAAAGTAAAGTAAAGTAAAGTAAAGTAAAGTAAAGTAAAGTAAAGTAAAGTAAAGTAAAGTAAAGTAAAGTAAAGTAAAGTAAAGTAAAGTAATGTAAATTAAAGTAGAGTGGAGTACAGTAGAGTAGAGTAGAGTAGAGTAGAGTAGAGTAGAGTAGAGTAGAGTAGAGCAGAGTAGAGTAGAGTAGAGTAGAGTAGAGTAGAGTAGAGTAGAGTAGAGTAGAGTAGAGTAGAGTAGAGTAGAGTAGAGTAGAGTAGAGTAGAGTAGAGTAGAGTAGAGTAGAGTAGAGTAGAGTAGAGTAGAGTAGAGTAGAGTAGAGTAGAGTAGAGTAGAGTAGAGTAGAGTAGAGTAGAGTAGAGTAGAGTAGAGTAGAGTAGAGTAGAGTAGAGTAGAGTAGAGTAGAGTAGAGTAGAGTAGAGTAGAGTAGAGTAGAGTAGAGTAGAGTAGAGTAGAGTAGAGTAGAGTAGAGTAGAGTAGAGTAGAGTAGAGTAGAGTAGAGAAGAGTAGAGTAAAGTAAAGTAAATTAAAGTAAAGTAAGGTAAAGTAAAGGTAAAGTAAAAGTAAAGTAAAGTAAAAAGTAAAGTAGAAAGTAAAGTAAAAAGTAAACTGAAAAGTAAAGTTGAGTAGAGTAAAGAAAAGTAACGTAAAGTAAAGGTAAAGTAAAAAGTAAAGTAAAGTAAAGTACCAATTTTTTTTTGTAATTTCTTTTAAATTTTCTAGGGGTACGGTTCTTACAAAATTTTGAACAAGTCTTGATGTTCATTTTCTACTACTAGTTACCAAACTTCAATTCAATCGAATCTTTATGTTTTCGAGGAAATAATTTTCCAGGTGGATATAACTCGGAAACCGTAAGACCGATTATGCCCATAAACGAACTCTCCCATTCGAATACGCAACCTACCCTGAAAATTGCAAGTCTCTATCTCCTTCCGTTCGAAAGTTATCGAGGCAACGGTCACCCATCTACTGAACTCGCACAAGGCTGCTCGAATCTCCAACAATATTTAACCGATCGTGTTGAACTTGAAACTTGGCAGTATAGTTAGGTTCTAAAGGCTCTTTCAAAATCTCAGCAATTTCAGACGAATAGTTACAGATATATAGAATTTTCTTTTTCAATTTTCAATGATTTATTAAAAATTTTCTACATATATACTATCCTCACGAAATTTTGCCAGAATTTTTGCGTTGGCATTCTACTACTAATAACCATGTTTGAATTCAATCGGTTTTGTATTTTTCAAGTTAACGAGGAACAAAAAATAACCTAATTTCAGATGGCTATAACTCTAAAACCGTTTGGCCGATTATGCTTATAAACAAACTCAAATATCGCATTCAGATGCACAACCTAACCTAAAAACTTCAAGCCGCTATCTCGTTCTGTTCTCAGGTTATCGTGACAACAAAAATTTTTTCAAAAATTCCTTAATAATTTTTCTAGCGATACGATTCTCAAAAAATTTCACAAACGTGCTTAGGTTCATATTCTACAACTATTCACCAAGTTTCAATTGGATCGGATTTATATTGATTGAAAACAAAATTATTACTCGGAAACCATTGGGCCGATTATGCCCATTAACGAACTTGTCCGTCGTATTGAGCTATCAAGTCACTAGCCCATTCCGATCTCAAGATATCGTGGCAAAGGCCGGACCACCGGCCGGTCATAATCAAATTTGACATTGAATTCTTCATTGATGAGTCGAGCCAAATCGTATGAGACCATTTTCGTCTAAAAATTCGAAAGTTACAGACATTTGGGCAAAATAATAACGCGATGTTCCCCAGAACATACGCGCAAAAATAAAAAGGATTTGCTTCAATTATTGAAAATTTTCTTAACGACTTCCGTATTCAAGATACAGGCTGTTTAAAAAATACATTTCATACATAGTTTTCTCGATTATCTTGAAACTGGTGGCAACATTGTACCCAAATTTTGTATGAATATCATTAGAATTATTATTATTTATTCGAGAAGAATTCTAGAGAATATCAGGAAAAGAAAAGCATAAAGTTAAAATTAACGCAACGATAACAGTGTACAGGGTGAGTCTTTAAATTGTACATTAATTATAACAATAGATTCCTCTCATCAAGTAATAGTTATTTATTATACAAGGGAAAAAAGTATTAGATTTTAGCTCGAGGTTATGTTGTCTCCCGACGCGAAGTGGAGGGAGACAAAAAACCGAGAGCTGAAATCTAATATTTTTCCCGTGTATAATACACTATTTTTTTCTGTGACAGGAAAAACGACGATTTAATAGTGAAAGAACATATTATTACAATATATTAAAGTCAGAATGTTATCGATATGAAATTTGAATTTTTAAACTAGTAAGCTATTAGACCTGCGTTGCTAAGGAAAACTTCAGTGTAATCAAATATCTGTCAATTTAATTTTGTGATTTGATTCAAAAATTGCGAACTCAGTAATTGTTTAGTAGTTATTTTGAATACTATAAAGTTAAAAATGCTTGATTCTGAGTTTTCTCTGACTCCACCGAAGTTGATAGAAGCAGCGCAAGTAGCAAATATCTTCCATTATCTATATGTATATATATCCGGGAAAAAAGTATTCACTTTTTTCCCGGGGAAAAAAGTAATTTCGTGAAAAGTTATATTTTGTTACCTGTCAACAGAGATGAAATGTCAAATTTTTTTCCCGTCACAGAAAAAATATAACTTTTCACGAAATTACTTTTTTCCCCGGGAAAAAAGTGAATACTTTTTTCCCGGATATATATACATATAGATAATGGAAGATATTTGCTACTTGCGCTGCTTCTATCAACTTCGGTGGAGTCAGAGAAAACTCAGAATCAAGCATTTTTAACTTTATAGTATTCAAAATAACTACTAAACAATTACTGAGTTCGCAATTTTTGAATCAAATCACAAAATTAAATTGACAGATATTTGATTACACTGAAGTTTTCCTTAGCAACGCAGGTCTAATAGCTTACTAGTTTAAAAATTCAAATTTCATATCGATAACATTCTGACTTTAATATATTGTAATAATATGTTCTTTCACTATTAAATCGTCGTTTTTACTGTCACAGAAAAAAATAGTGTATTATACACGGGAAAAATATTAGATTTCAGCTCTCGGTTTTTTGTCTCCCTCCGCTTCGCGTCGGGAGACAACATAACCTCGAGCTAAAATCTAATACTTTTTTCCCTTGTATAATAAATAACTATTTGTCACCTGTCAACAGAGATTAAATGTCAACATTTTTTCCCGTCACAGAAAAAAATACATTTTTCATTTTCCATTTTCCTGATTCGGCTTAGGTAATGAGTTACAAGTGTTTAAAGATTTCACATTCTTTACATCTCTAACACATAACCCTGTTTCTAGATGAAGATTATAACCATTTTTATCATCTGAAGCTCCAAATTCAATGATATTGTTTGAGAAAACTTATTTAACCACTCAATTATTATGTTTTGCAGCTTAATGCAGTATTTCTAACGAAAATATTCCAATTGAAGCACGGAATATCTACTAGATTTTAATAAAATATTCTACTACGTTTCACTATTAATACACTGAATATCCACTTGATTTTAATTCAATTTCGACTCATATGGTGGGTTTCACGAAGCCTCGATTAGCTTAATTGTGGATTTAATTCGATGGTTGTTTAAAAAATGAACTGGAAATGGACATAGAATCGCACTAATTCGGCAATCAAGAGCTGTCAAAGCTTTGTGAAACCCACCGTTAGATTATTATTAATTGCCGCTACTGGTTTACCGAAAATCCTCACTGGATGAGAGAGGAACACACGCAATTTCCTCAACATGTTAATGTTTGGGCAGGATACATATGTTCGAAACCTTATCAAAGGCCCCTTTTTCATTGAGGGAAATTTGAGTGGCGATAATTATTTAGTACTATACTTCAAAATGATGTCGTTCCAACTTTGGCAAATTTATATCCTGATCAAGCAAATCCTCAAGTCCGGATTACGATATGGTTTCAACAGGATGGAGCACCACACATTTCCAACGCAATCTCCGGCAGTACCTCCACGCAATATTGCCAAATCGATGGATAGGAAGGCGTGGAACGATCGAATGGCTTGCGTGATCCCCTGATCTTTACTCATTCGATTTATTTTCAAGGGGATATGAGAAGAGCATTGTGTACAAATCTAAACCCCTTGATTTGAATTACCTCAAAGATGGAATAACGCTTGCGGTTAGGTCGATCACTGCTGATATGTTGAATAATGATGAAAGAAATTTTTATTTGAGGTAAGCATGTTGCCTAAGTGTTCGCGGTGAACACTTTGAACATCTACTTCATTAACATTCATAATTTTTGTCTAAATTTTGTATTACATTTTAGTGTTTATGCTAGTAACTTGATTTTATTTTTTGCGCGTATGTTCTGGGGAACATCGCGTTATCATTTTGCCCAAATGTTTGTAACTTTCGAATTTTTTGACGAAAATGGTCTCAAACGATTTAGTTCGACTCCCCAATGAAGAATTCGAGGTCAAATTTGGTTCTGTCCGGCCGGCCGTCCGGCCGTTGCCACGATAACTTGAGAACGAAAAGAGCTAGCGACTTGAAATTTTCAGGGCAGGTGGCGCATCCCAATACGACGAACAAGTTCGTTAATGGGCATAATCGGCCAGTGGTTTCCTAGTAATAATTTTGTTTTCAACCAATATAAATCCGATCGAATTGACACTTGGTGAATAGTTGTACAATATGAACCTTAGCACGTTTGTGAAATTTTGTGCAAATCGTATGGCTAGAAAATTGTTAAAAAATTATTAAAAAATATATTTGTTGTCACGATAACTTGAGAACGGAAAGAGATAGCGGCTCGAAGTTTTCAGGTTAGGATGTGCATTAGAACGCGAAATTTCAGGTCGTTTATGAGCATAATCTGCCAACCAGTTTTAGAGTTATAGCCATCTGAAATTTGGTTGTTTTTTGTTCCTCATTAACTCGAAAAATACTGAACCGATTGAATTCAAACATGGTTGTTAGTTGTAGAATGTCAACGCGAAAATACTTGCAAAATTTTGTGAGGATAGTATTTGTAGAAAATTCGAAAAAAATCATTGAAAATTAAAAAAAAATTCAATATATCAGTAACTTTTCGTTTGAAATTGCTGAAATTTTGCAAGAGCCTTTATAAACTTACTCTACTGCCATGTTTCAAGTTTTAACACGATCGGTTAAATATTGTTGGAGATTCGAGCAGCCTCGTGTGAGTTCAGTAGATGGGTCACCGTTGCCTCGATAACTTTTGAACGAAAGGAGACAGGGACTTGCAATTTTCAGGGTAGGTTGCGTAGCCGAATGGGAGAGTTGAGTTCGTTTTTGGGCATAATCGGACTAACTGTTTCCGAGTTATACCCACCTGGAATATTATTTCCTTGATAACTCAAAAAATAAATATTCGATCGAATTGAAGCTTGGTAACTAGTAGTAGAAAATCAACATAAAGACATGAATAAGAAACATAGAAATATGGATCATGCGGAGTAATATCAATAAGAACCGTACCCCTAGTTTACCATGGTAAATTCGAATTAAGAGAGTCCCATACAGGAGAATGGACATAACATGCACATAATTTACCATGGTAAATTCGATTAAGGGTGTCCAATACAGAAGAATGGACAATAGAACATACGCGCAAATGCTTCTGCCTTCACGTCAGTGCTTGAACCAATTTTTTTCTAATTTGATTTTTGCAATAAACATGAAAGTGATACTGAATAGAATTTTCAAACGTACAAGCACATACTTCCTATTTGAAAAATTGGGGGTATTACCTGTCTTTCGAAGGGGGTTGAAGATAGGGTTCACATTTTAAGAAGAAAAATAACAATTTTAAATTTAAATTTGAAGTGTTTCGAGTTTTTGCATAAAAATGTACAGTAACCAAGATAATTATTATTATATTATAATAATTGCATTTGGCTTTTCCTCACTGTATACAAAAGATGAAAATGAACGATAAGAATCATACAAAAAAATATAAAGCATGGGCAGTAGCCCTGCAGTTCCTATATCATATATCATAAGACTGTTGGAAGTTAATTCCACGTCCACCTGTCGTATTAGTTCTTGAATGAATTAACAGAACAGGCCTCCTCAACGGCAGAAGGTAAACGAATCCAAGTACAAGTAGGTAAACGATCCAAAGGAGAATATGATTTGGAAACTGACACACCCCATGAATTTGTATCTATCTCTGGATCTCATAGAGTGTGCTAGGAACTAGGAACATAGTTCCTACCGAGTTTTAAACAGAACTTTTTGGCGCTCTTGTTCCTCGGAAGAGAGTACTTATAAATTTGCTGTGATTGTCTAATTTTTTGATGAAAATGGTCTCAAACGATTTGGTTCGACTGACGACTCACCTATCAAGAATCGGTGGTCGAAATTGATTCTGTCCGGCCGGTCCGGCCAGTCTTAGACATAACAACTCTTGAATGGCATAAGATAGACCTTTGAAAGTAGGTTTGGGAGAGAAATATCTCCGTTAAGTTCGTTATGCGGCAAAATCGGCTAGATGGATTTGGAGTAAGGAAAAAAAATTTTTTTTTTACATTACAAATTTCAAATTATATTTTTTCTATGTTGCAGTTTCACCATAAGAATCCATTCATATAATAATAAGCTAATAAGCTAATACTTGGGGAGATATGATTTTTCAAAATTTAAATAATAAATCGTAATTCTATGCTAGAATTATTCTATCTAGGGATAATTATATGATCTGTGTTCATACATGTCAACTTATTTTCCTATAAGAGACATGACATGTCAAATTCATTTCAGCTATCGTAGAATTATGAGGATTATAATATATCAATCTTTTTGGGTGATATTTTAAAGCCCATGTTTAATCCATATGATGATGGGAATGGTAATGGTGAGTTAATAATATTGAGTTCAGAATATCTCCAATAAAAATAGAACTGGAATATTGGCTAAGTTTCAATTAATATAATATAATTTTCAGAGTGTATTTGTGGAATGAATATCTCGTTCATCATAGATTTGAGGAATTAATATCTCGGATAACTTCGTTGTTGGGAAGAATTGGCCTGTTGGTTTTGGATTAATAATTTTTGGGACTCTTGTTGAATTTAAATTATGTTATAATGTTTGAATTTAATTTCTGTTATGATGAAGTTCTGTCATAAGAATCCATTGATATAATTCCCAACTCTGAGAAACCAATACTTTCGGAGATATGATTTGTCAAAGTTTGAACAAGAGCGCCAAAGCTCCTATTCCAAGGGCTTTCCCACTTTTTTTTGAGGTGAGATAAAAATAAATATTAATTGCCATCCATTTTATTGTAACTTTAGTAAATCCTAGTGCTGCCCATCGAATTTGTTCTACCCTGTATATTGTACATTCATTACATCTTCTTTTATTATCGAGCAAGATTATAAACATTAAGAAATTCCTATCGTATATTCTCATTGTTTACGGGCATAATCAGAAAATAACTCAGACTCATTTCCATTGATTTTTGTACATTATTCTCAGTTATGAGCTATAAAAATCTATTACAATGCAAATCTGTCTAGAAACTGCGTATAATTCATTGCCATACAGCCTAATGGGATCATTAATTACGCCCAAAAAAGGCTTTTTCTATTGGATATGGTCATGCAGATAAGAGGACTAGCATATTCCTGTTGCCTATACTTACTATTATCTATCCCAATGCGGAAGTGTGACATTGACCTTGTTATGGATTTTCATAATGAACTAGACGAAAACTATTTGAGATTTATGGTAATCAGTTTGAATAATACCAGTTGACAAAATTTGTATAAAATTGTAGTCTCATACGGAAGGTTCCCTACATAACACAAGAGGAAGGACACATCTATATATTGAATTATTCAAGTAGAAAGTAATCCTGAAATACCAGGATCAACCTGAAAGTAGCAACTGATAAAATTGATCCGGAAATGAATCGCAAAATATTCATTCATTAATTCCAGTGATTCTTTCAACCTTTGAAACATGAGAGATACATAATATTTTTCATACATTTTTTTCACAAAATTACGTCAATATTTCGTTATTCTACAACTAGTTACCAAGCTTCAGCTTGATCCAATCTGTATTTTTTGAGTATTTGTAAAAACGGGAAATAATCATTTTACATTATATACAGTATAAGTAAATTTATTTACTCTGGCCTAATGAGAATAATAATTAGAACAGAAAATAGATCAGTGAACCAACTCTTTCTCAAAGATGAGCTCAATGGCGAAAATTTCTGCTTGAAAGAAAGACGCAAACCTACCCAGGCTGATGGAATCTCCACCAGCTATTTCCCAACCACTGACTGCCGCTTCCACCCCTTTATTGTTAACGGAGCCATCTGTGAACCAACAGGGACCCTCAAGCAGTGGAGTCCCAGAGAGGGTCCAATCGTCTCTGCTAGGAAAGACGACACGGTAGGGATTCTTTGTACGTTTTGGTTATAGACACGACAGAACATATGCTTATTATATCGTTGGCCTCCAATTCGGTCTACCAATAGCTAGGCATGGATCCGATCGTATCAGAATCAGTGCGAGCCTTTTGCAGAAATCTGTATGTCGCCTTCTGATCACTAGATGAAGAGGGATGAGGTTTAGTAGAGGTTCTATGGCTGCAGTGGGAGATCTCAGGATTTTGATGAGCTTGAGTTGAGGCTGCAATTTTAAAGTGCAATCCCACCAAGCAATACTGTGATTTATGGTCTCACCACCATCTCGTACAGTCAGTGCAGCTGTGTCGGAGCCAGCCCCCACCTCTTTCCACAAATCAGCTCGTGGGCCCAGAGATAGTGTCTAGCCTTGTGAATCACCCTTTCTAGGTGCGAATTCCAATTCAGCTTTCTATCTAGAATGACCCAGATATATGGCCTCATCCGCAAAAGGGATGAGGGAATCCATGTTAAACTTTCATGAGACGATCAATGTCTTATGCGGGTTAACATTTAACTATTCTCCCCCACACTAGCCTTGTGTTGTTGTGAGAGCCTCTGAGGGGCTCTCGACCAGGCTTGAGTCATCATTCCCCGTGGCTAAACTGACAGCGTGCCTATTATGGCAAGAAGATTGGCCACCAGGAGAGACCATAACAGAGGGGAAAGTAGTCCTTCCTGTGGCAGCCCACCAGGAGAGACCATAACAGAGGGTAAAGTAGTCCTCCCTGTAGCAGCCCTGTGTGGAAGACCACCAGAGTGGTCTCCTCATGTTCCAGAGAACGCCTCAGCCTTCCCACCAAGTAGGCCATGGTCAGGTAGGTTAACTGGTTGACACACGGAGTATTCAGTGTAAGAACACTGCACCTGATCTAGCGATCTAGTATCTTTTCGAAGGTTTTCAGAACGAAAGACGTGAGACTTAGGGCCGGTTTCTCAATTGCGAGTTACCCCGAGGTTGCGGGTAACCCGAGTGTTGCGCATTCATGAATATCGCTAAATACATGCGTCAACTCGCAACCTCGAGTAAACTCGCAGTTGAGCAACCTGCCCTTAACGGTCTGTATCAGTTAGGTTGTCAGCTGACTTTTCCCACTTTAGGAATGTACATAACCTAACCTTACGCCAACTGTAGGGCTGTTCGGAATTGAATACTTAATTAACTTGATGAGGGTAGGATGGTAAAGGTAAAACAACTATTAAATTAGCAACTATTTAATTTAATTCACTTACAAAACCACACTACTGTCTAAAGTATCACCATAAATATCACTTTCTCGGACTATGTACAATTAAATCGGCAATAAATTAAAAATCAGTCTATCAAGCATCACAGATGCCAAAAGCTACTTTGGAAACAGAGTCAATTCACGGATATTCTCCTCATATTTGATTTCACATATTGCGTGGGCATGCTCACTGGAATCGGTTTGTATTCACTGCTCCTCCTCAAACTAAACCTACTGAACGGTAAGGCCTCTAAATTATTCTCAGCTATCTCAGTAGAATGTAGAGCCAATAGAGCCGAACAAGAGATCATGGCAGCTCCGAAGATGGCCAGTAGATACTTGAGCATGATCTGAGCCACTGGAGCAATCTCGAAGGCAAGAGTAATCAGCACCTTAACGATACCAGGCACCTCATCCACCTGAAGCTCCAGCCAACAAAGTGGCACGTGGAGGTTGTTGAAGATTGTAGTTTTCGCATTGTACTTCGTCTGTCCAACGTCAAGATTCACTTGTATCCTCAAGTTGGCTTTGATGGGCAGCCCGAGCTTCTTGTGAAGTGTGAAGTTCAAGTCGTGTTTAGATTTGTCGGGAGAAAGACCTGTTACCTGTTCCAACAACATCGGGTCTGCATTGTAGAAATGTGGTTGCGAGAGTGTTATTGGAATATCGTAATAACAAGGTGCAATATTGATCATGCCTCTGGGCAAACAATCCCCATCTTCTTTGCAGAAACATTGGTTCTCCGGATTTACTGATGGTTCGTACAAAAAGTCCTCCTGCACTCCGTACTCAATGGCTTCATAACCATCCATGATGACTTCTTTAACTGGTATGGCGGGCACAGGTCTACAGAAACCCCTCCTGTATAGAAGCATGCCGTGTTCCATGGTCACGTCTCTGGGGAAGAGGGTTCCGTCGTATGAACCGCCGATGAAGTTGCATTTTGAGTTAGCGGTGCTAGTTTCGTTTCCTTCAGTATCTTCGTAACCCCACTGCTTCAGACCTGGAGATCCGTTGAATTCTTGGATGTAGAAGTCTCTCTCTGTATCTGACTGTTTATACAGAGGGTTCAGCGGTTTTGCCTTCATGGGATTGTTCGTGATGGTAACAATGTTTGAAGCATTCTCCAGGGCCATTATCTGAAACGAAAATTGAAATAATTAGGAGGAATTTTCCTGTGAACATTTATACCAGATAATTTGGTAACACTGGGTGAATTAGGAGTGAATAAATACGTAATTATTATTTGGATGTGAACTGCCGAGGGATTGACCGATTGAAAAAACGCCTGGAATTTTATGCGGAAGTTTATTCTCCCAATTTTCTAATTGAATTTATGTCATGGCAACGGGTTTTGACAATTTCGAGGATTTAAAGCAACCCAAAAATGGCTAGAACGATTTCGATGAAACTTTGTGTGTATGTATTCGGGTGGGTCTCAGTACAATAGTACCCAGCAGATGGCACTGCAATTAATATAGATTATCGGCTTGGCGGATTGATGGCTAGGTAGATGATTAATGACCAGGTGGATTAATGGATAGGAAGCTTAATGGCTAGGTGGACTAATGGTTTACTAGTACTTTCCTATTGTATATATACAATCTACACAACTTTGCCTACGTCAAGGATTCAGGCTTGGAAGAATACTCTATAAATTATTTAATTTTTTTTGGCGCTCTAGTTCCTCGGAACTGAGTGCTTATCAAATTTCCCAAATGTCTGTAATTTTCGAATTTTTCGATGAAAATGGTCTTAAACGATTTGGTTTGACTCACTGATCAAGAATCCGTGGTCGAAATTGATTCTGTCCGGCCGGTCCGGCCGGCCGTAGGCACGATAACTCTCAAACGGAATGAGCTAGACAGTTTAAATTTTCAGAGTAGGTTTGGGAAATGAATATCTCGGCTAAGTTCGTTATTGGGCAAAATCGGACAGATGGTTTCGGAGTACCAAAAAAAAAATTTTTTTTTACATAACAAATTCCAAATTAAATTTTTTTCAATAAGCAGTTTTACCATAAGAATCCAATGATATCATTTTTAACTCCAACCATCCAATACTTTCGGAGATATGATTTTTCAAAATTTCAATAATAAATCGTATTTCAACGTTGTCACAGAATGATATAATTATTCTATGTATGAATTGTCATAATGTAAACTTATTTTCCTGAGACATGACATTATCTAATCAATCGAAGAATTGTCAGCGAAGTGAGAAAAATCTCAATTGTTTGCTCCGGAATTAGTTTTTCTCAGAAAAGTCTTACATTTCGGAACGGAACATGAAGTGAGAGATCTGAGAATAGTGAGACTGCTTTTCATCCATAGACATAGATTTAACCCTCGAACGGAATGATGTAGGTAGTTGAAATTTCCAGAGTAGGTTAGGGAGATGAATATCTCGGTTAAGTTCGTTATTGGGCAAAATTGGCCAAATATAATTTAATTTCTACCATGATGAGGTTCTCATTCTCATGATTGCTCATTCAATCTTGATAAATAAACTATTATTTGAATTGAATTTCCTTTATGATGCAGTTCTATCATATGAATACATTGGTATAATTCCCAACTCTGAGAAACCACTACTTTCGGAGATATAATTTGTCTGTTTGAACTATTTTAATTCAGTTTTCTCAGGTTTTCTCGATCTTTCAGATCGAGAAGAATGTGTTATCGCCAAAAATACAAATATTTCGTCTGAAATATGAATAAGAATCGAAAAAAGGTCAATTCGGTGATATTTTGGCGAAATGCTAAATAAGACCCAAGCTTCACTAGGAGATGAAAATCACATCGCTCTCAAAATTTCAGGGATTCCCTGGGACACTTCAAGGTTGAAAAATTACAAATAATGTCCTCTGTTCATTAATTATATTCGATTTCTCAGTCAAAATTGTCGCATCGAAAAAACTTTTTTGATCGACTTCTATGAAAAGTGACATTTTACGTACTCATTTGCGGCCTGAAATCGACCATTATTGAAGGCAGGTACTTTGCGGACGATAAAGTACTTTCTCGTCCGCAGAATTACTTTCTCGTCCGCTGTGGTCACTATGAATACGGCATGGTACGGTTCATTACAAACATAAGTGTCTGTAAAGATAACTGTCAGTGCTGTGATCACTATGGATACGGTTCAATACAAACATAAGTGTATGTGTCATTTTCTATTGTGAAATTATTTAAGAGGTCAGAAATTCATAAAATATGTGGAGGTCAACGAAAAAATGTAATATGCACCTCGGCGAAAAACTGTATATTGTCTTGCCTGCTTGCTATCCTCGGCTCCCCCTCGGATAGCAATTTGAAGACTTGACTATAATAGACAGTGTTTCGTCCTTGATACATAAATAACTATTTCAAAAAGCTACTTCGATTTCCTGTACGATCAGTATTTCCCTACTTTTGGATTATCAAAATCAAAAAGGGCTTTTTGCACGCATGTTCTAGGGAACAGCGTGCTATCTTTTTGCCCAAATGTCTGTAATCTTCTAATTCATTGCGGAAATGATCTCAAACGATTAAATTCGTCTCACTGTTGGAGAATTCGATGTCAAATTCAATTCTGTCCTGCCAGCAGTTGCCACGAAAACTTTCGAACCCAAAGACATAGCGCCTTGTAATTTTCAGGGTAGGTTGCGTATCTGAATGGGACGGTTAAGTTCGTTAATGGTCAAAATCGGCCCAACGGTTTCGGAGTTATACCCATCTGCAGTTGTGTTATCATTTAGTTTTTATTTTCTTGAGAATAATTTTTTTTTCAAAAATACCGGAACTATCTATAAGACTCCGTAGGAATTCAGCACACCTTTCAAGCCACATTATATTTTCCAAATAATTGCAAAAATACAGATTCTATCTAATTGAAATATAGTACCTGGTTGGAAAAAGACGGCTTGAAGGTTCATGCAGTATATCGTAAGGTTGTGTGTGGGGTGAGTAGATGAAAGCACATGCGTGCAAAATCTCATAACTTCAGGTCCGGCTTATCTCGAATATTTGCATTGAGCAGCAATGACTCCGCGGTATTTTGGAAAAACAATTTTTGAAGGCCGTATACCTATATTAGGACAATCAAAAATTTGGAATTTCTTTTTTCGGTGGTTTTCTTAAAATTACTCCGATACCGTACTTGATAAAAATGTTATGGCCGAGTCCGTGGAAAATCATCCAAAAATTTGGAGTTTTTTTATATCCCTCAATTTTTGGGTCAAGTGTATTTACAGTGGCATCTTATTTTTGTAAATACCTTTTATTTAAAAGAATATATCTAGACATTTCCGATTTCTGTAGTTATGATATTGTTCCTAGTTGTCCTGAGAATGTAATCGCTAGCTACAAATTTGAATGAACATAAGCAGTTTCATACAGATATTTTTCAGTATTACAATTCGAATTGGAATATCAATCCAAATTTCAATAAAAATAAAACATCAATATTCCTGGAGATACCTGGAGATTTTTGTCTGCATCGAATCTCTTGTAATAAAATAGAGTTGTAGATGGCCGGACCAATTATATATCCGATTTCTGAATTCTGACATTCCCTGAAATTTGTGGCTGCCATTAGTACATCATTTGAGGATATTATGAACCCAATGGAGAAACACTCAAATATATCGTGAACGGTTTGAAAGCATTGCAAAAAAAATATACAAAGTTCAAGACCAAATATTCTCGCCATACGTCTAATATTCAAATTTTAAATTTCGATTAGTAGAATCTAATAGATTAACTGGTGTCGATCAGGAAGTGTGGACTTGAGAATCCCAAGAATTTAAATGAAAAACAATAATTAAAGTTCTGATCGAAGGTACCTCTGAGGATTCTTGGGAGACATGAGATGAAAAAATATGTTCAGGTATTGTAGATATTGAAAACACCGGACAATAAATTTTGTTTCTAATACATTAGTCGATGAATTTAATTGTTCCTAATGGATTTTTTAAACATTGCATATCCTTATTGCTCGTTTTAATAACAGCAATCCATCTTTGCTTTCATGTTTGATAAAGGAAAATTTATGAAATGTCAATACTGAAAACCAATAATGAGCATACATGAATTTCAAATTAACCGGCTTCTCTGGAGTTTTGGACCCCAATCACGTTAAAATTGAATGTTATTTATCAAGTATCCTACTATAAACTGCTATTAGAATTAAAAAAAATATATTTTTTTTTGAGCAGACTGTGATACCTCGGAAACTTATTTTGAATGTATTTAAGTAATCATTAAAGGATACTTTGGTAAGTATATTCATTATTAAATGATTCTTTTCTGTGTTTTCTTTCGCGGATATCTATGAAAAAAAAAATTAAGAACCGTAATTTACCATGGTAAATTCGAATTAAGAGTGTCCAATTCAGGAGAATGGACAACATAATTTACCATGGTAAATTCGATTAAGGGTGTTCAATACAGAAGAATGGACAATAGAACATACGCGCAAAAGCTTCTGACTTCACGTCAGTGCTTGAACCAAT
The DNA here is from genome assembly GCA_937662695.2 of Halyzia sedecimguttata. Classification (NCBI taxonomy): domain Eukaryota; kingdom Metazoa; phylum Arthropoda; class Insecta; order Coleoptera; family Coccinellidae; genus Halyzia; species Halyzia sedecimguttata. The sequence continues at coordinate 47,767,922 of OW569418.2, forward strand.
TTTTTTTTTTCGTCATTTTTTTGAAATTTTGTAGGGGTGCGGTTCTTAAAAAATTTTTTTTCGTCATTTTTTTCAAAATTTCTAGGGATACGGTTCTTACAAAATTTCAAACACGTCTTTATGATGATTTTCTACTACTAGTTACCAAGCTTCAATTCGATTGAATATTTATTTTTTGAGTTATCAAGGAAATAATATTCCAGGTGAGTATAACTCGGAAACCGTTCAACCGATTTTGCCCAAAAACGAACTCAACTCTCCCTTTCGGATACGCAACCTACCCTGAAAATTGCAAGTCCCTATCTCCTTTCGTTCGAAAGTTATCGAGGCAACGGTCACCCATCTACTGAACTCACCAAGAATGCTCGAATCTCCAACAATATTCAACCGATCGTGTTAAAACTTGAAACTTGGCAGCAAAGTTAGATTATGAAGGCACTTGCAAAATTTCAGCAATTTCAAACGAATAGTTACTGATATATAGAATTTTTTTTTCAATTTTCAATGATTTTTTAAAAACTTTCTACAAATACTATCCTCACGAAATTCTGCAAGAATTTTCGCGCATTTTACAACTGATTACCATGTTTGAATTCAATCGGTTTAGTATTTTTCGAGTTAATGAGGAACAAAAAACAACCAAATTTCAGATGGCTATAACTCTAAAACCGTTTGGCCGATTATGCTCATAAACAAACTGAAATGTCGCTTTCTGATGCACATCATAATCTGAAAACTTCAAACCGCTATCTCTTTCCGTTCTCAAGTTATCGTGACAACAAAAATATTTTTTAATAATTTTTTTAAAATTTTCTAGCCATACGATTCGCACAAAATTCCACAAACGTGCTTAGGTTCAATTTCTACAACTACTCACGAAGTTTCAATTCGATCGGATTCATATTGGTTGAAAACAAAATTATTGGCCGATGATGTCCATTAACGAACTTGTCCGTCGTATTGGGATGCTCCACCCACCCTTAAAATTTCAAGTCGCTTGCTCTTTTCGTTCGCAAGTTATCGTGGCAACGGCCGGACGGACGGCCGGACGGCCGGCAGGACAGAATCAAATTTGACCTCGAATTCTTCATTGGGTAGTCGAACTAAATCGTTTGAGACCATTTTCGTCAAAAAATTCGAAAGTTACAGACATTTGGGCAAAACTATAACGCGATGTTCCCTAGAACATACGCGCAAAAAAATGGGAGAGTTGAGTTCGTTGTTAGGCATAATTGGCTGAACGGTTTCGGAGTTATACCCATCTGGATTATTATTTTCTCGATGATTCAAAGAATATAGACCCGATCGAATTTAAGCTTGGTAACTAGTTGTAGAATATCGACATAAAGACTTGTGTGAAATTTTTTAAGGACCGTACCACTAGAAAATTAAAAAAAAAATTATTAAAAAATATTATATCTGTAGGAATCTTGGGAATAGGTGACAAATAAAATCCAGTATTGTATTCTCAAATTTCAATCTACATTCATGCGACGTTTCGGTCAATGATTCTGGTCATTTTCAAGCACGCAAAAGGAGGTTTGTACAGAGTATACACGTTCGTCTTATAATATTAAAATAAATGAATCAAGAGCAATGCATTATTGTATTTAAGGATGATTCTCATTTCTCCACCTTTCAAGTATCAATAAATCGAAAAACATCAACGAACTCAAGAGTTGGACTATTCCCAAAATTCCTACAGATATACTCGCAATGGGTGAAGAACTTATATGATAAAAAATATTATACAGGGTATCCCAAATTCGAGTGCCTATTAGATGTTTCTGGAGAACTGGACATATTTGAAATCTGAAAATTGGGATTATGATATTGCTTGAAATTCTCTACAGAGCTAAAATATTTTCGAAGCCCAAGCACTTTATTATAAATTTGATGAAAAATTTTTTTTGTAAGTTTTGCATTCTTGGTATGATCAAGTAATCAATGCTGAATACATTTCTGTTAAAACCATTGTATTCATTCGAATAGCTCTCAAAATATCGAAAAAAAACCGGAAAAAAAGTCAAATATGTTTACTCAGTATTATGTTCATTATTCTTATTTTAAACATTCTGAACGTGAACCGTTTTTACAATATCGAAGAGGAAGAATGTGGAAAGGTCATGCATCTTTTGAATTCCAGAAATATCATCACAGGGTGTTTCAAATTTTGTGTCGATAACCGTGACCAAAAATTGGCCATAACTTCTGTTTTTCAAATTAGAACCCTATTTTTGTATGATTGCGTTGGAATCTGCTGTGAAAAATAATGATAGTTTCCTAACATTATTATGCTCCTAAATTCAATAATTTCTGAGTTTTTTTTCATTTAGGAGCATAATCATGTTAGTAAACTATCATTATTTTTCACCACAGAATCCAACGCAATCATAAAAAAATAGGGTTCTAATTTGAAAAACAGAAGTTATGTTCAATTTTTTATCACAATTGCCGACAAAAAATTTGCAACACCCTGTAATGATATTTCTGAAATTCAAAAGATGCATGACCTTTCCACATTCTTTCTCTTCGATGTTGTGAAAACGGTTCACACTCAGGATGTTTAAAATAAGAATAATGAACATAATACTGACTAAACATATTTGACTTTTTATCCGGTTTTTTTTCGATATTTTGAAAACTATTCGAATGAATAAAATGATTTTAACAAAAATGTATTCAGCATTGAATACTTGATCATGCCTGGAATACAAAACTTGAAAAAAAAATTTTATCAAATTTATTTTCACTCCCTGTATAACCGGAAGTGCTTGGGCTTCGAGAAGCGCTGTAGAGAATTTCAAGCAATATCATAATCCCAGTTTTCAGATTTCAAATATGTACAGTTCTCCAGAAACGTCTAAAAGGCACTCGAACTTGGGACACCCTGTATATCTCAAGATAACTTGAGAACGGAAAGAGATAACGACTTGCAATTTTCAGGGTAGGTTGCGCATCCGAATGTGACATTTAAGTTCATTTATGCTAATTGGCATAATCATCCAAATGGGTTTGGAGTTATACTCATCTGTTGTTATTTCCTCTATAACTCAGAATATACAAATCTGATCCAATTAAAATTCGGTGATTACTTGTATAATGCCGACTCGCGGAGTTTAGTGAATATCGTATCCTGGAGTTACTTGAGTTGTAAGTTTTTTCGTAGGTATTTCAATTCCAATATCAAAAATTCTGTGACCATAGGCGATTCCCTCGTCTGTTATTGAAATGGTATGACATCTATTCATATATTGAAAAAGCTGATAAAAAGGTATATATCGATGCTAAATTCGATTGAGAATCCAATACCCTGCCCTGACCTCACGTCAGGGCTTGAACTATTTTTTTTAGATATTTAGATATTTTTCAGAGTTTTGGAGATAAAACCCAGAAAGGAACCATCTAGTAATGAATTTACCTCCCAAATTATTCTTTAAAGATTACTTAAGTGTTTCATATCCTTAGATAATAATAGTTATTTATGTACCAAGGACGAAAAACTGTCTATTATAGTCGAGTCTGCAATTTGCGAGACAATAGACAGTTTTTCGCCGAGGTGCGTATTACATTTTTTCGTAGAGCTCTACATATTTTTATGAATTTCGGACCTCTCAAATAATTTCACAATAGCAAATGACACATACACTTATGTTCGTATTGAACCGTATCCATAGTGACCACAGCACTGACAGTTATTCTTACAGACACTTATGTTTGATTTGAACCGTATCATACCGTTTTCATAATTGTATTATTTTTAATTTGTTCGTTTCCTCCTCTTGTCTTTTCATTTTTCAGGTTGAGTTTCGGGTACCTTGGAGAAACCTATCCGTTTTTTGACGAGGGAATCCACATTGAAGAAATATATCCCCATCAATATTTTTAAATTTCAGCAAATTTTGTAAGCAATAGTTACAAATCACCACACTCACGGGGAGAAAGGGTTTATTGCTCAGGTTTTTCCCTAAGCTCTTGTATCATACGTCGAATTGTATGGTACCCCGTTACACCAACCTCTGCTAACACATATACAGCTCTCAGTCAAAAGAATATATATATATAATGACCACGGAGGACGAGAAAGTAATTTTGCGGATGAGAGAAAAATTTTGCGGACCAGAAAGTAATTTTGCGGACGAGAAACTAATTTTGCGGACGAGAAACTAATTTTGCGGACGAAAAACTAATTTTGCGGACGAGAAACTAATTGTGCGGACGAGAAAGTAATGTTGCGGACGAGAAAGTCATTTTGGGAACGAGAAAGTAATTTTGCAGACTTTCCTATTTCAGTATCGTAATGATTCCATTCCAGCACTGAAAACAGTGCTGGAATGAACTCATTCTCGCATTGTTTCTAGTTATATTTTTCGTTTTGTGGTAGTCAGCACTGACATTCGATCCTATCAAATTTCAACACACGTCAATTGACAATACAATATAATATAATAATAGGGAAATAATTGTTGAGGAAAAATTCAAATTCCTTAATCTGTCAACTTTCATAACAGTCACACCAACTACCAAGATACAATACAAAAGTCACTAGGATGTATAATCCGAATTTTTCATTAAATTTCAACAGTATTTTACAAAAGGAGCAAATTTGCTCCTTCGTCGCTTGTTTTCGAATTTCGCATTCGTGTTTCAATAGGAGCCCATTCTGCAACTTGTTTTAGAATATACTATTCTCGCCTACAAAGTGCTTGCCTTCAATAATATTAATAACAGCCGCAAATTAGTACGTAAAACGTCACTTTTCATAGAGATTGACGAAAAATATAATTTTTGTAGATATTGAATTCTAGCAAAGCATTAAGGCTAGTTTCTGAGGACAATTGAATGTAGTTTATCTGCTGAATTCTATGGAATTGGACAGATAAAATGAAGATTAACTACATTCAATTGTCCTCAGAAACCAGCACTGAACTGAAGTATCTTCACATCTCATTATACAACCTGTTATCAAGAGTGGTATCGAGCTCAATAAATCATCAGTATATTTCCTTCCCGTGTGTAAATCCGGAAAAATAACAAAAAATGCAAGGTGATTCCTGATTGTCGTTTTGTAGGTCACTTGCATAGCGTTGGTTGAACCGTTCGAAAATAGAATCAAAGCAACGTACAGCAATGTATTAGCATATACGACACTTACCCTGTCCAAAATACCAAACTTCTCGAAGTTGATCCATGTGGGCAGGGCAGTATTCGCCAGTTTCACCAAGAGATCGTCGTATCCAAATAGGTAATCGTGTACAGTGACGTTCACGAATGATTTGGAATTTGCTGTATTGCTGACCATTGTTAGGGCTAGGTTGGTGAACATGGAGGAGTCTCTCAACATGGCGGAGATTCCCTGCAAAGGAGAACATATGGCGTAAAAAACTGAAAGTGTTTTAAGCTCGGATTTAAGGCTGTTCCAAAGCTGCATGGAATACATGGTGCGGACCATGATGCATAGAATAACAAGGTGTCGACACTCCCTGCTAATTCCTGTTAACATTTTCGGCCGAAAAACGGACCTAGGACTGTCAAATCACGAACTTTTTGTACTACTTCACTCTCTAAATGATGGTGGCGCTAGATTCGATTTCGAAGATTCTAACAAGCAAGTAAATGAAAACTGATAAGCCACAAAGTTCACTTTCCACCGATGCTTTTTCGTAAATCCAATTAAAAAGAATATAATGAAGCAGTTCATTGAAAAATCAATTCACTGTTTGATTAATTAGACATCTGTTCAGACATTATATGTAAACCCCATTTGTTTGGAACAGAAATTTCATCTTGCCAAGACATAATGAGGTCAACTAAGGGATTTATCAGTAAAGGAGTTTCAATGGAACATTTTGAGTGAAACAATCAATGAAGAAATCTGTGAAATCATTATTTTTCCATTACAAAAGATCACATCCAGATCAAATGTCATTAGAATATAAGCATTGAGTGTATGTATTTTGAAATACATTGAATAATTCAGAATTTTCTGTAGTACCTCTATACATAATATCTTTCGATATCATATTATTATTCAAATGTATGGATTATCTTCATCATGTAAGGCTCATTTAAATTGAACATTTTACTCATTATTTTCGATGTAAAATTTGAAACTTCATTAAAACATTCTCATGTTTACAGCATCTTTTCAGTCACCCAATACCCCTTGACAACTTTTTATGTTCTCCGCAGTTGGGTATGATGATTAGATTGCAAAATATATTTGATTCAATAGCTATTATTCAGAAGTATACTGATGAATTATTGAAAACTGATTCATTAAATTGATAAACTAACCAAATAGAGGGTAGTATACTACGGTTCAATCTTTTATTCCATATTTATTAAGTAGAAAAATGTTTTGAACAAAAAAATTTTCTATTTTTCAATACCCTACCTCTACCACAAGCCAGTTGCCATTCTTGTCGAGTAACAATATCCTTGAATCAAAAAGTATTATAGAATAAGAGCGCCAAAAGGAATGACGCCTTAGGAAAGCTATTCAACTTTATGAAATCTCAATGTGTGGTTGCTCTGAACTTCGTTCTCTTCTAATCCTTTCATCGTTCAAGTCTAAGCGTTCTCCTATGATATACGATCTTTCAATATTATTAATATTATTATAATTAATACCTATCTTGATACTAGAAATCTGCCCCTGAACCGGTAAGAATAAGCAATTGTTTTCGATTTTCGAAATTAAAATAGTACTCGTTCAGAGTTCACACAGTAAACATTTGGCTTACTTTCGGCGTGGAAAACAAGGTTGTTGAACAAAATACTAAATTTCAGCGAACGATTTGACTTTCCACAAGAAAATGGAATAAACAAAGATTCGAAATTATTTTGATATGTCGATAATTTTGTCCATAAAATTTCTAATTTCTTTTATCTATCGGCGAAAACTGAAGAAGGACAGAATCCTTGTATTTGACAGTATTCGGACCGCCGCAATTTGGCCGAAAATATGTCAAAGAGTGTCTTCACCATGTATTCTATGCATCTATGTATGTACCATAGATGCATGGAATACATGATGCGGACACTATTTGACATATTTTCGACCGAAATGCTGTCGAAATACAAGGATATTGTTCTACTTAGGGCTTCACACGAGAAAATAGTATGAAAAATCTCGTCTCGCTCTCGCCAATTCCCAAAAAATTAAGTCTCGTTTAAGTTTCGTTCTCGTCTCGTTATCAGTTGTCTCGTCTCGTCTCGCTTAATTCTGGATAACGATAATAAATATTTTAATATATAAACGAAATGGTATACAATAATGAATAATTTCGTAAAGCTATATTTATTACGCTCTTATACAAAAATATTTGTACATGTAAATTATTTTTAATTTTAAACACTGATAATTTCAACTTTTAAATTACCAACCAAGAATTCAAACATAATCACGCTTGCATCACAATATTTTTCAATGATGTACTTGTTTTTGCAATGATCATACCTGCTGTGGAAAATAATCTTTCAACAGGTACGGATGTAGCCATCAATAAATCATCGGCCATCTTGGAAAGTGTAGGAAAAACTTTTTCATCACTCTCCACCAATGTAAAGTATTTTGATTCCTATTTGCACTTTCTAATAGCAAATATTCTTCAAACTCAGCTTTCCAATATTTCGATAGTTTTGTTGATGAATAGGCTATCGATGTCGATACATTTTTTGATAGAATTGAACAATTTGGTATAGTTTTCAAAGAATACCTTCCCACTGGGTCGATCATTGAGGATGTTCTTGGCGTATTCCTCATAACACTTTTCGAAACATTGAATAGCTTCATTTCTTTACCAGTTTTATTACACGTAGTTCCACAGCTGTATACAATAATTGTTCCCATCTTCACTACAAGGAGCACAAGAGAATACATTTCTCCAGATGTTCAGATAGAGACAAAATTTTTTTCGTCTCATCTCGTTTTTACGAGACGAGAACGAGACGAGACGAGAAAAATCTCGCTCTCGCGTGAAGCCCTAGTTCTACTTCTGTGTTTACCGATAGATGCCAGTACTAGAAAATTTAAAGACATTTCAAATTAAATTCGAAGCTTCGTTTATTCATGTTTCTTGATGAAAGTCGAACAATTTGTTGAATTTTCGTATTCTGAGTATTGTTATTGTTTAGTCTGATTTTTCTTAGATATTATTGTCCTTGTGTGTTTGTTCTTGGTTTGTGTCGACAAAAATGACAACTTGCTTGGGGCAGGGTATTGAAAATTGGAACATTTGTTTATGCTAAACATTTTTCTCCTGAAAATATTTAAAAAACAGTTAAGCTGGAAAATATAACCACTGTGGTTTACTTACCACAACATCTAACTGCTCTTCAATATTTTATTATGATTATATTATTTTAATTTAGTAACAGTGGAATGACACTTAACTTTGTCGCTTGTCAGAATCTAAAAAAATTACTGTAACGCCATCATCGTTTAAAGAGTGAAGTAGAACAAAATATGGAAATCCTAGTTCCGTTTTTCGGCAGAAATTTTCAACAGGTAATAGTAGGGTGTGTCAACACTTAATTAATCTATGCATCTTGGGTGCATAGGTGATTAATTCCCGTGGGAAGTAAGTCTCGTTTATGATAATAAAACGGAATTGAATTTGGAAATTCTAAAGAACTAATGAATAATACAATTATAAAATATAATGTAGCTTACCACTAACGGTATATTGGGAGAGACAACCCTATCGGAGAAAATATCTCCAACAGATCTGTCGCGGATGAACTTGAGATTCCTCACTGGGATATATGTTACTGTACCATTTGGATGGAATGTTGCATTCGTATTGGATAGAATTTCTCTAAAAAAGATACAAGGATGAAGTATATAGTGTTAAATGGAAATACGAACACTGAAACAGTAATCAATCACACCAAAAACTCCCGCAAGGAGGACACTTTTCAGCAGTATAAGTCACCAGGAGTGGATGAGATATTTCCAGCACTCCTTCAGAAAGGTATGGAAGTGATTCTTCCTCATCTGATGAAAATCATGAGAAGTAGTCTAGCCTTGGGTCAAGTATCCAGTAAATGTAGAAGGGCAAAAGTAACGTTCATACCAAAAATAGGGAAGACATACGGGACTGATCATCGATCTTTCAGACCCATTTGTCTGACATCGTTTCTATTTAAGACGATGGAGAAGGTAGTGGATACCTACATAAGAACGGAGAATCTGGAGAGCACTCCACCTGAGAAAAGTCAGCATGCTTACAGGGCGGGCCAATCTACAGAGACTGCTCTGTATCAGCTGATTCAAGTCATCCAGGGAACTCTGGACAACAAAGAAATGGCAATGTGTGCATTCCTGGATATATCTGGGGTCTTTGATAACACAACACATGTGTCCGAAGTAGGTACTTGAGGGGCGAGAAGTGACTAAAACCGTCATAAAATTGGTGTATGAGCTGTTGTCGAGGATAGCTCAGACACAGGTGGGTAATGAGACCACTTCTGTCGAAGTCAGTCGTGGAAGGCCTCAAAGGGGAGTAACTTCTCCCCTTCTTCGGAGCCTAGTAGAGGACAAGCTCCTTCACAGGCTAACGGAGAATGGGTTCTGGTGTATATGCTATGCCGTCACCTTATGTAACTTACTACAGGAGGGCCTTAGAATTATCGAGCAGTGGTGTTTGTCAGTGGGACTGAGCATACATCCGAACAAGACCACAGTAATTCTGTTTACTCGAAGAAGGAAACTTCCAGCTGTGAGATCCCTCTTTTTGAACAGAGATATTATAGAATGGAAGTCTGAAGGTAAATAGCTAGGGGTAACACTACATATTAAACTTCTGTGTAATAGGCATGTTGAAATCACTGCCAGTAAAGCAATAAAGGCCTTAATGGCTTGCAGGAATCCAGCCTCTATTACTTGGGGCTGCAACCCTAAGATACTGCAATGGATCTACGTCATGATTGTGAGACCCATAATCTCGTATTGGGCAGTAGTGTGGTACACAAGATTAAGCCCGAATAGCACGAGGAAAACCCTCGACAAAGTAAAAAGGCTGGCCTGTGTGTGTATCACTGGAGCTATGTGAACCTGTCCTGCCAGGGCACTTGATATTATCACAAATCTCACACCCCTTCATTTAGTGATCAAAAAAATGGCCCATGAAGCCATTCTCAGAATATCTAGGAAAGGAACAGGTTTTGGAAGTATTAAACACCAGAAAGCCTGGTCCTCTCTTACCAGGGACATTTCTTCAGCAAATCTTCCTAGTGATGAAATTATTAAGAAAGTGAGCATCAAAAATAACATAAAATGGTACACAGACGGTTCAAAAACCACTACAGGAGCTGGCGCTGGAGTATATGGGGCAGGCACCAAATGCTCACTTTAGCTAGGCTCCTATCCAAGCGTCTTTCAGGCAGAAATACTTGCAATAAATAGATGCGAAGAAACGAACCAAGAAAGGAACTATCGGAGATGTGATATAGCAATCCACTCTGACAGTCAACCTGCGATTAAAGCTCTGAGCTCCCATTTTTCGAGTCCAAGCTCATATGGAAGACCCGAAGAAAACTTAATGAAGTAAGTGAGAACAACATGGTCTCCTACTTGTGGATTCCTGGTCACGCGGGAATTAAAGGACCTGAGGAGGAACACACTTGCCAAGAAAGGAGCACCTTTTTATTGGCCCGAAACCCTACTTTGGGTTTGCTAGATACAACTACAAGAGTGAATTTCAGATGAAGGAAGAAACCAGAAGAGACATTTTGTGGAGATCTCTTCCAGGAATGTATCACTCCATAAAGTTCCTCCGGAACTTGGAGCTTGTCAGATCCAAAAAATATATGGACCTGAGTAAGAACAAGCTGCACCTCCTCACTGGTTTCCTCACAGGGCACTGCATCCTTAGGAAGCATATGATGAGATTAGGGCTAGCAGAAACTGACGATTGCAGATTTTGTTGGGAGGAGGATGAAACTGCTGATCACCTGATTACGGAATGCCTCGCCATCTCAAACCAACGCAAAAAATGTTTTGGGCAAGAAATCTGCAGGAGCGAAGACGTAGCCTCCTTAAAGCCATCCCAGATACTGGACACAAAATAGACCTTAAGGTCGTAGTACAACGTTACCCCCTACAACAATATGTGGAAATACGAGCGTAATTTCTAGAAATTTTCATTATTTCCTGTCAAAATTAACCCATGCTCATTATCCCTTGTCTACATTGTTCTAACATATTTCTGAAGTTATTTAATTCGCAAACCGTTCGTCATTCTGGTGAAAGTATCTGCTATCATGCTTGATCTGAATAATTACTACATTTTCGGGTCTTTACGTTGATAGGTTCTCGTGAAATATTGTTTGTTTTGAACCAAAATATCAGTTTATTTTAATATACTTACTGAAAGCAGTAGGGTCCAACTTCTTGGACAGCCAATTTTTCTTCACCCCTTGTAAATTTATCTTGATTTACCACTGAAAATATTCTTATATTTAGGTAAATTTTGTATGGTGGCTCTTTCCATAGATAAAAGAACAACGTTCCCGACTCCAACGATAAAAGCTGAAACAGAATAATGTCATGAACAATAATTTTCAAATATATGTATCATAGATAATCTACAACATCTACAACATATTTTCAGCTCATAGCATATAAAATATGACGTAAATGTTGGTTTACCCTAATTATATGAATTATTATATATTGCAGATAGTGCAGTATCAACATATTATGTTTTGTGATACCTATTTGATATGAATTTATATTAAGTTAATCCCCAACATTTCAAAATGCATATTTCTATCTAACTAAAGGGATAAGTGATGTTAAATTTCAATACAAAGAATTTAATTTTAAGTTTTTTTAAGTTGAACTTGCGCTATTCCAAAAAGAAAAATATTGTTGGCTTCATAGTATTGTTAATATTATCTTGTTAATAAACTCAAAATAGCTCTTCAAACAGTATTCTATTCTTATTGATTGTTCATTAGAGAACAAATAATATTGAAGCATATAGTCTGCGATCTTAAGTCAAGATAATTATTCAAAGTATACATGTTTGACTACTCAAATAGTCACAACTATTTTTTTTAATTTATAATCAAAATTGTTTCCTCTTGTTCATTGTGTTCTTCATTGTAAAATGTCATTAGACCTTTAGTACCCATAGTATACTTCAAGCCATTATAGTATATTTCAAGCCATTATATTGTAGGGTGAGTCAAAAGTCATATAGATTTTTGAGAGGGTGTATAAGGGATTAAATTCTAAGATGAAAAGTCCTTGGACACCTTAGATATCAAATGAATAATTAAAGAACATTTATTGAACGAAATTTAATCGTAAGAAATCTTATAAAAATTGAAAAATTCAGTTGGAACAAGCTGAACGCTTACAATGAGGTGAATAAATATAATAAATCTTTGATTAAGTTGAAGGAAAAACGAATTTAATTAATTCCTAGCTGTCTAATAAATGCTAATTCAATATAGGCACGCATACTTGTGACGTAAATTTTTAGGAATGAGTGGAAGGCAGCGATATCAAAACACCAATAACTGGGACAGCCTTGATCTCTTCGTGAATGTCAATTAGATTATTGACCATTTAATATTTCCAGACAGAAAGAGCTGATATACAACAAATATAGGAAATAATTGCAAAAAAAATATAATACAAAATAATAATAATAATAATAATAAGGATTTATTTTCAACAGGCAGAACCCAATTACAGAAAATATACAAAAAAGAAATGAACCAAAACTAGAATGCAAATATACAATGCAAACATTTATGTTAAAAAATTAAGAAATTAACTCGGAAATTAATACAATAATAACTAAGAGCGTTACCAAAGCATAACTGACAACAAGTCCAATAACAACTAAGTAAATGTAGAAAAAAAATATCTCTATTTATATTATCATTTATTTGAACAAAACTCAATGAATATTCTGCGAATTGTGGAGATCTTGTCAAAGTGAATATCACAAAGATGGGAGACTTGATTAAATTCAGAGCAAATTAAATTCACCGGTGATTGCAACAGGACATTTGTTCTGGGCGTAGCAAGACTGAACAAATGCATCGATCTAGAACCAGGGCGTCGCACATGGAATCCTATTCTAGCAAGTAGAACAGAACAGTCCACATTTCCATTCAAAAGTCCATGAAGGAATCTCAAACAAGCAACACCTCTTCTGACGTCAAGTCCAAGTGCACCGAATCTATGCAACAACAGAGCATGATCAAATCCCCTTAATGGATAAGTACCCTCCTCTCTGAAAATGAGGTACTTGAAAAATCTCCTCTGCACAGCTTCAATGTGATGTCTATGGCACTCATATATGGGGCTCCAAATGATACAGCCAAACTCCAGTTTGCTCCTCACGAATGCATTGAACAGCAAAATCATAGTCTTCGGATCAGAAAAATATCTGCAGTTACGGATAATAAAACCGTACATTTTCGACGTAGTCACGAGTAAATAACTCACGTGCGGGACAAATGAGAATCTCTGATCAAAGACTATGCCCAGATCCCGAATGGCGAATGCGATATTTATTTGTATAATATTTCATTACCATACGCAACTGAAAATAATATTTAAATATAATAAATATCAACAAATATATATATATATATATTAAAACCAAAAAAAAATTAGTAACTGGTTAATTTATTTTTGTTTAATTTAATGATTAAATAATATTTGATATAATTCTAACTGGTCACTCATACAGCTCAACATTTTCGTGATAATTATACCGAAGAGTTGCTTATATATTGCTTAATTCTTCATTCAATATAGTTTAATAACCTCCAGTTTATTACCAGTGTCAATACTATTAAATTATTCAAATATTTTTCGTTGGTCTGAAGAGCAAGTGACGATATTTGTATAAATTTGGAATACTTAAATGTAAAAGTTCATCGAGAGTATACAGGGTGGGCCATGGTCGATGGTATCCTGGACTTCTACGGAGAACGGAAAGTACGATTTTATTGAAAATTTCCTTGACTAGGAACCATTGCTCCATCGACCTAGAATATTTTCAGCGTTGCAGTGTTGCCGCTTATATCCAACTTTGATATTTCAAATGGAGCACCCTATATATTATTGGTTTTTTCGATTCACCGTAGCCTCCTGATTAAAGCAGTATCATCTTCATTATCCTTATCTCTAGCAGTTATCGAGTAATTAATTGATTTACTTCCTTTTTTATGCAAAACAAAGCTTCAATTTATTCCTCCGCAGTCCGCAGTACAAAAATTGAAAAACGCAGTACACTCTAAGATATAGTATATTTTTATAATTATTCTAATAAATAGGTATATTCATTTTGAGAAAGTTGTCAATATTTATCGTTAAATAAATCTGTATTCCAAGAAAATAGTCGGAATTTCCAAAATATGCAATTCTCAATCAATACAACTTGATTTTATTTGTTGAATGTATTAGCATTTATCGAAAATAATGGCTTACTACCAAATATTTACATTTCAGGTGATTCATACATCCGTTAGTTTGGGGATAACCTACCTTTTTCACTAAAACGCTGACTGGTTCATACATAAACATGAAGTAGGAGGATAACACCATTATAGCTCCAAAAAGTGCCAGTAAAAGTATCTCTGAAAAAAAATAATATTGGTTAGAATTTTTTTTAACCACATCAAAAAATGTATATTACAATTGAAAAATTAAATGCTGGCGGCCTTTACTTGATGCAAATTAATTTGAAATCAAATGATAAATTATATACCAGGTGTCCCAGTATACATGTTCCAATGGATTATCTCAGCCATTTCAAAACATAAACGTTTGAAAATATGATGACTTCTACTTCGTTCAAGGAACCTTCAACTAAGAATAACAAAAATTGAAAGTCACTTCCTGTTTGACCGGAAGTGACTCTGACTTTTTCATGTCAAATAGCATCCTATACATTTTTTGATTCTTTTTATTTCTACTCAAAATTACCTCTCCAAGGATTTATTATACATGGTATTTCACATTTGATTTGATGGAGAAAACGTCAATTGAAATTTCAAAGTTATAGCCATCTGAAATTTTCTGAAATTTGATGGTTTTTTGTACCTCATTAACTCAAAAAATACTGAACCGATTGAATTCAAACATGGTTTTTTTTTTTTTTTAAATCATGGTGGACCTAGTCCCTAAATATGGTCTTGACTTTCGTCATTAACCAGCAGAAATAAAGTGTAATCACATTCATACCGGACAATCACAATAAACATCCATGCCCTGAGCGGGATTCGAACCCGCGACCCCGGCACCACAGCAGGTCTTTATACCAACTGCACCACCTGAGCCGGCTCAAACATGGTTATTAGTTGTAGAATGCCAACGCGGAAATGTTTGCAAAATTTGGTGGGGATAGCATTTGTAGAAAATTTTTAATAAATCATTGAAAATAAAAAAAAAATTCTATATATCAGTAACTATTCGTTTGAAATTGCTGAAATTGTGCAAGAGCCTTCATAACCTAACTCTACTACCAAGTTTCAAGTTTTAAAACGATCGGTTAAATATTGTTGGAGATTCGAGCATTCTTGTGTGAGTTCAGTAGATGGGTGACCGTTGCCTCGATAACTTTCGAACGAAAGGAGATAGGGACTTGCAATTTTCAGGGTAGGTTTCGTATCCGAAAGGGAGAGTTGAGTTCGATTTTGGGCATAATCGGCCTAATGGTTTCCGAGTTATACCCACCTGGAATATTATTTCCTTGTTAACTCAAAAAAAAATTGGTTCAAGCACTGACGTGAAGTCAGAAGCTTTTGCGCGTATGTTCTATTGTTCATTCTTCTGTATTGGACACCCGAATTTACCATGGTAAATTATGTTGTCCATTCTCCTGTATTGGACACTCTTAATTCGAATTTACCATGGTAAATTCGAATTAAGGGTCAACGGCAGTCGCGTGCGGGAGAGTATCACTTTCCGCACTTGTTAGGAAAATAACTATTTTTTTCTGGAAGCCATGCAGCTTTGGAAGGGTTCAGCAATTGGATGGGTGACCTAACTGGCTATGTAAGCGTGATGATGCAATTTGACCTCACGCATTTTCAATGTTTCCTCGAGCATTTCTCTGAACTATCAAATGTGCAAACAATATTTATTCATTTCCTTTCAAGTGACCATTATATATTGTACGCAAACACTTATTCACTATAATAAACAAATTTACATTAGGATTATGAGACAATGGCGATTGCATGTAGCAAACTTATTTGCACATCCTTCAACATTTTTATTAACCACCTCTGAAGTTTTCCTTTTTTTCGTTTAGAAGTGCGTAGATCTCAAATATCGAATGAAACTGGCTGGAAAGATACTGAAGTCAGGAGCTTTGGCGCACTTCTTCAAGTTTATAGCCAGAGCGGTTAGCTATCCAGGTACTGCACTCGCATAAAGCAGCTTGTTGCAGGAAAATCAATATAATAATATTCCATGAATATTCATTATTTATTATTCAATATCATACAGGGTTATGCGAAATTAGACGTGAACCTTGGAGCAGGTGTTAGTAAGACTCATTTGCTGCTGTTTGAGCGGTTGAGATTTATTGATAACCGAAAATAAACAGTTTCCGAAATATTTGAGTTCAGGTGATTTCTAACAGATTTCTCACATTAGTTCATTTTTCGTGAATTTTTCCTACGTTGATCAAATTTAATTATAATTTTGGGTTGTTAATACCAGAAAAGGATATGATATGTATGAAAAAATCAAAACTATGCTGCATATGATGTTGAAAAAGAATTAGTATGATTTGATATGTGGTACCTATATGAATACAAGGAAAATCAATTTATAATATCAATTTGTCTGCAATTTTCGAATTCCACAATTCACGTGTGCCAAAAATATTCTAAAATTTCGAGTTAAGTTGCAATAAAAATATATTTAAATCGTTATTTTTTTGTCTTTACATCTTATATTCCCTTTCAAATCATACTAATTCTTTTTCAACATCTAATACAGCATAGTTTTGCTTTTTTCACACATATCATATCAGTTTCTGAGAAAAATAATCCGAAATTATTATCAAATTTGGTCAATGTAGAAAAAATTTACGAAAAATCAAGTAGAAGGTGGAAAATCTTTTAAAAATCACAAGAACTCAAATATCTCGGAAACTGTTGATTTTCGCTTATCAATGAATATGGTTCAAACGACAGCAATACATCACCTCCTACAAGGTTCACGTCTAATTTGGAATCACGCTGTATATTCGAATATTCCCTTGGTACTCCAATAGTCGAATATTCGACTTTTCGAATATTCGAATATATTCCGTATTTCGAAAAACAATATTTTTGAAGTAACAATCAAAATTTGAATTCTGTGTTAGGCAAAATATTCGACTATACAAATATTCTAAGATTGGACTATTCGAATATACGACTATTCGAATAATGGAATATTGGACTATTCTAATATTTGAATATTCGAATGTTTGATACAAATTTCGAATATTCGAATATAATTCTGAGTCCTACTCTATACAAGGGATTCGGATTGAGACGAAAATCATGGATAACTAAAAATGCCAGACTGTATTTCATACTGTTGAACTCTCACTCTCGTAAAGTGAGGTCATATGGATATTCGATATCGGTAAATTATTCATGAATAATTCCTTAAATAAAGTCAACCTAATACTATTCGGGAAATACATAGAATAAAAAATTGGTTCAAGCACTGACGTGAAGTCAGAAGCTTTTGCGCGTATGTTCTATTGTCCATTCTTCTGTATTGGACACCCTTAATCGAATTTACCATGGTTAATTATGTTGTCCATTCTCCTGTATTGGACACTTAATTCGAATTTACCATGGTAAATTCGAATTCTTCTGTATTGGACACCCTTAATCGAATTTACCATGGTTAATTATGTTGTCCATTCTCCTGTATTGGACACTTAATTCGAATTTACCATGGTAAATTCGAATTAAGTGTCCAATACAGGAGAATGGACAACTTAATTAACCATGGTAAATTCGAATAAGGGTGTCCAATACAGAAGAATGGACAATAGAACATACGCGCAAAAGCTTCTGACTTCACGTCAGTGCTTGAACCAATTTTTTTTTTTATTTATAATATCATTTAAATTAATATTGTAGGACGTTACTTTAAAATTTCTAAGCTATACTGACTTACAGCTAAAATATTATAAAGAAAAGAAGCAATTGGATAGTCTAACTATCATTTTAATAAAATGATGCATTTTTATTGTTCAAATAAAGATATTTTGTTAACTTACAAGAATTTCTTCATTCAATGGTATTTCAAAGATCTAATTACAGTTTTAAATATAAAATAAGTGTCCAATACAGGAGAATGGACAACATAATTTACCATGGTAAATTCGATTAAGGGTGTCCAATACAGAAGAATGGAAAATAGAACATACGCGCAAAAACTATCTATCATTTTCTTCAAGTTTCACGCCCCAAAAAGGCCTAAATCGTCAGTTTCGCTTTCGAAAATTTCCGACCCCGTCTCTCGAATTAATTCTGACGTTTCTCGGATTGACTTTTTGAATGGAAAATCGTCGGACTCAAAACCTCCGAAACTTGTATCGAATTAGTATATTTAGGCTCAACCTAGAAGAACGAAATTTGGGAAAAACACAAATCGATTCGTCTTCTTCGACTCGACGGCAAAAGTCCGGGTCGAGCGATCGTTTCTTCGGAGCCTTACGCTACACCAAATCGGTACTACTGAACTCGCACAACAATATTTAACCGATCATATTAAAACTTGAAACTTGGCAGTAGAGTTAGGTTATGAAGGCTCTTGCAAAATTCCATGAATTTCAAACGAATAGTTACTGATATATAGAATTTATTTTTTTATTTTTAATGATTTATTAAAAATTTTCTACAAATGCTATCCTCACCAAATTTTGCGAACATTTTCGCGTTGCCATTCTACAACTAATAACAATGTTTGAATTCCATCGGTTCAGTATTTTTCGAGTTAATGAGGAACAAAAAACCACCAAATTTCAGAAAATTTCAGATTGCTATAACTCTATAACCGTTTGGTCGATTATGCTCATAAACAAACTGAAATGTCGCGTTCTGGTGCACATCCTAACCTGAAAATTTCAAGCCGCTATCTCATTCCGTTCGCAAGTTATCGTGACAACAAAAATATTTTTTAATAATTTTTTTAAAATTTTCTAGCCATACGATTCGCACAAAATTTCACAAACGTGCTTAGGGTCATATTCTACAACTACCCACCAAGTTTCAATTTGATCGGATTCATATTGGTTGAAAACAAAATTATTACTCGGAAACCACTGGGCCGATTATGCCCATTAACGAACTTGTCTGTCGTATTGGGATGCGCCACCTACCCTGAAAATTTCAAGTCGCTAGCTCTTTTCGTTCTCAAGTTATCGTGGCAACGGCCGGCCGGACGGCCGGCCGGACAGAATCAAATTTGACCTCGAATTCTTCATTGGGGAGTCGAACTTAATCGTTTGAGACCATTTTTTTCAAAAAATTCGAAAGTTACAGACATTTGGGCAAAACTATAACGCGATGTTCCCCAGAACATACGCGCAAAAAGGAGAAAAATGTAATAATATCCGTTAGGCTTGTTTCACATGCATACGGTTCCATTCGGTTCGTTTCGTTTTCGGTTTCAATTCGGTCGCTGGCGACAAGTGTGAAACGGTGCTCCGGTTTAGATTCGGTACCGAATAGAAACCGTACAGCACCGAATACTCCCTCGACACGAATAGGTTTCTATCAGGTTTGGATCCGTGTGTAGGGAATACAGATCAACCGGGGCGTTCACACGAATACGGTTTAGTTTCGGTTTTAACCATAAAGTAGGTAATAAATATTTACATATGTTTTCTGTCTCGTTGTGTGGTTTTAACCTCAAATCGAGCAGATATCTTTCAATTTTTCACGAATTGTTCAAATATAGAAATATAAACATACATATTTTCGGGATATTGTTGCTATCTCAGTATTCATGAGAAAATGATGGTTTACCAAATGTGGATCGACTGATTTCTGCAGTAAATCTAAACCAGTGCTGCGGGACAAAACTTCCGAAAAATATAAAGATGAATTAAAGACGTAGGATGCATTCAAAGATGTATGTGTTCAATTTTGAATGGCTTTGATGAATCTGACGTCGCGGAAAAATTGGAATTGGAACCGAATGATATGAGCCCGAGTCGGAAGATAACATTAAACCTAATATGAACCGTATATGTGTGAAAGGCCTTCATTCGTTTTCGGTTGAAACCGAAAACGAACCGAACCGAATGGAACCGTATGCATGTGAAACAAGCCTTATACTCAATGTCGCATAATTTATGAGTTGAATTGAAATGATTCTGGTGAACTCAGATCAGTTCTTTCTATATGATATGATATTATTATACTGCCCCTTCTAGGTCTTCCGACGACCCTCCACAATCTCCCAGAACCCTAGGAGCTTGTTCACAGGATTAACAATTGTTATGTCCCCGTTTTTTGGCGCTCTTGTTCCTAGGACTCTTGTTCCTGTAATTTTCAAATTTTTGGCTGAAAATGGTCTCAAACGTTGTGGTTCGACTCACTGATGAAGAATCCGTGATCAAGATCGATTATATCCGGCCGTCCTTCCAGCCGTTAACACGTGAACTCTCGAACGGAATGGGAATTGGAAGATAAATATCTCGGTTAATTTCGTTATTGGGCAAAATTGGCCAGGTGGTTTCGGAGTAACAACGACTCTCTGGCGTCTCCAAGGAGGTCTAGTTAACGGCATATCTATATCTGGATTTCATAATACAAGAAGAGCTCTTGAAGTGCAACACCAACAACGACTATATTCCTTGAATTGCCTTAAAACCGTGGGATCGTTCCCATGTTCCTATTACATCCTATTGTTCTGAGGCGGGGTAGTTCAGCCAGAGCATCACCAATATTTGCACTACCCTTTGAGATCAAGGAGGGTTCTGAGGAGGGATACGATCAAGATGGTAGAATCAAGACGGTTCACGAATTCGAGTTTTTATCTCTGAGACTTAGACGGTTTTATTGAATTTTGACTTAGACGAATTTAGAGTATATTGCGGTAGTTGGCGAACTTCAGTAATTGCAAAAGTAAATACTGTCAAATTTGTAAATATTTCTTCGAGTTGAATTGTAAATAAAGTGTGTAAATAGCAGAACAAGTGCTTTTTGAAAACCAAAGACGAAATGTTAGGATGGCGATTCAACCAAACCCTGGGCAATTGAGTTTGAAAAATCCTACAGTAATAATACTGGTAATTAAGTTTACGAACAATTAAATCTCAATCTATGGCCATCTTACTCCCCAGACTTATCACCAATCGAAATAATTAGGATATGGTAGGAAATTTACAGGATTATTCTCCTAATATAAACTAACATATATCCAAGTTGAACTTCGTCGCCGAATTCAAGACATCTTGATTGACTTTCCTCAGGATACCATAATTGATTTAATGTCGAGTAAGCCTCGGAGCGTTATCGAAAGCTGAAACAACACTGGAGGCCCATTCATAAATGTATAATTGGAATAAACATATCATCATAGTTTCAAAAGTTATTTCAACACATATTCTGTATAAATTTGATCAACTTTTACCGAATGTTTCTACAGTAGTCGACTTCCGATCGCTTGTTGAAGATTTCGTTCGAGAGCCGGGTAGCCTGCGGCGAATTTACGTTCGCACTTGTTAACATTGAACATGACCTTGAAAGAAACGAATTTCGCAGAATCTCTGTATCAATTTTGATGACATTTTATTTCGGTAAACTTCCGAAGAGATTTATTCAACTTCCTCATCGTATATATGGGAATTATTGGGAGAACTCATTGTATGCATATACCTTCAGCGAATCTGTGCGTTGAGGAGGCCATTTGGTGAGGCAATTTGTGGTACTTGAGATCCAACCATGAATTATTGGTATGACGTTTCATAGATTATATTCCGCTGCACAATTGCAATGGTTAATTGAGTTAAAAATAAAATTGGTTCAAGCCCTGTGGACAGGAGCTTTGGCGTTCTTGTTCCAACTTTGAGGAATTATATCTCCGAAAGTATTGGTTTCTCAGAGTTGGGAATGATATCAATGGAATCTTATGAGGGAACTGCATCAACAAATAAAATAAATTAAATAAGAATCCATCGATATCAGTCCCAACTCGGAGAAACCAATACTTTCGGAGTTATGATTTGTCAAAGTTTGAACAAGCCAAAGCTCCTGTCCACAGGGCCTTCCAACTTTTTCAATTTGACTTATGTGCGTCAATTCTCAAGAATTTTCGTGATTCAATTCAAAGCGTAGGTCTATGAGTCATCTCATGTTGTATTTATATACATCAGGATATTATAAGTATGATGAGTATTCTATGAAATCATACAGAATTTAGAATAATTATTGAAATTTTGAAAAATCATATCTTTTAGATTAGTTTGTTAGAGTTGAAAATTACATCACTGGATTCTCATGATGAACCTGCATCTTAAAAAAAATAATTTTAAATTTGTAAGATAAAAAAATTTTTTTTTTTTGGTACTCCGAAACCACCTGGCGTGGTGACGGACGGACGGACGGCCAGCAGGACAGAATCAATTTTGACCATGGAATCTTGATCAGTGAGTCAAACCAAATCGTTTAAGACCATTTCCGGCCAAAAATTCCAAAATTACAGACATTTGGGCAAATTGATAAGAACTCTGTTCCGAGGAAAAAGAGCGCCAAAAACAGATTCGAATGAAAAATCCTTTCTACCAAGGGTTGATTTAATTCCGATTGATTCAATCTGAAGGAGGAAGATTTGGTAGTTGAAAACAATTGGTTCAGGCACTGACGCGAAGTCAGGAGCTTTTGCGCGTATGTTCTATTGTCCATTCTCCTGTATTGGGAACATACGCGCAAAAGCTCCTGACTTCACAACAGTGCTTGAACTAATTTTTTTTAAATTTTCTAGGGGTACGGTTCTCGCAAAATTTTACACGCGTCTTTATGTCGATATTCTACGACTGGTTACCAAGCTTCAATTCGATCAAGTCTAAATTTTTGAGTTACCGAAGAAATAATATTCCAGGTGGGTATAACTCCGAAACTGTTAGACCGATTATGCCCAAAAACGAACTTCTTCCTCCTATTCGGATGCGCAAAATCGATTATGTGCGGCCATTAACACGATAACTCTCGAACTGAAGGAGCCAGAGGTTTGAAATCTGCAGAGTAGGTTTGGAGCGTAAATATCTCGGACAAGTTCGTTAGCGGGCGAAATCCACCAAGCGATATCGGAGTTATGGCTTATTTCAGTAAAAATATTTTTTATGAATATTTCCGAAACCGATCACTCGATCTGTCTGAAAGTTTTAGAAAACAAAGTATGATTGAATGCAAAATGACCATTTGAAATAACCTCAGCTATCACATTTTTGAGGAGATAATATAATGCCCGTAGATAATCCATATGAGGATGGAAATATATTCTTTGGTAAGATATACAGGGTGAGTCTTTGACCACTGCATTAATTTAAACCAAAGATTCCTCTCATCAAATGAAACACTTTTTCCATTTAACATTTTTCCAAATTCACCTCAGGTAAAAAGATACAGGCTGTTGAAATTTTGAAAAAAAATCAGATTTTATTTTGTAGCTTTGACATCCTTTTTTCGAATAAAATGAATGTTGGCGTAAGGTTTCCTATAACTATAATACATATTTTCCAAATATTAGTTACTAGTTCTACTGGTTTTCTAGTTATGGACTCGTGGATTCATAAAACTAAACGAAATTAGCATAAAGAAAGCATATAAAGTTTTTCTTGAGTCATTTCAAGATTATTCCATCGTTTTAGAACATTATATTATTCTTCTCCTTATATATATATATATTGTTGAGAAATTCTTTATCAAAATTTTCAAATAAAAAAATTAATTAATTAAATATTTTTAATTTAGAAAAATATTCCGAATATATAATTAAATTTCAGGGAGGGTTCAAAATAAAAAAAAATTATCATAATGAAATTGGAAATCTATTCAAATTAGTGATTACCAAAACAAATACAAATACTTAATTCTACAACTTAAACTTACTTGTCACTATCTTTCTTTTATCTAGAATGTTTTTGTTGTCCACTTAATTTCTTTTATATTTCTTATTCTGTATCTTCTTTCTTGATTATATTCTTCTTCTGTTTCTTTTTTCGTAGTTATATCCTTATTCTTGATTCAGCAAATTCGAGTACTTCAGTGTTTTCAATTGATTTCTTGGAAATTGGTTAGTTGTTATGATACTTGAGATTGGAGAAATGAAATTATATTTGAGATCGATGTTGACTCTGTCACTGCGAAAATCTGACTGAATGACAGGAGACGCGTCCACTCCCTTTTATATCCTCCGATTAATTTTAAAATTCGAGGTTACTTTGAAATTTTGACAGTTTTAAAATGAAATGCATTTTTCTTGAAATTTTCCTTAATAGCACTGTTTCCTGAATTGTAATGACTGCAGAAAATTCGGCCAAATTTTTCTCTTCCGTCTGGTACTACTTCCATGTTCCAACTTGCATTGGAAGTTCCTCAAAATCTTCTGAGTTTCCTGACAGCTATCAATTTTGCAATCTCTTCCACTTTAAATTTAAATATTTCCCTATCTAATTTGTTCTAGCATATCAAACTATTTATAATAATCAATGAGAATTCACATACAAATTAACTTAACATAACATAATAAGAATAAATAATAATAGTTATTTATTATACAAGGGAAAAAAGTATTAGATTTTAGCTCGAGGTTATGTTGTCTCCCGACGCGAAGCGGAGGGAGACAAAAAACCGAGAGCTGAAATCTAATATTTTTTCCGTGTATAATACACTATTTTTTTCTGTGACAGGAAAAACGACGATTCAATAGTGAAAGAACATATTATTACAATATATTAAAGTCAGAATGTTATCGATATGAAATTTGAATTTTTAAACTAGTAAGCTATTAGACCTGCGTTGCTAAGGAAAACTTCAGTGTAATCAAATATCTGTCAATTTAATTTTTTCTGTGACGGGAAAAAAATTTGACATTTCATCTCTGTTGACAGGTAACAAAATATAACTTTTCACGAAATTACTTTTTTCCCCGGGAAAAAAGTGAATACTTTTTTCCCGGATATATATACATATAGATAATGGAAGATATTTGCTACTTGCGCTGCTTCTATCAACTTCGGTGGAGTCAGAGAAAACTCAGAATCAAGCATTTTTAACTTTATAGTATTCAAAATAACTACTAAACAATTACTGAGTTCGCAATTTTTGAATCAAATCACAAAATTAAATTGACAGATATTTGATTACACTGAAGTTTTCCTTAACAACGCAGGTCTAATAGCTTACTAGTTTAAAAATTCAAATTTCATATCGATAACATTCTGACTTTAATATATTGTAATAATATGTTCTTTCACTATTAAATCGTCGTTTTTCCTGTCACAGAAAAAAATAGTGTATTATACACGGGAAAAATATTAGATTTCAGCTCTCGGTTTTTTGTCTCCCTCCGCTTCGCGTCGGGAGACAACATAACCTCGAGCTAAAATCTAATACTTTTTTCCCTTGTATAATAAATAACTATTTGTGATTTGATTCAAAAATTGCGAACTCAGTAATTGTTTAGTAGTTATTTTGAATACTATAAAGTTAAAAATGCTTGATTCTGAGTTTTCTCTGACTCCACCGAAGTTGATAGAAGCAGCGCAAGTAGCAAATATCTTCCATTATCTATATGTATATATATCCGGGAAAAAAGTATTCACTTTTTTCCCGGGGAAAAAAGTAATTTCGTGAAAAGTTATATTTTGTTACCTGTCAACAGAGATGAAATGTCAAATTTTTTTCCCGTCACAGAAAAAAGACATTTTTACGTGGTCTTCCAAAATATTGACTTCACATAAATTTTGATGATTCTATCTCATGGAGACTACTCCATAGTTCAATAAGAGTGTATCCTTTACAAATTTACAATGTTTCAAAGATTAAATTTAATTCTTTCCATATGAATTTTATACTAATATGTTTGAATAGATGTCAAATTTCATTCTCAAATTTCAATCTCTATTTTCTGAATTAGTAATTGTTTTTTAATTAACGAAACATGATGGAGAACATGCCTTAGCATCTTTGCTTCACTGTTTAATTCCTCTTCATGATCATATATTAGTAAAAATTCAATTTTACAATAAAATCTCCAAAATTTTGACGTTTAAAAAAAAATTAATCAATCAAATTTTACTTCTGCTATATAATTAATTGTATGATTTGAATTCAAATCATATCTTACCATAACAATATATATTATCATTTCTCCTTAAACGCACCGTTTTCGAGATATTCTTCATTGAATGTTTTAAAATGGAAAACTCCAGAAATTTCACTACTTTTATGGATCCGTCCCTGAGCGTTGGAATCCCGAATCAAATTGTAAACCACGTTACCATGCCTTATTCTCGTCCGCCAACAATGTCATAGATAATTTATATGCGGGAGTGTATTAGCACATTGTGAAATTTTTAAACGCTTGTAACTTTTTACCTGAGCCGAATAGGAAAAATGGTAAATGAAAAAAGTGTTTCATTTGATGAGAGGAATCTTTGGTTAAAATTAATGCAGTGGTCAAAGACTCACCCTGTATAATCAAATTGGGTTTAGAATATCTCCAGTAAAAACAAAACGGCAATATTGTCTAAGTTTTAATTGATATAATATAATTTACGGAGTAGATTTGAGGAATGAATATATCTCGGATAAGTTCGTTATTGGGGAGAATCGGTCTGTTTGAATTTAATTTTTTTCATGATGCAGTTCTATCCTAAGAATCCATTTATATCATTTCCAAAGACCAATGATTTCGGAGATATGATTTGTCAAAGTTTGAACAAGAGCGCCAAAGCTCATGTCCACAGGGCTTGTACCAATTTTCCTTTCAAGTTATCGTATTCAGGTTCAGACAAAATTGGATTTGACAACAACTTAAAGTAAAAATGGGTTCAAGCCCTGTGGACAGGAGCTTTCTGGCGCTCTAGTTCAAACAGATAAATTATATCTCCGAAAGTATTGGTTTCTCAGAGTTGGGAATTATATCAATGTATTCATATGATACAACTGCATCATAAAGGAAATTCAATTTAAATAATAGTTTATTTATCAAGATTAAATGAGCAATCATGAGAATGAGAACTGCACCATGGAAGAAATCAAATTAAATCTGGCCAATTTTGCCCAATAACCAACTTAACCGAGATATTCATCTCCCTAAACTACTCTGAAAATTTCAACTACCTACCTCCTTCCGTTCGAGAGTTATATCTATGTCTATGGATGAAAAGCAGTCTCACTACTCTCAGATCTCTTACTTCATGTTCCATTCCGAAATGTAAGAATTTTCTAAAAAAAACCTAATTTCGGAGCAAACAACTGAGATTTTTCTCACTTCGCTCACAATTCTTCGATTGATTAGATAATGTCATGTCTCAGGAACATCATTTGACATTATGACAATTCATACATAGAATAATATCATTCTGTGACAACGTTGAAATACGATTTATTATTGACGGACGGCCGGACAGAATGAATTTCGACCACGGATTCTTGATCAGTGAGTCGAACCAAATTGTTTAAGACCATTTTCATCGAAAAATTCGAAAATTACAGACATTTGGGCAAATTGATAAGCACTCAGTTCCGAGGAACTAGAGCGCCAAAAACGATGTGTTACTTATATTATTATTTATGAATAGTTTCATGGATATACGATAGCAGCATGAAATGTTCTAGTATTCAAATAATTATTCCCAGAAAATGATCCGGTCAGTTGACATTTAGAACAATAAGGAACATTATCAGTTCTAGGTCCGAAAAAATGCGATTTCAAAACTACGTATTCGAAATGATTACAAAGCTATTAACGATCTATACGTGATTCTAGCTGTACGTGGATTCTTTTATCTGCTAATGGATACTTGAAAGAAAATATTGTACTTTTGCCTAATTCTAAAGACATTTGTGAAACCACAAGTTACGTGATGATCGCAAAAATGCAAGTGATAAGGTTTAAACCTGTACTCGGTGTACTAGTTTGAGTAAATTGAGAAATTCTTATTTTTCGTTTTAGAAAGTGGGATGCCATCGACCAAATATTTGTTACAAAGTTCAAAAGAACAGTAATGGATGCAATTTGTACAGCTATCTTGATGGATTGTAAATTGAAAAATTGGTTCAAGCACTGACGTGAAGTCAGGAGCTTTTGCGCGTTTTATTGTCCAATACAGGAGAATACAAAATTTTAAACGCGTCTTTATATCGATATTTTTCAACTAGTTACCAAGCTTCAATTCGATCGAATCCATATTTTTTGAGTTATCGAGGAAATAATATTCCAGGTGGGTATAACTCCGGAACCGTTGGAACGATTATGCCCGTAAACGAACTTAACACTCCCATTCGGATACTCAACATACCCTGACAATTGTAAGTCCTTATCTCCTTTCGTTCGAAAGGTATCGAGGCAACGGTCACCCATCCATCTATTGAACTCACATAAGGTTGCTCGAATCTCCAACAATATATAGGGTGAGTCTTTGACCACTGCATTAATTTTAACCAAAGATTCCTCTCATCAAATGAAACACTTTTTTCATTTAGGTACTATTTTTCCAGATTCGGCTCAGGTAAAAAGTTACAAGCGTTTAAAGATTTCACAATGTGCTAATACACTCCCGCATTTAAATTACCTATGACATTGTTGGCGGACGAGAATAAGGCATGGTAACGTGGTTTACAGCTTGATTCGGGATTCCAACGCTCAGGGACGGATCCATAAAAGTAGTGAAATTTCTGGAGTTTTCCATTTTAAAACATCCAATGAAGAATATCTCGAAAACGGTGCGTTTAAGGAGAAATGATGAAGAATAATATAATGTTCTAAAACGATGAAGTGTTCTTGAAATGACTCAAGAAAAACTTTATATGCTTTCTTTATGCTAATTTCGTTTAGTTTTATGAATCCACGAGTCCAAAACTAGAAATACAGTAGAAGTAGAAAATAACTAATATTTGGAAAATATGTATCATAGTTATAGGAAACTTTACGCCAACATTTATTTTATTCGAAAAAAGGATGTCAAAGCTACGAAATAAAAACTGATTTTTTTTCAAAATTTCAACAGCCTGTACCTTTTTACCTGAGCTGAATTGGAAAAATGTTTAGTGAAAAAAGTGTTTCATTTGATGAGAGGAATCTTTGGTTAAAATTAATGCAGTGGTCAAAGACTCGCCCTGTATATCCGATCGTGTTCAAACTTGGAACTTTGCAGTAGAGTTAGGTTCTAAAGACTCTCGCAATTTCAGCGATGTCGGACGAATAGTTACTGATATATAGAATTTTTTTCAATAATTTTCAATGATTTTTTAAAAATTTTCTAGCGACACGATCCTCACGAAATTTTGCAAGAATTTTCGCGTTGGTATTCTAAAACTAATAACCATGCTTGAATTCAATCGCTTTCGTATAACTCCAAAACCGTTTGGCCGAATATGCCTATAAACAGAATCAAATAAAGCTTTCAGATGCAAAATCCAATCCTTTCCGTTCTCAGGTTATCATGACATAAAAAATATTTTTTAATAATTTTTTTTGTAATTTTCTAGTGATTCTCACAAAATGCCACAAAAGTGCTCAGGTTTATATTCTACAACAATTCACCAAGTTTCAATCCGATCGGATTTGTATTGGTTGAAAACAAAATTATTACTCGGAAACCATTGGGCCGATTATGCCCATTAACGAACTTGTCCATCATATTCGGATGTGCCACCTACCCTGAAAATTTCAAGTCGCTAGCTCTTTCCGTTCTGAAGTTATCGTACCAACGGCCGGACGGCCTGACGGCCGGCCGGACAGAATCAAATTTGACCTCGAATTCTTCATCGGGGAGTCGAACCCAATCGTTTGAGACAATTTTCAGCAATAATTCGAAAATTACGGACATTTGGGCAAAATGATAACGCGATGTTCCCCAGAACATACGCGCAAAAATTAGAAAAGAACCGACGTGAGGTCAGACTGCGTCGGCTGGTTTGTTCAAATTCATAGCCAGAACGGTCATCCATACAGGTATTGAACACGCCCAGGCCTGCTTGACTTCCAGAAAAAAATTAATTTTTCATTATTTCCAATAATGAAGATCCAATCGAATCTAAATCTGGAACTTGACTGTCAAATGAGGTTTTGAATGATCTTGCAAAATTTCTGCAGAAACTATCCGTCAGATATCGTTGAAAGTTTGATTTTTTCTGAGTTAATAGTGTTCTTTTTTTGTTTTGTTCGTGGTTTGTGTCAACAAGAATGGCAACTTGTATGGTAGGGTGTTGAAAATTTTAACATTTGTTCTTGCGAAACATTTTTCTACTGAATAATGTTATCAATGCGATCATTTGAAATAAAGAAAAATAATGAATTCACGGGTTTTTTCATTTACAGCTCTCAAATTGATATCCCTTCCTGTTCTAATGAAACTCCTTTACCGATGAATCCCTTATTTGACATTATTATGTCTGGGCAAGATAAAATTGCTGTTCGTAACATATTATGGGGTTCACAATTCACATATTACTAACTGAACAGAGTCTGTTCTCAAAAGTTATTTCCTAAATGAAATTTCGCTCTGTAGCTATAAGTGTTCACTTTGTTGAAGCAAAGATGAAAAATAATTTAGTTATGCTGGATAATATAACCACCCTGGTTGATTCACAACAGTCTATCACTTCCCTATAACCTTTGATTATGATTATATTCTTTTAATTTCGATTTTCGAACAAGTAGCAGAGCAACTAAACTTTGTCGCTTGTCAGAATTAAATCGATTCTGGCGCCATCATCGTTTATAGAGTGAAGTAGAACAAGTTTTGAAAATTCTAGTTCTATTTTTGAACGAAAATTTTAACGGGTCCCATGGCTGGTTTCATGGGTTGCGTTCTAATATTAACTACACCGAGTAGAGTAGAGTTTTTGAAGGTTTGACAGATTTACTCTGGAGTTGACTACTCTGACATATAATATTCGAACGGATCCGGTTTTCATTGGAGTTCGGGTGGCAGAAGGTCGGAATAGGTTATGTTGGTATTAAGGAAGAACTTCTTATTACTATTGTTTTCTTCACTATTAAATGACCTCAACTTGAGAACTCACAGGACATAAAGTATACTCTTCATAAAAGAACAAGACAAAGATAATATGAGATTTTCCGTCCCATGAGTTATGTCAATTTTGAGTGGAGTAAAATAAACCCAGCTATTATCTATAGTTACGAGAGTTAACTTGGAGTCTAATACTCTGACATTTTCTAACGACTGTCATAGAGTAAAATATACACAACTTTTCGGTTTTCGAACGCCATTTAGTACCATAATCTACGGAGTTGATATTCGAACACAACCATGAAGCTTAAGTTAGCTTAATTATGGATTTAATTCGGTGTCTGCATCAAAAATGAACTGGGAATCGTCATAGAATCACACTGAGCAATTAAGAGCTGTCAACGCTATGTGAAACCCACCGTCGACACATTTTTAATCTATGCATCTTGCTTACCACAAATCAGTGGTATTAAGGTTTTGACGTCACTGATTCTATAATTTTTGGAGTCTGCTAGCTCCGGGCAATGTCCACGATTTCGACTAGTTTGGAAAGCAAAATATATGGTTGGATACAAGAAGGGCCTTGAGTTTGACGTCATTGGAAGACTAAGAACAACTTCTTCGCCTCAAGGACTGAATAAGAGTGGATTAACTCTTATTGATCCCATAATCAGGTCAGTTCATCAGTTGGATAGCCAGTGGTTACTACTGAAAGTTCGTTATTTTATGTATATTCTGATGGGATGATTACTTCCATTTGCCATTTATCTGCCACTCAAATAGATTCTAAGCGCATAAATAATATAGTATTAACATTTTTAAGTGGAGTGAAACGCTTCAGGCAATGATGAATAGACAACAATGACATAGAAGCGGTCAAAAAAACGGAATATTTGCATCCAGAAATAACAGTACTCAAGAAAGATTACTTCGAAAATTAATAACAGAAGAGAACCACATAATTTAGGCGCAACCAGTTATAAGCAGAAATCTGCTATTAGATCGAAGTTCATAATGAGCGAATCAATAAAAGCATTTGATTTCTTACAAATATTTGGAAGTTTCTAGCAGATGATGATTATTTTATATGAAAAACTTGCTGCAGAATCGAATTCTATCCGCCTTTAAACACGGTTTAAGGCCTTATGAGACCAGCGCCACCTGTCTTATTTCTAGCTTATACCAGATGTCTTTCGAAAAATTCAACTTAGAGAATCTATTATTTATGGTTGAGGATTTTAACCGATGTAAGTGCTTATAAAATGAAATTAATCGTAGTATGTTGATTCACACTTTAGTGATGAGTTTCGTGGCATTGCGTTCTCCTCAGACAACACTGTATTGATACAATTGTAACTTACTCATCACCTGTAGAGATATACTGTGATAATGTGACAGTTGAAATGTTGTTTTCATCCCTTTGTTCTGTTAGGGGTTGAAATGTTCAATCCCTTTCATAACTTATCCTGTAACTTTTTGAGGGCTGAAAATTTTGGAACTTACTAGGGATGCTACAAAGCTAATTGCATTTGAAAGTTTTTTTGTTTCCTAATTTTTTCTCGTAAAGGCGATAGATTTTAATAAATCCAAGATCAAAGGAAACCCACTTCAAATTTTAATTACACATAATTTGGGAAAAATGTGCAAATGTAGGGGATGGATGAAAAAAAAATTGTATTCAGGTCTTAGATGAAAGTATTATTGCAGCCAAAATTCATTTTACTGCAACGATTATATAGGCCAGGGTCGATAATTTTTGAAACAAAAACAAATAATAGTAGGATGGAATAGTAGATTGGAAAAGGAAGAGAATATAACAAAAATGAAAAAAAAATAATTTACGGGTAATCTGAGGTCATGAAGTGGAAGGGGGTGAGTTTTTAAGGGTAAAAAACAGTTTATCTCGATTGAAAAATGAATGACAAAGTTTTAGATAATAAAAAGATCTAGAACTTAAGTACTAACACTTTTTTCACCTAACCTCAAGATTTATGTGAAAATTTCAAATAACCAAGTTTTTGGTTTTTTATTTTTATCTTTTATAAGAAGAATTTTTTCCCGGAATTTGGCGAAAATTATTTTCTTTATGTTCCGAACACACTGTATTTATTTTTTTGCCTTATTCTCACTTAAAATCGAAAAGCAGACTAATTTTCAATCGAAAATTCTCACTTCAAAATATCTGTTTTTTTGAAAATGTCGATAGGTCTTTTATTCGTTGAAATCTTTAATTTCTGATGGTGTAAAAAAATTATACATTAATGTGGTAAATTTTCTCAAAAAATGCAAAGTCAATAAAGTTAATATTTAATAAGACATCTACAATATTTCGAGAAATTATATGCGTATATAATTATATATACATTACATACATTACAAGCTATTTCATAGAGAAGTGGAGAAAAGGCTAGAAGAGACTGGCCTTACTACCTGTTATTTCATATCAATTTCTGAGAAAATTTACCGTAGTGATGTATATTTTTTTTATACAATCAGAAAGTAGAGATTTCAATGAAGAAAAAGCCCACCAAATTTTTTAAAAAAGCAGATATTTCGCCGTGAGAATTCTCGATTGAAAATTATGGTGCATTTCGATAATAAGTCAAAATAAGGTAGAAAAATGAATATTTCAAAACGAAAAAATCACAGTATG
Organism: Halyzia sedecimguttata; assembly: GCA_937662695.2. Lineage (NCBI taxonomy): Eukaryota > Metazoa > Arthropoda > Insecta > Coleoptera > Coccinellidae > Halyzia > Halyzia sedecimguttata. Next base: position 47,801,783 of record OW569418.2, read on the forward strand.
TTTGGGAAACAAAAAGGTAAGATTACAGAAGTTGTAGTTTTTTTTATTACCTACAACTTTGCTCTTTAACTTTTCTCCATAAGACATATAGTTTTGCCAGAAATGAAGACAAACCGTTTTTCACCTTTAAAATGGGTCCAAGCCCTGTGGACAGGAGCATTCTGGCGCTCTAGTTCAAACAGACAAATTATATCTCCGAAAGTATTGGTTTCTCAGAGTTGGGAATTATATCAATGTATTCATATGATAGAACTGCATCATAAAGGAAATTCAATTCAAATAATAATTTATTTATCAAGATTAAATGAGCATTATTGAAAGGTTTTTTCTGGGTTTTCTAACCCAAACTCTGAAAAATATCTATAAAATAAAAATTTATTATTTTGTGATTTGCTCTGCGTAAGAAACACAAGATATTTGTCAGAAGCAATCAATTGAACAATGTTGCCTAACAAACAACAACGAAACAACATCAACGAAGAAACAACTATATCGTAACGTTCCGGTGTCTATATCAGACTCCTTCGTTAGAAGGAGTATTAATTAAATGAGCAATCTGAGAATGAGAACTGCACCATGGAAGAAATCAAATTTAAATAGCTGAAATGAATTTGACTATCTCTTATAGAACAGGATGAAATGTACGAGTATGAACACAGATCATATAATAAAGCTTAGATAGAATAATTATAGCATTCTGTGAAAACATAGAAGTACGTACGATTCATTATTGAAATTTCGGAAAATCATATCGCCGAAAGTATTAGCTTGTTGGAGTTGAAAATAATATCGATGGATTTTAATGGTGAAACTGCATCTTAAATAAAAATTGAATTTGAATTTTGTTGCTTAAAAAAAGATTTTTTTTTTATCGTTAATCCGAAACCATCTGTCCTATTTTGCCCAATAACGAACTTAACCGAGATATTCATCTCCCTAACCTACTCTAAAAATTTTCAACTGCCTAGCTCATTCCGTTCGAGAGTTAATGTAGCAATTTTTTTTTTAAGTTTTGAATTTTTTTTTTACACTTTGCGGTAACCTGGTCAATACAAAACTTCACATGCGTATAAAGGTCATGATTCTACAATTTGATGCTAAATTGCAGATAGATCGAGTGATCGGTTTCGGAAATATTCATAAAAAATGTTTTTTACTAAAATCGGCCATAACTCCGAAACCGCTTGATGGATTTCGCCCATTAACGAATCTGTCCGAGATATTTACGCTCCAAACCCACCTTGCAAATTTCAATCCTCTAACTCCTTTCGTTAGAGAGTTATCGTGCCTACGGCCGGCCGGACAGAATCGATTTCGACCTCGGATCAGTGAGTCGAACCAAATCGTTTGAGACCATTTTCAGCCAAAAATTCGAAAATTACAGACATTTGGGCAAATTGATAAGCCCTCAGTTCCGAGGAACTATAGAGCGCCAAAAACTGATCCCTTCTTCTTCACGACCTCAGATTGCCCGTAAAATATTTTTCCATTAATTTTCATTATATTCTCTTCCTTTTCCAATGGGTTACATCCTACTTTTATTTTTTTTCACTTTTTACCATTTTGAAAGGCACCGGTCGATTTGTTTATGAGAAAAACATTTGAACTCCCAAATTGTCACACCCTTCGAGGGTTATATCTTAACAGGGAATGAGAACACGAAAAAAAAATTATTTGAAAAACTAGCTTTATTTCAAACTGAGGAATCTAACCCTAAAATTTGGTGGCCTTTCTTAGAAACATCCTGTATATTGAGCATCAATTGAACGATCGCGTTATAGGTAGTGACAACACGTGGTTTTAAAATTTATGAAAGTGCCACTTGTTTTTGGGAGAAGCAAAACTTTAGAGGTGTAGATCTTCGAATAGTTTCAAATAATTAAAAAAGATATCGTCCGAAGAAAACATATAATTCTCTCCACTTATTTCCATCCACCTATTGGTCTGGCATCACCTGAGGCTCGTGAGAAGAACGAAAGCAGTTTTAATTTGATGCCCTCTTTTTCGTTTTGCAAAGGTTTAAGAAGGATAATATCAGAAATATTCAGACTAGATTATTGTTGAATATTTCTGAAATATTTAATTAGGTTTAATTATATCAGAGCTCCACACAGCAATATTGAGAAGAGATTAATATTAATCTCAGGTTGTTCATCGGGTAAAATAGATGAAGAAATATTCGATGAAAGATTACTATACTCCGATAGAAATGGCATCTCATTTAGTAAAAATTCCTCATTTACCTCTCATAATATATTTTCTCTGAAAGTAGAATCTTGCTACTCTTCAACGTTCGGATATTCGAATTATTTTAATCCTTCGAGCGAATATGATCGAGGATCTCTGCCATAATTGGCATTCTAGACATATCCTCATTGGGATTCTATTTAAATTCCCTCCATACCAAATGAAAAATGCGTTTTCGCCATTCCTAGATTCATAAGAATTTTTATATTGAAATTAATTGACATTTAACATTTTTTACGGTGACTGAGTGAAATTTAAATGAATACCTGGCGAAGATTTATAGAGGAGAAATTGAAATGTTCAATTCCGGTCAGATTTTTGCGAATTGGATATTTTCATTCAATAATAAATAAATAAATTAAATCAGAAAATATTCATGAAAGCTATTGGCGTCTAGATTTGAATAATGGATAAGAGTTCGCATAGGACTATATCAAAACAACAAATTTGCGCTATCTTAATTATATGTGGAGTTGGAGTATGTCCTTTTTAGCGCATAATCGCCTACGTATATCTCCATTCACCAGTCCTTAATCAATCAAACGTCAAGGCAACCCATGAAATCCTTCAAATACTTGCAAATTGAACTACAACCTAAACCTCAAAGAACACATATAGGAAAAATAGGACGTAAGGCAAAAAGTATAAAAGGATACCTCTACCCACTCAAAAAACAGAAAGAAAACTGTAAAAAGAACCAAAAATATACAAAGCTAATAAGACAAATAATATAATATAGAAGTGAAATACTACTGATGAATACGAACAAAATTAAAGAACCCTCATTGGGAGAAGCAAAAGACATCAGAAATGAGGAGATCAGGAAGATAACAGGAACATCCAAATAGAAGAATTTATAACACGACAAATCATTTTAAGGATACTGTGGGAGGTATATTCATCATTAAATGGTTTCTTTCTGGGTTTTCTCTCCGAGATATTTTTCAGAGTTTGAGAGAGAAAACCCAGAAAAACCCATTTGATGATAGTCATTTGAAGAAATTATTCTAGAAGTAAAACTTCTAAAGTCTTTGAGTATACAGGGTGTTTGTGATTTTGAATTATATATTTCAAAGGGTACTCACATAGACAAGTTCAAAACAGCTCCAAAGAAAAATTTAGAGGCTTGCATTTTCGAAATACTTTGCTATGCGTATAGTTAGCATACGGTGTGCTCATTATATATCACAACAGATTCAAACAAATGTGAGAAAGCCCTAGGGACAAGAGCTTTGACGCTCTTATTCAAACTTTGATAAATCATATCTCCGAAAGTATTGGTTTCTCAGAGTTGGGAATGATATCAATGGATTTTGAGATAGAACTGCTATATACCTAGATAAATGAATTCAAAACTTAGGTCTATGAATCAACTCATATGTTGGATTCACATATATCAGCAAATTATAATTAGACCATTCTATGAAATCCCGTCTCGTCTCACTTTTACGAGACGAGAACGAGACGAGACGAGAAAAATCTCGCTCTCGCGTGAAGCCCTAGAATGCCCACAAATTTTACTAAAAAACCACCCAAAATAATTTCGGCCAAAAACCTTCAATGGCACTTCACATCGAAAATACAAGCCCTTTGAAATATTTACATCAAAATTGAAAACATGCTATGTATAGAAAAATATGAAGTGATTGTTTTTATGGTGGAAAAGATGACCCGAGAGGACAAACCTTTCAGTGTTCCTACTCCTAACCAGAAGCATAGCTTCGACTTGTTCAGATTTGTTCAGGAGATAAAACTGAGTAATTAATAATTATAAACCACAATATCCGCCGTAACAACCCACCTACCAAAACCATCAAGTTGAAACCGTATAATTCACTAAATAGGACAGCTCTCTAATATGATGAATGACATCTAAAATATAAATTACCAGATTTAATTTTCAGTTCGTAATTGATTCGCATCATATTAAAAGGCTACACACATACAAAATGATTCTCATGCCCAAATAAATTCAGTGATACCTACTTAAATTTTATTCATTGCGATCATCATTGAGATTGAAATTGAAATCCTTATTCGTCCATAAAACAACAAGTTCCGCGTCTATGAATCATATTCATAATCATTTAGTAAATTTTGAACATTTTCCTTGAGTTGTGTGTTCGTTCAAGGGCCTATTATACTGCATTTGTTTGAAGTTGTATCTATAGCCGGAGGGGAAATTATTAATTTGATCTTGACCTCTAACCGCTTGCATTCTTACTTAACTTCAACTTCCTATACTATCGGAAACGTATTTGCAAATTGTTACGTTTCGTATGTTCAGCAACTAGACCATTAATATATGGCTGTTAAGTTTGTGTATGAAGAAAATTTCATTGATGATTAAATTTTTATTATACTGAATTTGTTTGTAGAAGATGAGGAAATATTGAATGATTACAAATGATTGATATCAATGCCAGACAAACTTATTTTAAAAGAATAAGATTTGAAAGATATTCGGGTTCATAGATGTTTATACAGTATATTCGAAAAAAAAATTCAGATATTAAATTTTGGTTTAATGTCGCCTCAAATAATAAATCTCTGATATCCAGAAAAAAAATGTAGCCTCTCTTTATCTGAATTCAAGTTTGTAGAAAAATTGTGGCCTTTCTTTATCTAAATTCACGTTTGGAGGATTTAAATATTAAATATCAAATTATTTCTTCTCTTTTTGGCGCTCTTGTTCCTCGGAACAGAATGCTTATCAATTTGCCCAAATGTTTGTGATTTTCAAATTTTTTGATGAAAATGGTCTTGAACGATTTGGTTCGACTCACTGATCAAGAATCCGTGGTCAAAATCGATTCTGCCCGGCCGTCCAGCCGGCCCTCCGATGACACGATAACTCTCGAAAGGGATGAACTAGGTAGTTGAAACTTTTAGAGTAGGTTTAGGAAATATCTCGGTTAAGTTTGTTATTGGACAAAATCGTCTTGACGGTTTCGAAGTAACGAAAAAAAAATGTTTTTTCACATTACAAATTTCAAATTCAATTCTTCTAAAGAAGTACTTACGGATATATGATTTTTCAAATTTCAATAATAAATCGTACTTCTATGTTTTCACAGAATGCTGTACTTAATTATTATATCTATGAATTATCATAATATGATCTGTGTTCATTCATGAGATCTTATTTTCCTATAAGGATAAGTAATGTCAAAAATATTTCTGGTTCGTTATTCTTGATATAAAAACCCCTCCTTTTCTAGAAAACAATGTATGATTGAATGCAAAATGACCAATGAAATAACCTCAGCTATCGTCAAATTATGAGGATGATATGATATTGTACTTTTAAGGTTATTATATTTTCCCTGTGTTTCCATAATTATGATATATATATATATATATATATATATTCTTTTGAACTTGAGCATAACAATTTGTTTTGTATCTAACAATAAAGCATGTGTATCAAAATAGTGTTACCAGAGGTTAGTGTAACGGGGTACCATATAATTTGATATAATATGATACTAGAGCTTAGGGAAATAACCTCAGCAAAAAAAACCCTATCTCCCCGTATGTGTTGTGATTTATGAAAATTGAAATTGTTAACAAAATATGCTGAAATATTAAATATTGAAGGGCATCTTTTTCTTCATTATCGCTTCTTCCTTCAACAAGCAGAGAAGATTCTCCAAGGTACCCGAAACCCAATCTGGAAAAGTAAAAGACAAAGGGAGAAAACGAACAAATTAAAAATGGAATATTCTATATTTCATTAAATAGATTTGAAACTCGCTACCCATTCTAAAAAAGATTCAGAAACATTATGAATAGCCCTAAAACCATCTTTGAATCTATATATGCGACAATTATTAACTAAATGATCTATGGTTTCCTCTGCATCCCCGCATTCACAACTAGGACTCTCAACTGAGTTCCACCTGAAAAGCATGCTGTTGCAACGACCATGACCGGTTCATAGACGATTCAGAATAGACCATATTCTCCTTGGAAGATCAAACCCCGGAACTCTATTTGAAGGATCAGAAATTAAATCTTTGTTGAATAAATTGCAAGAAATCCATTCAGACCGCCAAACTTCCTTGTCACTTCTATTCGAATTAAGAAAACAGTTGGACCATAAATGGTTTCGTGACTTCAATCTCGGAATCTTATTTCCTGGAATGTAGGAGATAATCGGAAATGAATTCCGAAAAGAATGAAATTTATTGCAAGAATTTAAAACAGCAGTCTGCCTGCGAATGTGGGGCGGGACAATATTTGAAAGAACTGGCAACCAATGAATAGGTGTAGATCTAATAGTTCCAGTGATGATTCGCATAGATCAATTCAACTGTGCATCAATTTTTTGAGTATGAGCACTATTAAACCAGACAGGGCAACAATATTCAGCGGCAGAAAAAACCAAGGCTAAGGCTGCCGTTCGAAGAGTAGCTGCATCAGCACCCCATGAAGTACCAGCTAATTTCTGCAGAATATTATTTCTCGTTTTCAACTTCAGACGCAAGTCATCTAAATGGGCTTTGAAATTCAAAGATGAATCTAGTTTCACTCCTAGATATTTAGGATAAAAATTATGTCTCAAGAAAGAATCACCGAAAGTTACACTCAATGTTCTATATTTTTGGTGATTGTTCCAATGAAAGCAAGAAACCTCGGTTTTATTCGGATTCAGACACAAACGCCACTGAAATAGGTACTTTTTCAGAATATCTAAATCTGCAGAGAGATTATTTTCTATACTTTCGAAATCAGAATGACGAAATGCAAGGGCAATGTCATCAGCGTATATGAATTTCTCAGACGAAGTAGCAGGAATATCACACAGATATAAATTGAAAAGAAGAGGAGCTAAAACAGAACCTTGTGGGAGACCATTATTGAAATTCTTGAATTTACTACTATTATTATCAATAAAAACAAGAAACCTTCTATCCGAGAGCATATTTTCGAGAAAACGAACCATTTTGCCACACTTTAAATGAGTATAAAGTTTAAAAATCAAACCATCTTTCCATACCGTGTCATATGCTGCCGACAAATCCACAAATGCTGTTCCTGTTTTCATTTTACTATTGAAACCTGTTTCGATATAAGTAGTTAGACTAAGAACCTGATCACAACAATTTCTATTTTTCCTGAAGCCCCCCTGGCAATTCTGTAGAACGTCTTCTACAGACGATTCAATCCTAAAAAGAATCAAAATATTTACTTTGGGGAGTAAATTGTGTTCAGAATATTTCCAGTAAAAACAAAACAGGAATTTTTTTAATTGATATAGGTAATATAATTTTCAGAGCAGATTCAAGAAATGAATATCTCGGATAAGGTCGTTATTGGGTAGAATCGTTCGGGTGGTTTCAGAATAATGATTTTTGGCACTCTTTTCTTTTACCCAGGTAACCTCCCAGAGCTGTATATCGCTGGGAGGTCACCAAGAGCTCCCTACCATCTCCACAATTTGATAGGATCGAATGTCAGTGCTGACTACCACAAAACGAAAAATATAACTAGAAACAATCCGGAAATGAGTTCATTCCAGCACTGTTTTTAGTGCTGGAATGGACTCATTATGATACTGAAATAGAGAAAATTAATTCTGCTACAGTCCATCACCATGGTAACAATTCATATGCAATGATATAATTATATTCGAACATCGAATAAAAAGTTCAGGAATTTCCACCAAATGAAGGGTTGAAATATGTGGTTGAAAAAATAGATGAATGCACTACCATGGGGTCACGAACTCTAGCGCTCTCGTTCGTGTGGTGATCAATACAAGGTGTTTCTTAAAGACATGCTTATATTTAAGGGGGTGATTCTTTGACTCATTTTAAGAAAATAACTTCCTATGAACGTATGTCCTAGAAGTCTTAACTTTGGAGATACTGGTGATAAAATTTTGGTACTGCGATATGAAGCAAATTTAATTTAAATATTTTAATAAAGTTCAGAGCATCTGACAAGAGAATATTTTTTTTTCGGAATCTTATTCATTTTGGAACAAATCTGATCTCTTAATTTGCTTTCAGTAGATGCACAAACATTTCCACACTACATCAGATTTTTGAGGAATTGATCAAGACTTAAAATAATTTTTATTTTTTAAGTGGAAACCGTGCGTCGGACAAAGGAAACCCATGAGATCAAGTTCCCTCAAAATGAATGAGGATCTCGGAATTATTTTTTATTTGAAAAGAAAGTAATGGCATAGTATTTTTCTCCAAAAATATTCAATGCAAAACCCGTATGGACGCCACTGGTAGACAATATAAAAATTTTTGGTGCAACACAAAATGCACCTTGATGCATAGAAGCAATGTAGGTACTAAATTTTATAAAGATGTCTATAATATTATCTCACTTATTTATTTATTTTCACCCAATATAAATTCTTGGCGCTCTAGTTCCTCGGAACTGAGTGCTTATCAATTTGCCCAAATGTCTGTAATTTTAGAATTTTTCGATGAAAATGGTTTGACTCACTGATCATGAATCCGTGGTCGAAATTCATTCTGTCCGGCCGGTCCGGCCGGCCGTAGGCACGATAACTCTCGAACGGAATGAGCTAGACAGTTGAAATTTTCAGAGTAGGTTCGGGAGATAAATATCTCGGCTAAGTTTGTTATTGGGCAAAATCGGACAGATGGTTTCGGAGTAACAAAAAAAAAATTTTTTTTTACAAAACAAATTCCAAATTAATTTTTTTTTTCAATAAGCAGTTTTACCATAAGAATCCAATGATATCATTTTTATCTTTAACAAGCTAATACTTTCGGAGATATGATTTTTCAAAATTTCAATAATAAATCGTATTTCTACGTTTTCACAGTATGATATAATTATTCTATGTGTGAATGGTCATAATGTCAACTTATTTTCCTGAGACATGACATTATCTAATCAATCGAAGAATAACGACAATAAAGTGTATTCCGAAATGTGAGCGAAGTGAGAAAAATCTCAGTTGTTTGCTCCGAAATTAGTTTTTCTCAGAAAAGTCTTACATTTCGGAACGGAACATGAAGTAAGAGATCTGAGAGAAGTGAGACTGCTTTTCATCCATAGACATAGAATGCTCAGTTCTCTCTCTTTATGACGGGACTGATGGAAGGGAATATTATAACTTCAAAAATATTGGGGTTGAAATACTCGTATTTTGGCGATGCAACGGGGACCTCACCCAAAAATGTTTGAAAATATTACGTAAATATTGAAAGCATAATTCTGTAGTTCGAGAGAGGAGTAAATTTGGTGAACGTAGATCAGGAAATTTTTGATCGATTACAAGGTAATTTTTCATTATTACTTCTCTTCTTTCACACATGTTTTATAGAATATCTACTATTTGTAGGTACTTTAAACCTGTTTTGGGCAATCGTCATACGAAACTTGTTTTTTTGGCGCTCAAGTTCCTCGGAACAGAGTGCTTATCAATTTGTCTGTCTGTAATTTTGGAATTTTTGGCTGAAAATGGTCTCAAGCGATTTGGTTCGACTCACTGTTCAAGAATCCGAGGTCAAAATCGATTCTGTCCGGCCGGCCGGCCGGCCGTAGGCACGATTACTCTCGAACTAAAGGAGTTAGAGGATTGAAATTTGCAAGGTGGGTTTGGAGCGTAAATATCTCCGAAGAGTTCGTTAATGGGCGAAATCCATCAAGCGGTTTCGGAGTTATGGCCCATTTTAGTAAAAACATTTTTTATGAATATTGCCGAAACCGATCACTCAATCTATCTGAAATTTAGCATCAAATTGTAGAATCATGACCTTTATACGCATGTGAAGTTTTGTATTGACCAGATTACCGCAAAGTGTAAAAAAAAATTGAAAATTCAAAAAAAGTTTTTCTACAATAACTCTCGAACGGAATGAGCTAGGTAGTTGAAATTTTCAGAGTATGTTAGGGAGATGAATATCTCGGTTAAGTTCTTTATTGGGCAAAATTGGTCAGATTTAATTTGATTTCTTCCATGGTGCAGTTCTCATTCTCAGATTGCTCATTTAATCTTGATAAATAAACTATTATTTGAATTGAATTTCCTTTATGATGCAGTTCTATCATAAGAATACATTGATATAATTCCCAACTCTGAGAAACCAATACTTTCGGAGATATAATTTGTCTGTTTGAACTAGAGCGCCAGAAAGCTCCTGTCCACAGGGCTTGAACCCATTTTTTTATTTAGTTATCGATTGTTATCTCCTAGTAGCTAACTAATTCTTTGTGTTGCTATTTCTAAATAGGCTAAGTAGGCTGCAGCTAAGAGCAGCAACATTTCAGAGGTGGTAGCAAATTTTCAGAGGCGGCAAATACGAACCATAGAGGAGTGACAAATGGACTATACCTTATAGACGGCATACTCTTACATCCTGCCCTGGTCCCTATCTACATACCATTGAGTATAATCATATTTCCAACATAGGTACCTCTTATAGATATAAATAAATACGTATAATTTCTTGAATTAAACTTTCGTTATGTATGAGGTCAAGGTTCCATAAAAATAAGATAAATACTATTTGCTACGCATATCAAGTCTCGCGAAAAAGAAATAGTTCAATACCATCCACTAAAATTCCCCACTGCACATTCGAACAAGTTAATTATGCATCTCGGAACATATTATTATCGAAATTTTTCCATAGCCTTTGGCGGCAATATGTTAAGCAGAAACTATTCGTGCAGTAGAGGTGCAAAAAGATAATATTTCTTTGTTTAACTGGTTCCAAAAACGAGTTATTTCCAGGAACAGCGCTAATTCATGTGTGTCAACTCAGGAAGTAACGCAACTTTGATCACATATAGATCGAATACATGAATTTATCAGTTGCCCGCGGGTCCGCTCGCGTGTTATACGTATATTCAGTTGGCGTAATAAATATTATTATTAATATTTGACCCTTGTGCATTACACACCGTTTATTATTATATTATTTTTATTTCCTTGACTGTTTGACAATTTCTATCACAGAAATTACCTTTTTAATTCTCCCCAATATTTCTGGATTCAATCTATAATAATTATTGTTTCTGTGGTAGAATATATTTTTCACAATTTTTTCCTTTTTAATTTTCAGATATTTGTGTAAAAAATTGTTGTATCATTTTTTGCGATTAGTGTTTTGATGGCTGGATCTGGAAATTGCATTTTTCTTAACCGTTTTCATTGTTTTCTGTAACTGTTTCGGCTAACTTATTGATCGTTTTGAGTTTAGAATTATTTTGCTTCGGAAACTTACAGCTATAATATTTCAGTGCGTATTTGGCCCAAATATCTGTGATTATCGAAATTTGAGGTGAGAATAATAACAATAAATCGACTTTATTTGACAAATGTACAAGCATTAACCCTGAAAATTACCGACTAAGAATCCGTAGTCAAAATAAATAATTATTGTTTTTTTCTGAGGCTTCTCTCCCAATCTCTTGAAAATAACTATAAAAAAATTGTTAATTGTTCTTAAATTGTTTCCGCGTTAGGAACAGTCAGAAGCAATAAAAATGTTGACTAATAAACAGTAACATATCGAATTGAAACCTGGTGAGTATCGATCATTAGAAAATAAAAAAAAATATATTAAGAAATATGATTCATCTCACGATAACTTGAGAACGGAAAGAGATAGCGACTACCTATTTTCAGGTTAGGTTGAGCATCGGAATGCAACATTTGAGTTCGTTAATAGGCATAATCGGTCAAACAGTTCTGGAGTTATACCTATCTGAAATATTTTTTTTATTTCTTCCTCAAAAAATATGAAACCAATCCAATTCAAACATGGGTATTAATTATTCTAGAATGCCAACGCGCAAATTTTTACGAAATTTCGTGAGAATCGTATCTCTAGAAAATTTAAAAAAATCATTGAAAAACTCTGAAAAAAATTCTATATCTCAGAAACTATCTGTCTGAAAATTTGCGGAAGGCTTCAAAACCAAGCCAAGTTTCAAATATTTGCAGATCAGATCTATATTGCTGAAGATCTGAGCAACATGGAGCATCCAGCAGTAGCTGGATGGGTGACCGTTGCCATGATAACTTTCGAATGGAAAGAGATAGTGACTGCAATTTCCAGTGTAGGTTACGCATCCGAATGGGATAGTTATGTTCATTGTTGGGTATAATCGGCCAAAGAGTTTCAGAGTTATACCCATCTGGAATATTGTTTTCTCGATAACCCAAAAAATATAGATCCGATCGAACTGAAACTTGGTAAATAGCTGTAAAATACCGACACACAGAAGTTTGTGAAATTTTGTGAGGATCATGTCACTAGAGAATTAAAAAAATGGGTTCAAGCCCTGTGGACAGGAGCTTTCTGGCGCTCTAGTTCAAACAGACAAATTATATCTCCGAAAGTATTGGTTTCTCAGAGTTGGGAATTATATCAATGTATTCTTATGATAGAACTGCATCATAAAGGAAATTCAATTCAAATAATAGTTTATTTATCAAGATTAAATGAGCAATCTGAGAATGAGAACTGCACCATGGCAGAAACCAAATTAAAATAGCTGAAATGAATTTGACTCTCTCTTATAGAACAGGATGAAAAGTACGAGTACGAACACAGATCATATAATAAAGCTTAGATAGAATAATTATAGCATTCTGTGAAAACATAGAAGTATGATTCATTATTGAAATTTAGAACTTCATCTTAGCAGAAATTGAATTCAAACATCATAGAAGAATTCAAATTCAACAAGAGTGCCAAAAATTATCAATCCAAAACCAATAGACGAATTCTACCCAACAACGAACTCATCCGAGATATTCATTCCTCAATTCTATGATGAACGATAATATATATCTTTCCTCAAATCTACTCCAATACAACAATATTCCAGTTTTGTTTTTAGTGGAGATATTCTGAACTCAATATTATTAACTTACCATTCCCATCATCATATGGATTGACCATCGGCATGAAAATATCAACCAACAAAAAGTATGATATTATATGAGGAGTAACTTTTCAAAACGCATTATGTCCAATTTGGGCGAAATTGAGTTTGAAGCGGATTCAGAAATGTTTTCTGTTGCTCTATAGCCCTATGTAAACAAAATCTTCCAAATGGCATTATGTCCCTCTGTAATTCAAATCCAAAGTATGTAAGCCGCATCGCAATGAATTATGTTTACGTTTGCATTTTTAAAAGAAATAAAATATAACCAAAAACATGTTTTATCGATTTGCTCATGTTAATTAGGTTACAGGCCAACACTTACTGTGCAGACTGTTTTCTCTAAATGTATAAAAAATCGCAACAAACAGCATTATTTTCAATTTCAACCACATCAAAACGCATTATATACAATGAGATGAATCAAAACGCATTAAGTCCAAACGTTTTTTACATTTTCTGTGTATATCTGATCAATATTGATTTAAATGAGATCAGTTATTACCTTTAGATGTAAATTTCTATCAAACAAACTCGACATACCTACTCAAATTATAAGCCAGGGATGAAGAAAAAATCGTTTTTCGTTGATTCCCAATAAAATGGTTTTTGGACTTAATGCGATTTGATAAGTTGCTCCTCATATTATGATTCTCATAATACCATTACTGGAATGAATGACAATGAGACAACGTCAAAGTTGACATTATAACAATTCATAGAATAGCCACAGAATAATTCTATCATTGAAATTTTGAAGAATCATATCTCCGAAAGTATTAGCTTGTTAGAGTTTAAAATGATATGAATGGATTCTTATGGTAAAACTGCTTATTGAAAAAAAATTTAATTTGGAATTTGTTCTGTCAAAAAAAATTTTTTTTTTTGTTACTCCGAAACCATCTGTCAGATTTTGCCCAGTAACGAACTTAGCCGAGATATTTATCCCCCAAACCTACTCTGAAAATTTCAACTGTCTAGCTCATTCCGTTCGAGAGTTATCGTGCCTACGGCCGGACGGCCGGACGGCCGGCCGGCCGGACAGAATGAATTTTGACCACGGATTCTTGATCAGTGAGTCGAACCAAATCGTTTAAGACCATTTTCATCGAAAAGTTCGAAAATTACAGACATTTGGGCAAATTGATAAGCACTCAGTTCCGAGGAAAAATGATAAAAAATATTATTTATCTCACGATTACTTGAGAATGGAAAGACATAGCGACTCGCTATGTTTAGGGTAGGCTTTGCATCCTAATGCGATGATAGAACATGCACGCAAAAGCTCCCGACTTCACGTCAGGGTTTGTTTAGCTTATTTTCACAAATCATGCCATAATTTTCACAACATACGTTCTGAACTACGCAAAAATTCTAATCTTCAGGATCGTTAGCGTCCTCGTTCATCGAATATCGAATTGATTTCACTGATATTATGTAAAACCCTAACATATGTTGAAATTGATAGATTAATAATCCAGTAAATTTATGGAATGAATGCTTAATTAAAGACCGACTCAATCAAATGTCCAATTTTGTGACTTAATCGAAGTTTAATTTAATTTATGGTTGTTAGAGATCAAGACACATACAGGAGGTCCGAAATATAAATCAATAAAGAGAAGTTTGATCCTTTTGGATAAGTTTGTAATTCGAATAATGTCGAAAATAAAATTTTTAAATATTCTGTGGAAAGTATTTTTGGATATGTCAAACATGCATGTAACCATCGCTTTCGTTTTTCAGTTTTGTTTAAGGACAACACGTACAAGTTTTCTACCCGCTAAATAACAAAGATATATCATTTAATCAAATGATAAAATTATTTATTTTCATGAACATGGGAAATAGTGTGAACAAATCCATTCATATTGGAGTTATCTGGATATATCTCGACGCTTTTAGATTGTTTACATCATAATAAATCTCGAACAATTATGGAATAGATTGTGAATGCAAATGCGTGAATATTGATATTAATTAGCAGAAATATTCTATAGTATATTTGTAATAATTAATGATACTAATTGACCTTCCTGTCTATTATGCTGACATTATAGTTGAAAAATTGAAGAACAATGATAACACGAGTCGTCTTGTACAAAGAAATCATCAAAGTGCTCAATGAATGTTGTGACAACATAACACATCGGCTGATAAATTCTCAGTCCGATAATTTTCATGGTCAGATTCAATTTTCTCCACCAACGTAGTTTCTATACCACAAAGCTTCGGCAGTTGCCACTGCCTGACGGTCGGACTGCTGACAGACCATTGAAGGTACATGTAGGCTTTGAGGATCAGAAAAGGAAACTGCCAACACATAGTTTTCAAATGCCAAGATTTATCAAGCCTAAGAATTTCAACAAGTCCAGAGCGTTCCTGCCAATAGGGTCCTTCATAAGTGGATTCGTATAATTAATATACTTATGCATATATTTCACAAGTCAAATGGACCCCAAGGGGTTCATTGATTTGCCGAGAAAGCAAGAGCAGACGCGTTTCTGGCTTCTTGGCCTTCATCAGTACTCTGTAGCTTCTCAACAAATTCAACTAAACTGACCCGGGTTAAGCCTATCAGAGCCGGCTTGGTCGATCATACCTAATCGCCCACAGAAGCTACAGAGTACTGATGAAGGCCAAGAAGCCAGAAACGCGTACGCTCTTGCTTTCTCGGCAAATCAATGAACCCCCTGGGGTCTATTTGACTTGTGAAATATATGCATCAGTATATTAATTATACGAAGCCATTTATGAAGGACCCTATTGGCAGGAACGCTCTGGACTTGTTGATTTATTAACAACGGTGTCGCCATTTTTCATTATTACTAAGAATTTCACTTATGAGTGAGCCAGTTCTAAAACCTCATGACGTGATAGCCAAGGCTCCTAAGGACGTCATCAGGTATGTTAACACGTTTGACCATGTCCTAAGGATTGAATAATTAGGATAATAGAACCAAGCTACACAACTTCGTTGTAATAATGATAATAAATAGTCTCCTTTAGGAGCTTCTTTAAAGAATAGAACATGCTCGCAAAAACTTCTTTCGACGAGCATTTTTGGCACGCTGTTCTGTGAACAGAGTGCTTATCAATTTGCCCAAATGTCAAAAGCCAAAAAAGCCGGCCGTTCCGCCGTAGGCAGGATTACGCTCGAACGCAATAAGCTACAGAATTGAAATTTTCAGAGTAGGTTTGGAGTCCAAATGCGCAGGCTAAGATCGTTAATGGGTAAAATTCACCGTGTGGTTTCAGAGTTATAGCCATCTGAAATTTTGTTTTGCCAATAACTCGAAGAATACAGATCTGATCGAATAAAAGTGCGGCAGTTAGGTGAAAAACACTGACACTAAAACTTATGCGAAATTATGTGAGGATCACGCTACTGGAAAATTACAAAAAATATATTTAAAAAAATTCTGTATCTCAGGAACTATCAGTCAGATATGGTTGAAATTCGGCGAGAGCCTTCAAAACCTTATTTTTCATTGTAGTTCTGAATTTGAACTCGATCGGATCTATATTGGTGAAATATTCCTACGATCTGAGTGTACAAATCAGTTTGTTTTGTAGATTTGTAGATTATGAAATATAACATAACTTGGTATGAAATGAATATCGATTTCAAGATTTTCAAGTTTCAAATATTGCAATATAACCTAACATGGCTGGATACACGGGTTCAACCCCTAGATTTCGATTTATAGGGACAAAATGCTGCCACGGAATGGAAAATTTTGAAAACATCCTTCACACTTCATAGATTATTTAATAGCGACCGAACAGCACGAAGTTCAGGATCCAATAAAGTTGTCCATACTCAGAAACATTATTGGTACAGAAGCTGCAAGAATTATGTCCACATTCGTGATCCCAGAGATAGAACTGAACAAATATGAATATACTATGAAGTCTATTGAGAAATATTTCAACCCAAGGGTTTGAAAGGTATAATTTCTTGAAAAAGGTGCAAAAAGAAAATGAGCAATGTGAACATTTCCTTACTGAATGCAAGTATCTAGTACGAACATGTAATTATAATGAAACCGACTCAAATCAAACTGCAGAAGATAAAGCACTGAAAGACAAAATAGTTATAATAAGATCATCCTGTAACCAGAGAGGCATTACTGAGAGTTGAAAAATTGACAGTGGAGAAAGCAATTGAATTTTGCAGGACCAGCAAGCAGAGCAAGCAACGGAACCTGAAGTTCCAGAGCGAAGTGAGGACATTTTTATGCTGCAGGGGAGTATAATAAACAAACGAAGAATTTCAAGTGTAGACAAGAAGGAAAATTCAAATGAAGGAGATCTCAGTCGACACATGGTGCACGTGAATGCCCCGCACTTCGTAAAAAGTGTAGGAAGTGCGGTATGTTAAATCATTTTACTATATCTTGTAATGTTCCGAGGAACTAGAGCGCCAAAAATCTAGATCAATTAATACTAAAAAACTAGGAACTTTAAATGGGTGTTTTATTCGATGCTTCTAGATTAAAAAAAATTATTCGAGAAAAAGTGGGAAAGTCCTGTGGACAGGAGCTTTTGCGCTATTGTTCAAACTTTGACAAATCATATCTTCGAAAGTATTGGTAAGAGTTTGGAATTATATCAATGGATTCTTATGATAGAACTTCATAATAGCAGAAATATTAAATTCAAACATCATAAAAGAATGTAAATTCAACAAGAGTGCCAAATATTATTAATCCAAAACCAATTCTACCCAACAACGAACTCATCTGAGATATTCGATCCTCAAATCTATGATGAACGATATATTTTTTCCTCAAATCCACTCTGAAAATTATATTATATCAATTGGAACTTTAGCCAATATTTCAGTTTTGTTTTTACTGAAGATATTCTGAACTCAATATTATCAACTTACCATTACCATACACCATTGACATGTATCAACACAGATCATATTATAATAATTCATAGATAGAATAATTATCGCATTCTGTGAAAACACAGAAGTACGATTTATTATCGAAATTTTGGAAAATCATATTTCCGCAAGTGTTAGCTTGTTAGAGTTGAAAATGGCATCAATGGATTCCTTTGGTGAAACTACATCTTGAGAAAAACTTATTTTGAAATTTGCAATGTAAAAAAAAATTTTTTTTTTGTTACTCTGAAATCATCTGACCGATTTTGCCCAATAACGAACTTAGCTGAGATATTTATGTCCCAAACCTATTCTGAAAATTTCAACTGTCTAGCTCATTCCGTTCGAGAGTTATCTAGTTAAGGGCCGGCCAGACAGAATCGAATTCGACCAGGTATTCTTGATCAGTGAGTCGAACCAAATCGTTTAAGACCATTTTCAGCCAAAAATTCGAAAATTACAGACATTTGGGCAAATTGATAAGCACTCTGTTCCGAGGAACAAGAGCACCAAAAATGGACCTAAATTTTGCTAACTTGGATTGGAGTAATACTGTCTACTTTATCCAATGCATTCAGTACAACGTATGTCGAAATTGGAGTGTGTAAGGAACTTATAGTACGATTGCCTCATTGCCATTACCAAACCAACTCTCAAATTCCTTTTTCGGAGCAAAATTACATTAATCCGAAACCAGCAAAACGACGTGAAAGGCCATGAACCTACGAACAGAAAATATTCGTAGGAATTGTACCTACTGTCTTGGAAATAATCACGTTTAGACAAATTTTAAACGTGTTTATTGCGGGAAAATGCAGTAGAATTGTTAGAGTTCAAAATATTGTCACTAAGTGCAAATGTATCATGGAAATTGAAACTAAAAGCTGCATAAAATAAGAAAATTTTATTTTCTCTTATGGAGAAACAGCTACATGGTTTTTTTTGGATACCCCATGCTATAGATACTCTAAAATATGTATGTACAATTTACAGATAAATATAGTAAATTGCTTTCAAAATACGTTCAAAATTGATTTTACATTTTTCTGATAATTTCATGAGAATCTTTCATTCCCCATAAATATTATTTAGCTAATCGCTTCGAACTTGTTCGTGACTTTGAATAATCATATTTTTAAACCCAATCGGATAGTCATGCCAATGAATGTACTTGATCTTCCCATATGATCTTGAAACCTAGAAATTCTGGTTATTAGGAGAAGATTAAAGTGCCCTGGTACGAGCGAACAAAAATAAATAAAATTCAAAAAAAATAAAAAGTGTTAAATTTGATTATCCGCCTCAAACCAAAATCCATGTTGATATCTAATTTTAGCATGATTTTTCTTGCATAAAAAAACAGTTATGGCTGCAATTATTCACTTTGGTGAACTAATTTTGGATATGCCCATGAAAAATACTCAGAAATTACATATTACCTTCCATAAATTGGAATCTTTAGATATAAAATTCTCAAGAAATAGTATTTGTATAATGAATCGACAATGAATAGTTACATTATTAATTTAATCGTTCTATAATCTATTCCCTATAACGCCACCCTATTATCTCATATTTTACAAGTAGTTTAAGTTTAAATGGCCATGAAATTTAATTGATCTTACTTGAAATAGCGCAATATAACGTTCTATTTTCCATAGAAATCAAATAAAATTGGAGTAAAGACATGTGAAGTTAAAGTTACATCATGGCAAGGATTTAAAGAATGATTTTAACGTGTATTTTGATGAAGAGAATGGACAGAATTCTCATATATCAACCACAAGAAACCATTTGCGGAAAACTAATCATGAAGGAGTGTTGCGAAGTTATCAGTAATCATTTCTAATTTTTTTAAAAACTATATCATTTCTTATTTGAAAATCTTTATAGATTCAATACATTTCGTGGGATTTTTTGTAAAATAATCTACGTTCAATGAATTGAGAACTCCACAGTGTTTATTAAATGGTTCGAACTCTGCAAAATACCTATGAAATAAAATACTTATTATTTTATGCGTTAGAAATAAAAGATATTTGTCAGAAGTAATCTATATCGAACAATGTTGGCTGAATAACTATCAAACAAAAAATACTTCTGAAGATTTTCCTTTAGTATATGACGAAGGAGTCTGATATAGATAATAATAATTTTTATATTTCATAGATATTGGGAGAGAAAACCCAGAAAGGAACCATTTAATAATGAATAGACCTCCTAAAGTATATCCTTTAATGACTATCCACAGTGTTTACTTAGTATTTTTGCCGCCTAAGTTATTGATTGATAACAATTCTTGTGTAGAGAATACAGATTTGAAAAATATCCTAAAATATTAATGGCTCCTTGAATATTCATATTCCGAATACCGTAAACCGAAGAATCTTTCACATATATCAAAATCATTCGCAAAATATTCATATTACAGCAATCACCGCTATACGAAATGTTAAAGTTCAAATATTGTCAATGGTAATGTGAATATAGCGAATAACCAGTAAAAAATTTTTAAATAAATTCTAAATTTAAAATATTGACAAGATAATTTAGGCGCTTAACCCACTATCGGAGTCTCCACGAAATTATCGAAATATTCGGTACTTACTCGTATTGAATTTGTAAGGTAACTCCATTTTTCGTCCACTAGGGTTGTTTTCCCCCCCTCCCCGAAAAATCACTAAAACGCACTTAAATTCGCTCACAGCCTATCGATGTTCACTACTCGTACCACTTTTTTCGTCTACATCAATTCGGGGATGTTGCAAAACCGAATCGAAAATTTACGATCAATGTAACCGGTCAACAATATCAGTTGTGTTGTCTCCTTTGAATATGTCGAGTATATTGAGTACAAAAATGGAGGATGAATTGGTTTTTAAAAGACGGTGGACGTCGGGATGCTAAAGGAGTGGTGGGGGGTTTCAGGATTATGACGTGCTTTACGTTTTCAAGAATTGAATCGAGCGCTCTTGTTTATTTCAAACGAGGAGTTAGGTTATGAGCTAAAGGAAGAAGGCTTCGGTTGATCCCCGTTCTGAGTAATCCCGCATTATTTAATGACGTCCTTATCGTGAATGCAAGTTAATTATAGTCGGCGCGTGGAATATAGTGGGTGTTCGAAAATATACGCAACTTTTTCCGATGAACACGGATCGAATATTTGCGAAGGTTGAAGCTGAAGACATTTATGGTTGTTGTGACCTTGAACTTCATCGAAGTCTTGCGTGATTTAATGGCGAACTTGTTCTTCCGATGAGAGCGCCTATCAATTTGCCAAAATGTCTGTAATTTTCGAATTTTTCGCCGAAAATGTTCTCAAATGATCAGTTTCGAATCACTGATGCTGAATCCGAGGTTAAAATTAATTCTTTACGGTCGTCAGCACTATGACTATCGAACGCAATGTTAGAGAGTTGACATTTGCAGGGTAGGTTTGGGCAATATCCACCGAGTGGTTTCGGAGTTATAGCCTTCTGAAATTTCGTTCTCCCAATAACTCGCAGAGTACTGGAAACTCGGAAGTTTATTGAAAATGGCGACGCAAAGACTTATGCAGAATTTCATGAGGATTCTATGAGTGGAAAAATTTTAAAAATTATTTAAAAAAATGTTTATCAGAAACTATCCGCCAGGTAGATATCAATCAAATTTTGCGAGGGCCATGAAAACCTAATTTTACAGCCAAGGTATATATTTAAACGCGATAAGATCTATATTGTTGGAGGCTAAATATGCAAATATTATAACGATTACAATATACTGGTCCACTTTTTTACACTACAACAGCAAAGTTTTCAACGGAAATACATTTTTGAGGCGAAGTCGAACGAATTTCATGTCGACGATCATATTGAGGGAATAACAAAATTTTTTCCCCGTAATTTCAATTTGAAGAAGTCAAAAAAGTGACTTTATCCATTGAAAAAAAGAAGCAGAGCGTAAAAAAACATTGATTTGATTTTTATTTAAAAAATCCCAAAAATGATTACATCGATTCTATCCGGCTGGCCGTTAACATTCGAATTTACCATGGTAAATTCGAATTAAGAGTGTCCAATACAGGAGAATGGACAACATAATTTACCATGATAAATTCGATTAAGGATGTTCAATACAGAAGAATGGACAATAGAACATACGCGCAAAAGCTTCTGACTTAACGTCAGGGCTTGAACCAATTTTTCATTTAACATTTTTCCAAATTCAGCTCAGGTAAAAAAATTTTGAAAAAAAATCAGTTTTTTTTTGTAGCTTTGACATCCCTTCTTCGAATAAAATGAATGTTGGCGTAAAGTTTCCTTAACTATGATACATATTTTCCAAATATTAGTTATTTTCTACTTCTACTGGTTTTCTAGTTATGGACTCGTGGATTCATAAAACTAAACGAAATTAGCATAAAGAAAGCATATAAAGTTTTTCTTGAGTCATTTCAAGAATATTCCATCGTTTTAGAACATTATATTATTCTTCATCATTTCTCCTTAAACGCACCGTTTTCGAGATATACTTCATTGAATGTTTTAAAATGGAAAACTCCAGAAATTTCACTACTTTTATGGATCCGTCCCTGAGCTTTGGAATCCCGAATCAAGCTGTAAACTACGTTACCATGCCTTATTCTCGTCCGCCAACAATGTCATAGATAATTTATATGCGGGAGTGTATTAGCACATTGTGAAATCTTTAAACGCTTGTAACTTTTTACCTAAGCCGAATCTGGAAAAATGGTAAATGAAAAAAGTATTTCAATTGATGAGAGGAATCTTTGGTTAAAATTAATGCAGTGGTCAAAGACTCACCCTGTATATTGATTCGATACACATCCTAATTCAAAAAACAATTGATAAGATAACGACCTGAGAGTAAAACTCGATAATAAAAAAAAAACACTTCTCGTTGCAGCCTCTTTGATCTCAAGAAGAACACTACGATTTATTATCATATTTTTATCTATTTTTACTGCCTTCTTCCAAGCAATTACCGTTGAACCACCCATATTTTCATATCAGTTAGGGTCATGATAACTAGCTTCATCTGCCTGATCACAAAATGAGCACATCAATTTCAGATTTGAAACGAATAACAATTATAAACAGCTTGTGTTTGGATTAATTTGATTATAAAGAGAGAACTACCAAGTAATCTAATAGCTTGAAATATTTTATACTTATCGTTATATTCAAGTGAGAGAGAAAAAAAATGGGTTCAAGCCCTGTGGACAGGAGCTTTCTGGCGCTCTAGTTTCTCAGAGTTGGGAATTATATCAATGTATTCATATGATAGAACTGCATCATAAAGGAAGTTCAATTCAAATGATAGTCTATTTATCAAGATTAAATGAGCAATCTGAGAATGAGAACTGCACCATGGAAGAAATCAAATTAAATATATTCATCTCCCTAACCTACTTTATTTATGTCCCAAACCTATTCTGAAAATTTCAACTACCTAGCTCAGTCCGTTCGAGAGTTATATCTATGTCTATGGATGAAAAGCAGTCTCACATGTTCCGTTCCGAAATGTAAGACTTTTCAGAGAAAAACTAATTTCGAAGCAAGCAACTGAGAATTTTCTCACTTCGCTCACAATTCTTCGATTGATTAGATAATGACATGTCTCAGGAAAATAAGTTGACATTATGACAATTCATACATAGCATAATTATATCATTGTGTGACAACGTTGAAATACGATTTATTATTGAAATTTTGAAAAATCATATATCCGAAAGTATTAGCTTGTTAGAGTTAAAAATAATATCATTGGATTCTTATGGTAAAACTGCTTATTGAAAAAAATTTAATTTTGAATTTGTTTTGTAAAAAAAAAAATTTTTTTGTTACTCCGAAACCATCTGTCCGATTTTGCCCAATAACGAACTTAACCGAGACATTTATCTCTCAAACCTACTCTGAAAATTTCAACTGTCTAGCTCATTCCGTTCGAGAGTTACCGTGCCTACGGCCGGCCGGACCGGCCGGACAGAATTATTTTCGACCACGGATTCTTGATCAGTGAGTCGAACCAAATCGTTTAAGACCATTTTCGTCGAAAAATTCGAAAATTACAGACATTTGGGCAAATTGATAAGCACTCAGTTCCGAGGAACTAGAGCACCAAAAAGGATAATTTAAAGAAAGTGATTCAGTCAGTTGCAATCCACGAAATCATAAGTATTCTTCATTTGGGTACAATGATTAATAATATATTGGTTCCATAAAATTGAATAGGTACTTTCAATAAAATCCAAAATATTGATTAACCAGGAAACTGAATAGAAACAAGAACAAATTATTTATTAGCATCCTAGTTATCGATTAAAATAATAACTGAAGTTGGTACATTGAACGTAAATGGGATATTTCATATTTACAAAAATTGGTTCAAGCACTGACGTGAAGTCAGGAGCTTTTGCGCGTATGTTCTATTGCCCATTCTACTGTATTGGATTAAGAGTGTCCAATACAGGAGAACGGACAATAGAATTCACCATGGTAAATTCGATTGAGGGTGTCCAATGCAAGAGAATGGACAATAGAACATACGCGCAAAAGCTCCTGACTTCACGTCAGTGCTTGAACCAATTTTTTTTCGTTACTTTTTTAAAATTTTCTAGTGGTACGGTTCTCACAAAATTTTACACACGTCTTAATGTCGATATTCTACAACTAGTTAGCAAGCTTCAATTCGATCGAGTCTATATTTTTTGAGTTATCGAGGAAATAATCTAATCTCCTTTCGTTCGATGGTTATCGAGGCAATGATCACCTATGCAGCTACTGAACTCATACAAGCCTGCTCGGATCTAAAAAAATATGGATCCGATCGTGTTCAAACTTGGAACTTGGTAGAAGAGTTAGGTTCGGAAGGCTCTCGCAAAATTTCAGCCATGTCTGATAAATAGATTCTGATATATAGAATTTTTTTCAATAATTTTCAATGATTTTTTAAAAATTTTCTAGAGATACGATCCTCACAAAATTTTGCAATAATCTTTGCGTGGGCATTCTACAACTAATCACTATGTTTGAATTGGATCGTTTCTATATTTTACGAGTTATTGAGGAAATAACAATCAATTTTCAGTATAACTCCAAAACCGTTTGGCCAATTTTTCTTATGAACAATCTCAAATGTCGCATTCAGATGCACAACCTAACCTGAAAATTTCAAATTGCTATCTATTCTCGTTCTAAGGTTATCATGACATCAAAAATATTTTTAATAATTTTTTAAAAATTTTCTAGCAATACGATTCTCACAAAATTTCACACACGTGCTTAAGTTTATATTCTACAACTATTCACCTACCCTGAAAATTTCAAGTCGCTAGCTCTTTCTGTTCTCAAGTTATCGTGACAACGGCCGGACAGAATCAAATTTGACCTCGAATTCTTCATCGGGGAGTCGAACCAAATCGTTTGAGACCATTTTCGTAAAAAAAATCGAAGGTTACAGACATTTGGGCAAAATGATAACGCGATGTTCCCCAGAACATACGCGAAAAAATACAAAATACACAATATAATGGATGAAACTTTTTGGAAATAAAAGTCCAAGTTTTTATGACCCTAATAATAAAATGAATACGGGACTGTCCTTACAACCACGTTATTCAGGATGAACATTCTGACTACATCTAGGGCAGTATTAGGATCAGTCCCATGGGTATGTTTTTAAACAACTTTTGCGATTTTAGAAAAATTGTATGTTATTGTTGACCTATGTTTGAAAATACTCATCTTGAAAACAACCTGCTTAGTATTGGGTGTTGAGATTCTTCGATAGGGATAACTTTTGAATACCATAATTATCGTTGAATTGATTATGTAATTGTTTTCAGATTTATAACGTGTTTGAATATTTTTCGAAAGAAGATATTCTGTAATAATTGTAATACTATTACAAATAATGCAATCAACATAGGATCAACCCGCAAAAAACTATATTTGCCAGTAGCTCCTAAATTACGAGGAAGTTGAGGATAATGAATAATTTTAATGAGATATTCTTCCACGTAAAAACAGAGAATCGTTTTAAAAGACCCCCTGTTTATGTATAGTTAACTCAGCAGAGTAATTAGATGATGTACGGTAGAGCGGTGTGGCTTTGCCAACGGAGGTGAATTTGCCAAACTGCCTAATATTTTAAGTTTAATTAAATTTTTGTAGAGTTGGTATATCTCACCGACAGCACGAATGGGAACTGTTAACCACGGTATATCTCCACCGGTTGCGACGGTAGCAGTCGTCTGGCACTTTGCGGGGGACTTTGCCACATATCAAAATTTATTTTATTTCATTTTTAGACACAGCTATGGGTGGTCAATACAAAAAAAAGTTGGGTGCGAGGAAATATCGTAATTATACGGGGGAAACACTAAATCGATAGTAGCGTTCCCTGCCAAGAAAATTGTTAAACATTATATGTTGGAGAAGTCATAGAAACAAATGATGATGGGTTTGTAGTAAAATATTTGAGGAAAAAAAAATGGCTTTGTCTACCCCAATGCTGAGGACACATCATACCTCAAGGAAATGGATGTTGTCATTACATTGGAAAAACCAACGTCTTCCAGGGGACATTATTATTTTCATAGATTCTTAAGGACGTATAATTTTAATCAGCTTGCTTGGACGCGTTTGCAAATGTTTCTAGTTTATTTGATCTGACAGAGCCGTTTTTGAGTTTATGTATTGTTTATTTACAAAGAGACTTATTTTTTGTATTTTATAAAAATAATAGATTTTATTCTCCTATAATTTGTTGTTTTATTCGCCTCTAATAGCAACTTTGTCTTTAATAAATTTTTAAAAAACTTTTTTGTTTCAAACACACCCCTTAATCTTCCTAAAATTGCCAACAAACGGATTTTAAAGTCATTGGCAAACTCGCACGGATGTGCGGGTGACTTTGACAAATTTTTAAAAATTAAAAAGAAAATGTTGCGCATCTTTTCTTATGCTTCTAACAACAGCAGTAGATAGCTAAAATGTTGAAATTATACATAGTTTACAAAGGATCCATTTTACGTAAAAATAAAAAAGGTACAACAAGAAAACTATGAAAAGTAGTGCAAAGTCCCCCACCGCTCTACGGTATCATTGAAATGTATTACGTTTTGTCATGTTATTCGTTTTGTCATGTGTAACTCCACCATTACTTTTTGGCGCTCTTATTCCTCGGAACAGAGTGCTTATCAATTTGCCCAATTGTCTGCAATTTTCGAATTTTTGGATGAAAATGACCTTGAACGATTTGGTTTGACTCACTGATCAAGAATCCGTGGTCAAAATCGATTATGTCTGGCTGGCCCTCCGTTAACACGATAACTTCTATGTTTCCACAGATGCTGTACTTAAATTATTTTATCTATTATCTATGGATTATTATATGATCTGTGTTCTTACATGCCATCTTATTTTCCTATGAGAGATAAATGTCAAAATTATTTCTGGTTCTCTATTCTGGATATAAAATACACCTCCTGTTCTAGAAAAAAGTATGATTGAAGGCAAAATGACCAAAGAAATAACCTTAGCTATCGTAGAATTATGAGGATGATAAGATATTATAATTTTAATGTGATAATATAATGCACATGGATAATCCACATGATGATGGAAATAATATACTTTGGTAAGATACATAATCAAATTGGGTTCAGAAGATCCAGTAAAAACAAAACTGCAATATTGTCCAAGTTTTAATTGATATAATATAATTTTTAGAGTAGATTTGAGGAATGACTATCTCGGCTGAGTTCGTTATTGGGGAGAATCGGTCTGTTTGAATTTAATTTCTTTCATGATGCAGTTCTATCGTAAGAATCCATTTATATCATTCCCAGAGACCAATAATTTGATTTGTCAAAGTTTGAACAAGAGCGCCAAAGCTCCTGTCTACAGGGCTTGACCCAATTTTTTTTTATAAAAATACTTTCGACTCGTTTATTCGGGTATTTAATGGTAAAGAGATATTATAAGATTACTTCTTGACTGAATGAAGAAATGGAACATAAACAAATTGTTATTTCTGGTGCAGCGATCGGTGAACTCTATAAAATTATCTTCATGATTATTTTGTCTGAGAAGATTCCTTTACTAACAAACAAAGGCGTAGCACACTGATTCTTACAATTCAGTTACTATTAACATCGACTTAATTGATTTATTATACAAGTTCATAATATAACTTCGGCGGAAAGATCCATATGCAGCAAATATATCAACACGGTCCTACTGATGAATTTAGGAAAATTTTAAATTTTAATTTATCATACCATTCTTGTTGTATTTTCGACAGCAGTGACAATATTTGTTGTCTTGATTTTTTCTCAGATAGCTGAACTCTGGAGTCTTGCAGCTGAAAAGTTTATCTAAAACCGATCCTGAAATTTTTAGAATCTACATTTTGGAGGTTGTAGCATTCATAAAGTCGGAAAGCCCTGTGGACAGGAGCTTTGGCGCTCTTGTTCAAACTTTGACAATTCATCTCCGAAATCTTTAGTTTCTCAGAGTTGGGAATGATATCAATGGATTCTTATAATAGAACTGCATCATAAAAGAAACTAAATTAAAATCAAATAACGAACTTATCCGAGATATTCATTCCTCAAAACTCCTCTGAAAATTATACTACATATATCAATTGAAACTTAGCGGATATTCCAATTTGTTTTCACTGAAGATATTCTGAACCCGATTTGATAAACTTATCAAATTTTATATTTCCATCATGATATGGATTATCCAAGGGCATTTAGGGTAGGGGCAATTATGATATCCTATAATTGCCTTTTTGCATTCAATCATACTTTGTTTGTTAGAAGAGAAATATATTTGACACGTCTATTAAAGGTAGATAATATTACTATGTATGAACAATGAACACTGATAGAACATAGACAAGTAGAATTAGCATTCTGGGAAAACATAGAAGTAGGATGTATTATTGAAATTTTGAAAAATCATATCTCCGAAAGTATTATCTTGTTAGGGTTGTAAATGATATCAATGAATTCTTATGATGGAACTGCATCTTAAAAAGAATTGAATTCGAAATTTTGTTTTGAATCATTATGTATCTTGCTTTGATATTATAAAAAAAAATCGATTATCATTTAAATATTCATTGTTTCGTATTTTCTACACTTGTTGACTATTAGTGGGCAAAATCCACCCAGATATAGCAATCTGGAATATTGCGTTCCCAATGGCTCTAAAAATACTGCTATGACTCCATTGAAACTTGGTAGTTAGTTCAAAAATACCGACATGACGATTTATGCACAATTTCGGGAGAATCGTATGACTTAAATATTAAAAAAAAATAATTTTAAATTGGTTCAAGCCCTGTGGGCAGGAGCTTTTTTGCTCTTGTTCAAACATACAAATTATATCTCCGAAAGTATTGGTTTCTCAGAGTTTGGAATTATATCAATGGATTCTTATGCTAGAACTGGATCATGAAAGAAATTAAATTTAAAAAAAGAGTCTTTTACAAAAAAAAGCAATCTGCAATGCTTTAATGCTTCAAGAATTGTCATTAAATTTATTTATCAAGATTAAATGAGCAATCTACAATGATTCAACTTCGTGGAATGGGTTGTTGCAACTTACACTCGGTTACACAGTTTTCACAACTCGAAATACCTAAGGAAAGTATCATCGAAATGTCTAGAGCAAGGCTGGAGACAATCATAGCAGATTGTCCATTTATTCCTGATAATTGGGTAAGTAAAGGCTGACGAACAAATTATTTTAATAGTTCAAAATATATTAATAAAATACTATCCTCTTTTTGGCGCTCTAGTTCCTCGGAACTGAGTGCTTATCAATTTGCCCAAATGTCTGTAATTTTGGAATATTTCGATGAAAATGGTCTTAAACGATTTGGTTCGACTCACTGATCAAGAATCCGTGGTCGGAATTCATTCTGTCCGGCCGTCCGGCCGGCCGGCCGGCCGGTCCGTCCGTAGGCACGATAACTCTCGCACGGAATGAGCTAGAGAGTTGAAATTTTCAGAGTAGGTTTGGGGGATGAATATCTCGGCTAAGTTCGTTATTGGGCAAAATCGGACAGATGGTTTCGGAGTAACAAAAAAAAAAAATTTTTTTTACGAAACAAATTCCAAATCAAATTTTTTTTAATAAGCAGTTTTATCATAAGAATCCATTCATATCATTTTCAACTCTCACAAGCTAATACTTTCGGAGATATGATTTTTCAAAATTTCAATAATAAATCGTATTTCAACGTTGTCACAGAATGATATTATTCTATGTATGAATATGAATTGTCATTATGTCAAATGATGTTCCTGAGACAAATCTAATCAGTCGAAGAATTGTGAGCGAAGTGAGAAAAATCTCAGTTGTTTGCTCCCAAATTAGTTTTTCTCAGAAAATTCTTACATTTCGGAACTGAACATGAAGTAAGAGATCTGAGAGTAGTGAGACTGCTTTTCATCCATAGACAAAGATATAACTCTCGAACGGAATGAGGTAGGTAGTTGAAATTTTCAGAGTAGTTTAGGGAGATGAATATCTCGGTTAAGTTCGTTATTGGGCAAAATTGGCCAGATTTAATTTGATTTCTTCCATGGTGCTTTTCTCATTCTCATGATTGCTCATTTAATCTTGATAAATAAACTATTATTTGAATTGAATTTCCTTTAGGATTTATGAATACATTGATATAATTCCCAACTCAGAGAAACCAATACTTTCGGAGATATAATTTGTCTGTTTGTTATAATTTAAAATTTAATAGTTCATACCACTTACACATTCTTTTCTGTATTATGGTCAAGAAAAAATGTTTAATACACAAATGTAGATTCATATTTCAGCATTTTGGTTCGAATTCTTGATGAGTGAATCGAACCAAATCGTTCAAGACCATTTTCATCAAAAAATTCTAAAATTACAGACATTTGGGCAAATTGATAAGCACTCTCGAGGATCAAGAGCGCCAAAAAGTATTCTGTATTTCAGAATCTATCCGCCGTATATCGCTGGAATTTTGCGACATCCTTCAAAACCCTATTTCACAGCCAATTTTTGGAGTCAAACTCGATCGATAACACGGCTCTACGAAAAAATGTTTGTTCTTCGTCCTAAAGTTTATTTTATGATTTTCTGGTTTATTATAAACAAAAACGAAATGAAAATACCTTTTTTGGCGCTCTAGTTCCTCGGAACTGAGTGCTTATCAATTTGCCCAAATGTCTGTAAATTTCAAATTTTTGGCTGAAAATGGTCTCCAACGATTTGGTTCGACTCACTGATCAAGAATCCGAGGTCGAAATCGATTCTGACCGGCCGTCCAGCCGGCCCTCCGATGATACGATAACTCTCGAAAGGCCAGCCGGCCGTAGGCATGATAACTCTCGAACGAAAGGAGTTAGAGCATTGAAATTAGCAAGGTGGGTTTGGAGCGCAAATATCTCAGACCAGATCGTTAATGGGCGAAATCCACCATTATGGCCGATTTTAGTAAAAACATTTTTATGAATATTTCCGAAACCGATCACTGGATTTATCTGAAATTTAGCACCAAATTGTAGAATCATGACCTTTATAGGCATGTGAAGTTTTGTATTGACCAGGTTACCAC
Source organism: Halyzia sedecimguttata (assembly GCA_937662695.2). NCBI lineage: Eukaryota > Metazoa > Arthropoda > Insecta > Coleoptera > Coccinellidae > Halyzia > Halyzia sedecimguttata. The sequence goes on from OW569418.2 coordinate 47,833,449, forward strand.
AAAGTGTAAAAAAAAATTTTCAAAATTTTAAAAATATTTTTCGACAATAACTCTCGAACGGAATGAGCTAGGCAGTTGAAATTTTCAGAATAGATTAGGGAGATGAATACCTCGGTTAAGTTCATTATTGGGCAAAATAAGCCAGATGGTTTCGGAGTAACGAAATAAAAAATTTTTATTTAAGCAACAAATTTCAAATTCAATTTTCATTTAAGATGCAGTTTCACCATGAAAATTCATCGATATCATTTTCAACTCCAACAAGCTAATACTTTCGGAGATATGATTTTTCTAAATTTCAATAATGAATCGTACTTCTATGTTTTCACAGAATACTATAATTATTCTATCTAAGCTTTATTATATGATCTGTGTTCATACTCGTACATGTCATCCGGTTTTATAAGGGAGAGTCAAATTCATTCCAGCTATTTTAATTTGTTTTCTTCCATGGTGCAGTTCTCATTCTCAGATTGCTCATTTAATCTTGATAAATAAACTATTATTTGAATTGAATTTCCTTTATGATGCAGTTCTATCATAAGAATACATTGATATAATTCTCAACTCTGGGAAACCAATACTTTCGAAGATATAATTTGTCTGTTTGAACAAGAGCGCCAGAAATCTCCTGTCCACGGGGCTTGAACCCATTTCTTGGTATAAAGATTGCTTTTGTAATAGTTATAGTAAAAATACTCATAAGCAGTCGTTTCTGGATTTTCGAGAAATAACAAAACAGAAAACTACAAAAAGCTAGTTGAGGATATGCTAAAAAATTTGAAGGCCATGGGCTGCAGGATGTGTACATATGCTGCATACTCATTTAGATAAATTTAAAAACAACATGGGAGCGTATTCAGAAGAGCAAGGAGAACGTTTTATCTTTAATTGAGAATTGAAACATCAAATTTTGAAAAATATCGTTCAATCGGTCTCCTAAATACAAAAGCAAACTTTTTCATGCTGTATATTTTTTTTCGTCCAATTACCTACTAATTAAAAAATCGAAATTTAATACTTTAAGGTTTAGGTAAAATTTTTTGTTGACCCGAGTAATCTGTATCTTCATAGTCTGCACACTTTCTTTTGAACAAAGGAAAAACCTGAATTTTGGAGATCAGTGTAGGTTCAGTGCGTGACTGATCTCAAAATAAATCTCTTAATTACACCACTTATAAAGACATTCAGATATTTCTCATGGACCAATGAAGCATAACTCTTTTAAAATTATAGGTACATTTTGTCGAAACTGACATAAAGAGATACGGAATGCACTGTTAGATGAAGAGATTTTCAACATACCGGACATTTATGTAAAATATCGATTGGAAATAAGTTCGCGCCGTAATGAGCTGCAGTTAAAATTCAATCTTGGAGATAAACTAATCATCTGTAGTTGCCGCTTAACCATGATCTACTTTAGTAGATTGCTTTATTCTCTTGTAATTTGTATATACAGACTATCGGTCACATTGTGAAAGACGAAAAAAAATTGTTTATGTAAGAGTGCAGGTTATTAGCATGTAGTATTTACATATGTTGTAAATAGGATTTGGGCTTCGATAGGAAGTTTTGTAACGACCGTTCATAGATTTCGATTCTACTTCTTCACTGTAAATGGAATCGGGCAGCTGGAAGAAATATATACCCATAGTCTTGAGAAAACACATAAAAAGTTTTGCGTCACCCAGATTATGAGGTGTTGAAATAATTGCTAATAAAATTTGACAGAATTATATTCATACAATTTAGATATAGGTATTTGAAATTAATCCTTGTCGATACATTAATCTATGGAGATATCCTCCACCTCATTAAAATTCATAAATGAACAAGTTAGAAAAGCAGTGTGGCTTTGGTGCGCTTGTTGAAATTTATAGCCAGATCGGTACCTCATCCAGGTACTGAACTCGCCCAAAGCTGCTTAGCTCCAGGAAAAAAATAATATTCCCAATATTTCCAAGAATATAAATCCGTCTGTAAACACAAACGTTCGAAATAAACTGTTCCACTTATTGGCCGAGAATGGTCTCAAACGATTAGTTTCGACTCAGATTCATATATTCACTGTTTGGGTCGAAAATGGACAGTGCTGTTTTTATAGTGGCGAAGGACACGAATAAGTTCACTCATACAATTGTGCCATGAGATGAAACACCACCCTGTATAGTAGTGGTTTTTTTCAATATTGTATTCTGAGATAAATGACAAATCAGTCCAATCGTATGATTGTGCCATGGGAAACTATGAGTTGAGAATTCATAAGAAACATCTGTATAGCGATCATTTTAATATCTAATGATATACAAAAATACTCACATTTCACATAATTTTAAGGAAAAAAATGGGTTCAAGCCCTGTGGACAGGAGCTATTGGGCGCATGTTCCTTGTGGTCCGTACTGACCAGTAAAGAAAAAAAGCAGTATCATGTTGAATACCTTAATATTATTCTGGAACACAAATTTTCCATTACAATAATCTTCATCTAGCTTCTATTTAGTATCAATTCCTGTAGAACGTGATCATAATAAGTGTTTTCCATATAATAAAATGTGTTTGAACTTGGTATGTAGGAAATCTGACATCAATTATTGGAATTAATTGATTTGACAAACAGCCGTCAAATGAGGTAAATAGATTTTTGTGACGATTTTCTGTGACCATAGAACGTCAAAACACGCTGGAATGTGAATTTTAAGCAATATCTTCTGGAATTGAGTTCGTATCGAACTGAAATTTTGCACACTCGTGTAGAATGCTTGATTTAACGTCGGTACAAATTTTTTTATTAAAAAATTTTCCAACTGCCCGATCCCAACAATACTTAGATAATATTATATCCATAAATTAAGCATTTCATTATTGCATTTCTTGAAATAGGCACCTTTTCAAGTCGATTAACATCGTCCTTCTTTCGACGTCTAAACTATGACTTGATTCTTTATGTTTATGTCTTTGAATTTGTTTTCGGTGGAATTCAAAGAGTTCATAGAATAATCGATGAAAATACTGAGAGAGACCCAGGAAATTTGACACATTTTGTCTTATATCTCCAGAAATTGAAATCGTATAGAGCCAAAATTTTGCACAATGTTGCAAAATACTACAATTGACGTTAGTACAAGTTTTTGTTGCAATCTGATGAATAGTTCACGAAAAAAAAATTTTTTTTCGAAAAAATTAAAAGAAATATTTTTTTTAAAATTACCAACATTTCGATCATAACAGAATTTTGCCAAAAGTTGCGCGTTTATATCCTCGAACTGACTACCAAGTTTCGATTCAACATCTTCTTTAGTTCCTGAAATATCAGGGAAATAACCTCAACATTTGAAATGTCTATAACTTCTAAACCGTCCGGCCGATTTTGCCCGTTAACGAACTTAACCGTCGCATTTTGATCAGAAACCTACCCTGAAAGTTTGAAGTCGATAGGACCTTCGGTGCTCCTGTTATCGTGCCTACGGCCGGAAGGCCGGCCGGCCGGACGGCACCCTAAAATCTGACACCGGATTCGTGATCAGGGAGTCCGAATTAGTCTATTAGCCAATTTTCAGCTCGAAATTCGAAAATTACAGACATTTGGACGAAATGATAGGACGATGTTCCCCTAGAACATGCGCCCAAAAAATGGTTCAAGCCCTGTGTACAGGAGCATTCTGGCGCTCTTGCTCAAACAGACAAATTATATCTCCGAAAGAATTGGTTTCTCAGAGTTGGGAATTATATCAATGGATTCTTATGAAAGAACTTCATCTTAGCATAAATTGAATTCAAACATCATAGAAGAATTTAAATTCAACAAGAGTGTCAAAACTTATCAATCCAAAACCAATAGACAAATTCTACCCAACAATGAACTCATCCGAGATATTCATTCATCAATTCTATGATGAACGATAATAAATATTCTTTCCTCAAATCCACTCCAATACTCCAATACACCAATATTCCAGTTTTGTTTTTACTGGAGGTATTCTGAACACAATATTATTAACTTATCATTACCATTCCCATCATCATATGGATTGACAATCGGCATGAAAATATCAACCAACAAAAAGTATGATATCATATTATAATTCTCATAATTCTACGATTGTTGAAATGAATTAGACAATGTCATGTCTGGGGAAAATAAGTTGACATTATAACAATTTATACATAGAATAATTATATCATTCTGTCGAAACGTAGAAATACGATTTATTATTGGAATTTTGAAAAATCATATCTCCGAAAGTATTAGCTCTTAGAGTTGAAAATGATATCAATTGATTCTTATGGTAAAACTGCATTTTGAAAAAAATTTTATTTGGAATTTGTTATGTAAAAAAATTTTTATTTTGTTACTCTGAAAGCATCTGTCTGATTTTGCCCAATGACGAACCTAGCCGAGATATTTATCTCTCAAACCGTTCATTCCGTTCGGGAGTTATCGTGCCTACGGCCGGCCGGACAGAATTTCTTTCGAGCACGGATTCTTGATCGTCAAATCGTCAAACCAAATCGTTTAAGATCATTTTCATCCAAAAATTCGAAAATTACAGATATTTGGGCAAATTTATAAGCTCTCTGTTCCGAGGAACGAGAGCGCCAAAAAGAGCAATTTCGGCACCGTTACTCGATCCCGGACCTTCTTGTCTATAATTTCTATGCTATTATTTCTGTAACAGCCCAATTCTTCAGCCAATAATACTATGGCACGTGATGATTTCTATCAATTTATACTTCCCCAAGCCATGTTATGGAACTGTTTTTCAAAAATTATAAACCGGATAAAAATTTGAGTGAAATGAAACATTTCTTAAATCTTTCTGACATCAAAATTACCTACCGTGCGAGGTAAGGGTGGGTCAGATAATTGTTCACACAACGATTATGCCAGAGTCATCGAATCATCCTCAATTAATCGAGGAATTCAAAATGTTCCATGGAACATAAGCCGAGATTTCACTAAACACCCAAACCTGTTACCGATTTGTAAAGCCTCTGCGGAACGTCTACCAGACAAACCAAAACAAAACTCCTCATCCTATTGAGCTACAATAATTAATACTGCCAGGTCCTCCTCGAAATTATGGTTATTCTCAGAATGGTTCGTCGTAACCAAATTATTCTCAACTCTTTATAGGGGTCCGCAATAAAAATATCCCATGTTAGCAACGTTGATTATAAATATATAGTATATATATCTTCTGTCTAAAAAGTACCTACTGGAAATCGTTTAATAACACCAAATATATAATTTATTGGCTGGAATTCATTTAGCGCCCCTTTCCTAGCAATACAGCTACGCGATCGTTCAATTCAGTCCTAAGGATCTCCTCAGACTGAGCAGAGATCAAATAAGTTATGTTACTGTAATGATAATCGATCGCTGTAATATAACAAAACACATGTACACTATTGACATTTTCACAGGAGATATCTACACGCCCTTGATCCACCCTATATCGATAAAGAAGCCTCCTACACGTGGTGAAGGCACGGGAACTGTTTCCAGCAAAGAAGGGCTATATGTTAGTCATTCAGGACCAATTGGTGAGCACAAAAATTGGTTCAAGCACTGACGTGAACATTAAAGGATACTGTGGGAGGTATACTCATTATTGAAAGTTTTTTTCTGGGTTTTCTCTCCCAAACTCTAAAAAATAAAAATTAATTATTTTGTGATTTGCTTCTGCGTAAGAAACACAAGATATTTGTCTGAAGCAATCAATTGAACAATGTTGCCTAACAATCAACAACGAAACAACATCAACGAAGAAACAACTATATCGTATTTTATAGATATTTTTCAGTTTGGGAGAGAAAACCCAGAAAAAACCTTTCAATGTTGACGTGAAGTCAGGAGCTTTTGCGCGTATGTTCTATTGTCCATTCTCCTGTATTGGACACTTTTAATCGAATTTACCATGGTGAATTCTATTGTCTATTCTCCTGTATTGGACACTTTTAATCGAATTCACCCTGGTAAATTCGATTAAGAGTGTTCAATACAGGAGAATGGACAATAGAACATACGCGCAGAAGCTCCTGACTTCACGTCAGTGCTTGAACCAATATTGTTTTCCGTGAAGTCAGGAGCTTTTGCGCGTATGTTCTATTGTCCATTATCCTGTATTGAACTCTCTTAATCGAATTTACCATGTTGAATTCGATTAAGAGTGTCCAATATAGGAAAATAGACAATAGAATTCAACATAGTAAATTCGATTAAAAGTGTCCAATACAGGAGAATGGACAATAGAACATACGCGCAAAAGCTCCTGACTTCACGTCAGTGCTTGAACCAATTTTATTTTTTCGTGAAGTCAGGATAGAAAGCAATGATGAAAAAATTAACACATTATTGTCTACCTTCAATTCTTCTTTAGGAGAAGAATACATAATTATTCTTGAAAAATATTACTGGAATTAATGTCATATTTAAATTATCAAAGTAAAGAAAATTATAAGTTTAGTTACTAACATATTGAATGAAATTCAATTGAATTCCAGGAATATTCAATTACTGAATATGAATCGCTGACGTTGAATCGTTTTCTGATTTTCTGCTTTGTTTATAGCGCGAATGATTTAGATGTAGATATATCCTGGTGCATGTTATGAATAATTTACAGAATATTTTAATTTGTATTTATCCATATTTTTTAAATTTTATTCTTTTGTCATTGACCTAGTTTCATGTTTCCTCATCCTTATATCAAATAAAAAGGCAGTTTCTATAATAAATTTTATACCTCAAGGTGAAAAATACAGAAAGAAGCGATATCCGAGTGTCAACATTGGAAATTATCGGAACTAAAATATTACTTATTAACTGTGGATTTTTTCATAATTTTCCTCGGGATTTATTGACGAAGGAACTGCCTTCCTCAGAAGCTGACAGATCGATGATTTGATGAACAAACATCGAATATAATATTCAATGAATAAATATTATTTAAACTTATTAAATATGAAAATAAAAAACTGAAAAAATTCTGGTGCCTGCAGGATAAACCAATGAACAATAATCCGTGGTTCAAAAGTATTCATCGCGAATTTTCGATTATTTATCCATTAGTTAATTAACAATTTTTTGCAACTATTAATCTGAGATTATTTTCCTTTTATGAAGTTATTTTTCAAAGGTCTTAGAATAGATTCCTATTGGAAATTTTCAAAAATTGTTAATTCTCGTTTTGTTATGAACAATTTACTCAAGTGGAAAATTATAAAGCTTCAATTTATAATATTAATATTACCGTTTCATTATGATCAGAAACTTCTTAAAAATGATTTTTAATAATTATTATCTCCTATTGTTTGTAAAATTGTTATACACCAGTGCGTTGTTTATAAGATAATTTATAATTTTCTTTCAAAACATAATTGAAGCTTTATAATTTTTCTCTTAAGTAAATTGTTAATAACAAAACGAAAATTACCAATTTTTCAAATTTTCCTACGGAAATCTATTTCAAGACCTTTGAAAAATAGCTCCACGAAAGGAAAGAATTCCCAGATTAATAGTTTAACAATTATGGCACTTGCAATGTTAATGTTCGTGCTACAAAAAATTGTTTATTAACTAATGGATAACTAATTGAAAAGTCGCGATAAACATTTTTGGACCACGGATTATTGTTCATTGATCTATCTTGCAGACGCCTGAATTTTTTTCAATTCTTTATTTTCATATTTAATAAGTTTAAATAATAATTATTCATGAAAGTTCCGAAGGGGGCGAAGCTTACGCAAGCCGGAGTACTCGTTTTCGGGAGTATTTTCAACCCTCTGGGAAATTTATAAATATTGATCCAAGTTCCGGGAGTTGGGATTTTTTTTAGGAAATTTCCTCCTCTTCTTGAATCTTTTTTTAAATTTGAATTATCTCCAATAATTTTTGAGATATTGGCAAAAAACCAAACCTTAATTGTTTACAACTATTGCAATTTTTGCGAACAGCCTTAGCATTTTCCCAAAAAATATCTACATGTTATTCCGAATCGAATGACACCTCAATCATAATTTTCGGAGAATAGGCAAAAATTTTCACCTTAAAAGCACTTGTTGACTAGACTATGAGAAATATGTACACTTTATCAGGATTCACTCTGTATAAAGAACTATCATCTAACAAATCTGCAAAAGAATTATAATTTGAAATGGCAATGATCCCTGTTCAACTCTATTTTAGAATCAAGGTAATTAATTTTTTCTCGAAATTCTAGACTGAATTAATTCTCGGAAACGCATACCAAAGCAGTCTTTCTCGTGTTCTATATTCAATTCTTAGTTCGGACAGTAAATAAGTTGCATTATCACGAGAAACAACGCATGGATGTGTACTGAAAGTCAGGTACCAATCTGCGAGTGACATTCACCACAACAACTTCAATGAGACCCTAGGTCATGCTTATGATTTATGAAATGATTATGGTTTATTTATTATACCGATGCGCCGGGAAAACTTCAATATTATATTCGATGTTTGTTCATCATATCATCGATCTGTCAGCTTCTGAGGAAGGGAGTTCCTTCCTCAATAAATCCCGAGGAAAATTATGAAAAAGTCCACATTAATAAGTAATATTTTAGTTCCGATAATTTCCAATGTTGACACTCGGATATCGCTTCTTTCTGTATTTTTCACCTTGAGGTAGAAAATTTATTATAGAAAATGCCTTTTTATTTGATATAAGGATGAGGAAACATGATACTAGGTCAATGACGAAAGAATTAAATTTAAAAAAATATGTATAAATTCAAATTAAAATATTCTGTAAATTATTCATAACATGCACCAGGATATATACCTACATCTAAATCATTCGCGCTATAAACATTGCAGAAAATCAGAAAACGTCAATTATAAATGCCAATCTGTGGATTCTTAATATATACAGGATGTCTTGGCACTATGTGACTCTTTCTCAGGTGTAAATATAGTATGTCAAGGCGAGTCAGGAATGCTTTAATTTTTGCGCGTATGTTCTGGGGAACATCGCGTTATCATTTTGCCCAAATGTCCGTAACTTTCGAATTTTTTGACGAAAATGGTCTCAAACGATTTAGTTGGATGAAGAATTCGAAATTCTGTCCGGCCGGCCGTCCGGCCGTTGCCACGATAACCTAAGAACGAAAAGAGCTAGCGACTCGAAATTTTCAGGGTAGGTGGCGCATCCTAATACGACGGACAAGTTCGTTAATGGGCATAATCAGCCCAGTGGTTTCCGAGTAACAATTTTGTTTTCAACCAATATAAATCCGATCGAATTGAAACTTGGTGAGTAGCTGTAGAATATGAACCTAAGCAATATTTTTGTTGTCACGATCACTTGAGAACGGCAAGTTAGGATGGAATTTACCATGGTAAATTCGAATTAAGTGTCCAATACAGGAGAATGGACAACATAATTTACCATGGTAAATTCGATTAAGGGTGTCCAATACAGAAGAATGGACAATAGAACATACGCGCAAAAGCTTCTGACTTCACGTCAGTGCTTGAACCAATTTTTTGTCCAACGACGCTCCCCTGCGAAAATATGTGCCTTCAAATGGTACTCCCATAATTCAGTTTTTGGCGCTCAGTTCCTCGGAACTGAGTGCTTATCAATTTGCCCAAATGTCTGTAATTTTCGAATTTTTGGCTGAAAATGGTCTCAAACGATTTGATTCGACTCACTGATCAAGAATCTGAGGTCGAAATCGATTCTGCCCGGCCTGGCCGGCCAGCCGGCCGTCCGTAGGTACGATAACTCTCGAACGAAAGGAGTTAGAATATTGAAATTTTCAAGGTGCGTTTGGAGCGTAAATATCTCGGACAAATTCGTTAATGGGCAAAATCCATAAAGCGGTTTCGGATTTATGGCCGATTTTATTAAAAAGATTTTTTATGAATATTACCGAAACCGATCTCTCGATCTATCTGGAATTTAGCATCAAATTGTAGAATCATGACTGTTTAATTTATGACCGCCTGTGTAGTGTAGTATGTTCCTGACTTTTACCCTACTTCTGTATTCTTGCGCATTGCGCTATAAGACATCAACGACTCGACATATATGTTAGAAATCCAAATAATAAAGGTGTTTGTAATAAACTCAAATAAACAATATAAATCAAGAAATAAGTATTATTTATAAGTTTATGCAACGGCGTAAACAGTTTGGTGACCCCGACGTGATTGAAGGCAGTGGAAAACATCGATCAACAAGAACAACAAATTCTTCGGCAGAATTCACCTGGGAAATTCGCCAGCCATATTGCTGCAGCTACCGTTCCCGAGGTTGAGGAAAGTGCTTTAGTTTCCTTTTATATTATTCCTTTACCTATATGCTTCAATTTGCTTACATTAATATTTACATTATATTTTTCAACTAACATCTAACTCAAAGTTTTTGGTCTTTATATTTTTTGAACTTAAATATTGCAAATTTTCAGGTTAATGTGATTTCCGAAACAGTTATTTGAAAATTCAGTGATTTCCAAAGATATCATAACAGGTTATTATCAATATCAGTAACCATTTGTTGAAGTCGCTTCATCGCTGCAGAAACGGTTCGTTATCAGCACAGATGCGTTATCAGGAATAACCGTAACGTATTCATTGTTTTGATTTACATATTCTTTGTCGTTTTTTTTTTATTCCATCATTATTTGGGTGATACGTTGTTGGCGTCGACAAAATGAGTGAATTAAAAGATTTAATAAAACAAAGGGGCAGTTTGAGAGCACGTATAACTCTTTTTGAGAAATATTTGATCCCATTATTGGACCGAAAGGATTTATCGAGTTTAATTATGAATGAGCTCAATATTAGATTGAATAAAATGCGTGAACTTTCGTGTAGTTTTGAAGATATTCAGTCGAAAATAGAATTGTTGGATGAAGATATATCTAAACAAATGGAAGAGCGTGAAACCACTGAAAACACTTGTTTCGATTTAATGGCTAAGGCTCAATCACTATTGGATATTTTTCAAAATAATGCTAACGATGAATCTTCATCTAACACAAGTAACAAGACGAATGAATATAGTAATCTCAAATTGCCACCTCTGAAGATTCCACCCTTTAATGGTGATCAGAACAAATGGATATCATTTAGAGATACCTATATGTCTTTAATTCACGATAATGGCAGTATTGACAATGTCAGTAAATTTCATTACCTCATATCATTCCTGGAAGGTTCCGCATCGTCAATACTCAGTTCAGTCACAGTATCACATGATAATTATGCAGTGGCTTGGGATTTATTATGCCAACGCTATAACAATAAACGTCTCCTAATTAACGAACATTTAAAGTGTCTTTTTGCCATTGAACCACTGCAGCGAGAATCTGATAGTGGTTTACGTTATATTATCGATACATTGAACAAAAATTTGAGTGCTTTGAAATCTTTGGGAGAGCCTACTGAGCATTGGGATACTCTCATTATTTATTTTGCATCTTCAAAGTTAGACACCGTGACCTCAGGAAAATGGGAGGAGTTTAGAAGTAATATAGAATCAGTTGGTTTGGAAGAATTTTATTCATTTCTTCGTCAGCGATCTGTTGTCTTAGAAACTATGAATGCTAGCAAGTCTATCAAAAATATCGAAAAACGTCATAGCTTACCAAAAATGAATAGTAACAAGTCTTTTATTGCGTCTTCTCTTGATGTCTCACCGACTAAAGGGTGCCTTATCTGTAAACAACAACATAAAATATACGAGTGTTCTAAATTTAAATCAATGTCTATAGAAGAACGAATCGCTAAGATTTCTTCATTGAAACTTTGCAGTAACTGTCTTCGAGGTAGCCACCAATCCTATCAATGCAAGTTAGGGGGGTGTAGAATATGCCATCGACGACATAATACATTATTACACAAACAATTACCTCTACAACAATCAATACAACAAAGAAAGGGTGAACAATCCACCTATAATACTAATAACGATAATCTAAATACATATTATACAAGTGAAAATTCGAACTTTGTGAATTCTACAGGCGAGTCCTCGGTAGCAGGTCCTTCTGGCAATACTTCTATTGCTATGTCTGCTGTCTCCACCAATCAAGCTCTTCTTTCCACGGCGTTGGTCAAGGTGACAAACAATGACGAAACATTTATCCTCAGGGCTCTGCTGGACTGCGGCAGTCAATCATCTTTCATCACCGTTAACGCTCAACAAAGGTTGGGTGCCTACAAAATAAAAAAATATCATCAATATGTGTCGTGTTTGGGAAATATGATACTAAATGTGAGTGAGCATTGTAATATAAATTTGCAGTCACTTCATAGCAGCTACAATAAAGGCATAAATTGCTTCATTCTGCCTAAAATCACGGATAATATACCCCAATGTAAATTGAGTATCGAGGATCTAGTAGTGCCTAATTATTTGCAATTAGCAGATCCAGGATTTTACAAGCCTTCAGAAATAGATTTACTATTGGGAGCTGATGTCTTTTGGGAGATACTTAAACCAAATAGGCTAAGCCTGAGAAATCAAGGTCCCATACTGCAGGAAACCTACCTTGGCTGGATAGTAGCTGGCCCCATGGGGGGGAATTCTTACGATACAAAAAACAATGCAAAAATACATTGTCATTTTTCAAGGGACATTAGTGAACAATTGGCAAAATTCTGGGAACTAGAGGAAATTCCTCCAGATAATAAAGGCTACAAAAATAATTACTGCGAAACCCTATTCAGTCAAACTACCCATCGTGAACATGATGGTAGATTTTGTGTTCAAATACCATTAAAGGAGAGCACATCAGTTTTAGGTGATTCATATAAAATTGCCGAAAAAAGACTGATACAGCTGGAGGAAAAGTTCAAGCGCAAACCTGATTTCAAGAAGGAGTATCTCGGTTTTATTCGAGAATATGAACAACTGGGACATATGACCGAAATACGTAAGCCTATATTTGGATGCTACCTTCCACATCATGCAGTGCTAAAGGAAACTAGTGAAACGACGAAACTGCGTGTTGTTTTTGATGCTTCTGCAAAGACTGCTACAGATAAATCATTGAACGATATACAATATATCGGACCAGTGGTACAGGACGACTTGTTCTCAATTTTATTGAGGTATAGACAGCACAAGTTTGTTGTATCAGCTGATGTTGAAAAAATGTACCGTCAGATTCTCGTTAAGCCTAAGCAACGAATATTACAACTCATTTTGTGGCGGGATGACCCGCTTCAGGAAATTAGGGTGTTTCAACTGAATACACTAACTTATGGCACTGCATCAGCACCATTTTTAAGTACGAGGTGTCTTCACCAGCTGGCATTGGACTGTAGCGATGAAGTAGTCTCAAGGTCGATAAAGGACGACTTCTATTTCGACGATTTACTATCTGGGACTGATGACCCAGCTGAGTTGCTTCATATAGTTCAATCAGTCACAGACATTCTGAAATCGGCTGGTTTGCCTTTACGAAAGTGGCGTACAAATTGTCCATCAATTTTTAAATTTGAATTGGATGCTTCTACACCAAGAGGCTTAGAGTTTTCTTCACCATCCAGTGTCTTAGGATTGAGATGGGATCCACACGACGATATTCTACGATTTTCAGTCGAACACATCAACTTTAATAAAAATGTCACTAAACGTGCGATTTTGTCCGATTCGGCTAAACTCTTTGACCCATTGGGTTTGCTAGGCCCATGTACTATCGTGCCAAAGATAATACTCCAAAAGTTATGGCTGTCCAAACTGGGATGGGACGATCCAGTAGATGCTAAATTGGAATTGGAATGGCAGAAGTTCATAATTAATTTGAACGCAGTATCGAAAATCGAAATTGGTAGACACGTACTCATCAACCAACCTATGATTGTAGAATTACATTCATTCTCAGATGCCTCACAAGCAGCATATGGCGCTGCTATTTATCTCAGGTCGATAGATAGCTCAGGCAACATTCTCGTCAAATTAGTCTGCGCCAAAACCAGAGTCGCTCCAGTTAAACCCACAACAATACCACGCCTGGAGCTGTGCGGGGCATTACTGTCAGCACGGCTGAGTTCAAAGGTTGCTAGGGCACTTCGTTGTAAGATAACCTCTTCATTTCACTGGACTGATTCTGCAGTTGTTTTAGGTTGGTTGTATTCTGAGGCTCGTGACTTACAACCCTTTGTTGCCAACCGTGTAAGTGAAATACAAGAGCTGACTAAATCGGGCATTTGGAGACATGTACCAGGAGATACCAACCCTGCTGATTTAGCTTCTGGGGGTGTGAATCCTAAGCGACTGCAGTCAGCCACACTTTGGTGGGAAGGTCCGCCATTTCTAACTGAGGATCCTTGTAACTGGCCTCAGACAACAAACACAAAAAATATCCTTGACTTACCCGAGAAGAAAATTGCTTCTAAATGTTTACATACTACGACCTCAATAAATTCTACCATTCCACTTAACTCTTTTATAAATTGGGATATATATTCAAGATTCTCAATGTTGCACAGAGCTATGGCTTACGTTTTACGTTTCATCTCAAATTCACGCAGTAGGGATGTTAAACTCTCAAATTCATTATCTACTGTTGAATTAAATTTTTCACTTGAAGTTTTGATAAAACTGCATCAGAAGGATTGCTTCTCAAATGAAATCAAAATTATCCATAGAAAGCAAAACTTACCCCCTAACTCTCGTTTGTTGTCACTCAGTCCGTTCCTTGATGATAATGGTATACTTCGTGTTGGTGGCCGCATACAGAATTCGGAGGTAAGCTATAAAAGAAAGCATCCTGTTGTGTTAGACATAAATCATAATTTTACAAAATTGTTATTTTCTTACCATCACATTAAACTATTGCATTGCGGACCTCAGCTCTTATTAAGTGACTTGCGAAATAACTTTTGGCCTCTAAGAGGTAGAATCTTAGCAAGAAGCACTGTGAATAATTGCAAGGTATGCAGAATAATGAAGGCTAAATGTTTGAATCCTCTAATGGGCAACTTACCTGCTTCTAGAGTCATCCCAGGTTCTCCATTTCAGGTGAGCGGTGTCGATTTTGGAGGTCCATTTTATATCACAGACCGCAAAGGTCGCGGATGCAAAATAACTAAATGTTATTTATGCCTATTTATATGTTTTGCCACTAAAGCCTTACATCTAGAAGTAGCTAGTGATCTTACTTCTGATGTTTTTATACTATGCTTGCGACGGTTCATATCTCGAAGAGGAAAGCCTCTGCAGATATTGTGTGATAATGGCACAAATTTTGTCGGCGCAAACAACGAGATCGCGAGATTCTTGAGATCAAACAATGAAGCAATCTCCGGTTGGACAGCAAACGACGGCATTAATTTCAGGTTTTCTCCAGCATATTCGCCTCATTTCGGTGGCCTTTATGAAGCGGGAATAAAATCCGCCAAATACCATATCAATAGGATATTAGGAGATAAACATTTAACATTTGAAGAACTAACAACGTTATTCACGCAAATTGAGGCTATTCTAAATTCGAGACCATTAACCCCACTTTCTTCTGATCCTTTAGACCTCAATCCCTTAACTCCAGCACATTTCCTCATAGGCAGGCCGCTCACTTCTCTGCCATCAGAAAATTTACTAGAAGCAAGTCCTAACAAGCTCAGCAGATATCAGTACCTTGAAAGCATGCGACAACATTTTTGGCAGCGTTGGAAGAATGAATATCTTAGTGAATTGCAGCAAAAATCTAAATGGCGCATAAAACAAGAAGGATTCAAGGAAGGCGCCCTAGTTGTCATCAAAGAAGCCAACGTTCCTCCTTTGAAATGGCGTATGGCCAGGATATCCAAGTTGTTTCCCGGAGCTGATGGAATTTCAAGAGTGGCTGAACTGTACACATCCAAGGGTACAATAAGAAGAGCTGTGCACAATCTATGCTCCGTGCCTGATCCACCAAAGGCTGAACTTCCTCGAAATCCTGATGGATTCGAGGGGGGGGAAGATGTTTAATTTATGACCGCCTGTGTAGTGTAGTATGTTCCTGACTTTTACCCTACTTCTGTATTCTTGCGCATTGCGCTATAAGACATCAACGACTCGACATATATGTTAGAAATCCAAATAATAAAGGTGTTTGTAATAAACTCAAATAAACAATATAAATCAAGAAATAAGTATTATTTATAAGTTTATGCAACGGCGTAAACAATGACCTTCATACGCATGTGAAGTTGTGTATTGACCAGGTTACCGCAAAAGTGTCAAAAAAAATTTTGAAAATTTAAAAAAAAAATTTCTACAATAACTCTCGAACGGAATGAGCCAGGCAGTTCAAATTTTCAGAGTAGGTTAGGGAGATGAATATCTCGGTTAAATTTGTTATTGGGCAAAATAGGCCAGATGGTTTCGGAGTAACGAAAAAAATTTTTTTTTTTTTTAGTAACAAATTTCAAATTCAATTTCCATTTAAGATGCAGTTTCACCATAAAAATCCATTGATGTCATTTTTAACTCCAACAAGCTAATACTTTCGGAGATATGATTTTTCGAAATTTCAATAATGAATCGTACTTCTATGTTTTCACAGAATGCTATAATTATTCTATCTAAGCTTTATTATATGCTCTGTGTTCATACTCGTACATGTCATCCTGTTCTACAAGAGAGAGTCAAATTCATTTCAGCTATTTTAATTTGATTTCTTCTATGGTGCAGTTTTCATTCTCAGATTGTTCATTTAATCTTGATAAATAATCTATTATTTGAATTGAATTTCCTTTATGATGCAGTTCTATTAAAGAATACATTGATATAATTCTCAACTCTGAGAAACCAATACTTTCGGAGATATAATTTGTCTGTTTGAACTAGAGCGCCAGAAAGCTCCTGTCCACAGGGCTTGTACCAATTTTTATGATTGAATATCAAAATTTTTGGCGCTCTAGTTCCTCGGAACTGAGTGCTTATCAATTTGCCCAAATGTCTGTAATTTTCGAATTTTTCGATGAAAATGGTCTTAAACGATTTGGTTCGACTCACTGATCAAGAATCCGTGGTCGAAATTCATTCTGTCCGGCCGTCCGGCCGGCCGGTCCGGCCGTAGGCACGATAACTCTTGAACGGAATGAGCTAGACAGTTGAAATTTTCAGAGTATGTTTGGGGGATAAATATCTCGGCTAAGTTCGTTATTGGGCAAAATCGGACAGATGGTTTCGGAGTAACAAAAAAAAATTTTTTTTTTTACAGAACAAATTCCAAATTAAATATTTTTCAATAAGCAGTTTTACCATAAGAATCCATTCATATCATTTTTAACTCTAACAAACTAATACTTTCGGAGATATGATTCTTCAAAATTTCAATGATAGAATTATTCTGTGGCTATTCTATGAATTGTTATAATGTCAACTTTGACGTTGTCTCATTGTAATTCATTCCAGTAATGGTATCAATATGAGAATTAGAATATTATCATACTTTTGTTGGTTGATATTTTCATGCCGATGGTCAATCCATATGATGATGGGAATGGTAATGGTAAGTTAATAATATTGAGTTCAGAATATCTTCACTAAAAACAAAACTAGAATTGAGGAATGAATATCTCGGATGAGTTCGTTGTTGGGTAGAATTCGTCTATTATTGGTTTTGGATTGATAATTTTTGGCACTCTTGTTGAATTTAAATTCTTCTATGATGTTTGAATTCAATTTCTGCTTAGATGAAGTTCTAAATTTCAATAATGAATCGTACTTCTGTTTTCACAGAATGCTATAATTATTCTATCTAAGCTTTATTATATGATCTGTGTTCATACTCGTACATTTCATCCTGTTCTATAAGAGAGAGTCCATTCATTTCAGCTATTTTAATTTGGTTTCTTCCATGGTGCAGTTCTCAGATTGCTCATTTAATCTTGATAAATAAACTATTATTTGAATTGAATTTCCTTTATGATGCAGCTCTATCATATGTGTACATTGATATAATTCCCAACTCTGAGAAACCAATACTTTCGGAGATATAATTTGTCTGTTTGAACTAGAGCGCCATAGAGCTCCTGTCCACAGGGCTTGAACCCATTTTTCATGAATATTGTAAGCTGTTTATTGTGGATATGGTTACATACTGAAACTTCTCTTTCGGTGATTGTTCATTTATCTGAAACTTCCCCCTAAATATTTTGATATCCAATCGTAAAAAAGGGGGAAAGCCCTGTGGCAGGAGCTTTGGCGCTCTTGTCGAATCTTTGACAATTCATAACTCTGAAAGTATTGGTTGGGATGGATATCAATGGGTTATTATGATAGAACTACATCATGAAAGAAATTAAAATCCCTTTGCATGTTATTTTTTTTAGAGGTCCAATGTTGGCTACAATTGTTTCAAAACTATAAGGAGTCATTCTGAAAAATTGAGTTAATAAAATAGCCAGTTTTATTCATGAAACAAATCTGATGTAATCAGTCCAGAGAGAACTCAAACCAGAATACTTATGTAGGAAATCTTAAATACTGTTACTAAGGTATAACTACCTGTACATTAGCTGGAAATCCCATTCTAAATCTTCCATAATTAGAGAATGACCCGTAAATTATGCAGGACTTACTTGCATCATTCATTTTCGACTCGCTAACCAAAAAACTCTGCCTATGAACTTAGCGAATCCAAATTTCAAATTGCTTACATAAACCAAATTCTCCAGAAATACACTTTCAGTTTCGTTTGACATTAATGACGATTATCTTTCAAACTGGACCAAACGCCAGCTACCGCAAACATATAGAACACAGACAAATAGAATTCGCATTCTGTGAAAACATAGAAGTACGATGTATTATTGAAATTTTGAAAAATCATACCTCCGAAAGTATTAGCTGGTTAGAGTTGAGAGTAATATCAATGGATTCTTATGATGAAACTTCATCCTAAAAAATATTGAATTGAGCGGGCGAAGAAAGGACAATTAATTTTTCCCCTCTGAAAATCGGTTCATTCGAATTTGTATTCATGGATGTATAAAAAATTATTTTTCAAATTCCTATATTTTCCAACCCAATTAGATCTTTAATTGTTCCACCCAAATTTCAAGAAATTGCGTAAAACAAGTGACTATAAGTTCCGCTGGGACGCTTGCACACATGACATAAGCGACAAGTGTCATGATATCTAGAGTGATGAGTTCTTATTGTATCCATCAATAATATAATAATAAAATAATGAAAAATATTCCTCCTCGTCTGTTATTTTTTTTAGTCGAAAATTTCCGGAAGAAAAAAATGTATTTGTTCAACTCGGTTTTATACGTAGATAATCTATCACTTCATTTCTAATGTCGTATGATATTCAAATTGATGGTTCTCCTTGTACACATTTCGATAATATCATTAATTTCAAAAGCACTTTATGATGCAATGTTCGAAGTAATTTATCCGGTTGAATTATAAAGACGTGAATAGTTAAAATTCTTGGTTCGGCGACATAAACTGGTCATTAGCCACGACAATATGTCGATTTGTATTGAGATACCCTGGTCATGTCAAATTGGAAGAAATGAGTCATTTTTAAGGTCCAGACGTTATCCTGTCTATAGCAAAATTTCAATTTAATCGGTTCAGGGGTTTTTGGGGGAGAGTTCAAGGTAATTCTCTGTTAGGGGACGAATCTGCAATCAAAAGATGTCCCCATCCAAACAAAAATTGACATTTCTCGGCGATTTCCCGAAAAACTCATACTTAGGGGAATATCCGGCTGGTCTGTTTAATGTTGTCACCCGGTATAAGATGTATGTATTATTTATTTTCCGGCTCATTTTTTCATTCTTTTATACAATAGAAAGTAAAACATGTATATATGGGAGAGGATAGCCCTACATTAGGGTCCTATAGCGGTCATCGAATATCTGAAGTTCTGAATAATCATCGCTTGGATCGCCAGACCTGGTTTCGAAAGAAACCCTCCTGACCTTACGAGCAACATTTTCCATTTTGAATTCAAATATTGAAGGGATTTCTAAGAACTAGAGTGAATATCTTCAAAAACTAGCGGAGTGAGAATAGTATATTCTAAAACAAGTTGCAGAATGGGCTCCTATTAAAACACGAATGCGAAATTCGAAAACGAGCGACGAAGGAGCGAGTTTTCGAACGCATGAGTGTTGGAATTGCCTTCTGCAACGAGTATTAGACGATATTTTCTCTATTTCAGTAAAGTTTTGTAAATCATTGATGACATTTAATGAAAAATTCGGATTATTCATCCTAGTGACTTTTGTATTGTATTTTGGCAGTTGGTGCGACTGTTACAAAAGTTGACAGATTACGGAATTTGAATTTGAATCGTACGTAGGGCACGGAGATCAGATTTAAAACAGTTTCCTAATACTATGAATGACTCAAAATTAGCAATAAGGAAATCTATAGTAGGTATACCTTATTTTTGGCGCTCTAGATCCTCGGAACTGAGTGCTTATCAATTTGCCCAAATGTCTGTAATTTTCGAATATTTCGATGAAAATGGTCTTAAACGATTTGGTTCGACTCACTGATCAAGAATCCGTGGTCGAAATTCATTCTGTCCGGCCGGTCCGGCCGGCCGTAGGCACGATAACTCTCAAACGGAATGAGCTAGAGAGTTGAAATTTTCAGAGTAGGTTTGGGGGATAAATATCTCGGCTAAGTTCGTTATTGGGCAAAATCGGACAGATGGTCTTGGAGTAACAAAAAAAAATTTTTTTTTTTACGAAGCAAATTCCAAATTAAATTTTTTTAATAAGAAGTTTTATCATAAGAATTCATTCATATCATCTTTAACTCTAACAAGCTGATACTTTCGGAGATATGATTCTTCAAAATTTCAATGTAAATCGTATTTCACACATTGATATAATTATTCTATGTATGAATTGTCATAATGTCAACTTGACAGAAGGGAATATTGTAACTTCAAAAATAATGGGGTTGAAATACTCGTATTTTAGCGATGCAACGGGGACCTCACCTGAAAATGTTTGAAAATATTACGTAAATATTGAAAGCATAATTCTGTAGTTCGAGAGAGGAGAAAATTTGGTGAACGTAGATCAGGAAATTTTTGATCGATTACAAGGTAATTTTTTATTTATTACTCATCTTCTTTCATATTATTACTCATCTTCTTTCATACATGTTTTATGGAATACCTACTATTTGTAGGTACTTTAAACCTGTTTTGGGCAATTGTCATACGAAACTTGTTTTTTTGGCGCTCTAGTTCCTCGGAACAGAGTGCTTATCAATTTGCCCAAGTGTCTGTAATTTTGGAATTTCTGGCTGAAAATGCGAAATCGATTCTGTCCGGCCGGCCGACCGGCCGTAGGCACGATAACTCTCGAACGAAAGGAGTTAGCGGATTGAAATTTGCAAGGTGGTTTTGGAGCGTAAATATCTCGGACAAGTTCGTTCGATCTATCTGAAATTTAGCATCAAATTGTAGAATCATGACCTTTATACGCATGTGAAGTTTTGTATTGACCAGATTACCGCAAAGTGTAAAAAAAAATTTTGAAAATTTAAAAAAAGTTTTTCCACAATAACTCTCGAACGGAATGAGCTAGGTAGTTGAAATTTTCAGATTAGGTTAGGGAGATGAATATCTCGGTTAAGTTCGTTATTGGGTAAAATTGGCCAGATTTAATTCGATTTCTTCCATGGTGCAGTTCTCATTCTCATGATTGCTCATTTAATCTTGATAAATAAACTATTATTTGAATTGAATTTCCTTTATGATGCAGCTCTATCATATGTATACATTGATATAATTCCCAACTCAGAGAAACCAATACTTTCAGAGATATAATTTGTCTGTTTGAACTAGAGCGCCAGAAAGCTCCTGTCCACAGGGCTTGAACCCATTTTTTAATGAAAATTAAGGTTTTCCTCAACAATTATTTCACTATATCCAGATTATATTGTATTGTCAATTTATGTGTGTTGAAATTTGATAGGATCGAATGTCAGTGCTGACTACCACAAAAGGAAAAATATAACTAGAAACAATGCGGGAATGAGTTTATTCCAGCACTGTTTTCAGTGCTGGAATGGACTCATTACGATACTGAAATAGAGAATAGTATATTCTAAAACAAGTTTCAGAATGGGCTCCTATTCAAACACGAATGCGAAATTCGAAAACGAGCGACGAAGGAGCAAGTTTTCGAACGCATGAGTATTGGAATTGCCTTCTGCAACGTGTATTGGACGATATTTTCTCTATTTCAGGCAAGTTTTATAAAATACTGTTGAAATTCAATGAAAAATTCGGATTATACATCCTAGTGACTTTTGTATTGTATCTTGGCAGTTGGCGTTACTGTTACGAAAGTTGACAGATTACGGAATTCGAATTTGAATCGAACTTAGGGCATGGAGATCAGATTTGACAGTTTCCTAAAAGCAAGAATGAATCAAATTTAACAAGAAGGAAATCTCTAGTACCTACCTTATTTTTTAATGAAAATAAAACTTTTCCTCTGATCAATTCTTTCACTATATCCATATTATATTATATTGAAAATTGACGTGTGTTGTAATTTTATAGGATCGAATGTCAGTGCTGACTACCACAAAACGCAAAATATAAATAGAAACAATGCGGGAATGACTCATTACGACACTGAAATAGAGAAAGTACTTTCTCGTCCGCAAAGTACTTGCATTACATAATAGTGGATTTTACGGCCGCAAATATAGTATGTAATATGTCACTTTTCATAGGGTCGACGAAAAATTATATTATTTTCAAACGTACAATAAAAACGTCAGTGTTCGATTGAGAGGATCATCTAAAAGTTCTATTTCTCCGCCAAGGAGGAGAAGTGTTGCTATGCAACACTTTTTCGGTCGGTGGCACAGGAAAAGTGTTACCATGCAAAGATGAATTGGTTATCATGAACAAAAAATTGGTTCAAGCACTGACGTGAAGTCAGGAGCTTTGGCGCGTATGTTCTATTGTCCATTCTCTTGTATTGGACACTTTTAATCGAATTTACCATGGTGAATTCTATTGTCTATTCTCCTGTATGGGACAGCCTTAATCGCATTCACCATGGTATATTCGATTAAGAGTGTCCAATACAGGAGAACAGACATAAGAATTCACCATGGTAAATTCGATTAGAAGTGTCCAATACAGGAGAATGGACAATATAACATACGCGCAAAAGCTCCTGACTTAACGTCAGTGCTTGAACCAATTTTTTTTTTCGTGAAGTCAGGATAGGAAGCAATGATGAAAAAAATAACACATTATTGTCTACCTTCAATTCTTCTTTAGGAGAAGAATACATAATTATTCTTGAAAAATATTACTGGAATTAATGTCATATTTAAATAATCAAAGTAAAGAAAATTATAAGTTCAGTTACTAACATATTGAATGAAATTCAATTGAATTCCAGTAATATTCAATTACTTATTCTCAACCAATAAATGTCCATTGATAGATCTAAAGGTGATGAGGTGAAACATAAAGATATATTCTCATTAGTGATAGAAAAACTGGCCTAAAATTCCTCTCTACCCATCACGAGATTTAATATCCACAAATGAGCCTCTCACCTTACAAGATCAAAAAGTGTGGATAATTTAAAGTTAAGTTTTGAAGCCTTCAGCAAAATTTCAGCGATATCATATTAAAAATAATACATAACCGTTCAAAAGTCCCTTCTCACAAATATACTCCTCTGAAGGCACATGGATCTCTTGAAGAAGAATCGCCTTCTCTATTTCTCAAAGATATTCACTCTTGTTCATAGAAATCCCTTCAATATTTATTTGCCTCCTCCTAAGGAGGATCTCTTTCAAAACCAGGTCTGACCGCTAATGTAGGGCTATCATCTCCCATAGATTTGTGATGAAATAACACGATTTTCCCAAGAACATACGCGCAAAAATATGTCATCATGACATTCATATTTTTGAAGGTTCTCGCGAAAATACGACCATAGACAACATATCATACGATGATTCGCATCCAGCTACCGAACTCACAAAAGGCTGCTCGGTTCTCCAACAATATGGATCCGATCGTATTCAAACTTGGAACTCTGCAGTAGAGTTAGGTTCTGAAGGCTCTTCCAAAATTTCAGCCATGCCGGACGAGTAGTTTATGATATATAGAATTTTTTTTCAATTATTTTCAATAATGTTTTTGAAATTTTCTAGTTATACCATCCTCACGAAATTCTGCAAGAATTTTCGCGTTGGCATTCTACAACTAATAACCATATTTGAATTCAATCGGTTTTGTATTTTTCAAGTTAATGAGGAACAAAAAACAACCAAATTTCAGATGGCTATAACTCTAAAACCGTTTGGCCGATTATGCTTATTAACAAACTCAAATGTCGCATTTAGATGCACAACCTAATCTGAAAATTTCAAGCCGCTATCTCCTTCCGTTCTCAGGCTATCGTGTCATAAATAATATTTTTTAATAGTTTTTTTAAAATTTTCTAGTGACACGATTCTCACAAAATTTCACAAACGTACTTAGGTTTATATTCTACAACTATTCACCAAGTTTATATTCGATCGGATTTATTTTGGTTGAAAACAAAATTATTACTCGGAAACCAATCGGAAACGATTATACCCATTAACGAACTTGTCCGTCGTATTAGGATTCGCCATCTATCATGAAAATTTCAAGTCGCTAGCTCTTTCCGTTCTCAAGGTATCATGGCAACTGCCGGACGGCCGGACGGCACCACCAAATGATAACGCGATTTTCCCCAGAACATACGCGCAAACATTATCTAATTCAAACGTCATTTTTATTCGTCAAGGTCATATTGAATGTACAATTGGTCAATGTTGCATTTTGAAAATTAAAACCATGTAATAATGAACTGGTAGGATTCTGTCTCGGATTCTGTTCAAAAGCTGATGCCTCATTAGAGTCATCTGAGTTGCTGGTTCCAGGGAATTCGTTGACTTAACTCTCAATATCCTACCATCAATCTCATTCTTATTGCGCAGCGAATCCTCGATGTAGCCTTCTGCTACACTACTTGACTTCCAAGCTCCATGTCGTTTCAAAGACTCAGTGTTCGCTCCTCCATCTATCAGTAGTGTAGGAGAAGTTCGCTTCAATGAATGACCTGTGTATTCGTTTGGATGATTCAATTGCAAAAATGTGGCAACATTTCTTGAAACACTTCCTATACTATGTATTCCCATCACAGTTCTGTAGCATTTTCCAGATTGATATTTCAAAAAAAATCTATTTTCAACGAAATCGTTAGGTCTTAACGCAGTGTATTTCCGATAAATATTTAGATTATTACCCTAATAATTGTGAATGTTCGAACTTTTCTCATTTTCCTATCAGGAATATTGACTATTATAATATTTCCCTTGTCCTCGATATCTGTATTTTTCATTTTCACCATTTCGTCAAATCTGCAGGCACCAGCTACTCCGAATAATAGAACAATCTGAAACAACCACGTGATAAAAATACAAAATTAAAGTTAATTGAAATATGATGGTTACCTACAATCCTAAATATGAATCATTCGGTGCTTCAAAGAGAAAACATTCAAACTCTTCCTTAGAAAAAACTCTTGATTTTTTCAAAAATGCGCGCAACTTCAGATATTTACCAATATCGATAACATGTTTTAGCGATCAAACATGAAATAGATATTGGTAAATATCTTAAGTAGCGCGCATTTTTGAAAAAATCAAGAGTTTTTTCTAAGGAAGAGTTTGAACGTTTTCTCTTCGAAGCACGGTTGAACGAATTTATGGATAGGTAGTATTGCTTGGTTATGCCATCAAGTGGTGTATATATTTGTTCATTGAACTTTGACCTAGTGATAATGAAACACGCGTTTATTGAAACCGTTGAAAGTTATTGTTGTTGTCCATCATTCCGGGATTCCTTACGTCTATGATCTAACGACGATCGAATGTGACGTCTACATTGGTGGATTATAGTCATCATTATTGAGTGGTATATGGAAAACACGCAAATGGAATCATCGGACCCATTAATTAAATTTTTACAGCCTTTATTTATTTCCGTAAAAGTGACTTCAAGACAGCAAAAAAGTTCGCACAAAAGTGGTTTTGTCCTCCCACTTCTAAGAATTGGTGGTTGTTTGTCCCTTAATATTACTTTTAAATAAGTTGTATTTTCAGTTTTTGGCGCTCTAGTTCCTCGGAACTGAGTGCTTATCAATTTGCCCAAATGTCTGTAATTTTCGAATTTTTCGATGAAAATGGTCTTAAACGATTTGGTTCGACTCACTGATCAAGAATCCGTGGTGGAAATTCATTCTGTCCGGCCATCCGGCCGGCCGGCCGTAGGCACGATAACTCTCGAACGGAATGAGCTAGAGAGTTGAAATTTTCAGAGTAGGTTTGGGGGATGAATATCTCGGCTAAGTTCGTTACTGGGCAAAATCGGACAGAAGGTTTAGGAGTAATAAAAAAAAATTTTTTTTTTACAAAACAAATTCCAAATTGAATTTTTTTTAATAAGCAGTTTTATCATAAGAATCCATTCATATCATTTTTAACTCTAACAAGCTAATGCTTTCGGAGATACGATTTTTCAAAATTTCAATGTAAATCGTATTTCACAGATTGATATAATTATTCTATGTATGAATTCTCATAATGTCAACTTGACAGAAGGGAATATTGTAACTTCAAAAATATTGGGGTTGAAATACTCGTATTTTAGCGATGCAACGGGGACCTCATCCGAAAATGTTTGAAAATATTACGTAAATATTGAAAGCATAATTCTGTAGTTCGAGAGAGGAGAAAATTTGGTGAACGTAGATCAGGAAATTTTTGATCGATTACAAGGTAATTTTTTATTTATTACTCATCTTCTTTCATATTATTACTCATCTTCTTTCATACATGTTTTATGGAATATATATATATATTCTTTTGACTGAGAGCTGTATATGTGTTAGCAGAGGTTGGTGTAACGGGGTACCATACAATTCGACGTATGATACAAGAGCTTAGGGAAAAACCTCAGCAAAAAACCCTTTCTCCCCGTGAGTGTGGTTTTTAAAATGTGGTTTAAAAATATTGATGGGGATATATTTCTTCAATGTGGATTCCCTCGTCAACAAACGGATAGGTTTCTCCAAGGTACCCGAAACTCAACCTGAAAAATGAAAAGACAAGAGGAGGAAACGAACAAATTAAAAATAATACATAACCTTTCAAAAGTCTCCTCTCGCAAAAATACTTCTCTCTAGGCGAATGGGATCTAGTGGAGAAGAATCGCCTCCGCTAGTTTTCGAAGATATTCACTCTTGAAATCCCTTCAATATTTGAATTAAAAAATGCTGCTCGTAAGGCCAGGAGGGTCTCTTTCAAAACCAGGTCTGACCGGTCCAAGTCCAAGCGATGATGATTCAGAACTTCAGATGTTCGAAGCCCGCTACAGGGCCCTTAATAAGGGCTATCATCTCCCATAGATATATATTTTACTTTATATTGTATAAAAGAATGAAAAAATGCGCCGGACAAATTACGACTTTTTATGGAATAATATTTGTAGGTACTTTAAACCTGTTTTGGGCAATTGTCATACGAAACTTGTTTTTTTGGCGCTCTAGTTTCTCGGAACAGAGTGCTTATCAATTTGCCCAAGTGTCTGTAATTTTGGAATTTTTGGCTGAAAATGGTCTCAAACGATTTGGTTCGACTCACTGATCAAGAATCCGAGTGCGAAATCGATTCTGTCCGGCCGGCCGACCGGCCGTAGGCACGATAACTCTCGAACGAAAGGAGTTAGCGGATTGAAAATTGCGAGGTGGTTTTGGAGCGTAAATATCTCGGACAAGATCGTTCGATCTATCTGAAATTTAGCATCAAATTGTAGAATCATGACCTTTATATGCATGTGAAGTTTTGTATTGACCAGATTACCGCAAAGTGTAAAAAAAAAGCATTTCGAAAATTTAAAAAAAGTTTTTCCACAATAACTCTCGAACGGAATGAGCTAGGTAGTTGAAATTTTCAGAGTAGGTTAGCGAGACGAATATCTCGGTTAATTTCGTTATTGGGCAAAATTGGCCAGATTTAATTCGATTTCTTCCATGGTGCAGTTCTCATTCTCATGATTGCTCATTTAATCTTGATAAATAAACTATTATTTGAATTGAATTTCCTTTATGATGCAGGTCTATCATATGTATACATTGATATAATTCCCAACTCAGAGAAACCAATACTTTCGGAGATATAATTTGTCTGTTTGAACTAGAGCGCCAGAAAGCTCCTATCCACAGGGCTTGAACCCATTTTTTTTGTTAGCAAATGGCCTACTAGTCAAGACATTGAAGCCACGCTAATCGTAATACGATAAACTGTGCACAATACAATACAATGAATGATTATTTCTAGAATCATCAGAAATTCTAACTCATCAGCTGATAAGTTTCCGTTATAATAAATAATACACAACATTTTTGGTCAAATTTTATTTTTTTCAACAACATAGTTTACTTCAAGAGCTTTACAATAATTCCAATACTATTATTATTGTCGTGTGACAGGGCAAACCCTTCATAACTGTAACTGATACGATATTTTGTACTATTATTTATTCAACCCTAAGGACATTGCCAATGGTGTTAACACACCTGATGTCGTCCTTAGGAGCCTTGGCTACCACGTCGTGAGGATTTAGAACCCAGGTACCAGGTAAGGGATTACCGCTACTTGAAATTATAATTACATCTATCAGGCTACATTTCCTTACATGTAGTGCAAGGGAAGCATATTAGCAGCAGGGTAATATGACATTATTGCTATATCATTTTTCGAAACTTTCCGTTTTAATATTTGTGAACTCTTCAGATAATTCTTATCATCTCGAAAGGTTGATGTATATATTTATTTTTGTCAAATACAATTATGTTTTGGTCCTGGATCTTTTGAGAGATATATATTTATATATATTTCACTCAAAAACACGAATTCAGAACGTAGTATTGTTTGTAAAATAATTTTCATTCATGATTATTTTAATTTATAATTCATTCTTTATTCAGAAACTATGTAGTATTCATCAATACATGTACACTTTATCCATATTTTTGTGTTTTTCAATTTTTGTATATTTTTTCAAATTAGGGGCGCCAAAAGCCGTTTCTCCCCCCCCCCCTCCGAAAAGCTCTTAGCTACGGCCCTGTCTGTCAATATCCCACTAACATATTGTCACCTACCACCATCTTGCTTTAATTGTGATAGTTAGATGGCTATAGTGTCCACAACTTAAGGCACAAAATTTGAATGGAATATTTATAATAAAATATCTATATAGCGTTGTTTAAGTACCAGTAAATAAAAACTTTTTTCAATGTTTTGATTACATATTGAACATCGAAATCCCCCACCGGGGCCACCTTGTTTATGGGAAGTATGGAAACGGAACCTTCAGGTTAAACAATGTTATAACCCCTTGTTCATGTAACCACGGAAACGTCACGATATTTTGCGATAAAAAAAATGCGAAACCTTCGAAAGAAATGTTATTTGATTATGATGCACCTATTTTCTTGAAAATAGTTACAATAGGGAAATATTCGTTTTACTGATTGAATGCCTCCAATGTTAAACATGTCATTGGAGCACAAAGTTAATAACAATTGAAAATACCAAGGTAAATGGAACTGATTAGTAAGATTTCGAACATTCCATTAGAGAATTCTGATAAAGTAGCGAACCCTAGTCTTTTATAAGTCAGCGCTCACACAGCTACTTTCAACTACTTACACTACCAACTACCGTCAACCAAAACAGGATTGGATACAGCAACCACCATTGGTCATGCCCAAAATATTTACACAACAATTCACTTCGCGAAACTTCATGTATATCAAAATCAAAATCCTCCCAAAATTCAACATACGCCTTTACTTCGTTATTCCATAATTAGTTACCACGATTCAATAATCGAACGAATAGTTTCTGAAATATAGAATTTTTTTCAAATTTTCTGGTGATACGATCCTCAAGAAATTTCACAACAATTTATGCATCAGTATTCTTTGGGCTTTCAAACGGTTCAACAATTTTCAAGGAATTCAAATACGCGGTTAATTTTTATTGGATCCAAAGAAATTGTGGCACAGTAAAAAGTGTCTTAAGGGAGCCCATCGCCAAAATACGTAGCACTATGAGATTTCGCAAATCATAAAACTGCTGTGTACTAAATTCAGTGGATTTCGTATGACCTGATTCTGAGATAAAAAAAATTGGTTCAAGCACTGAAGTCAGGAGCTTTTGCGCGTATGTTCTATCGTCCATTCTCCTGTATTGGACAATCTTAATCGAACTTACCATGGTGAATTATATTGTCCATTCTCCTGTATTGGACACTCTTAATTCGAATTTACCATGGTAAATTCGATTAAGAGTGTCCAATACAGGAGAATGGACAATAGAACATACGCGCAAGCATTGACTTCACGTCAATGCTTGAACCAATTTTTCAAATTTTCAATACCTCAGAAAATAGATATGTCTTTTGTACATGAAATATAACAATAATTCGATATAATGAGATATCCAAAGAATCAGCTAAGTAGCTATACAGGGTGAGTCTTTGACCACTGCATTAATTTTAACCAAAGATTCCTCTCATCAAATAAAACAGTTTTTTCATTCACCATTTTTCCAGATTCGGTTCAGGAAAAAAGTTACAAGCGTTTAAAGATTTCACAATGTGCTAATACACTCCTGCATATAAATTATCTATGACTTTGTTGGCGGACAAGAAAAAGGCATGGTAACGTGGTTTACAGCTTGATTCGGGATTCCAATGCTCAGGGACGGATCCATAAAAGTAGTGAAATTTCTGGAGTTTTCCATTTTAAAACATTCAATGGAAAATATCTCGAAAACGTTTAAGGAGAAATGATGAAGAATAATATAATGTTCTAAAACGATGGAATATTCTTGAAATTACCCAAGAAAAACTTTATCTGCTTTCTCTATGCTAATTTCGTAGTTGTCTCATAGTTGTAGGAAACTTTACACCAATATTCATTTTATTCGAAAAAAGGATGTCAAAGCTACAAAATAAAAACTGATTTTTTTTCGAAATTTCAACAGCATGTATCTTTTTACCTGAGCCGAATCTGGAAAAATGGTGAATGAAAAAACTGTTTTATTTGATGAGAGGAATCTTTGGTTAAAATTAATGCAGTGGTCAAAGACTCACCCTGTATAGTTGTGCGTACTATTCTCATGGAAAATCACATGAAATCAATTCAATTTTATTACCGAGAAATTCTCCCAAATCACATCGAAAAAATGAAAAGAAGGTAATATCCTGTATGAATTCCCCGAGTGGAAGATTACTGCTTCATATATGACGTCAAAAAGGCCAATGCGTGCAACCAAAACAAGTTTCAGCAATAAACGAGACAGGGTACATAATCGTCTGAAAATAGTATGGTTAGACCATCCTTGACGTAGAGAATATAAATGTATATTGATGAGGCCAATATTTAAATTAAGGAAGAAAAAATTTAAGTGTATGTTGATATTTATCGAAATTCAATAAACGAGACCGAGCTGGAGTAATTTTTTCCTTGATATATTAGAAAAAATAATGAACCTAAATTTTTACTCCGTTCTTTCAAAAATTATAGTACTGATTTAATCGAAAGTAAATGAATTATTAATTGGGATTCTATTCATCAATGACGTTTTCATGCGATTCAATATCAGCCGTTGATCCAGGAGTTACCCTTTAACTTCTAGTAACGTTTTTCATTTACCAATTTTGCAGATTCGGTTCCGGTAAAATGTAAAATTCAGATTTTACAATTTGCGTTCAAGCGGATAGGATAAAGAATAATTTAATTTTCCAAAATGATCGAATATTCTTGAAGTGACTCAAGCAAAATTTTATCTGCTTTCTTAATGCTAATTTTATTTAGTTTTATGAATCAACGAGTTTATAACTAGGAGAGTAGTGGAAGTAGGAGAATACTGATATTTGGAGAATATGACGTAACATAGTGATAGGAAACTTCACACAAACGTTCATTTCATTCGGAAAAATTATTTTTTTTTATTTCAGCAGCCTGTATCTTTTTACCTGTGCTGAATTTGGAAAAAAATGGCAATTGTAAAAAGCGTTCCATTTTATGATAGGAATCTATGGTTAATATTAATGTACAACTAAAAGACCCACCCTATATACACTGCGCAAAAAAATTAACGCACATTCTGAAAATCTCAATTTTATTGAAAGTTAACTCTACATTGACTTTATAACTTATTTTTTATGTTCTCTCGGGAAGGTTTTGAACGAAACAAGACACATTAAATACAAGAAAAATTCACGATTTCGCCGAATCTTATGTGGAAGAAGAGAAATAAACAATTTTCAAAATACTGGAATGCTGATAAGTGATTTAATACTTGGTATTTCCACCCCTTGCGTTAATTACAATTCGGTAACGAAGGTTCATAGTCAAAATGAGTGATCTTAAAATGTTCTGATCTAATCCTTCCCAGATTTCTCTGAGTTGGATTCCTAAGTCATTAAGAGTAGCTGGATGATTTTCTGAACTTCTCAGCCTTCTATTGAGGTTGTCCCAAACCTGCTCAAGCGGATTGAGATCTGGACTTCTTGCTGGCCATTCCATTCGAGAGACTTCAACCTCTTCAAGGTACTCCTGAACGATGCGCGCACGATGGGGTCTGGCATTATCGTCCATAAAAATGAAATTTTCACCAATGTATGGGGCAAATGGCACTACATGCTCTTCAAGAATGTTCCTTATATACCTATCAGCATTCATAGCTCCATTATCAACGACCACTAGGTCTGTGCGAGCAGTCAAAGGTATTCCACCCCATACCATAAACGATCCTCCCCCGAAACCAGTAGTATTCAGGAAATTGCACTGAGCATATCTTTCATGAGGACGTCTGTATACAAGGGAACGTCGATCACAATGGTAGAGGCAGAATCTAGACTCATCTGTGAAGAGAACTCTTTCCCAATCAGCCTCTTCCCAATGGATATGCTCTCTCGCAAAATCCAAACGCGCCCTTCGAGGGGCTGGGGTAAGAGCTGGGCCTCTTGCCGCGACACGAAGCCTTAAATCATATTCTCTGAGGCGATTTCTTATTGTCTGAGTGCTAATTTGCACCCCATGAGTTTGCTCAAGCTGATTTTGAAGTAGGCGAGCGGTTGCAAACCGTTGTCTCAACGAAGAAACTCTCAAGTAACGTTCTTGAATGGCAGTTGTTACCCGTCGTCTACCCTGTCCTGGTCTTCGGACATTCATACCTGTCTCCATGAATCGCTGCAACATTCTGGACACACTTGTTTGGGAAACTCCAAACCTTTCTGCAATTCTTGTGTATGTCCACCCTTCTTCTCGCAAATCTACCGCTTGGGCACATTCCTCTTGGGTGAAATTGCGTGTTTCGCGTTGCATAGCGATCGAGTGTAGAAAATCAAACGAAAGAAAAACTATTGATCACTAGAATTGATCGAGAACAACTGATTTCAGAATGGAGCCAATACATTCAAAATCTGATAATCTCATCTTTTTTTATTCCTGCTGGGAAAAAACATCTGTATTGAAGAAAAACGTTGAAAGTGGATAACATATGCATGCATAATTCTGATAAAAATAATTATCATTGAGAACACCTTCAGTTGTAGAATAAATTTGAGATTTCCATAATGTGCGTTAATTTTTTTGCGCAGTGTATATAGGGATTCTTTTGAATTGAGAGCTCTAAAAGTGTTAGCAGAGTTAGTGTAATGGGGTACCATACAATTCAACGTATGATACAAGAAAATACTTGCAATCGAAAGATGCGTGGAAATGAACCTAGAAAGAAACTATCAGAGGTGTGATATAGCAATCCATTCTGACAGTCAACCTGCTACACAGAAAAAAGTAAATTCTCAAACAAAATATTCCAATATTCTTATTTCTTCTTACTTTTTCTGAGAGTTTTTATTCTCATTTGATGAAAAATATTTCAAATTGAAAATTTTCAAATGCTTGAATGTTTATATTGATTTTCTCAGCATAAATGTTTACTTTAAGAAAATATTTCTCATTCAAACTTTAAAAACCGTTTTGTTTAAAGAATGATAATCTTCGTTTCAGAATGTATAGGCTTTTCAGAGTGAATATCCAGTGTACTTCGAATGAGACTACAGCACCTTATACTGAGGATACTCCTATACTCAAACTGAGTTTTCCGCAAATTCGATTCAAATATACCATATTTCAATATTAAGACTACTTCATTTCATGCATCATAAAAACAAAATTCGCCAACTTGAATAAAACATAGGATATTTATTATATTGTGCAATATGGAATGTTCATTATAATGATTTTTGATTAAGTAGAAGCTCAAAATAATCTTCAAGTTTCTCTGATTTACTTGATCTGATATCCAGTCGTCCTGTTTAGATTCAAACAGAGTATTTTGCTTTGCATAACAACCAATCTGAAACGGGAGGAACGGACAGGTGCAGGGTGCAGATCAGAACTATCTTTTTAATAGTTTCTAAGGTTTCTATTCTCTTTCCGTCTTCCAGCGCATATGTTTCTGTTTTCTGAGTTTGCTCTCGTATATCGTTCTCATAAGTAATACTCATAAGTATATCACGGCATTATGCAGGAGAACACTTCGGAGATGGATATTAGTGAAGTTCTAAAGGATTGGGGTTGTTCTGAATCTGTGATTCAAGTGTTTAAAGGTAAGTCTATAATGTTTTTGCTGGCATACCTTTTGTCATAGATGTAAAATTTAAATTAATTTTCTCAAGCTTGGCCCATACTAAATGACCTTAGAGCATATGTTTTAGTGAGTCCTACAAACAGTAATTTATCTATATAAAACGAATGCCACATTATTTTATCATCAGTTTACTATTTCAAATTTTTTTCAGATCAACTTGGATTTTGAAAAAATCTACCCACAATCCCAGATAGCCTTCCACCTTGAATGGGAATCATTTTTCATCACAGTTCTAAAATATAAGATTGACGAAGACAAGGACAATACCGCCCAAATTTTGTACAGGCAGTTATTCGAAAAAACCGATGAGGGTAAGTTCAAAATATTTGACCTTCAACCTAATATTCAATGTTGAATCAACCCGTGATTTCTTTTTATATGAAAAGCTTCCTCTACAACTTACCTTGCTGAATTATATGCTTCCTCCACCAAGGGGAAGAACATTGGAAATTCTCAATTCTAGTAAGTATTGGGGAAATCCTTTTGCATGTTCAGGAGAGTCCAAGAATTTTTCTGTTATAACCTTTCTCTTAAAATTCATGTAAACAGTGGGCTACCCAATCTGTTTGGCTAAAACTATTCAACTCTCTCTCTATAAAGTGGATCAACATAACTTTACTTGAGAACATTTTTATTAAATTATTTCTCATAATTTCGCTTTTTATATTGTTCTCAAAAAAACCGGAAAGAATCGGATATTTCTACATATTATATCTGTATAAGAAATTATTAAGATTTTATATTTTTTTTCGAAAAATCGAAAATAAAAATTTTATCGAGCACCTATAGTTGAGTCCATCCGTGGTCACATCCGTGGTATCTATATAATACATATGATTTACTTAATATACTATGTTTTTTATAATTTTCCCTTCTATATCAGAATTCTGGAGACGCCTAGACGAGAGTGGATGCTTGTATTGAAAGAGCCTATGTCCATAAGCAAACTGTTCATCCATACTTGGTGGTGGAAGGTGATACGCCTGACAATATAAGAACAACGTACGTTGTATTTGACAAAGTTAAGACTTATAATACACTTCGTTTTCAGACATTGTTATATCAAAGTTGAATTATATTATTGATAGGGGTATAGTTTTCTAATGCCTACTATTTTTATTTTTATCTATCAGATAACGAGTGCTGTGATTAAAAAGACTGCTAGAATTATTTTTGATTTTTTACTGCCTCACATTGTTCAGAGTAAGGAATGTTCTGTTATCTATTTTGAAGGGTACCTAATATATTTATTTCATACACCAAGAACTGTTATGTCTGATTTAATAAATTTTCGTTTTGTAGATTGATTTGTATTTTTTTTGTATACCTACTAATATTTAAAACTATTTAGAATTATTCTGCAAAATTGTCCAACAAGAAAAAAACTGAAAATATATATGTTGGCCAGCTGTTGCCGAGCCAAAGCCCAAGGATTCCCGATTGGAGAACTCTATTATATCTATACTTATAATTTCATCATTACCTTTATACCTTTACTTTCAAGATACGAAAATATTTTTCTCCTCTTCTCTTGAAAATATAGGGTAAAGAAAATGGTGACATTCTAAGTAGGTATAATAAACACTTGGGAGAATTTGATTTTGAAAATATGTATAATAATATATTGAATATTATCATCTTGGAATAAACATATTCAAAATACCAATACAAATATCACGTGCATTGAAATTAGACAGTCTCTTCACTTCAAAAATATGAGATGCTTGAATTTAAAATAGAACAATCTTACTGTAAGACTTGTTATAATCTTAATGATGTAGTAAAATACGCACTTATATTATTATATGTCAAATTAGAACTTTTGAGCGCTCGGAATTTACGATTAAAAAACAGTTATAAAGAATTAAATTTCTTGAAATCGTAATTAAGGATATTGTTAACTAATGTACACAGAATAAGAAAAATATATAATTTATATTTTATTTTTTTTTATATATTTTTCATGGGTCAAAAGTATCCAAATTTGAGATTTCTTCAACATTTAAAAATTCATATCTCGAATAATAATTACTTTATCGTAATAAGCCATAAGACTTTTTTAATTGTATTTCAACAAAGAATACAAACAAAATTTGTCTGGTTGAAAAATAACAATTCCTTGTAATTGTTTAAACAATTTCGGTTTAAACGATATGGCACGGGGTTGCCCCATGGCAACATGCATTTATATCATTAGTAGGGTAATTTGAAGAGAATCGCATAAAAAAATTGAGGTGGAATAGTTTCCGGTACTCATGTACCTCATGTGTACGACTAGAAGCGTAGTTAAAGCTAGTTTGATATACTTTTATAATAGTTTCTATCAGCACGGAGCTCCCCTCACTGCTCCTCAAAACATGAACTTTATTTAAGATGTATTTTCTCAATATACTCGTAAAATGCAAATCAGGTGCTAAAATATGAAAATCTCTTGGTACCAGCGAGTTCCGAGGAAAAGTGTGAAATAATAATGTATACTGGAAAAACCATTAGAGATTGAGTTCCTTAATTTTTCGTTGGAATTCACATCAATCATCAAATTTCCGCAAACTGAAGGAGAACCATACTGACTAACATTTCAATCTTGAGTTCGATTGCAGTAATAGCTATTCCTGTACTTTGTCAATGTTTGTATTAGCATATTTAATTATTATATTCTTCAGTGTTTGCGGAGTTGAACCCGTTTCGTTCTTCGAAATTGGTCAATTAACGCCATGACCCTGCCGAATTACTCATTCTTGGAATCTCCCGATTGGAACGGAAATCCTAGATGGGAAATGGAGGTTGAACAAATATTTTGGTGTCCATTACATCAACACTTGCGGGAAAACTGCAGATTTGTTTACTGAATCGATATGATCAATTAGAAGAGTTGAGGTATTACTGATAATTTCTGCGGTTCTGTGTTTGAGTCATGTTGTTATAGTGTTTTGGTGCGCTTGTTCCTTGGAATTCAGCGCCCAAATGTCTGTACTTTTGGTTTCAAAACCTTATTTTACAGCCAATTTCTAGATTTAACCTTTTGTTGTGTGTGGATGAGTGGTCACGCTGCTGGACAGAGGTGTTCCCGTTGACGTAGTCTACCTCGATTTTTTTCGTGCTTTCGATCGTGTTCCACATAGGCGCCTACTTCTGAAACTCGAGAATTTGGGTATTCGGGGTTCCCTTCTTCGGTGGATCAGATCATTCCTCTCAGATCGTAGTTTTCGCGTGCGTGTAGGTGATTCTCTATCGACCACGAGACCTGTTCTTAGTGGGGTCCCCCAGGGTTCGGTGCTGGGTCCAATTCTTTTTCCCTTTATACTTCGGATATGCCGAGAACTATTCGATCTCATTGTTCGCTTTTTGCCGATGACTTAAAAATATTTGGCAGTCCCCTCATCGATCCTGGCGTTATCCAGCAAAACCTTGATGCCCTCTATGACTGGTCTGCAAATTGGTGTTTACCTCTGAATCTCAAGAAATGCGCTGTTGTTCACATGGGAAGGAATAATCCAGCAGTCGAGTACACTCTTAGTGGCTGCGTGATTTCTTCAGAGAGCTCCCACTGCGACCTTGGAGTGGTGGTTTCCGACGACCTTTCTTGGTCTAATCACATCCTACATGCTGTCAACAAGGCGAAGAGAATTCTTTATCTGCTGAGTAGATCATTTTCCCGTTGCGATCCGACCATCTGCAGAATCCTATACACTACATATGTGCGCCCTATACTGGAATATGCTGGGCCAGTTTGGTCGCCGTCTCTGGTTCATGATGCACAACTACTCGAGAGTGTCCAGCGTCGTGCGACCAGGATCCCTTATGGTGTGCTTCGACCCAGTTATCCTGAACGGCTATCCATTATGAATCTTCCCCTATTCTCTGAGAGAAGGATTCGAGGTGACCTTATAATCTCGTTTAGAGTTCTGAATGGATTTTTCAGCACAGACCTGGGAAGAATTTTCACCTTAAACAGTAGCGAACGATTGCGTGGCCACAGATTCAAACTACGGAGGGAAAATTTCCGAACAACACAGAGGGAGTACTTTCTATCCAATAGAGTGTATTCGTCTTGGAATCGTTTACCATCTGCCATTGTGGGGGCCTCCAACGTCAATTAATTGATTTT
This sequence comes from Halyzia sedecimguttata, assembly GCA_937662695.2. NCBI lineage: Eukaryota > Metazoa > Arthropoda > Insecta > Coleoptera > Coccinellidae > Halyzia > Halyzia sedecimguttata. The sequence continues at coordinate 47,872,315 of OW569418.2, forward strand.
ATTTTTTTCAATTCGATTTTTGCCATAAACATGAAAGTTATAACATTTCTGAATAGGGAATGACGAGACCTTTCAAACAATGTGTCACAAGCCCATACGTACTATTTGAAAAATTGGGGGTTGTACCTTTCTTTCGAAGGGGGTTGAAGGTAGGGTTCGCATTTTTACGAAGGAGAATCACAGTTTAAAATTGATGTGTTTCGGAATTTTCCATAAATATGTACAGTAACCAAGATAATCAATTTATTCCATTTCGCTTTTCCACACTGTATAGAGTATAAACCACAGTAGTTAGGTTAGGCAGGAAATTTGAATTACGATCCATCCGTGGATCCGAGCACTGAATTCCCCATGCATTTCGTATATTATGCACCTAAAATTTACGCGAATTTCTCGCCTGTTTTTAGATACTTAGGCTAATTTCTTAAGGTTTATTTCGGTCGAAATGGATTCAGTGAACCTTTCTCAACAATCTAGAATCAAGTTTTCATAACAAAATTGTATATTTCCAAAATAATTAATAACTATAAAAGTGTTCAGCAAATTCGATTGACGTATGTCTTAGCTCACTCGAAATCAGTCAAAAATAATAACATAACCCTAAATCGTCCTTGTAATGACGCACAACAGAAGTCATCTACGACGTACGGAAATCTTTCGAACTACACTGGTTTCAATTTTGATTTAAGAATAAATAGAAGTAGATTTTAATGTGGAAAGAACATGAAAACATGCACTAATGATGAAGGTACCCAAAACTTTATGTCTCTGTATTAACATTTTCTTTTAAATAGGGTGGTTTCATCTCAAAGTTGAAATTTCATGTTAAAAAATTTGAATATGGATCTCCCGCCAAAAGAATGATAAATGAATTATCGAAAGAATCAGCTACATAGTTTCCACATCCTATCAGAAAAAAAGTCAATACATATTTAAATGATACCAAATGATTTATTCGTTGCTGTGCATTTCTTTTCTTTCAATAATATTTTTGACAAATTCACTAAACGATATACATTAAAACTTTTGATTGAAAAGTGACAGAACCCCTGAAGATACGGACTCCAAGTCGGTGCTTATTTATTCATATACTGCTAGTTTTTTGATGATCTAATTTCCATGTATAAATTATCATAGACTGAAGTGGCGATAACCAAAAAACCTAACACTATTATTAACTAAAAAACAACCCAATAATTATAGTATTTTTCTTTATCTACACACATTTTGACCCGTACATTTTTATAACTGGCAAACCACTAACCGTAGAGCATTGCAGTTTTTGAATCAAAAATATCAAAGTGGATATATATTCCAAATTTTTGTCATTTGATTGATTGGATGTCGAGAAATCATTTTTTGGAAGCTGATATTTCGCCTAAATTTTAATACTAATCATTGTGGGAGAAGGTACAGGAAGTTATAGAAATTATTTGAAACAATTGAGAAAACGGATGCTTCACCTAATTGTTATCCATTTTTATATTGAAACTTTTTGAAAATTTGGTGGAATCGCTGACAGTCGTGTTGAATGAATGCTTATAGTATAGTATATTCTAAAACAAGTTGCAGAATGGGCTCCTATTAAAACACGAATGTGAAATTGAGTGTTGGGATTGCCTTCTGCAACGAGTATTAGACGATATTTTTTCTATTTCAGGCAAGTTTTGTAGAATACTGTTGAAATTTAATGAAAAATTCGGATTATACATCTTAGTAACTTTGGTATTGTATCTTGGCAGTTGGTGTGACTGCTACAAAAATTACGGAATTTGAATCGTACGTAGGAAATGGAGATCAGATTTGAAACAGTTTCCTGTTAATATAAGTAATAGCATGTATGATTCAAAATTAGCAAGAAGGAAATCTGTATAGTACCATATTTTTTAATGAAAATAAAACTATTTTTCTCAACAATAATTATTACACTATACCCAGATTATATTATCGTCAATTGGCGTATGTTGAAATTTGATAGGATCGAATGTCAGTGCTGACTACCACAAAACGAAAAATATTACTAGAAACAATGTGGGAATGAGTTCATACCAGCACTGTTTTTAGTGCTGGAATGGACTCATTACAATACTGAAATAGAGAATAGGATATTCTAAAACAAGTTGCAGAATGGGCTACAATTAAAACACGAATGCGAAATTCGAAAACGAGCGACGGTGGAGCGAGTTTTCGAACGCATGAGTGTTGGAATTGCCTTCTGCAACGAGTATTAGACGATATTTTCTCTATTTCAGGCAAGTTTTGCAAAATACTGTTGAAATTTAATGAAAAATTCGGATTATACATCCTAGTGAATTTTGTATTGTATCTTGGTAGTTGGTGTGACTGTTACGAAAGTTGACAGATTACGGAATTTGAATTTGAAACGTACGTAGGGCAAGGAGATCAGATTTAAAACAGTTTCCTAATAGCAGGAATGATTCAAAATTAGCAAGAAGGAAATCTCTAGTACCATATTTTTTAATGAAAATAAAGCTTTTCCTCAGCAATTATTTCACTATATCCAGATTATATTGTATTGTCAATTGACGTGTGTTGAAATTTGATAGGATCGAATGTCAGTGCTGACTACCACAAAACGAAAAATATAACTAGAAACAATACGGGAATGAGTTAATTCCAGCACTGTTTTCAGTGCTGGAATGGACTCATTACGATACTGAAATAGAGAAAATATATTTCTTCCACAATTCATAGCTGTAATGAATGCCCAAAAACAACTACCTTTATCAATTACTTCAATACATATATAATAATTCTTTAGATTGAGAGCTTTAGATGTGTTAGCAGAGGTTAGTGTAGCGGGGTACCATACAATTCAACGTATGATACAAGAGCTTGGGGAAAAACCTCAGCAAAAAAACCTATGTCCCCGTGAGTGTTGTGATTTGTAAAAATTGAATTTGTTTACAAAATTAGCTGAAATTTAATATATCGAAGGACAATTCTTCAATATGGATTCCATCATCAAAATAACGGATAGGTTCCTCCATGGTACCAGAACCCAAACCTGAAAAATGAAAAGACAAGAGGAGAAAAGCGAACAAATTAAAAATAATACATAACCTTATAAAAGTCTCCTCTCACAAATATACTCCTCTGTATAGCCGCATGGATCTCTTGAAGAAGAATTGCCTCCGCTAATTTTTAAAGATATTCACTCATTCTTAAAGATCCCTTCAATATTTGAATTCAAAAAATTGGTTCAAGCCCTGTGGACAGGGGCTTTTTGGCGCTCTTGTTCAGACAGACAAATTATATCTACGAAAGTATTGGTTTCTCAGAGTTGGGAATTATATCAATGGATTCCTATGATAGAACTGCATAATGAAAGAAATTAAATTTAAAAAAAGTTTCGTTTAAAAAAAATCATATAACAGTATTTTTTTGCTAGTAACATTATGAGAATACTGTATATAGAAACATGTCTCACTACTTAAGGAAGTAAAAGGTAATATTAACCTCAGTGGTCAACGAACAGTTATTTCTTTTGATGATTCCATTATGTTCTTCTTTCCTATTGCCTTCATAAACTACATCTTTCAAATGATCCAATTCTAAATCTTCTGAAACATCATCCTCAATATTTATACTTAAATTATTCAATATGTAATCAGTCAATATTATTTTTGGTTTCGAAACAGTCTTGTATATATTCACAATCGGATAGGTACTTGTTTTCCAAGTTTTCCATTTTCAAACTACGAATTGACAATGTCTTATAGCTAGAAAAGATGACATTTATGAACAGTAAACACAGACAGATTCTGTGTTCAGATTCTGTGAATACATAGAACTTACGATGTATTATTGAAATTTTGAAACATCATATCTCCGAGAGTATTAGCTTCTTAGAGTTGAAAATGATAACAATGGATTCTTATGATGAAACTGCATCTTAAAAAAAATTGAATTCAAAAGTTGTAATGTGAAAAAAATATTTGTTTTCGTTACTTGTTAATTGTTAATTGATAAGCACTCTGTTCCGAAGAATAAGAGCACCAAAAAGGAAAATGACGTTGCTCCTAAGACCAGAAAGGTTTTTTCAAAACCAGAATTGGCCAATCCAAGCGATGATTATTCAGAACTTATACAGGGTGAGTCTTTGACCACTGCATTAATTTTAACCAAAGATTCCTCTCATCAAATGAAACACTTTTTTCATTTACCATTTTTCCAGATTCGGCTCAGGTAAAAAGTTACAAGCGTTTAAAGATTTCACAATGTGCTAATACACTCCCGCATATAAATTATCTATGACATTGTTGGCGGACGAGAATAAGGCATGGTAACGTGGTTTACAGCTTGATTCGGGATTCCAACGCTCAGGGACGGATCCATAAAAGTAGTGAAATTTCTGGAGTTTTCCATTTTAAAACATTCAATGAAGAATATCTCGAAAACGGTGCGTTTAAGGAGAAATGATGATGAATAATATAATGTTCTAAAACGATGGAATATTCTTGAAATGATTCAAGAAAAACTTTATATGCTTTCTTTATGCTAATTTCGTTTAGTTTAATGAATCTACGAGTCCATAACTAGAAAACCAGTAGAAGTAGGTAATTACTCATATTTGGAAAATATGTACCATAGTTATAGGAAACTTTACGCCAACATTCATTTTATTCGTAAAGAGGATGTCAAAGCTACAAAATAAAAACTGATTTTTTTTCAAAATTTCAACAGCCTGTATCTTTTTACTTGAGCTGAAAATGTTAAATGAAAAAAGTGTTTCATTTTATGAGAGGAATCTTTGGTTAAAATTAATGCAGTGGTCAAAGACTCACCCTGTATATATGCTTCACTTTCTATTGTATATGTTGAACAAAAAAATCGAATAAAATAAGGTTAATTTTGCAATTGATTTTCAGTACCCTGGTAGTTCAATGCAATGAGATATACAGGGTCATTCTAACGGAACCTCACTCAAAATTATACGGAGAACTTTTTAATTTCAGTATGTTATCCGGGACGCCGAGAAAATCTAAAATACTTTCATGTTTTCATCACTTCCACTTACACCGGAAGAAGTTATAGGCAAAGCAATATAGGCAGTAATGGCGTGCAGGAATCTAGCCGGTAAGACTTGGGGATGCAACCCTAAGATACTCCGATGGATGTACGTCATAATTGTGGGACCCAGAATAACGTATAGGGCAGTAATCTGGTACACAAAAACAAGCCAGAATAGCACGAGGAAAACCTTCGACAAAGTACAAAGGCTGGCCTGTGTGTGTATCACTGGAGCTATGGAAACCTGTCCTACCAGGGCACTTGAGATTAAGCCATTCTCAGAATATCTAGGAAAGGAACAGGTAATGAGTGTATCAAAAACCAGAAAGCCTGGTCCTCTTTTACCAGGTACCTTTCATCAGCCATTCTTCCTAGTGACGAAATGAATAAGAAAGTAAGCATCGAAAAGAACTTCATTTCGATGCTCGGTAGGAAAAAGACTGGGACAGGGAATCCACCCTCCAGGTTCTTAAAAGAAATGCCATTAAATGGTACACAGACGGTTCAAAAATCACTACAGGAGCTGGCACTGGAGTATATGGGCCAAGCACCATTCGCTAGGCAGCATCTTTCAGGCAGAAGTACTTGCAATAGAAAGTTGCGTGGAAATGAACCTAGAAAGAGACTGTCAGAGATGTGATATAGCAATCCACATTGGCCAGGCACCAAATGCTCACTATAGCTAGGCTCCTATACGAGCGTCTTTCAGGCAGAAGTACTTGTAATCGAAAGATGCGTGAATGAACCTATAAGAAACTATCAGAGATGTGATATAGTAATCCACTTTAACAGTCTAGCTGCTGTTAAAGCTCTGAGCTCCCATGTTATCGAGTCCAAGCTAATACGGAAGTGTCGACGAAAACACAATGAAATAGGAAAGAACAACAGGGTCTCCTTGGTCTGGTATCCTGGTCACGCGGGAATTGAAGGAAATTAGGAGGTCAACAGACTTGCCAAGAAAGGTGCACATACCCCCTTTATTGGCCCGGAACCCTACTCTTGGGCTGGTAGATACACCTACAAAAGGTATTATGTGGAGATCTCTCCCCGGAATGTATCACTCCAAAAAATTCCCCTGGAACTTTGATACTCTCGGATCCAAGAAATATATGAACCTCAGTAAGAACACGCTGCACCTCCTCACTGGTTTCCTCACAGGGCACTGCGGCCTTAGCCTCATATGCTTCATGTGGATATTAGGGCAAGAAATCTGCAGGAGCGAAGACGTAGCCTCCTTGAAAGCATCCCAGATACCGGAGTTCATCAGAACTCTGGAACTGGAAGTCGAGCTGTAGATGGTGATGACATCGAGAGCTTTGACGGACGGGCACAATAGATTTTTTTTTTTTTTGGAGAGGAGGAAATCTTTTAGAGACACCCTCGATCAGCGGATCGAAGGTAGTGTGAGACTCTCCCTTCGATATCTCGGGGGTATACTCACTAAAAACTCCTCTGTTCCTACTCCCCACGGGGAGTAAGTACGGCTTTATTTCCTGCAACCGAATTTTGTTGTTATGGGCGCAGGTTGCCCTGAGGTTTGTCCTCATGCGAGCACCCTACCCGATCCCCGCTCTCGACAGTGGAACCAAACTGGTCATTTGGTTCCATCGGGTCCAGTTGTGATCCTAGTGGTGATGCCACTGAGTAGCCCTATCGGCACACCCAGGTCGTTGTGCAGGGAAGCTGAAGACTTACCCGCCCACACACCACGCCAAGATATGGTGCATGCCGTAACACTCACAAAGGAAGCGGGGCGGCTAGTTAACTTGGCAACCGCATCCTTGACCGGATCGATGTTGTACTTATCCACTTTCCTCATGTGAGTGCCGTCTAGCGATGGTACCCCAGACACGACCTGAGTGTCTATCACCCAAACGTCCAGATCCCTCACGAGAACCATATGGGCTTTCTCAGGCCCACAGACGTTCTTAGGCGCGGCTCAACAAATACCTGAAGGGCCTTGTTCTTAAAGAAGCCAGACAGTGTATTGCACACAGCATCGTGCCGCTTGATCCTACCCCCATGGGTTCGGAAACAAGACTGGATCACGTGAGCCGCTGTCTCTATGCATTGACACCCAGCCCTACATGATATGTTAGTTAGGGCTGTTCTCTGGCCTCTAGTCGTGCGTACTCGGGTAGGCAGACTGTTGACATGCACTTGATGGTATTGGCGATAATCCCTTCCGGGTATGCCTGTGCTACCAGCATCAATCCACCTAGTGGAAGCTGAGGACTTCTCACTTTCCCGCAAGTCATTGCCATCGTTGGAGTTATATAACCTCAACGCCCAGTATTTCTTGCGGTGTTCTGCAGTGAAAAGTCTGTCTTCGCCTAAGGACAGTACCTTTTCGGCCCAAGAGATCTTATTTTGGGCCCAATCTGCTCTCGAGACAGACCTCACAGCCCTCGAGGATGAATTCTCAAGGCGCGTCAATCTGTCCCTGAGTATACCGGGTATGGCAATGGTAAAAGCAGGAACCCCGAGGCCGCCGTCTTTGCACGAGGCATGAAAATAGCCCAGCGGGGTATCCCTTGGCAATCCTATCCATCGCCTGACTGCCGCTCTGGTTTGAAGGTCCAGTTGTTGGAGAACCTTCATGGTACAACCAGATAACACCAAAGAATGGTAGTACCTTGGAACCAGAAAGCAACGCAAGATCTTGAGTCATTGCTGCGGCTTGAGTGGTACGCTTGAAATGCGCTTCAACTCCACCTCTAAGGTAGGGCTTGCTTTACTCAGCCCCCTAGGACGGATATTGACACCCAAATACCGCCACTGGTCTGAAGGACCTAGTTGGCGGATGGGGTCTCCCTGATTGAGGTGAAACTGCGTCTGGGTCAGAACTTTGATATTCTTGTCACGCCCAGACGTAACCAAAGAGGTGGCCACACTCTTTAATGGATTGAAAGTCAGGCCCTGCGCCAAGGCAGCTCCCTCAACTGCCCCGAGCGCGATAGTCATGCCAGCCTTAGACGATGTTATAAGGCAAATGTCGTCAGCATAGGCAACCCCGTTAATTGGGTCGCCTCCGACACTGTACCCCACTTGGGGAGGAATTGAGCGCATGACCCTGTCCACCACCAATGCGAATATAATACTCGACATTGGGTCTTCCTGCCGAACCCCCCTCTGGACACGGATCGTATTCGATCTCTTGCCTCCACATTCCAAGACAGTTCTACTTTTCCCGTAAGTGGTGGCAACGTACTTGACAAGTCTATCGGGTAACCCAGCCTCGGTCAGGGCAGATGCTATTGCCTCGTGACTTACGGAATCATACGCCTTGGCGACATCCAGAGATACCAGATGTAGCTCTTTAAGCTTACTCCTGGCATGATGGAGGACTCCGGCAAGCACAGAGATGTTTTCTCGCAGCCATCGTCCAAGCATATCTGCCTCTTATCGATGACCCGTTCAGCCACTATACGTCTGGCCAGAATCTTATGAAGCTGGCGTACAATGACCGAAGCTATGCTGATCGGTCTAAAGTCAGCAGGGACAGAACAATCCGACTTTTTGGGAACAAAAATTGTTCGACTTGTCAATACTTCTTCTGGAAACGATCCAATGTGCAACACTAGGTTGTAGAGGAGAGCCCGGTGGGTAGGCGGAACTCTTCTCCACATGGCTGGCGTAACGCCATCGATACCAGGTGCTGAGCTGTTGGGAATTTTCACGCTCCCAATCTCGCTCTCTCTCACAGGCGAGGCGGTCTGAGATCTCTGCTGATCTAGTGGCATAGTCACGTGTTGCGAGGCGGGGATAGAGGGCGAAGTGAGCACTGGTTTCCAGTAACTCACCATGGGCTCTAAAGATGGCCTTGCTATTTCTTCTCCCCCGTCCAAGACCTGTTTGGCAGCTCTCGACATGTTCTTCTTGAAGAGAGTCTGCATGACCGCATATTCCCTCCACCTTCTAGTATCTCTATTGGAAGGCGGAGCAGCTACAGTTCCCCCTTGAACCTCTGCTTGGTTCTGCCATATACCTACTGGTATCATGGCTTTAAGGCAGTTCACTATCATTTCTGATGGGTCTTGGCTGCCTTCTATCTGCTCCGCCAATGCAACCAGTATACTGGAGCCCTGAAGTCGGACTCCCTTACCTTAGGCAACAGGCCTCTTGCCGCTACAAGGTACTGGTTATCATCGGGTACAGAGGCTCGAGGTACCCGGTCATCGGCCGTGGCTACGATGTTGCTAGGGCTCTCTGAGGCAGGCAACATGGACAGAGCATCTGCCACAAATGCTCTGTATGCCGGCTTCTTCCTCATGTTTCTTATCGCACCCAAATTCCTCATCAGGAAAGAGTGGACCGAGGAAGATGTTCATAAATAATTTAAGGTCGCAGTGCAACGGTTCCCCCTACAACAATATACAATTCAAACATGGAATAATGCCGACGCGCAAATTTTTGCAAAATTTCGTTTGAATCTTATCACTAGAAAATCATTGAAAAAAATGTTGTATCTCAGAAACTATCTGTCCGATATTGCTGAAGTTTTGCGAGAGCCTTCAAAACTTAACTTTACATCCAAGATCCAAATTTGAACACGATCGGATCTATATTGTCGTAGATCCGAGCAGCCTTGGGTGAGTTCAGTAGCTGGATGAGTGAACGTTGCCACGATAACTTTCGAATGGAAAGAGATAGCGACTGGCAATTTTCAGGGTAGAATCCGCTAAAATTCCGGACATACCTTCGAGCTGCCATTACAATCCAGTACTGAATTTCAGATCGATCAACTTCGCATGAGACGTGAGTATACAATGTAATATGCAAGTACCAGATCCTAACTTCACGTAAGTGCTTTTTAAGACTTTTTTTCTCAATTCTTCGCAGGTGTGTCTCCATAAGATGTTCACTCAGCACGTACAGGGTTTTCTTACTGTTCCAGAATCTCAAACGCTCCTCTAAGCACGTAGCCATCTTCTAAGTATTAATTTCCCCTCCATACCATAATGATATCCGTATCAAGCTACATTTATCAGACAGGCATATTAAAGAACAAAAGTTGCCGAATTCTTTTAACGGTCTGCCTTCGACTGCAGTGACGCAGGTATTTTTTCACAGTATAAATTCGCGAGTGGTAAAAAAGGTAAATTACAGGTTGGGTCCTTTGGAAGTTGATCGTAAACAATTTTAATATAATAATTTCGTGTAACTCTCATAAAAAAACTGACGCAGATCTCGTGAAGTATTCGAATAATGTCATTTGTTTTCGTGAAGTTGCTAATGGAGGTTTAATAGATAACCACTAGGTAATTACGTTTCAAACTATACTTTAGTGCCTTGGGATCGATCAGTTCGTTGAAACAAATTCCAAAACATCGTGCGAATCTATGAATATTAATAACAGGGTTTGTAGTTCAAGTAGAAGATCCAGCAATATTGGAACTCGTATTATAATACATTGAACAGGACCATCATCATCGAAATACATAATAATTATATAGGGTCATTCTTTCTTGATCTCCTCCAAAATTATACGTAGATATACTCAAGATATTATCATGAAATTAAATCTGAGATATTTTTGGCGCTTTAGTTCTTCGGAACTGAGTGCTTATCAATTGGGCAAATTGATGTGTCTGTAATTTTCGAATTTTTCGATGAAAATGGTCTTAAACGATTTGGTTCGACTCACTGATCAAGAATCCGTGGTCGAAATTCATTCTGTCCGGCCGGCCGGCCGGTCCGGCCGTAGGCACGATAACTCTCGAACGGAATGAGCTAGACAGCTGAAATTTTCAGAGTAGGTTTGGGAATTTTTTTTTCAATAAGCAGTTTTATCATAAAAATCCAATGATATAATTTTTAACTCTAAAAAGCTAATACTTTCGGAGATATGATTTTTCAAAATTACAATAAAAAATCGTATTTTTACGTTTTCACAGAACTATATAATTATTCTATGTATGAATTGTCATAATGTCAACTTATTTTCCTGAGACATGACATTGTCTAATTCCTTGCTAATAGTTGGTTCGAGAAACGTCAAAATCTACTTAGAGAGACAAGGATAAAAAACCGTCAAATAATCCCGTATGTGGCGATTTTATGTCGAAAAGTGAAAATTAAGAATATATATCCCAGGTAAGTACCGACGTTTTATTCTAATACCGGAGATTTACAAGATCGTACGAGGAGCCCGATAGCGGGTTGGTCTATGCTTCGGTTTCGGAACGAGAGAAGCTCAAATCCAGGAAAGGGAATTACACTTTTTGGCGCTCTAGTTCCTCGGAACTGAGTGCTTATCAATTTCCCCAAATGTCTATAATTTTTATTTAAGATGCATTTTCACCATTAAAATCCATCGATATCATTTTCAACTCCAACGAGCTAATACTTTCGGAAATATGATTTTTCTGAATTTCAATAATGAATCGTAGGTACTTCTATGTTTTCACAGAATGCTATAATTATTATATCTAAGCTTTATTATATGATATGTGTTCATACTCGTACATTTCATCCTGTTCTATAAGAAAGAGTCAAATTAATTTCAGCTATTTTAATTTGATTTCTTCCATGGTGCAGTTCTCATTCTCAGATTGCTCATTTAATCTTGATAAATAAACTATTATTTGAATTTAATTTCCTTTATGATGCAGTTCTTTCATAAGAATACATTGATTTAATTCCCAACTCTGAGAAACCAATACTTTCGGAGATATAATTTGTCTGTTTGAACTAGAGCGCCAGAAAGCTTCTGTCCACAGATCTTTAACCCATTTTTATCTTTATATTTTTCTTCCATTGTAACAGTAGTGACAAGAGTCAGAATTTCGTGATTGGTTGAAATAATCCAAATTCTATCGAAATATCATTTCACAGGTGAATTTACCAGCTATTCTTATACAATCGACCAACGCCTCCTAAATGGAAGGCCAATCAACTCTACACCACTTTTTACGATATGGAGGCGAAGGTGGATGAAAGTTCAAATGACAGCTGTTTTGTTTGTCAAAAGTGAATGCTTAAATCACCGTTAGAAATTTGATTTCTAGTGGAGATTCGTACTATTTTTATGTCCAAACTACCGAGGACACAGTGTTACCAACTTATTGTCCAGATTATATGGTAGAATAATAATAGGTAGAACAGAAGATGAAATTCATGTCATAGAAGAGCAGGAAGGGTTCAAGGCAGGAAGATCATGCGTTGACATCATTTTTTGCCTGAAGCAGCTTGTGTAAAAAAGAACTGAGAGAAACTTGATTTTTGTTGACTTGCACAAGGCTTATGATAGTGTACAACTCGCTAAATTGTGGAAGACCTTGGAGGAAAATGGCGTAAGCCAGATATATATTAGGGTAGTGAAGGAGCTCTTAACGGATATTTCAGCAAAGGTGAAGGTGGGAACCGAACTGTCTAAGGAGTTTCGTGTCTAAAAAGGTCTTCGAGAGGGCTGTCCGTTAGCACCGACTCTGTTTAAGGTCTATCATGCCTCAACTCTGAAACATTGGCCAAGAAAATGTCGAAATATGGGAGTTCCAACAGGAAAATAATATATACTTTTGTTGTTTGTATTGAAGCAGAGACACAATTGAAGCAAAACCGCTACAATAGTTTGGGCACGTGTCAAGAATGAGTGACGAGAGATGGCCATTTAACGTCCTTAATTGGGTTCCTCCGCAAAGAGGAAGGAAAAGACCTAGAAGAACGTGGATGGAAGGACTTCAGGAAGCGATGGACAGGAGAGACCGAGGCAAGACCGAGATTAGCAGAATAGGAGTCTATGGCGACTGAGATGCGAGAAATGACATTATTTTATATAAACAACCTTCTAATAATAAGAGACCCCTTTCTTATACGGTCAACTCCGTTCATCGTTTGAAAAATATTAGAAATAACTATCCCACCATATCCTTGTATCCAACATCAATTGAAAAGCAAAATGTGAAACTAGTACTAAAAATTTTCAATCAAACCACAGTGGTAGCACTTATGGAGCTTGGTCCTAGGGCATCACTTGAGTATCATGAAGATTATGCTATTTTTGTTAAGATTCCAAATCATTCAATAGAGGACCAATGGAAAATATAGGTGCGCTATTAAATAAAATCATATCATTATTGCATGGCATGTATAATTCATCAATTTGTTTGAATATGCCTTATATTATATACTTTTCTCCATCCACTTTGGCGGCCATATTGGTATTGATGACTGGTATTCAATGTAGGAGCTGTTGTATGAACATGTCTGCCTTCGTTAGTTCGTTATGCCAGTTCCTGGGTTTAGGTTTAAGTTTTGAGCGGAGATCAGTGTAACCTTAATCTTCTATGGAATATTGTACCTCATACTTTATGATCAAATCGTTCAGCACAATGAAATATCAAATGACACTTAACCTTCAAACATATGTCATTTCAAGAGAATATTAGAATGGATAGAACTCATCAAAATTCCAGGGTTGTGTTCGAGTATTAACTCCGTAGAGTAATATTTACTCCAGTGCGTTCGAAAACTAAAAGGTTGAGTAAATTTTACTCTGTGACTGTCGTCCGAAAAGTCGGAGTTTTCGGCTCGGAGTTCATTTTACTCCTGTCCAAATTGACATAACTCATGGGACGGAAAATCTAGTATCTTTGTCTTACTGTTTTATGAATGTTCTGTTTATGTTTATTGAAGAAATAAATGCCTATCAATATTTCTAAATTTCAGCAAATTTTGTGAACAATAGTTACAAATCACAACACTTACGGGGAGACAGGGTTTTTTGCTGAGGTTTTTCCCTAAGCTCTTGTATCATACGCAGAATTGTATGGTACCCCGTTACACCAACCTCTGCTAACATATAAAACTCTCAGTCAAAAGAATATATATATATAGTTTTAATACTGCTCACAATATATATTTATGATTAGAGTTACATTTATGTGAAGAAAACAATAATATTAGGGTCTTTCTTAAACCAACATAACCTATTTTCCGATATTGGCACCTTCTGTCACTGTCAGTGTCAGTGTCAGAGTAAATCCAGAGTCAATCTGTCAAACCTTCAAAAACTCTACTCTACTCCGTGGAGTTAATTTTCGAACAAAACCCTGTAACTGAAATCTACCGAATTCGATATTTCAACATGGCAGCATACCAAAGACTCCCCTTCAGAATCACAGAAGAACTCAACGATGTAGCGAACAGAGTACGCCTTCTTATGTCGTTTGAATATTGGGAAAATTCTATATTTCAACTTTTGAATTTACCGCCTTTTCTCCATCCACTTTGGTGGCCATATTGGTTTTGATGACTGACCGATAAGTTTAAATCTCGAACTTAGCCCTAAAATATGGTTCCGAAGGCTATTGCTAAATTTCAGAGATATCTGGGGTGCAGTTTATGAGAATTTCTTTTAATCATCTTTACGATCCTCACGAAATTTCAGCATTCCCCAACTAATTAAGTACCAAGCTCCAATTCAATCAGTTCAGAATTTTTGGAATTATTAAGGAAACAATATCTTAGATATTTAAATTGGTTCAAGCACTGACGTGAAGTCAGAAGCTTTTGCGCGTATGTTCTATTGTCCATTCTCCTGTATTGGACACTCTTCTTAATCGAATTTACCATGATGAATTCTATTGTCTATTCTCCCTTATTGGACACTCTCTTCTTAATCGAATTCACCATGATGAATTCTATTGTCCATTCTCCTGTATTCGAGACTCTTCTTAATCGAATTTGCCATGATGAATTCTATTGTCCAGAATGGACAATAGAATTCATCTTGGTAAATTCGATTAAGAAGAGTCTCGAATACAGGAGAATGGACAATAGAATTCATCATGGTGAATTCGATTAAGAAGAGAGTGTCCAATAAAGGAGAATAGACAATAGAATTCATCATGGTAAATTCGATTAAGAAGAGTGTCCAATACAGGAGAATGGACAATAGAACATACGCGCAAAAGCTTCTGACTTCACGTCAGTGCTTGAACCAATTTTTCACTCTTATCTTCACTTATCCTCAAGTTTCAGTTCCCAAAACGGTCCAAGACTGCCCTTTTGGTCCAAAAAAATATCAAACCTCGTCTCTCATTACGTATAATTTGTGACGTTTCTATGGTCGAATTTACAAAGGAAAAATTCCCCAACTCAAAACCTCCAGAACTTGTATCGTTTTCGTATATTTAGACTTACCTTAGGTAAAGGAAAAGCAGGAAACGGATGATTCGATATTTCTCCTCCATCTCGAGCCCCGTTCTTCGAGCGGAGATTATTTTCTTTTCGAGTTCTAGGCTAATCCTTGTAGGCACCTCGCCTTCGGTACCTACCTCTCATGAATTTTCTCATTTTTCACATTTCCAGATCGTATATCGACGCGTGGCGGTTTATAGGAGGGTTTTTCGCCCTTTTCGCCATTTTCTTCAAGTTTCACGCCCCAAAAAGGCCTAAATCGTCAGTTTCGCTTTCGAAAATTTCCGACCCCGTCTCTCGAATTAATTCTGACGTTTCTCGGATTGACTTTTTGAATGGAAAATCGTCGGACTCAAAACCTCCGAAACTTGTATTGAATTAGTATATTTAGGCTCAACCTAGAAGAACGAAATTTGGGAAAAACACAAATCGATTCGTCTTCTTCGACTCGACGGCAAAAGTCCGGGTCGAGGGATCGTTTCTTCGGAGCCTTACGCTACACCAAATCGGTACTACTCAACTCGCACAAGAATGCTCGAATCTCCAACAATATTTAACCGATCGTATTAAAACTTGAAACTTGGCAGTAGAGTTAGGTTATGAAGGCTCTTGCAAAATTTCATGAATTTCAAACGATTAGTTACTGATATATAGAATTTTTTTTTTTTATTTTTAATGATTTATTAAAAATTTTCTACAAATGCTATCCTCACCAAATTTTGCAAACATTTTCGCGTTGGCATTCTACAACTAATAACAATGTTTGAATTCCATCGGTTCAGTATTTTTCGAGTTAATGAGGAACAAAAAACCACCAAATTTCAGAAAATTTCAGATTGCTATAACTCTAAAACCGTTTGGCCGATTATGCTCATAATTGAACTGAAATGTTGAGTTCTGGTGCACATCCTAACCTGAAAATTTCAAGCCGCTATCTCATTCCGTTCGCAAGTTATCGTGACAACAAAAATATTTTTTAATAATTTTTTAAAAATTTTCTAGCCATACGATTCGCACAAAATGTCACGAACGTGCTCAGGGTCATATTCTACAACTACCCACCAAGTTTCAATTTGATCGGATTCATATTGGTTGAAAACAAAATTATTACTCGGAAACCACTGGGCCGATTATGCCCATTAACGAACTTGTCCGTCGTATTGGGATGCGCCACCTACCCTGAAAATTTCAAGTTGCTAGCTCTTTTCGTTTTCAAGTTATCGTGGCAACGGCCGGCCGGCCGGACAGAATCAAATTTGACCTCGAATTCTTCATTGGGGAGTCGAACTTAATCGTTTGAGACCATTTTTTTCAAAAAATTCGAAAGTTACAGACATTTGGGCAAAACTATAACGCGTATGTTCCCCAGAACATACGCGCAATAACTCCAAAATTTGTCTCATATAGCCATTAACAAACTTATTAGTCGCATTCGGATGCGCGACGTCATTCCGTTCGAAAGTTATCGTGGCAACGGCCGGCCGGACAAAATTGAATTTCACCTACAATGCTTCATCAGTGAGTCGAACCTAATCGTTTTAGACCATTTTCGGCAATAAATTCTAAAATTACAGATATGTGGGCAAAATGATAACTCGCTGTTCCCTACAACATGCTTTTTGGCGCTCCTGTTCCTCGGAACAGAGTGCTTATCAATTTGCCCAAATGTCTGTAATTTTCGAATTTATGGCTGAAAATTGTCTCAAACGTTTTGGTTCGACTCACTGATCAAGAATCCGTGGTCAAAATCGATTCTATCCGGCCGTCCAGCTATTAGCACGATAACTTCCGAACGGAATAAGCTAGAGGGTTGAAATTTCCAGAGTAGCTTTGGGATATAAATACCTCGGTTAAGTTCGTTATTGAGCAAAATCGGCCAGGTGGTTTCGGAGTAACGCAAAGATAATTTTTTTACATTATAAATTTCCAATAAATTTTTCATTCTCAACTCTAACAAACTAATGCTTTCGATATAATTTCATTTAATCGTAATTTTATGATTTCATAGAATGCTCTAATTAGAATTTGCTGATGTATGTAAATCCAACATATGAGGTAAGTCATAGACCTACGGTTTGAATTCATTTCTTAATGATGCAGTTCTATCATAAGAATCCATTGATATCATTCCCAACTCTAAGAAAGCAATATTTTCAGAGATATAATTTGTCAAAGTTTAAATAATTACTCGCTATAGTTTGACAAGGGCGCCAAAGCCCCTGTGCACAGAGCTTCCCAACTTTTTCTTATTATACTTATCAACCCATGTGGTATTGGCCATAATGAATTAATCTGACGAATTAAGTTATTCATTTGAATATCGTATAAATCTTCTTTGACGTCAAAGATCGAAAAGAATTCCCAGGGAATACTATAACAATAAACTGACGTTCTGTTTTCTTATGTTCGAGATTTTATGATCAGCGATATGCATCTACTGAATAATTACATTCTGTACATATTTTAACGCCTAATGATAGGTGCTGCTGTTAGTTAATCACAAGCTGTAAAAAACAAATCTTCTCTTAAATGGGCCATAATTGCGAACAACTACACCTGCCTAGGGACGCTGGACACTGCCACTACATGGATTTAAATGGTTGAAGAAGTAATAAATATTTTCGTCTCATAATTGATCATAAAAAAGTCTTAAAAATGTACCTGGAACAAAAAGTTTTCGGATACGCTGATTCATTTAGTATCCAGTGCGACATCTAGACAAAATTAACGGAGTTATTATCGAGAAATTCCTGGAATAATATCAATTTAATTATCCCAAATATAACCATGTGTATGCAGTAGATTCTTATCTGATTGACTCACTGACTGACTGAAATGCAACCCACATAGCTGAAAGAGTAAACATGAAAATGGTAACAGATAATCAGTTGAATGAGATCGAGATGAAATGCCAAAGAAGGGCCTGCTTAAGCTTAATGCCATACACGCTACGGTACACCGAAGAGGTGTACCTGCGCAGGCGTACCTGCACAGGTCGACCGGAACGTCTGTGGGAATAGACCTGCGCAGCTTTTCGTACCGGCGCAGGCGACCGGCGAAAGATCGTAAATCGATTCTTTCGAGCTACACCGTACGGTATACCTGTGCGTATGTGCCTCGACTCCGGTCGCCTGCGCAGTTTGCGTCAGTTGTTCTCTAGAGTTAGTCTTGGACGGTTGTCTCGTTGCTCTGATTGTATTGCCACGAATACCAATTCAACATTCGAAAATGACTGGAACGTCCCCATACACGTTGGTTGACCTGCGCAGGCAAACCTGTACAGGTCACCTGCGCGGTATGCCGTAGCGTGTATCGGTGCGCCTCACTACACGAAAGACTCATTGCACAGAAGCTCTACTGCATCGAACTTTACTACATCGACGAGGCACCACATCGAAAAACCCCCCACTTTAGAAAATGGGCGGCACTAACTAGAGTTAATGTTCGTGCTTTCTCCTGATTGGTCGAACGTGAAAACCGGTTTATCGATCGTCTTCGTCGATAATTTCGCTCGATGAGAGTGATGCCAGATGTCGAATATAAAATTATGGTACAAGGATGCCAGAATTATGGAATTTTAAGGCAAATTATGGTACACAGATGCCAGAATTATGGAATTTTCGGGAAAATTATGGTACAATTAAGTATGCATATTTATTCAAAGTAATAAGTAGTACTGTGAAAAAAATAACGAATTGGTATACATAGAATTAAAAAACCAATCTGTATTTATAGAAATAAAAAGTTAATTTGAAATTAATCATGTTACGTGCGTTCAAAAAAATTCGTGGTCAAGTAGGCTATGGAATTTTAAACGTCAATATTCTGCGTCAGAACGTAGTTCAGAAAATTAACCTTTAAAATCCCATAGACTACTTGACCACGAATTTTTTTGAACGCACATTATTTGGTTTTGTAAACCGGAAAAAAATTAAGTATGGAAATTAAATTACAAAATATACACTTTACAAAGTAAATTCATGTCTGTACATTTACCCTAAAACTACGTCGGAAAGTAAATTTCTACATCTTCCTCGTCATCAGATTTGTACAAATTTTTGGCTTCCATTGCCTGTACTAAAGAATCTGTTATTTTGAATTTGTAGCATTCTCCATTGGTGCTTTGCGATGCTAAGAGCAATCCATTGATTGAATTTGTACAAATCCGATTTCGGATATTAGTTTTTATTAAATTGACTTTTGAAAAAACCCTTTCGCAAGAAGCATTTGAATGTGGTGTTTCCAAAATATCAAGAACAAATTCGCCCAATTCCCTAAATGAATTTTGACCAGAGTGGTCAGTTAATACCATGATTTTATGCCAGTATTTGTCACTAAGACTTTCATTTTTTATATCTTCATCAAAATCATGGATTAACTGACAATACAGCCTCCACTGATCATCCACCTTTTGTTTCTTTTCAGTATCGTTTTTATTTATAATTCTAGGTAACGAATTCATGACACCCAAAATGGATTGAGGTTTTTCCTTATTATGTTTATTGTCAAATATGGCGATTTGAGATAAAATATTTTCTTTGAAATCAAATCTTTTTTTAATTTCATTACAGGAAACTATTAAAAATTGCCTGCATCTGATAAAAAAATCTATTTTTTCGTCAGGGGTTAATCTGCTCACATTTTCAGCGACTCTGACACCAAGATATATATCATGTGAACTGTGACACATTATTCGGATCAATATCTGATAAATGAGTTTGATGCACATAATTTGGTTTCAAATATGTCAATAACATGGTTTTAAAAGTTTCAGTCATCTTATTATGGACTGCAGTAATGACAACTCTTTCATTTTGAAAATATTGGTTAAGGTCGACAAATTAGGAAGAATCCATTACAGGAAATAAAAAAAAAAGTTTGGTTTCTGAGTCATTGAGCCTGTTTGCAATTGTTTCAGACGAATTCAACCTATGTTCAGTCCATTGCGCCCTTGCTTTCACGAATACTGCCTATTCTAGATACCGGTAGCCGACGGAAGCAATAAATAATTGGTCGGCCATAAATAAATTGTGGAACTCAAATTTCAAAGGCTCCGACGCAAAATGAAAGTTCTTTATCAGTTTATGTAGGTATTCTATGCAGATAAAAGAAATAATCCCCTTATAATGGTCACATCTGTTCTGGAGTAAATTCACAGGAAAATTACGGATTACAACAATAAACTATATTCAAGACCAAACAATTAGAAACGGGCGAAAATATTGAATCGATCGAAATTATGGTACAATTATTTATTATGGTACAATTATGGAATGCTCTAAATTTGAGGTCGAAATTATGGTACAATTCCATAATTATGGTACATCTGGCATCGCTGCCTCTCATCGAGCGAAACTATCGACGAAGACGATCGATAAACGGGTTTTCACGTTCGGCCAATCAGGAGAAAGCACGAACATTAACTCTAGTTAGTGCCGCCCACTTTCTAAAGTGGGGGGTTTTTCGATGTGGTGCCTCGTCGATGCAGTAAAGTTCGATGCAGTAGAGCTTCTGTGCAATGAGTCTTTCGTGTGGTGCACCCTACTCGCGTGTATGGCTTACATAATGCTGGCCATACACGCTACGGTACACCGGAGAGGTCTACCTGCTCAGGTTGACCGGAACGTCTGTGGGAATAGACCTGCGCAGGCGACCGACGCAAGATCGAAAATCGATTCTTTCGAGCTATCCTTGCGTTCCGAAATTGCTGGCACTACTGGCCGCAGTAAGTAATTTCGGAACGCTCTTAAGTAACAGTAAGCATCGCCAGTGAATTTCAGTAATATTTGACGTTTCAATTTACTGCTCAGTACTGTTCAGGAATATCGGAACACGGCAACACCGTACGGTATACCTGTGCGTATGTGCCTGGAGTCGTGGACTCCGGTCGCCTGCGCAGTTTGCGTCAGTTGTTTTCTAGAGTTAGTCTGTCTCGTTGCTCTGATTGTATTGCCACGAATACCAATTCAACATTCGAAAATGACCGGAACGTCCTCATACACGTTGGTTGACCTGCGTAGGCAAACCTGTACAGGTCACCTGTGCGTTATAGCGTAGCATGTATGGCTTACATAAGAGGCGTTCTGAGATCTTCTCCCACACTATCCTTGTTTGTTTGTTTGTTTGTGTTAGACTGATTCCGATCGAGCTAGTAGCCCGTGCTGCAGCCTATAGAAGCTTATTGTACCTCGGTCGGTCTCCTATTAGCTGAAAGGGTCTCATGGTTGATCCCCTTGAGCTCGGGTTGCTAGCTGCCGTATGGTCTCCTAGTCAATCCCCTGCATCTCAGGTTTACTTAACCGAGGTAAGTCCTGCACCGCTGACATTATATGGGTCTCATGTATCATTCCCACTATCTTGTCGGTGTATCACCTACATAAGTTCTATTTTCCTAACAAGTAGGATTAGGCCCTTGACTAGGTTTCTCGCACGGTTTTATAATGACTAACGACTGTTCCCAAATCGCAGTGGTTAAACTTGGAGCTACTAGAACTCGGGGATCCGCAGTCTAGCTCCAGTGGAGACGGGAGTGGATTCCATAAAGGGAACCTAGTAAATGGGCTCCAGGTAAATTTAATTCTCCCAGGTACCCCAGCGTAAAGTAATAATTTCTAAATTCACCAAAAGAATATTCACGCTGAAAACAATGTATTCAGTAGCTTACAACCCAGGTCTTGAGATCAATAAAGTAAAACTACTGTGAAACCCTGAATAAGGGTGGCGGAAATTGTACGTAGATATTATTCTTTGATTCAAATACGCGTCGCTTGAGCTCAGGCGCATCCACGTTTCTTATCTATGATCGTATATGATTACCACAAATCTTCCCCCAATTTCCGCTTTACAACAACAATAATAATTTATATAATTGATGATAATAAGTTCACGTCATTTATAGCAGGTATAAGATATGTTTCGAAGATCTTTTTCCTATAACTTGCGTGCTGATTATCCTTATTCCTGAACGTAGTATTGCGTCGATGGTCTCACAATACTGTCCTTTTTCTCTCGGTGCTCGTAGTCTGCAACCCTCGTTTGTATGTCCCACAATGTTGATTACTGACCACCTTGTATATATTCGGGATCTGCAATACTGCGTTGGCTGTCTCACAGCGTTACTTATGGACCACCTTGTATATTCTCGAATGTCTAGTTTCACTCTTCCTGACATAAAAACCCCTGATATTCGGGGTTGTCCTGTATAAGTTTGCTTCAAAACTAAATCTGGCCGTGCCTCCACCAAATAATCCTTCAAGCACACAGCGATGTTCTGTCAAAGTCGCCAAGATCGTTCACGTGTTCAACTTGGATTTGCAAAAGGTTTTTAAATCCTCTTTCGAGGCAAGTGAAGGTTACCTGTTATCCTTCCAAATCAAACCAATATAACCCTCACTCTTAATTCGATTTTCGAAACTATGTAGGTATATCCAATTAAGAAGATTTCAATAATTCTACCAGAGTTCCGAAAATGCGCTCAACCTATGTTTCCTTCGTCGAATCTTCACAAAAATGGACGATCTCATCTCACTGACCTCGACTCTCACAAAATTTCAGACTGTCACAACGAAACAATATTGCCAATTGATCCGGTCCCTGGAATATAATTCACTATGCCTCGATTGGCAATAATGAGATCCAACCTCAAATTTGATATTAATACAAACGACAATCTTATCGCAAGTAAACATAAACAAACCTCTGTCTGGGATTAAAAAGGAACGTTACAGTTTCTGGCACTCAAGGTCGTGTCGTCACCCCCATAGTGAAGCCTCCATCATGTGTGGGCTGGACAGTCAAATATGACATGTGAGACAGTCTCGTCTGCCTTCCCACATTTCCTACAAACAGGGTATTCTCGGAGAATCCCCATCTTGTGCAGGTGCTTTCTCAGGGTACAGGGTCCGGTTAGTAGGCCAGTTACTGCCCTGAGCTTACTTCTACTCAGTAGTAGGACTTCTTTAGTTAGTGAGGGGCAGGGCTGCACCATCATTAACTTATTATGCCACTGGCCTGAAGTTTCCAGTGCAGAGTGTGCTGTGTGAGGATCCATTTTTCAATTACGCCTTTCACAGCCGAATTGGTCACCCCTACTCCGAAGAGGGGGATAGTCAAGCCCTCTCTAGCGAGCGCGTCAGCTCTTTCAATCCCTTCAACCCCCGTGTGCCTCTTCACCTACCCGAGCTCAACTCGGTTTCTGGCAGCCGAGGTTTCCAAGTGCCGTCAGCATTCCAGCACAAGCCTGGAGTTAATTCTCCAGCTGGCTATTTCCTTAAGTGCTGCTTGAGTGTCCGAGAGAATTCGTAATATGTTCCTATTGGAAGAGACCATGCGAATATTCTCCACAGCACTTGTCGTGATGGCTGAGAGTATCTACTGAGTGTACCTCTCATAAACCTCGTGGTCACGCAACCTGTTATGAAAAGAGCATATAGAATCTAGGAACCGGGAAAGTGGCGAGATAGTGGATTGTTCAGGGCGCGCACAAGGGCTTGCAAAAGCTCCACCCTTTTGACTTCGATCATATGACTTTAGTGATATTCCGAATCTTTCAAGAGTTATTCGACGAATATTCTCTATTTGGGATCATCAGAAAGATGATCTATGCTACTTGCCCTTTAACGTCAGATGGATGTGATTTTCAGGGACCATTATTGAAGCCATGTTGTAAATTTTGACGAATAAATTTACTGGGTATCCACAGAAACATTCCAAATTTCGGTTCGAGTTTTCATCTAATAGTTCCTTATTTCAACTGGAAACCCATATTTTTCGATCAAATTATATCCCTAGAAACGTGACTATTCCTGAATTCAAGAAATATCACGTTTTTAACTGTTGAAGACCAAGAAATCTTAAATGTTTTGGCTTTTTCGCACAATAATGAAATCCACTGGGTGTTGATTGGCAAACTTTATGCATAAGTATAAAAATTATAGGAACCCATTTCTTGAACCTATTGGCAGAATGCTCTGGACTTGTGGATTCATTGACAACGGTAACAGCAATTATTGCTCATGTTCTGGAGGACAGCGTGCTATCATTTGGTCCATATGAAAAAATGGAAACGTTTTCAAATATTTTGGTCTCAAACGATTAAGTTCGACTCAACGATGAAGAATTTGAAGCCAAATTTGATTCAGTCCGGCCGGCCGCCCGTCCAGCCGTTCCCATTTTAACTTTCGAACGGAAAGAGATAGCGACTTGAAATTTTCAGAGTAGGTGGCGCATTCGAATGATTTGGTGGAGTTCGTTAATGAGCATAATTTGCTAAACGGTTTGCGAGTACTAATTTTGTTATAAAACAACACAGATCCGATCGAATTGATACTTAGTAAACAAATAGTTATAGAATACCAACACAAAGACGACTGTAAAATTTCGTGAGGATCGTATCACTTGAAGATTTTAAAAAAATCCACCATGTTATTTGAGTTCGTTACTAGGCAAAATCGGCTGAATGGTTGTGGAGTTGTACCCATTTTTCTGATAAAGATCTCTTGAAATTTTTGTAAGTAATAAATATCTGTTCAAATTAAAAGTAATAAGAGAAAAAATATGTTTATTTATATATATATATATCTTTCACTCAAAAGACTTTGACTCGCCATTATGTTGTTGTTGTATAAAGGAGCACTAATTGATTTATTTTGGAAAGATCCAGGAAATACTAACCGCATCATCAGTCTTTGAATTTTTTACAGTTCGTAATTATCTCAACAAGTTGCGGAGCTCATAAGACATATTCAACTTTTTTTACTTATTCTTAATTTTGCAAACTGTATGTCGAGTGAAAAAGGTTGAATAATTCCATAAGTTGATATTATTAAAAAATTTTGTACTATTTTTGTGTTGTTGAGAAGATTACTTCAACTGCCAACTAACATACATAATACATGAAAAAAATGTAGAATTTGTTCAAATCAAGAACATATGTATAATGTTTGTTTGAGATGATTAATCACATTTTTTTCCCCAATTCACTCATTAAAGTTGACTATGTTACAATAGCATGTAAAAAATAAAAAAAAATTATTTACGACACTCAAACTTATTGCATACTGAAAAATAAAGAATATACTTATAAACAATATCATTGGAAAATAACAGTATATCAGAAAGATATATATTATGAATGTCCCAAAGGAATTGAAGATTTGATAATATATTTCGATTAATTTACATTCAGGTATTTAAATCTTAGAAGTTTTTGTTGAAAAAGATATTCAAGCATCAAATAGACTAACTATAAGTTGACCACTGTGTTTATATTCCCCACAAAAATGATAAATCTTAAATTTGATATCTAATCGTATTGGAATATAAAAAAAATTGATTTTGAACTCTTAAAAAAATTCGGGAATTAACAACAGTACTCGAATCTGATATATTAATTTAACATCCATATTGAGTTTCCAATTCATCACATTTGTCGAACCAGATCATCATTTGTTACAACAAACACATACAAATGAATCTGTGTAAGGTAAGGAATACCGAAATGAAGTTTTTACCAGTAATAAGTCGCAATACTTAAGTGGACCAGTTACATTGGAATACTTGAAAAAATATTTTCATTGGTAGATTTTTCACTACAACCCGGATGAATTTGTACAATGAATATATTTCATCAAACACTCACATTGCAAAACTTTCACTAGGCAAAATTTTCATGGACAAAAACAGGGAAGAGGATTATATAAAATAAACTTCAAGCTGTTTAATGAAGAAAAAATGAAATAACAAAGGTTCTGAAAATTATGATTTTGATGTAAATATTCATTTTCTCCTTAGCTTCAAACGAAATAGAAAAATTATCTTGAATTACTGACTAAAACAGCGCCTCTTTTCTGATATTAAAAAGAAGACCAAGAAAATATGAATGCTTTTATAGTAGTGGTTTTGTAGTTCAAACGAATTTCAAACTTAACAGAATCAGAAATTGATTGTTTAAATTTGACTGTACAATTTTTTTTTCGAAGTTTCATAAAAAGAATAAATTGATATTAACAATTTCACTATCAACATATCTTACAGGGTACAGGGCTATTCTATTCTTGGACAGCTTCAAAGTTCTACGGAACTGTTACAAAAGGCATTGAATTTTTCATTCAGAAATATTTTTGCACAACCTGTAGTTGCCCCTTCATGTTATGAAGGAGGTTGGCATCAACAATCAACATCCTTATTTCCAATGGAATACCCTGTAAATTTTTGTATTCCTTACGTACATATATTTAAATGGATTATGTTCAGTGATCCCTATGTCTCAGGGATTTGATAGAAAAAATTCTTAATTTAGTTTCGATCATTCCTGGAATTAATTTTCTGAAAAATTTGTGAGGAAACTGACAGTGAACACGAACTATTAGATTCAGCTCTGCCAATAGTGCAGAAAAAGTTTTTTAGAATCCTACTTCATCTAATAATTCATATTGATAGGCTGAACATGAGCCTTGTATCTTATGTATAGGGATTTCAACTCGGAAATTTGGCAAATAATTTGAAGCAACAATGATTGAAGTCTTCTTCCAGTATAACCGCAAGTATTGCATCAATATTCTTGATGGAGAAATCACCTGTAATATTTCGAATACTAAATTTTAGGACTGCATTTATAACAGTGCCATAGAACCACATAGGGGAAGTATCTGATATTATTAACAATAAACTTTAATATTACTAATAAATTCAGAATATTGTTTTTATACACCCCTGAAAATTTCGGACTATATGAATCCGATATCAACAACATATACATTGATATCAAATTTTAATATTACTGATATATGATTTCGTTTGATAGTCTTCTTCGTTTCTTCTTCATTGAAGTCTTGAAGTTAATTCACTCAATTTATTTCCGAAGGATTCGCTATTTGACGATAATTAAAAATTATTGAATAAAACATTTTATTGTAAACTCACTCAGACACATCAATCAATTTACAATTAGGTACACCAACAACATAAAACAAAAAATCGATCATTTTTGGTACTGAAGAATGAAATGGTTTCAAAAATAAAATGTGCGTATGTAACGACATAGAATGTGACTCAGAATATACAGGATAAATATGTAAGATTCACTTATATTCAAGAGGTGGCCTCTTCTAATCTGTACAATTGTATTGTGTTATATAAAGATCGTTTTTCATCATACACGAAAGTCAATAAAGGTAGAAACAGACTATGCCCACGTACGCCACGTACGCGACGCAACGCGATATCTGGACCCTTGAATTTATTTGCCAAGAAACACACTACACCGACGCTATCGTACGCAACGCTATCCCACGCGGCCCACGCAACGCGATATCCGCCGATCCAGATCGACGGGGGAAGGTGTAGGGGATTGTAGATGCCAAGGTGGCGTAGATTAGTGTGTTTCTATAGAAATATACATTCGAAACACGTCAGTTAGATTTTGAAAATATGGCAGATGAACAATTCATCGATTTAATTAAGAATTACGAGGTAATTTACAATATTAAATCCGCGGAATATCGCGATGCTACATTGAGAAATGCAGCATGGGAAGAAATAGCCCAGAAAATTGGCAAACCTGGCAAGTACCTACCTGTTACTATAATTTTCTAAAACATATTTGTACTGTAAGAATTGGCTACAATATAGGCACGTTTTATACTGAATAATTGGGTATGTGTGGGTATTTCTGTAGCAAGTACCTACATGCTACTAAATTCGTACTGTATGAATTCGAATTGGGTAGGTTATGTAAGTATATATACACAGTATAGGTACGTTTAATACTGAATAAATGAATATGTGGGGTATTTCTGTATAATTTACTTTAAAAAAAGGAGGTAAAAATACGACCCGTATATATTTATATAGATCTAATAGTCCTTCTATATAAATATGATTGTATTACAATTTCATAACGTAGGTAGGTTGTACCATTGAGTATATAAATATACTCAATGGTTGTACCTATACTTGTGTATGATATTTTTGCACGTATTTCTCAATTACCTATTGGATTTTCATATTCCTTTTTTGTTTGCTTATTTATTTATGATATTAATGATTGGTAAAAGTTTATCAAAATGCATTCATTACTTTTTTAGCAAATCACCAAAATAAATGATGCGAATTTAGCCTGTTGTCCTTTAACTCGAAATGACATGAGTATTTATTTGTAGTCAGAGTTGTAGTCTCTCTAAAGTCATTAGGTACATACTTGCTTCTTATGTTCTAGTTGATGTTTAATAAGTCATACACATAATGTTAATAAAAAAACATTTCATTTATTTATTAATACATTTTATTTTTATAGTAGAAATAATCCATGAACTAATCATTTTCGTTGGGTGGATTTTGTAATCCTCTTTAACACCATATTTAATTGCCATGGCACTGAACCCTCGCTTGAGATGAAATATTGTTTGAATTTTTCTCTGATATTATATGCATATTTCGTGTGATTCCTTCTAAGACCATCCAATGTATTTAATGATTGTTGTGGTGTAGGTTCTGTTCCTCTTTCATCCTGCAGCTCAAAAGTGGTGCCCAAATAGTTATGGAGGCAGCATGCTGCTAGAACTATTTTGTCCACCATTTCTGGTTGTACCTGAACAGGCCCTTGAAATACCCGCCACCTTGCTCTCAATATCCCAAATGCGTTTTCCACGATTCTTCTGGCTCTAGACAATCGATAATTGAAAATTTTATTCGATTCATTATTGAGCAAAGCATTTTTGCTGTAAGGTCTCAGTAAATATTGTTTAAGGGGAAATGCTTCATCGCCGACTATAATATACGGCAATGGTTCTGATCCTGGCATTAGAGGTCGATCTTCTGGTATGTTCAATTTCTTTTGATCCAATAGTTTACCCAGTGTTGATTTTTCGAAAATTCCCCCGTCACTATTTCTTCCGTAGGAGCCCACGTCTATCACTACAAATTTGTAATGGGCATCTACCAAAGCAAGAAGAACTATGGAATTTTGACCTTTGTAGTTCCAATAATCTGAGCCGCCTTTAATTGGACACTTTATGTTCACGTGTTTACCATCTAGAGCTCCTATGCAGTTTGGAAAATTCCAAAAGCGGTTAAAATCATTTGCTATTCGTTTTCACATTTCCGCTGTGGGTTGCGGCATCACGATAGGTCCAAGATGTTTCCAAATCGCTTCACAAACCTCCTGCACAATTATACGTATAGTAGAAAAACCCATGCGATAACTGAATCCAATGCTCCGAAATGAATTACCCGTAGCTAGGAATCTGTAAAATAAATAATACAAATTTTTAAAAATTAGGTATGTTTAGGGCTAGATGATGCTGTGTGAATAGTAAATAACACAGTGAATATTCCCATATGGGAATATAGGGCTTCTTTTGGTTTGCAATTGAGACGGTCCAAGAACCGTTCAAAGTAGTCACACAGTCGTTTATTGTAATTGGACCTGGGTGAAACCTTTCATACGCTGCGTGTGTCCCACTATTTGGAACCCATTCGGTACCTACTGTCCTTACTACGAACCAAAACTTAGGCCTACAGTCACTATAATTTCAGCATTATCGACTTTGTATGAGGCTCGAATAGACAATGGTACATGTGCGCAAAAGCTACTGACTTTTTAAGAATTTTTATTATTATTGTTGCAGTTGAAATGTGTAGAGAAAATTGGGCTAAGTTGCGAAATTGCTTCAACAATGCTATGAAACGACGCAAGAAAAAAAGTGGACAAGCTGGGAAAATTATTGCGCCTTGGCGGTTTGAGGAACAGATGTCGTTTTTGAAGCCATATTTAGAAGGCCGTCATACTACCGGAAACCTGGATGCTGCTGTATCTAATGCAAATTCCCCTCTTCCTTCTCCAGAGAGCGTTCCCCTTGAAGAAATTCATTTATTTTCCTCTGATAGCACTCCATCCCACACCAACACTCCCACATCCAATCCATCAAGCAAAAGAAAGGCCAGTTCTAGTAGGGACAATAACTTGGCCGTTTTGGTGGAAATTATGAAAAACTCGCACGCAAGAAGAAGTAAAAAACAGGAAATGGATGATTTAGACACATTCTTTTTAAGTATGAGTAAAACGGTAAAGAAGCTCTCAAAGCAGGATCAAATTCCAATTAAAATGAATTTGCTTAAAGCTGTAAGTGAAGCAGAGCTCAAACAAGCAGAGTTGCAACAGAATATCTTGAGAGCACCAGTTACTATTGAGGATCAGATAATCAGCCAAAACCAAGAAAATATAAATTCTTCTTCTGGAAGTTTTTCACAAGCCTACACATCATATTCTTCCCCATCATATTTAGTTGAAATGCCTAAGACTCAAATTTCCGATGATACTAATCTTGTAAAAAATATTCAACTTTATTACGAAAATATACATTTTGAATAAAATTATCCTAAACAATTTCAATATTTATTGTTTATAATATATTTCATGAGCAGACGAAACATGCAGGCTCTGTGGATCGAAAAAGTAAACTGCCGAACATATAGTTTGCGGAGGCCCAAAGACGGCCAACCTAAGAATTTTACAAATGGGTGAGCCATTTCTGAATATTCACGAAGTGATAACCAAGCTCCTAGTACGCATCAGATATATTAACACCATTTGGGCAAAACTATAACGCGATGTTCCCAGAACATACGCGCAAAATGATAATTTATACTTACCTTAGACAAACTGCTACTCTTTCTCTGGTACTTATCGGCTTCCGAAGATGTGTATTTTCTTTTTGTATATCGGATTCGATCATACCATGAATCTCCTCAAACTGTACTCTAGACATGCGGAAGTACATAAAAAATCGGTCTTCGTCAGATTCTAGTCTCCGCATCAATGTATGATATTCTCCATTTTTCTCTCTGTCTTTATTTATATTGTGTATCCAACATCTTCTCTTCTTAATTCTTTTTTTTTTTCTTGAGGCACGGACATATTCATGTACAAACAACAAACTCAATGAATCCTCCTCAAATTCACTATCTGAATCAGAAAACATCGTACTACTCACGATACACTAACAGTGTATCGTGTAGTGTTAGTGTATCGTGGTACTACTGACAAATGAAAACGACTGACTGATGTCAGTATGCGTTGCGTACTTGGGTCAAGTGTGCACGCTAGCTTTCCCACGTTGCGTCGCGTACGTGGCGTACGTGGGCATAGTCTGTTTCTACCTTCATACACCACAATTAAGAGTCTCAAATTTTGCGATCGTTAAAAAAACACAAATTCATCAAGACTGTACAATTACTTTATTGTAAGGAGTGCGTTTTTCAGTTAAGCCGAATACAGACGTCCAAAAAATCAATTTCAAGATGGAACTTATGTAATTAAAAATTGTGTCGTTATTTCCTCAATAACACAAAAAATACGAATCTGATCCACTTAAAACATGGTAATTTGTTGTAGAATTGTAGAAAATTCCAAAAGTATCAATGGAAAAATTATGTATCTTAGAAACTACCCGTCCGATATTGTTGAAATTGCGAAAGCCTTCAAAACCTAACTTTATAGCTAAGTTCCAAATTTAAACACGATCGGATCTATATTGTTGGAGATCCGAGCATCCTTGGGTGAATTCAGTAGCTGGATCTGTGATTGTTACCACTATAACTTTTGAACGAAAAGAGATAGCTACTTGCAATTATCAGGGTAGGTTGCGCATCCAAATGAGACAGTTTTGTTGGTTCTTGGAAATAATCGGTCAAACGGTGTCGGAGTTATACCCATCAGGAATTTTATTGTTATTTTTTCAATAACTTTCAATAACTCATAAAAAATTGGTTCAAGCACTGACGTGAAGTCAGAAGGTTTTGCTCGTATGTTCTATTGTTCATTATTCTGTATTGGACACCCTTAATCGAATTTACCATGGTAAATTATGTTGTCCATTCTCCAGTATTGGACACTCTTAATTCGAATTTACCATGGTTAATTCGAATTAAGTGTCCAATACAGGAGAATGGACAACATAATTTACCATGGTAAATTCGATTAAGGGTGTCCAATACAGAAGAATGGACAATAGAACATACGCGCAAAAGCTTCTGACTTCACGTCAGTGCTTGAACCATTTTTTTTCTCGTGATTTTTTTGAAATTTTCTAGGGGTGCGGTTCTTAAAAATTTTTTTTTCGTCATTTTTTTCAAATTTTCTAGGGGTACGGTTCTAACAATATTTTAAACACGTCTTCATGATGATTTTCTACTGCTAGTTACCATGCTTCAATTCGATGGAAAATTTATTATTTGAGTTATCAAGGAAATAATATTCCAGGTGGGTATAACTCGGAAACCGTTAAACCGATTATGCCCAAAAACAAACTCAACTCTCCCTTTCGGATACGCAACCTACCCTGAAAATTGCAAGTCCCTATCTCCTTTCGTTCGAAAGTTATCGAGGCAACGGTCACCCATCTACTGAACTCACAAGAATGCTCGAATCTCCAACAATATTCAACCGATCGTGTTAAAACTTGAAACTTGGCAGTAGAGTTTGGTTATCAAGGCTTTTGCAAAATTTCCGCAATTTCAAACGAATAGTTACTGATATATAGAATTTTTTTTTTCAATTTTCAATGATTTTTTTAAATTTTTTTACAAATACTATCCTCACGAAATTTTGCAAGAATTGTCGCGTTGGCATTCTACAACTAATTACCATGTTTGAATTCAATCGGTTTAGTATTTTTCGAGTTAATGAGGAACAAAAAACAACCAAATTTCAGATGGCTATTACTCTAAAACCGCTTGGCCGATTATGCTCATAAACAAACTGAAATGTCGCGTTCTGGTGCACATCCTAACCTGAAAACTTCAAGCCACTAGCTCATTCTGTTCTCAAGTTATCGTGACAACAAAAATATTTTTTAACAATTTTTTTTTAATTTTCTAGCCATACGATTCTTACAAAATTTCACAAACGTGCTAAGGTTCATATTCTACAACTACTCACCAAGTTTCAATTCGATCGGATTCATATTGGTTGAAAACAAAATTAATACTCGGAAACCACTGGGCCGATTATGCCTATTAACGAACTTGTCCGTCGTATTGGGTTGCGCCACCTACCCTGGAAATTTCAAGTTGCTAGCTCTTTTCGTTCTCAAGTTATCGTGGCAACGGCCGGACGGCCGGTCGGACAGAATCAAATTTGACCTCGAATTCTTCATTGGGGAGTCGAACTAAATCGTTTGAGACCATTTTCGTCGAAAAATTCGAAAGTTACAGATATTTGGGCAAAACTATAACGCGATGTTCCCCAGAACATACGCGCAAAAATACGAATCCGATCCGATTCAAACATGGTTATTAGTTGTAGAATACGGACGCGCAAATTTTCACGGAATATCGTATCACAAGATTATCGAAACAATAGAAAAAAAATTAAATGAAAGTTTTCCGAAAAAAAATTTTATTTCAGAAACTATTCATCAGTATCCACTGAAATTCGGCACATATGTACTTTCGAGCCACCATTTTGCAATCGAGTACATAACGAGTTTCAGCTCGATCGACTTCGTATGAGGCGCAAAAGCTCCAGACTTCACGACAGTACTTTTTAAAATTTTTCAATATTATATTGAATTCCCGAAACTAGGAAGGAAATTTTCCAGTTACGGTAATCGTCACCATTCACTGTTGGGTCAAAAATTAACAGTGCTGTCCTCTAGAGCTCATGAGAGGTCTCCTTGGGGAAGACCTAGAAGGATCAGTATAATAATAAAAATAATATAAAAAAAATTTATATGAATTTAGCTCACTTTGGTAATAACATATTATGATAACTTCAACAATAGCCGAAGCTTTCTGTGTCCTGAGGATTTTTACCCTAAGAATTGATATCACTCATTTTTCTGCTTCGTAAAACTAAAGAAATGTTGCTATCAGAAGAATATCTGTGGATGGTTGAAAGGATACTGTCATGAGTGTCCTGTGTCCAAGGATTTAGGGATGCTAAGGTTTCTATATGTCTAGGTAAAGCAGGAAGTTTGGAAGCCTATTGCATATACATACACATATGAGTTAAAAAAAACTGGGGACACAAATATCATAAGGAAAAGATTTTTTTGAATCCGGGAGACATAAAAATCATATCAGACATTCCGAATGTGCTGTTACTATCAACGCAGTTGTTTTTTTATTCCCATGCGAACCAATTAAACTACTACAAGGTCTTAGAAATAATAAAAATAGTTCGGGAACTCTATATAATATTTTAATTACTACTTGCTGAAAACTATCTCAATAATTTATTAATTATTTATTCTTTTGAATTTACATTTTATGGACGACTTGATATTTAGAATTTTTTTTCGAAAAATACTTCTGTTTCATGTCTTTTCTCGTGAGTTATTACTTGGTGATATCACTATCTGCTTAGCAATCAGTCAGAGTTCAATGGTTTTGAAGGAATTTCAGGAAATATATTGGCAAAAGTTAAATGAGAAATCGTATAATCAAATATGTATAGGGGTGGGATAAAATATGCAACTGGAAATACCCACAACTTATTTAATTTGAATAGGCCACCATATAAATGTTTGCATGAATTCGTACATACTAAATTTAGTGGAAATTATTTGTAAAAACAAGAAATCAATCATTAATAGTTACAGAATAGGTAATTTTTTTACTCCAAATTAATGAGAATAATAATCTACAAAAAATAAACTCAAATGTTCAAAATGCTCGCCGTTCCCTTCCTGACAAGCTTATCTTAATATATATATTTCTTGTGTGCGTGTGTATGTGACTGAACTCCTCCTAAACGACTGGACCGATTTTGATGACATTTTTTGTGTGTGTTCGTGGAGATTCGAGAATGGTTTAGATTTACAAT
This sequence comes from Halyzia sedecimguttata, assembly GCA_937662695.2. Taxonomy (NCBI): domain Eukaryota; kingdom Metazoa; phylum Arthropoda; class Insecta; order Coleoptera; family Coccinellidae; genus Halyzia; species Halyzia sedecimguttata. Next base: position 47,907,317 of record OW569418.2, read on the forward strand.
TTGGTCTACTGGAAAATGTTTTTGGCGTTGGAGTTTGAGTTGGCGTTGAAGTTGGCGTTGGGGTTGGAGTTGAAGTTGGAGTAGGTATTGTGGTTGGCATTGGTTATGGAGTTGGCGTTGTAGTTGGAGTTGTAGTAGTTGTAGTTGGATTGGAGTTGGAGGTGGAGATGGAGGTGGAAATGGAGATGGAGGTGGAAATGGAGATGGAGGTGGAAATTGAGATGGAGGTGGAAATGGAGTCGGAGTCGGAGTCGGTGTCGGAGTCGGAGTCGGAGTCGGAGTCGGAGTCGGAGTCGTAGTCGGAGTCGGAGTCGGAGTAGGAGTCGGAGTCGTAGTTGGAGATGGAGTTGGAGTTAGAGTTGGATTTGGATTTGGAGTTGGCGTTGGCGTTGGCGTTGGGCAGGCGTTGAGGAGGCAGTACGAAGTCTGCCGGGCCAGCTAGTTAATTTATAAACCTATACAAGTATTTTTAGAAATTCTTTGTAATAATACAATGTTCCTTAAAAAAAATTGGTTAAAGCTGTGGACAGGTGCTTTTTGGCGCTCTTGTTCAAACAGACAAAATATATCTCCGAAAGTATTGGTTTCTCAAAGTTGGGAATTATATCAATGGATTCCTATGATAGAAATGCATCATGAAAGAAATTATATTTATAAAAAGTGTCGTTTAAAAAAAGGGCTTCAAAAATTATCTTATAAAAAATATGAAATTTTTCTTTTACAAATACAAATAAGAAAAAAAGAAATTTGAAAAATAAATTCTAGAATATTGAAACAGATTCTAATTACAAAAAAAAACAAGTTTCGTATGACAATTGCCCAAAACAGGTTTAAAGTACCTACAAATAGTAGATATTCCATAAAACATGTATGAAAGAAGAGAAGTAATAATAAAAAATTACCTTGTAATCGATCAAAAATTTCCTGATCTACGTTCACCAAATTTTCTCCTCTCTCGAACTACAGAATTATGCTTTCAATATTTACGTAATATTTTCAACATTTTTGGGTGAGGTCCCCGTTGCATCGCCAAAATATGAGTATGTCAACACCAACATAATATTTTTGAAGTTATAGTATTCCCTTCCGTCAGTCCCGACATTAAGTGAGAGAACTGAGCATGATGAAACGCAGTCTCACTTCTCTCAGATCTCTTACTTCATGTTCCGTTCCGAAATATAAGACTTTTCTGAGAAAAACTAATTTCGGAACAAACAACTGAGAAATTTCTCACTTCGCTCACATTTCGGAATACACTTTATTCTCATAATTCTTCGATTGCTGAAATGAATTAGACCATGTCATGTCTCAGGAAAATAAGTTGACATTATAACAATCCATAGATAGAATAATTATATCATTCTGTGAAAACATAGAAATACGATTTATTTTTGAAATTTTGAAAAATCATATCTCCGAAAGTATTTGCTTGTTAGAGTTAAGAATGATATCATTGGATTCTTATGGTAAAACTGCTTATTGGAAAAAATTTAATTTGGAATTTGTTATGTAAAAAAAAATATTTTTTTTTCGTTACTCCGAAACCATCTTTCCGATTTTGCGCAATAACGAACTTAGCCGAGATATTTATCTCCCAAACCTACTCTGAAAATTTCAACTGTCTAGCTCATTCCATTCGAGAGTTATCGTGCCTACGGCCGGCTGGCCAGACAGAATGAATTTCGACCACGGATTCTTGATCAGTGAGTCGAACCAAATCGTTTAAGACCATTTTCATCGAAAAATTCGAAAATTACAGAAATTTGGGCAAATTGATAAGCACTCTGTTCCGAGGAACAAGAGCGCCAAAAATGAACGAGTACTATCTAGTAGGTAACTGTTGCCATGCTAATTGACAGAAATTAATTGTACTATTAAGGATGATTTATTTGAGTGAAGAAAAGTATTGAAATATTAATGGTGATCGGTTATGGTGATCGGGTTAGAGTTCATGAAGAAGTGTGTAATATTTTTAGTGATTTACATCCTATAAGAAGTTCCACTTCACGTTCACGTTAAAAAAGGAAAAAAATTGGTTCAAGCACTGACGTGAAGTCAGTATCATGGCAAATTCGATTAAGAGTGTCCAATACAGGAGAATGGACGATAGAACATACGTGCACTGACTTCACGTCAGTGCTTAAACCAATTTTTTTCTCGTAATTTTTTTGAAATTTTCTAGGGGTATGGTTCTTACAAAATGTCAATACCTCAACGTTTTTATATCGATATTCTACAATTAGTTACCAAGCTTCAATTCGATCGAGTCTAAATTTTTTGAGTTATCAAGGTTATCAAGGTGGGTATAACTCCGAAACCGATAGACCGATTATGCCCAAAATTTAACTTGACCCTCCCATTCAGATGCGCAACCTACCCTGAAAATTTGAAGGCCCTATCTCCTTTCGTTCGAAAGTTATCAGGACAACGATCACCCATCCAGCTACTGAACTCACAAAAGGCTGCTCCGATCTCCAACAATATAGATCCGATCGTGTTCAAACTTGAAACTTGACAGGAGAGTTAGGTTCTGAAGGCTCTCGCAAAATTTCAGAGATGTCGGAGGAATAGTTTCTGATATATAGAATTTTTTTCAATGATTTAAAAAAAAAATCTAGTGATATGATCCCCAGGATGTTACGCAAAAATTTTCGCGTTGGCATTCTACAACTAGTAACAATGCTTCAATTGTATCGGTTTCGTATTTTTAGATATTGAGGAAATAACAGTCAAATTTCAGATTGGTATAACTAACTCCAAAACCGTTGAGTCGTTTATGCCTATAAACAAACTCGAATGTCGCATTCGTCTGTGCAACCAACCCTGAAAATTACAAATCGCTATCTCTTTCTGTTCTCAAGTTATCGTGATATATATAATAATTTTTCGTAATTTTGTTAAAATTTACTAGTAGTACAATCCTCACAAAATTCCACACACGTCTTTATGTCGATATTCTACAACTAGATACCAAGTTTCAATTCTATCGGGTCTATATTATTTGAGTTATCGAGAAAATAATATTCCAGATTGTTATAACTCCGAAACCGTTGGGCCGATTATGCCTAACAACGAACTTAACTGTCCTATTCGGATGTGCAACCCAGCCAGAAAATTTTCAACTCCCTTTTTTCGTTCGAAAGTTATTGAGGCAACGGTCATCCATCCAACTACTGAACCTATTCAAGGCTGCTCGGATCTTCAAAAATATACATCCGATCATGTTAACCCTCGGAATTTGGTAGTAGAGTTAGGTTTTCAAGGCTGTCGCAAAATTTCAGTGATGTCAGGCAAATAGTTTCTGATATATAGAATTTTTTTCAATGGTTTCCAATTATTTTTCTTTAATTTTCTAGTGATAGTTTGTATTTGTATTCTACAACTTGCTACCAAGTTTCAATTCGATCGGATCAGTATTGGTTCATGACAAAATTATTACTCGGAAATCGTTGGGCCGATTTTGCCCATTAACGAAATAGTCCGTCGTATTCGGATGCGCCGCTTACCCGGAAAATTTGAAGTCGCTATCCCTTTTCGTTCTCGCTATCTCTTTTCGTTCAGGCCGGCCTCAAATTCGTCATCAGTGAGTTGAACCACTGTCGTTGGAGACCATTCTCGTCAAAAAATTCTAAAATTACAGACATTTGGGCAAAATGATAACGCGATGTTCCCCAGAACATACGCGCAAAAATATCGAAAAGCTTCAGAATTATTTTTTGTTGACAGTTATTCTGAAATTCGAAATTTGTCACAGTGACAGTCTTTTAAAACATATCGACATAGTTTCAATTAGAAATGTCTAAGTTCAATAGAAATGTCTAAGTTCCAACTACTTCTTCAACAACTTCTACCAAATATGGTGATCTTAGTTTTCCCTTTTCCTCAGTAGATTTCGGTAAAAGAACCTTTTTATATAAGCTCCTCCAGGTTTTCTTCAGATAGTTTCACTTTGAACGCTCCATATTTATTCAGGAATTTGACATAGAGTCTTTTGCATGAGACTTCAGAATAAAGTGGAATTAAAATTCTTTTCATTCGTATTTTTGGATAGCTATCTCTTTTCCATTCATTGTTTGTCACTTGTGTGATTGGTTCCAGAATCCTAACATCATGTTCACCAAGATTAGCTATATCTCGGCATTTTTCCTCATTTTCAAACTGGTTTGGCTGTTTTGACAGTCATATATATCATTTATAATAATAATGGATATGATCGCGTTAAAATTAACTACACTCTTGTCCACTACAGTTTTTGTTGTCTGACATATGTTTCGGTCAAAAAGTTTCCATCTTCAAAGACGAAGCGTTACTAAAGCATGCAATCAATTTCTACATTCCAGTACGGGTTGACATTATACCCTTAGTTATAAACCAATTAGTAAGAATAATGGGTTGTTAATAGGGGTTAGGTCATTATTGAGTGAAATATCCTTTCTCTTATACATTCCGCTACCTTTAAGTGTTCCTAAGTACGCTTTATTGGAAATTTTCAACAATTTGAGGGCCAGTTGTTAAAACGTGATTTGCAACCGCAGATATATCGACGTTGTTGTTCCGAATGTGTCACGTATGCTCTTTATACCGTATGAGAATGTTTCTGGTTGTTTGCCCGACGTAACACTTGTTGCAATCTGAACATTTAATTTCATATATACCCGATTTTAACATGTCCAGAGTTTTATAGAATGTATTTCCTAGAAGTTGTTTAATTTTCGTGGAAGTTTTGAAAGCCAGTTTTATATTAACTTTTTTGAAAATATGGAATGGAAAAATGGATATGACTATGGATTAATTTAAACTATTCAGGAATACCAACATATTCTTAGAATTTGATAGGTCCTAACAGAAAGATATTTCTATCATCATTTTATCTGAATACTAAGTTTGGTGACTGTAAAAAATCTATGGTCCACTTGTGATTTTTCTATATTTTCCTTCTGTTTTCTACAAAAGAGATCCGATTGGGTTCAAATCAAGAACCTTACTGTAAAATGAGGTGTGGAAGGCTCTTTCAAGGATATCGGACGATTAGTTGTTGAGATACAGAATTTATTTTTGGATTTTCAAATCAGGCGATCCTCACAGAATTTTGCTTCGAAACGGTATTTTTCAACCAACTACCCTGCTTCAATTCGATCCTATCAGTATTTTTCGAGTTACTGGGAAAACAAAATTATAGATGGCTATAATTCCGAAACGTCTCGACGAATTTTGCCCATTAACAGACTCAGCCGGCTCATTTGGACTCCAAAACTACCCTGCAAATTTCAGTTCTCTAACTGATTACGTTGGGTACCATTCTCGGCGTTTAATACCATTCTCGGCCAAAAATTCGAACATTTGGGCAAATTGATAGGACCTCTGTTCAGGTGAACAAGCTCGCCAAAAATCAAATGATATGTAAAACGTCCACATTATTCTTGATGGGATTAGAAAAACATCAAGCAGTCCTTGATCAATTAACTACGCGATTCCTGGGGCAAAATTCATTAAAAATTTCGTATTTGCTTTGAAAGAGGTCCTACCAGAAATCTTAATTCAAAATGGTCACTCCTACATACAAATTTCTAATCATGATAATTCTCGATAAAAAACTTAATATATACCTTGTTTTTATGACGCACAGGCTGACCGCTTATTTTATCGCAGTTGGCCTGTGACGTGGTTGAGTTATTATTTCTTTTTTGCATCTTTTCTTAATACCAGGTATCAGGTGTTAGGCCTACATTCTTCTTCGTCTGTCGACGGATCTTGGGATGAGAGCTGAGTTGATAGATTGTTGTGTTATCTTATCGATCTAAATACAGGATGTCCCAAGTTCGAGTGCCTATTAGACGTTTCTGGAGAACTGGACATATTTTAAATCTGAGAATTAGGATTATGACACTTGTATTTTGTGTTTTACTAAAATCGGCCATAACTCCGAAACCGCTCGATGGATTTCGCCCATTAACGACCTTAACCGAGATAATTACGCTCCAAACCCACCTTGCAAATTTCAATCCTCTAACTCCTTTCGTTCGAGAGTTATTGTGCCTACGGCCAGCCAGCCGACCTCGGATTCTTGATCAGTGAGTCGAACCAAATCGTTTGAGACCATTTTCAGCCAAATTCTAAAATTACAGACATTTGGGCAAATTGATAAGCACTCAGTTCCGAGGAACTAGAGCGCCAAAAATGTCTAGTGATACGATCCTCACAAAATTTTTCAAGAATTTCCGTGTTGGCATTCTTCAACTAATTACCGTATTTAAATTGGATTGGTTTGGTATTTTTCGAGTTATCAAGGAAATAACAACCAAATTTCAGATGGGGATAACTCCAAAACCATTTGGCCGATTATGCTTATAATCAAACTCAAATGTCACATTCAGATGCACAACCTGACCTGAAAATTTTAAGTTGCTATCTCTTTCCGTTCTCAGGTTATCGGGACAAAAAAAATATTTTTTAATGATTTTTTTTTAATTTTCTAGTGATACGATTCTGACAAAATTTCACAAACATTCTTAGGTTTATATTCTACAACTATTCACCAAGTTTCAATTCGATCGGATTCATATTGGTTGAAAATAAAATTATTACTCGGAAACCATTGGGCCGATTATGCCCATTAACGATCTCGTCCGTCGTATTGGGATGCGCCACCTACCCTGAAAATTTCAAGTCGCTAGCTCGTTCCGTTCTCAAGTTATCTTGGCAACGACCGGCCGGCCGTACGGACAGAATAAAATTTGACCTCGAATTCTTCATCAGGGAGTCGAACCCAATCGTTTGAGACCATTTTCGGCGAAAAATTCAAAAATTACAGACATTTGGGCATAATGATAACGCGATTTTCCCCAGAACATACGCGCAAAAAATATAAAAAAGCACTGACGTGAAGTCAGTACTCTTTGGCGCGCCCGTTCACGTTGGCTAATTTGAATTGAATGATGAGGGTTCCAAGCTGAGTGGATATAACGAGCCAGAGATCTACCCAGAGGGTAGTGGACTTCATTCACTGTCGGGTCGTAAATTGAGAGTGTTGTGTCTAAGATGGCATAAGGATAGAGTATTTATTTTTTTTATTATTATTATTGATAAGGGGTTACGTTGCACCGCGACCTTGAGATCTATTGTGCCCCCCATCAGAGCTGTTCGCACCATTACGCCATCTACAGCTCGCCCTCCAGTTCCAGAGTATAAATGAACCTCAATATCTGGGAAGGCTTCAAGGATATTACGTCTTCACTCCTACAAGTTTCCTGTCCAAAGCATTCCTTTCGCTGACTTGCAATGGCGAGGCATTCTGTTACAAGGTGAAGAGGAGTTTCTTTCTCCTCCCCACAGAATCTGCACTCGTCAATATCTGATAAACCTATTCTCATCAAATGCTTCCTGAGGCGACAGTGTCCTGTGAGGAAGCCAGTGACCAGGTGTAACTTATTCTTACAGAGATCCAGATACCTTTTGGATCTCACTTCTTTAAAGTTCCTAAGGAACTTTTTGGAATGAACCAAACCTGGAAGATTCCGCCAGAGTGTCTCTCTTTTGGTTTCCTCCTTCTCCAGAAACTCTTTCTTGTAGGTGCATTTTCCTATACCGCAGAAAGGTTCTGGGCCGATAAAAGGAGTTCGTGCTGCCTTTCTGGCAAGTGTATCGGCCTCTTCGTTCCCCTTGACTCCCGAGTGACCGGGGACCCAGACTAAAAAGACCTTATTATTCTTGCCAATTTCATTTAGTTTTCTTCGGCACTCCCATATCAACTTTGAATCGATGGCATGGGAGCTCAGTGCTTTGATAGCAGATTGACTATCCGAATGGATTGCTATGTCGCATTTCTGATATTTTCTTTCCAGGTTAATATCTGCACATCTTTCGATTGCGAGCAATTCTGCCTGGAAGATACTCAAACGGGAGCCTACCGACAGTGCGCACTTGGTGCCTGTCCCATATACCCCAGCGCCAGCTCCCGTCGTGGTTTTTGAGCCATCTGTGTACCATTTTATGGTATTTTCTTTGAAAGTCTGGGTGGTGAACTCCCTTTCCCATTCTTCCTTTCTACTTATCATCGTGGTGAAGTTCTTCTCAATGCTTACTTTTTTGACCATTGCATCACTAGGAAGGTTCACTGATGGGATGTAATTAGTCAAAGAGGTCCAGGCTCTCTGACATTTAATCCTCTCAGTTCCTGTACCTTCCTTAGATATTCTGAGGGTGGCCTCATGGGCTAACCTCTCAATCACTAGATGCAGAGGTGAGAGATCTGTGATGATCTCAAGTGCCCTGGTTGGACACGTTCTCATAGCTCCCGTGATGCACACACAAGCTAGCCTTTGCACTTTGTCAAGCGCTTTCCTAGTAGTTGTCTGATCTGCTTTGGCATGTCAGACTACTGCCCCATAGGTAATTATTGGTCTCACAATCATGACGTACATCCATCGCAGTATTTTAGGGCTACAGCCCCAAGTCTTACCGGATAGATTTCTGCACGCCATCAAAGCTCTTATTGCTTTACTTGCAGGGATATCCACATGCTTGTTCCACAGAAGCTTTCTATCCAGAGTTATTCCCAGATATTTAACTTCAGTGTTCCAGTCAATCACTTCTCCATTTAATGAGAGGGATTTTATGGCTGGAAGGTTTATTTTCCGGGTGAATGGAATTACTGTGGTCTTGGTTGGGTTAATACTCAGCCCCACCGACTGGCACCACTGCTCAATAATTCTGAGGCCCTCCTGTAGTAAGTCACATAAGATGCCCTCGAATTTGCCTCTCACTATTAGAACTATGTCGTCAGCATAGCCTACGCATTCGAAGCCAAGCTCCGTTAGCCTGTGTAGTAGTTCATCTACTACCAGGCTCCATAGGAGGGGAGATAATACCCCCCCTTGAGGTGTCCCGCGAGTGGCTTTGACAGAGATGGGTTGATTTCCCCCCAATGTCTCAGCTGTCCTCGTTGTCAGCACGTCATACATCCATTTTATTATGGTATTGTTGACACCCCGCCTTTTAAGTGCTTCTCTGACAGACACGTGTGTTGTGTTGTCAAAGGCTCCAGATATGTCCAGGAATGCACACATTGCGATTTCTTTACTATTCAGAGTTCTCTGGATGACTTCAGTCAGTTGATACAAGGCAGTCTCTGTTGATAAGGATAGAGTAACAAAGTTAACAATTAATACAACTGACTTTCCCTAGTCGCAAAAACTCCCATGGGTTTCTGAGGTATCTTCTCCGGGAAGACTTGGGAGGGTCAGTGTAATCATAATCATGTTTACAGCACGCGCGTCAAAGCAGATTGACCCCACGTCAATGCTCTTTCGGCCTTTTTCTTTCATAATGAAGTCAATCTGCAATTGGCGCACGTGCTATACAAAACTACCCTGCAAATTTCAACGCTCTAACTCATTCCGTTCGAGAGTTATCGTGCTAACGGCCGGCCGGACGGACAGAATTGAATTTGACCCCGGATTATTCATCAGTGAGTCGAACTGAATCGTTTGAGACATTTTGACGAAATGATAGCACGCTGTTCCTTGCGGAACACGCGCGCAAAAAGAAACAAGCTTAAATAGTTGAAAGCATAACCAATATTAAGTTATCTTTTATTGAAGGCCTCGAACTCTCTAAGGACATTTCGACAGTTAACTTTAATTCGAACATATAGGTAGGAAAAAGTAGCTTATGTTCTATTTTCTACGCCCATGTCAGTAAACGTCAAAAATCTCTATTTACATGAATTTAGTCGATTGAAAAACATAAAAACTTCTAGCATTCGCGAGACACATTTTGGATTAAAACATTGATGTCAGCAACACATTATACAGTTCTCATAAATTAAGTCGCGTTTTCTTAGTATACTATGGAAATAAACTTCATGTCATTTATGTTGTCAATTTTTACAACAAGTATCCAAAAATCTTCTCTAAAGAATTACAAGTTCCTTTATTTAATAAAAGAAAATTGAAGGGCGTAGAAAAACTATAGTAAGATACACGAGTTGTAAACCCATTACCAACGCGCCGCTGCGCGGCTTCGTGCGTAAGCTTTTTCATTTCGTGCGTAATGGGCTACTTACAACTCTTGTTGCGTAATATATTATTTCGCACAGGTTTGAATTTTTGCCAGTACTCAGTTTGTGTGAAAAAAGTCGAAATAATTACGGAAGTGTATTAAAAATACTTAATTAAGTGAGTTAGTAATCATGTACCTAAAGTTATTTCGTTGCTGGATAAAAAAAAAGCTCTCCAACAGAACAATGGATAATAATTCACATTTTTATAATAAATGCTCGTAAAACAATTCGATTTCCATCAACTGTAATTGAAAAAATAGTTGACTACATCGTTAATACTCCAGTATGAAAACTCTGATACAAAAAAAACGCTACTCTAGACATGACATCAGCCTTTTAAAAATATCACCCAGATGAGTGGTTTATGATGTCCTGTTGTCATTTTCTTGGGATCAATTAAAACTTTTTTTCGTGCTTCGTATGATGAGTACATAACACGGGTTTCTCCCTTGTTTCACATGATTGAGAATATGATTTAACATTGACCTTAGTTATCATTACACTTCGAAACAATTGAGCGTTTATAAATGACACTGATATCCTTAGTTTTTGGCTAATCAATTTAATTGATAATGATTCCTTTCGAGTCATGAAACGAAAACATTTTCGTAATCCCCCCTTATAGTCCAGTTCACGCCCAAAATCAAATTGAAAAGTACCTATCTCTACGCAGAGGCTTATTATGTTAATATCAAAATAAACTGATTCCCTTCATTATCTATATCGGAGTAAAAGTGCTAAATCCATTGTTTACCATTATAACGTTTTCTATAGTTATAATTCGAAAGAGAAACAAAATTTCGTATAGTTTCGTTTAATTTCGGGATAGTATTTGTGGAAAATTTTTAAGAAATCATTGCAAATTAAAAAAATTGGGTTCAAGCCCTGTGGACAGGAGCTTTCTGGTGCTCTAGTTCAAACAGACAAATTATATCTCCGAAAGTATTGGTTTCTCTGAGTTGGGAATTATATCAATGTATACATATGATAGAGCTGCATCATAAAGGAAATTCAATTCAAATAATATTTTATTTATCAAGATTAAATGAGCACTCATGATAATGAGAACTGCACCATGGAAGAAATTGAATTAAATCTGGCCAATTTTGCCCAATAACGAACTTAACCGAGATATTCATCTCCCTAACCTACTCTGAAAATTTCAACTACCTAGCTCATTCCGTTCGAGAGTTATTGTGGAAAAATTTTTTTTAAATTTTCAAATTTTTTTTTTTTTACACTTTGCGGTAATCTGGTCAATACAAAACTTCACATGCGTGTAAAGGTCATGATTCTACAATTTGATGCTAAATTTCAGATAGATCGAACGAACTTGTCCGAGATATTTACGCTCCAAAACCACCTTGCAATTTTCAATCCGCTAACTCCTTTCGTTCGAGAGTTATCGTGCCTACGGCCGGTCGACCGGCCGGACAGAATCGATTTCGCACTCGGATTCTTGATCAGTGAGTCGAACCAAATCGTTTGAGACCATTTTCAGCCAAAAATTTCAAAATTACAGACACTTGGGCAAATTGATAAGCACTCTGTTCCGACGAACTAGAGCGCCAAAAAAACAAGTTTCGTATGACAATTGCCCAAAACAGGTTTAAAGTACCTACAAATAGTAGGTATTCCATAAAACAAATATGAAAGAAGATAAGTAATAATAAAAAATTACCTTGTAATCGATCAAAAATTTCCTGATCTGCGTTCACCAAATTTTCTCCTCTCTCGAACTACAGAATTATGCTTTCAATATTTACGTAATATTTTCAAACATTTTCTGGTGAGGTCCCCGTTGCATCGCTAAAATACGAGTATTTCAACCCCAATATTTTTGAAGTTACAATATTCCCTTCTGTCAAGTTGACATTATGAGAATTCATACATAGAATAATAATTATATCAATCTGTGAAATACGATTTACATTGAAATTTTAAAAAATCATATCTCCGAAAGTATTAGCTTGTTAGAGTTGAAAATGATATGAATGGATTCTTATGATAAAACTGCTTATTAAAAAAAATTTAATTTGGAATTTGTTTCGTAAAAAAAATTTTTTTTTTGTTACTCCGAAACCATCTGTCCGATTTTGCCCAATAACGAACTCAGCCGAGATATTCATCCCCCAAACCTACTCTGAAAATTTCAACTCTCTAGCTCATTCCGTTCGAGAGTTATCGTGCCTACGGCCGACCGGACCGGCCGGCCGGACAGAATGAATTTCGACCACGGATTCTTGATCAGTGAGTCGAACCAAATCGTTTAAGACCATTTTCATCGAAATATTCCAAAATTACAGACATTTGGGCAAATTGATAAGCACTCAGTTCCGAGGAACTAGAGCGCCAAAAAAATTCTATATATCAGTAACTATTCGTCTGAAATTGCTGAAATTTTGCAAGAGCCTTTAGAACCTAACTCTACTGCCAAGTTTTAAGTTTTAACACGATCGGTTAAATATTGTTGGAGATTCGAGCAGCCTTGTGCGAGTTCAGTAGATGGGTGACCGTTGCCTCGATAACTTTCAAACGAAAGGAGATAGGGACTTGTAATTTTCAGGGTAGGTTGCGTAGCCGAATGGTAGAGTTGAGTTCGTTTTTGGGCATAATCGGTCTAACGCTTTCCGTGTTATACCCACCTGGAATATTATTTCCTCGATAACTCAAAAAATAAAGATTCGATCGGATTGAAGCTTGGTAACTAGTAGTAGAAAATCACCATAAGGACGTGTTTGAAATTTTTTAAGAACCGTACTCCTAGAAAATTTGAAAAAAGTGACAAAAAAATTGGTTCAAGCACTGACTGGAAGTCAGGAGCTTTTGCGCGTATGTTCTATTGTCCATTTTCCTGTATTGGACACTCTTAATCGAATTTACCATGGTGAATTCTATTTTCTGTTCTCCTGTATTGGACACTCTTAATCGAATTCACCATGGTAAATTCCATACCATGGTAAATTTCAGACGAATAGTTACTGATATATAGAATTTTTTTCTTGAATTTTCAATGATTTCTTAAAAATTTTCTACAAATACTATCCTCACGAAATTTTGCATGAATTTTCGCGATAGCATTCTACAACTAATAACCATGCTTGAATTCAACCGGTTTTGTATTTTTCGAGTTAATGAGGAAAAAAACAACCAAATTTCAGATGGCTCTAACTCTGAAACCTAACCTGAGAACTTCAAGCCACTATCTCTTTCCGTTCTCAGGTTATCGGTACAACAAAAATATTTTTTAATAATTTTCTAGCGATACGATTCTCACAAAATTTCACAAACGTGCTTAGGTTCATATTCTTCAACTATTCACCAAGTTTCAATTCGATCAGATTTATATTGGTTGAAAACAAAATTATTACTCGGAAACCATTGGGCCGATTATGCCCATTAACGAACTTGTCCGTCGTATTGGGATGTGCCACCTACCCTGAAAATTTCAAGTCGCTAAGCTCTTTTCGTTCACAAGTTATCGTGGCAACGGCCGGATGGCCGGACGGCCGGCCAGACAGAATCAAATTTGACCTCGAATTCTTCATTGGGCAGTCGAACCAAATCGTTTTAGACCATTTTCGTCAAAAAATTCGAAAGTTACAGACATTTGGGCAAAATGATAACGCGATCTGAAACAACCAGCTATAGACCAGTGCTAAACCTATTGGAAAAGGAAGAGAATATAACAAACATTCAAGGAAAAATAATTTACGGTGATTTGAGGATGGTAAAGTGGAAGGGGGTGAGTTTTAAGGGTAAAAAACGGTGTATCTCAATTTCCGGCAAAACTACAATACCCTGTTTTCACATAACCTCAGAATTCACGTGAAGAATTCAAAGAACCAAGTTATTAGTTTTTTATTTTTATTTTTTACAAAATAATTTTTTTTTTCAAAATTTCGTGAAAATGTAGGTACCTTTTTATGTCCCAAAAACTTTACATAGTCTTAAGTAGTCATAGTTTTAATTTGTCATCTGTCAAAAAATTACATCTCTCAAAATGACAGCTATCAAAATAGCGTACCATTAAATATTAAACCTCTAATTTGAAAACCCTGTATATTCGAAATCACGAAAATATCCAACTGAAGCTCTGCACTTCACGAATTGAAGGCTACAGTTTTCGTCAAGGTTCTTCGAGTATTCTTCGTGTAAATATATATCATCATTATGCTCAAAATATTTGTTGTCTCCTTTATAATTTATTACAACGATCAGTGTTGTTTTCTGGCCGGAAAATTATCTCCAAATTCGTGCATGATGATGTATTTAATTATGAATAATCTATTGCTCGCTCGAGATAGGGTATTTATTACTGTGCGATGATGTCTAAACGATATGGTAAAAAAATTGACTTCTTGATAATTCTCAATGTCATGGATGTTGGTTGAACTAATCATTAATTCGTCAATAACCGTATCTTGAAGAAGTTGGGTGCTTCTGCAATCAATCAACCGAAGACCATTTTGGGTATTCTGGGTGTGAATTATATCATTAACGAATATCTTTTTCCCATGTATCAACTTCATTTCCCGGAATCCATAAAAGCAGTAACCTTTATTGTCAGATCCAATTAACAATACAATTAATCTAAATCCCGACTGAATAGATCATAAATACAAATTACAAATGTTGAAATTGAATAGTTTAATAATAATTAAATAGGGAACGTTCATTTAGATCTGCCAAAAATACTAAATACCCAAACTGAAAAATATCTGTAAAATAATAGTTTATTATTTCATAAGGAGAAGTGTCACTTTTCATGGTGAGCTTGAGTTTGGTAATTGAAAGCGAGCCATGAAAAGTCACTTCCACTCCGAATGAAATATGTTATTTTATTTTCAAACGTTTTGAAATTCATAAAAATCTGAATATCCACTTTTGGATTGATTTACATTTTCGCACATTATCCATTTACGATCGTTTTAATTGAGTGGAATATTTGCCTAGTTACGGTTGCCACGCAAAATTCATTCTGACAGATATAAAGTAAAATAAATTGATAAGTTATCGTTTGCAAGCTCGTAAGAAGTGACTGAAAGTGAAAATGTCTTCAGAAATTGAGGTTTTGGTGAATGAAGCAGTATCTTCCCTTGGACCATTGAAGTCTATTGAAAAATATTCTGCAGCTTATGATCATTTCGTGAATTGGTGCAATTCGAAAAATGTGACAGTTTACCAAGAGAATGTGCTTCTAGCATATTTCAACTTGATGACCAGAGATAAAAAAAAAATGGGTTCAAGCCCTGTGGACAGGAGCTTTCTGGCGCTCTAGTTCAAACAGACAAATTATATCTCCGAAAGTATTGGTTTCTCAGAGTTGGGAATTATATCAATGTATTCTTATGATGAGTTGCATCATAAAGGAAATTCAATTCAAATAATAGTTTATTTATCAAGATTAAATGAGCAATCTGAGAATGAGAACTGCACCATGGAAGAAATCGAATTAAATCTGGCCAATTTTGCCCAATAACGAACTGAGCCGAGATATTCATCTCCCTTACCTACTCTGAAAATTTCAACTACCTAGCTCATTCCGTTCGGGAGTTATTGTAGAAAAACATTTTTAAATTTTCAAAATTTTTTTGACACTTTGCGGTAATCTGGTCAATACAAAACTTCACATGCGTATAAAGGTCATGATTCTACAATTTGATGCTAAATTTTAGATAGATCGAGTGATCGGTTTCGGAAATATTCATAAAAAATATTTTTCTAAAATCGGCCATAACTCCGAAACCGCTTGATGGATTTCTCCCATTAACGAGCTCTTCCGAGATATTTACGCTCCAAACTCACCTTGCAAATTTGAATCCGCTAACTGCTTCCGTTCGAGAGTTATCGTGCATACGGCCGGCCGGCCGGACAGAATCGATTTTGACCTCGGATTCTTGATCAGTGAGTCGAACCAAATCGTTTAAGACCATTTTCATCGAAAAATTCGAAAATTACAGACATTTGGGCAAATTGATAAGCACTCAGTTCCGAGGAACTAGAGCGCCAACAAGTTTCGTATTGCCCAAAACAGGTTTAAAGTACCTACAAATAGTAGATTTTTCATAAAACATGTATGAAAGAAGAGTAATAATGAAAAATTACCTTGTAATCGATCAAAAATTTACTGATCTACGTTCACCAAATTTTCTCCTCTCTCGAACTACAGAATTATGCTTTCAATATTTACATTCTATTTGCATTCTATGTCTATGGATGAAAAGCAGTCTCACTACTCTCAGATCTCTTACTCCATGTTCCGTTCCGAAATGTAAGACTTTTCTGAGAAAAACTAATTTCGGAGCAAACAACTGAGATTTTTCTCACTTCGCTCACAATTCGGAATACACTTTATTCTCATAATTCTTCGATTGATTAGAGAATGTCATGTCTCAGGAAAATAAGTTGACATTATGACAATTCATACATAGAATAATTATATCATTCTGTGAAATACGATTTTATTGAAATTTTGAAAAATCATATCTCCGAAATTATTAGCTTGTTAGAGTTAAAAATGATATCATTGGATTCTTATGGTAAAACTGCTTATTGAAAATAATTTAATTTGGAATTTGTTCTGTAAAAAAAATGTTTTCTTGTTACTCCGAAACCATCTGTCCAAAAAATAGTGTTCTTATTTGAAAAACAGAAGTTATGGCCAATTTTTGATCACAATTTTCGACACAAAATTTGAAACACCCTGTGATGATATTTCTGAAATTCAAAAGATGCATGACCTGTCCACATTCTTCCTCTTCGATGTTGTAAAAACGGTTTACGTTCAGGATGTTTAAAATAAGAATAATGAACATAATATTGACTAAACATATTTTACTTTTTTTTCGATATTTTGAAAACTATCCGAATGAATACAATGTTTTCACCAGAAATGTATTCAGCATTGAATACTTACCATACAATTGACCATACCAGGGATGCAAAACATGAAAAAAAAATTCTTTCATCAAATTTATTTTCACTCCCTGTATAACTGTAAGTGCTTGGGCTTCGAAAATATTTTAGCTCTGTAGAGAATTTCAAGCAATATTATAATCCCAGTGATCAGATTTCAAATATGTCCAGTTCTCCAGAAACGTGTAATAGGCACTCAAACTTGGGACACCCTGTATATTTACTGAACTGTCGTTGAAAAATGCGAGCAAATAATTAGTTATGAATCGACAAAAAAATTAAACCTTCGAAGAGCAACATTCACATGATCGAATTCAACATAAACATTTTTTTTAATCGCACCAAAGAAACCGACATAATGTAGGTATTTTTAGTGCTCTGATGATTGACGCAAAAGGTGTCGTTTCAAAAATAACAAATATCGGACCGGTTCCGCGGATTCAGATTAGATTTAGGAGGGTCATGGAATTATGGTCCCAGATATACCTGAAGGACAGCCTAATTTGCCCCTGAGGAAATGAAGAATTTGATGTTTAGATTATGTAATACCGAAGTTTCATAATGGAACGAATGTTTGTAGAAGACAACATTTGTAAAACTTCATCAAAGTATCTTCATCTATGGATATAAGCCAGAACCTTTTTGGCGCTCTTGTTCTTCGGAACAGAGTGCTCATCAATAAGCCCAAAAGTCTGTAATTTTCGAATTTTTGGATGAAAATGTTTTTAAACGATTTGGTTTACCCGCCGAGCAAGAATCCGTGGTCGAAAAAGATTCTGTCCGGCTGGCCGTAGGCACGATAACTCTCGAACGAAAGTAGTTTGTAGATTGAAATTTGCAGGGTAGGTTTGGAACGTAAATATGTCGGACGAATTTGTTAACGGCCGAGATCCGCCGAACGGTTTCGGAGTTATGGCCGTTTTTTGTAAAAATATTTTTTCAAACAACAGCTCCAACAAGCTAATACCTTCGGAGATATGATTTTTCAAAATTTAATTAATAATTGTACTTCTATGTTTTCACAGAATGCGAATTATATCTGTCTCTGTTCTATCTTTATTCACTGTTCATTCATGCCATCTTATCTACCTATAAGAGTCGTTATATTTATTTCTGTTCTAGTTTGTTCATATAATTCGTACTTCGAAAATATTTTGTGTTGGAAAACAAGGTTCCGCATCTTGAACTTGTGAATATATACAAGACTGTTTTGATACCAAAAATAATATTGACTTGTTGAATATTGGATAATTTATTTGCACATATTGGGGATGATGTTTCAGAAGATTAAAACGATTTCGATATTCTTAAATGTATACAAGTTAAAAAATAAAAATTGTTGTAGTAAAACATAGCAAATTGTACCTCCCAAATTTCAACTCCCTTTAATTCGAAAATTAAAGACATTTGGCCGCATTGATAGGCGCTCTGTTTAGGTGGTCCGCGGACCACTGGTGGTCCCTGGAAGCACCCGAGGTGGTCCGCGAAGCCATCCTAAAAATATTGATTAAGTCAAAAGCCCTATTCACTCTACTCATCCTTTTTGGCCCTTTAGTTCCTCGGAACTGAGTGCTTATCAATTTGCTCAAATGTCTGTAATTTTCGAATTTTTCGATGAAAATCGACTCACTGATCAAGAATCCGTGGTCGAAATTCATTCTGTCCAGCTGGTCCTACCGGCCGGCCGTAGGCACGATAACTCTCGAGCGGAAAAAGCTAGACAGTTGAAATTTTCAGAGTAGGTTTGGGAGATAAATATCTCGGCTAAGTTCGTTATTGGGCAAAATCGGACAGATGGTTTCGGAGTAACAGAAAAAAAATTTTTTTTTACATAACAAATTCTAAATTAAATTTTTTTCAATTAGCAGTTTTACCATAAAAATCCAATTATATCATTTTTAACTCTAACAAGCCAATACTTTCAGAGATATGATTTTTCAAAATTTCAATAATAAATCGTATTTCTACGTTTTCACAGAATGATATAATTATTCTATGTATGAATTGTCATAATGTCAACTTATTTTCCTGAGACATGACATTGTCTAATTCCGTCCAGCTATCGAAGAATTATGAGAATATAGTGTATTCCGAAAAGTGAGCGAAGTGAGAAAAATTACAGTGGTTTGTTCTGAAATTAGTTCTTCTCAGAAAAGTATTACATTTCGGAACGGAACATGAAGTAAGAGATCTGAGAGAAGTGAGACTGATTTTCATCATGCTCTGTGGCCCTGGTTCTCTCACTTAAAGACGGGACTGACGGAAGGGAATATTATAACTTCAAAAATATTATGTAGGTGTTGAAATACTCGTATTTTGGCGATACAACGGGGACCTCACCCAAAAATGTTTGAAAATATTACGTAAATATTGAAAGCATAATTCTGTAGTTCGAGAGAGAAGAAAATTTGGTGAACGTAGATCAGGACATTTTTGATCGATTACAAGGTAATTTTTACTTCTCTTCTTTCATACATGTTTTATGGAATATTTACTATCTGTAGGTACTTTAAACCTGTTTTGGTCAATTGTCATACGAAACTTGTTTTTTTGGCTCTCTAGTTCCTCGGAACAGAGTGCTTATCAATTTGCCCCAATTGTCTGTAAATTTCGAATTTTTAGCTGAAAATTGTCTCAAATGAAATTGTAGAATCATGACCTTTATACGCATAAGAAGTTTTGTATTGACCAGGTTACCGCAAAAAAAAAGAATTTGAAAATTTTAAAAAAGTTTTTCTACAATAACTCTCGAACGGAATTAGCTAGATAGTTGAAATTTTCAGAGTAGGTTAGGGAGATGAATATCTCCCTTGTATTTGTGGTAAATCATACACAGGAGAAATATCAAGACCACTAGAAGTAAGAAAGTCAGAGCATAAAAATAACTTGGGAAATAGAGACATACCGAAATAAAAAATAGCAGAACATATATGTACAATCCAAGGAGATCACATGATGGATTGGAGTAATACAAGGATTGTGATGACAGAAACTGATTATATTAAAAGGAATCAACTTGTATTTTATTGAACAGAGAATGCAATTTTGCAAATTGCTCAATTGGTATTGACCAGATTTGGCTGAATTTATTGAAAAAGGAGGTGGAACTTAGAAATTTCTACACAAAGTAAAACTATGTTAGCTATGAGTTTCAAATACTGTCAATGTGATATTTCTCGAATCTCAGAATAACAATCAACACAATAGTTCTAAAGATTTTCGTTAAGCGTCTGAAGAAGGAGTCTGATATAGACTCCGAAACGTTATGATATAGTTGTTTCTTCGTTGATGTTGTTTCGTTGTTATTTGTTAGGCAACATTGTTCAATTGATTGCTTCTGAGAAAAATCTTGTGTTTCTTACGCAGATGCAAATCACAAAATAATTAATTTTTTATTTTATAGATATTTTTCAGAGTTTGGGAGAGAAAACCCAGAAAGAAACCATTCAATGATGAATATACCTCCCACAGTATCCTTTAATGTTTACTTATGAACTGAGAACACGTAAGTCTACCTTTCCACACAGTGATGCGTTGGCTTTCCAAAGGAAATACCTTACAAGGTTGTATGATCTTAGAATAATAATAATAGAGTGAAAATATTTTCAACTCTTAAGGAAATCAAAGAATTGCTGAATTGGTTCTGCGATTCCAACTTTCAAATGACCTTTGCTTATTTAGTTTTTTGCTCAAATAAACGAATTGAAGCTTCAACTCGAAGATTCAGGAAATTTAAAGTTTCACATGATACTCCATTTAACAAATTTGAAATTTCCGGACTGCGAAGACAAAGGTATTCTGAAACTAGTTTGCAATCCTCTATTTCTCAAAGTTTCTGAGGTCCCTTGATGAAAATGAAGAAGAATTGACAACTTGAAATATATATTCGAGGTAGGAATAAATCTTGAACACTTTTGTAGCCAAAAGCTATTTCTTTTCCAATGATTTAAGATATTGCTATACGTTATTCAACTGAGTTTCCATCGACATATTTATGTGAGCAATCATCTCACCATCATATACCAAAAAGCTTCTGCAGCTGCCACGAGCTCAGTTTCGAGTAATGGTGGGACCGCTGACTTATTCATGCGGTACAACAGTGACCTGACAGCAGTACTGTCGGTACAAATACCAATTGTACCGCATGGACAAGTCAGCAGACGAAACATGTAGGTTCTGTGGATCGGAAAAGGAAACTGCCGTACAAATAGTTTGCAAATGGCCAGAGCTGGCCAGCCTAAGAATTTTACATAGGGGTGAGCCAGTTCTAAAACCTGACGACGTGATAGCCCAGGGCTCCTAAGGACGTCATCAGGTATGTTAACACCATTGACAATGTCCTTAGGATTGAATATGTAAGGTAATAGAACAAAAGAACGTATCAGTCGCAGTTCTGAAGGGCTGGACCAAGCCCCTCGACGAGAATATGATGTGATGAAAGTCTGCAACAACCCGAAGAGCTGACTGAAGTAACAACCGAAGAGTTTAGACATGCCTTGAAGAACAAGCTTGATTTCACGGCACCTGGACTGGATGGCGTTCAGAACTACTGGTGGAAGAACTTTCCAGCTACGCACCACCACCTAGCTAGATTATTTAGTGAGATAATAATTCACCGTGAGCCAATTCCTTCATGGTTGGTAGAGGGCAGAACTGTACTGATACCGAAATCAGGTGATCTAGGACAGCCAAAGAACTACCGCCCAATCACGTGTCTGAATACGTTGTATAAAATTATCACAAGTGTTCTTCAACATCGGATTCTGGAGTCCATTGGACCAGTGTGGAATCAAATCCACGAACAGAGAGCAGCGAGTAGAGGAGTAACGGGGTGCAAGCACAACCTCCTTATAGACAAAAGAATTTGTCAAGATGTGAAACACTACAAGCGCGACCTACATACATCATGGTTAGATTACGAGAAAGCATTTGACACATCGGCGCACAGCTTGATAATACAGCTGCTAGAGATACTCAAAGTCCACCCTAACATCGTCCATGCGATGAGAAACATCATGGCGTCATGGAAAACTAAGTTCTCCGTCCGATCCGAAGGTCGGACCGCTTATACTGGATGGGTGAGATACAGGCGAGGCATATTTCAAGGAGACTCGCTAAGCCCGTTATTGTTCTGCATAACACTTCTACCATTAGCAACTGAGTTGAGGGCAAGCAGAATAGGGTATAAGGCCGGGCCACTAGGCAGAAGAGAACATCTGATCTCACATCTACTCTACATGGACGACTTAAAACTGTACGCTTCTTCCAAGGCAGCACTACAACAACTACTGAACATCGTTGCCGAATACACCTCAGCAATAGGAATGTCATTCGGTTTGGACAAATGTGCTGTTTTTCATTTAAGCAGAGGAAGAACTGAAGAAACAGGAGAAGACATCGACCTAGAAGGGGGAATAAGCATTCAACACCTCGAAGAGGAAGAAACATACAAATTCCTTGGGATGAAACAACGAGGTGCACTGGAGACAACCCAAATCAAGGATGCCTTAACAGCTAGCTACAAAAAGAAGATCCGAGATATATGGAAATTACAGCTGTCTGGGAAAAATAAAGTATCTGCTACGAACAGCTTGGCAGTACCGATAATCACCTACTCATTCGGGATAGTCAACTGGACAGTGAATGAAATTCTCGAGCTAGACAGAACCACCCGTAAAGTGATGAACATGAATCGTAGCCTGCATCCCAACTGCTCGATTCAAAGGATATACCTTCCACGAACGCAGGGAGGCAGAGGTTTGCAAAGTTTGGAATACCAACATCAACAAACGTTGGAAATGGCAATAAGGATATTGAGAAGCGAAGACCCGCTTCTGAAATTGGTGGCTCAGCACGAAATCAGGAACCAAGGAGCTTTCCTCTTTAGGGCTGGTCAGAGAGCTTTGGAGAAGCTCTGTATAACCGGCATATCAATCGATCATGAGCTAGCAGGAACACCTATCTAGCCAACAGACCAAAGAAGAGTTGGCAGAGAGATAAGGCAGGCACAACTGAAGAAACTACTCGAAGATCACATGAGTAAACACCTGCACTCCATATACTTCAGGAGTTTCAAAGATCAGGGCCTGTCGGAAGAATTATCCTTCGCCTTTTTGAAGTCCGCTGGACTCAAGTCGGAAACGTGGAAAGACACAATGCGGCACTCCGAATTCTCTACTCCCATCTGAGTGAGGTTTGTGGTATAGACAAGGAACCAGTGCTACCATATGTGCCTCTGGAGATTGAAGCAGGGCTCGCATCTACTGGAACTATGCGATTCCAACAACTCGGCAGATCCACGCCATAAAGCCAGATATACTTCTGCTGGACAAAGAACTCAAGGAATCGTTTGTCGTCAAATTTTCCTCCCCCGCAGAAAATAATGTGGTGATGAAAGAAGAACAGAAGAGGGAAAAATACAAGGATTTAATGTTTGAACTTGGGATCCTGTATACAAGGCATAAGGTTAGGATGGTCATACTAACCATGGGATGCCTAGGCGGAATGAGAGCGAACTACGTGACCGAATTGAAGATTATTCCGGCCTGCAAATCTCTGGCCGAGGATTTAGCTCACAGAATGCAGAAAGCGGTGTTGCTCGGATCAATTCGAGTCATCAGGTCCCATCAACTATGAAGGCCGCTTGCAGCTCATCTCTTTTGTTAAGAGACGCTGTAAGGGCAGGACGAAGAACTACTCCAAAGAACGTGCGAGAGGTTTTTTAGTGAGTAACCATCAACATCTGGAGTCTCACACTCTCGAGCGGAAAAAAAAATAAGAATATATGTGAGCACGGGATCCCGGCGCTTTTGATAATGAAAAACAAGCACCAAAATCGGCTGGATGCCGGTGCAGACTTGCATTTGGTTTTAAGTGGCACTTAACCAAGGATTCAAAAGTTGCGACTATGTAGACCCAAATATCTCATTGAAATAATATATTCATCTCTGTAATATATAATTTACTTGAAACAATTTAAATAAAATATTATCAATGTTTCATATATTAATGAATAAAAGCACCATTTATTTATTTAGATTTAATATATAGGTATATATTTATCGACTTTTTGAAGATAATATTACCTTCAAAAAGTTGGTGGTCCGTGACGAGAAAGAAATTTTGTTAAATGGTCCCTCATTATGAAAAAGTTAAGAACCACTCGTTTAGGGGATCAAGCGCACCAAAAAAGTTTTTCTCTATTTCAGTATCGTAATGACTCCATTCCAGCACTGTTTTCATTCCCGTATTGTTTCTAGTTATTATATTTTTAGTTTTGTGGTAGTCAGCACTGACATTCTATCCTATCAAATTTCAACACACGTCAATTGACAATACAATATAATTAGGATATAGTCAGTGGCGTAACGTACACCCCCCCAGACCCCCCATTGGGGGGGGACCGCGGGGTCTGGGGGCCCGGGCGTTGATCCTTTTATTTAATTTTTACTTTATCTTGTTGAGAACCAATTTATAGTAAAAACTAATTTTCTGCTAATGTAATATATGTATTTCCTAGATAAAATGTTTAGTATAGGCGAGTGAAAATACTCTGGATCGTAATACAGGGTGTCCTAAGTTCGAGTGCCTATTAGACGTTTCTGGAGAACTGTACATATTCGAAATCTGAAAATTGGTATAATGATATTGCTTGAAATTCTCTACAGAGCTAAAATAATTTCGAAGCCCAAGCACTTCCAGTTATACAGGGAGTGAAAAAAAAATTGATGAAAAAATGTTTTTTCAGGTTTTGCATTCCTGGTATGATCAAGTAATCAATGTTGAATACATTTCTGTTAAAACCATTGTATTCATTCGAATAGTTTTCAAAATATCAAAAAAAAAAAAACGGAAAAAAAGTCAAATACGTTCAGTCAGTATTATGTTCATTACTCTTATTTTAAACATCCTGAGCGTGAACTGTTTTTACAACATCGAAGAGGAAGAATGTGGAAGGGTCATGCATCTTTTGAATTTCAGAAATATCATCACAGGGTGTTTCAACTTTTGTGTCGAATATTATGATCAAAAATTGGCCAAAACTTCTGTTTTTCAAATTAGAACCTTATTTTTTTATGATTGCAATGGATTCTGCGCTGATAAATAATGATAGTTTCCTAACATCATTATGCTCCCAAATTAAAAACAAATATATCAGAAATTTTGAATTTAGGAGCATAATCATGTTAGAAAACCATAATTATTTTTCAGCGCAGAATTCAACGCAATCATAAAAAATTGGTTCAAGCACTGACGTGAAGTCAGGAGCTTTTGCGCGTATGTTCTATTGTCCATACTCCTGTAATGAACACTCTTCTTAATCGAATTTACCATGATGAATTCTATTGTCCATTCTCCTGTATTGGACACTCTTCTTAATCGAATTCACCATGATGAATTCTATTGTCCATTCTCCTGTATTGGAGACACTTCTTAATCGAATTTACCAAGATGAATTCTATTGTCCATTCTGGACAATAGAATTCATCATGGTAAATTCGAATTAAGAGTCTCCAATACAGGAGAATGGACAATAGAATTCATCATGGTGAATTCGATCAAGAAGAGTGTCCAATACAGGAGAATGGACAATAGAATTCATCATGGTAAATTCGATTAAGAAGAGTGTTCATTACAGGAGTATGGACAATAGAACATACGCGCAAAAGCTCCTGACTTCACGTCAGTGCTTGAACCAATTTTTTTTTATTTATAATATCATTGTTTTAGGACCGATTTTGTTCACTCTGTACATTAATAGTTTACTGGATTTAAAAACAAAAGGGAAAATCATTAGTTTTGCAGATGATACTGCGATATTTTATGAAGGGAAAACATGGCAACAACTTAAGTCCGAGGCAGAAAGCGACTTCGGGAATATAGAGAAATGGCTAAGATACAATAAGCTTACACTCAACTTGGAGAAAACAAAATACCTGCCATTCTCGTCATATTCTGATGGATTACCAAATATGGGACCTCTGCTTATAACCCCAAATTCTTGTATTCCCGAGGCTGAGTCGGTCACATACCTTGGGATCGTAATTGACCGACATCTGAGGTGGGACCTACAGATAGCAAATGTTGTCAAAAAATTAAGAGGGATGTTATTCAGGTTTAAACTCCTCAGAGACTATCTGGACATAAAACATTTGAAGATACTATATCATGCACTTGTGCAATCACAATTAGCATACGGGATAGTTGGCTGGGGAGGTGTGTGTGACACACATTTGGAGAGCCTGAACGTTATACACAGATGGATCTTGAGAGTGATGTTTAGGAGGCCTATGTTATATCCAAGTGACACTTTATATTTGGAGTCTGGGTTTTTTTATGTGAGACAGTTCTTTTGTATGTGTATCCTGTTGCGAACTAAAAGGCATAAGATTACGTCCATACCAGTCTCACATTGCTACAGCACAAGGAACAAGGATAATTTATTTTTTGTACCTCGTTGTTATAAAACCATAGGTCAACGACAATGTGAGTATCTATCGCCAAGAATATATGGTGTATTACCTCTAGAAATAAGGAAAATAAATAGTTTAACATTGTTCAAGAAGAGGATGAAATCTTGGATCACGGGATCGGGGAGAAAATTTTTTCATGACCTCGTGAATCAAATCCAATAACAGTGAGACAGAAACGTGTATGTGATTGTGTGAAATGGGCATAGGAATTGCAGTGAAGTAGTGGTAAAAAAAATATAATAAAAAAAAAATTAATAAAGGAATAAATAAATTAAAAAAAAAACATATATATGTTTTAATAGTTGTAATATTTGTACATGTAATGTAATCTACACAAGTATAATTTATCAAAAAATTTTTTATAGTTGTAAGTCAGATTAATACAAGGGAGTAAACATTCGGATGGACACGTACAAGTGATAGTTTCTAAAGCTTCTGTGGGATCCTTATTTATTCCAATTTGTTGGACTTAATTTTACAGAGTATGCATTGCATTTTAATTGTATCATTGTTTGATGAAAGGAATAAATTATTATTATTATTATTATTATTATTATTATTTAAATTAATATTGTAGGACGTTACTTTGAAAGTTAAGCTATACTGACTTACAGTAAATATATTATAAAGGAAAGAAGCGATTGGATAGTCAAACCATAATTTTAATAAAATGATGCATTTTTATTGTTCAAATAAAGATATTTTGTCAACTTACAAGAATTTCTTCATTCAATGGTATTTCAAAGAACTAATTACAGTTTTAAATATTTAATAAAAAAATGGAATAAATTTCATATATGTACATATATAGATCCTATCGTATTCAAACTTGGAACTTGGTAGTAGAATTATGTTCTGAAGGCTCTCGCAAAATGTCAGCCATGTCGGATGAATAGTTTCTGATATCTAGAATTTTTTTTCAATGATTTCTTAAAAATTTTCTAGTGATACGATCCTCACAAAATTTTGCAAGAACTTTCGCGTTGGCATTCTACAACTAATAACTAAGTTAGAAATGGATTGGTTCTATATTTTTCGAGTTATTGAGAAAATAACAATCAAATTTCAGATGAATATAACTCTAAAACCGTTTGACCGATTATGCTCATGAACGAACTCAAATGTCGCATTCAGATGCTCAACCTAACCTGAAAATTTCAAATCGCTATCTCTTTCCTTTCTCAGGTTATCGTGACATAAAAAATATATTTTTTAATTTTCTAGCGATGCGGTTCACACAAAATTCTACACACGTCTTCAAGTCGATATTCTACAACTAATTGGCAAGCTTTAATTCGATCGAGTCTATATTTTTCAAGTTATCGAGGAAATAATATTCCAGGTGGGTATAACTCGGAAACCATTAAACCGATTATGCCCAAAAACGAACTCAACTCTCCCTTTCGGATACGCAACCTATTCTGAAAATTGCAAGTCCCTATCTCCTTTGGTTCGAAAGTTATCGAGGCAACGGTCACCCATCTACTGAACTCGCACAAGAATGCTCGAATCTCCAACAATATTCAACCGATCGTATTAAAACTTGAAACTTGGCAGTAGAGTTAGGTAATGAACGCTCTTGCAAAATTTCAGCAATTTCAAACGTATAGTTACTGATATATAGAATTTTTTTTTTTTATTTTCAATGATTTATTAAAAATTTTCTACAGATGCTATCCTCACCAAATTTCGCAAACATTTTTGCGTTGGCATTCTACATCTAATAACCATGTTTGAATTCAATCGGATCAGTATTTTTCGAGTAAATGAGGAACAAAAAACCACCAAATTTCAGAAAATTTCAGATGGCTATAACTCTGAAACCGTTTGGTCGATTATGCTCATAAACAAACTCAAATGTAGCATTCATATGCACAACATAACCTGAAATTTTCAAGCCGCTATCTCTTTCCGTTCTCAGGTTATCGTGACAAAAAAAATATTTTTTATTAATTTTTTTAAAATTTTCTAGCCATACGATTCGCCCAAAATTTCACAAACGTGCTTAGGTTCATATTCTACAACTACTCACCAAGTTTCAATTCGATCGGATTTATATTGGTTGAAAACAAAATTATAACTCGGAAACCACTGGGCCGATTATGCCCATTAACGAACTTGTCCGTCGTATTGCGATGCGCCACCCACCCTGAAAATTTCAAGTCGCTAGCTCTTTTCGTTCTCAAATTATCGTGGCAACGGACGGCCGGACGGACAGAATCAAATTTGACCTCGGATTCTTCATCGGGGAGTCAAACTTGATCGTTTGAGACCAATTTCGTCAAAAAATTCGAAAGTTACAGACATTTGGGCAAAACTATAACGCGATGTTCCCCAGAACATACGCGCAAAAAAGGGTTCAAGCCCTGTGGACAGGAGCTTTCTGGCGCTCTAGTTCACACAGACAAATTATATCTCCGAAAGTATTGGTTTCTCAGAGTTGAGAATTATATCAATGTATTCTTATGATGCATTATGAACTGCATCATAAAGGAAATATTCAATTCAAATAATAGTTTATTTATCAAGATTAAATGAGCAATCTGAGAATGAGAACTGCACCATGGAAGAAATCAAATTAAAATAGCTGAAATGAATCTGACTCTCTCTTATAGAACAGGATAACATGTACGAGTATGAACACAGAGCATATAATAAAGCTTAGATAGAATAATTATAGCATTCTGTGAAAACATAGAAGTACGATTCATTATTGAAATTTCGAAAAATCATATCTCCGAAAGTATAAGCTTGTTGGAGTTAAAAACAGACAAATTATATCTTCGACAGTATTGGTTTCTCAGAGGTGCGAATTATATCAATGGATTCTTATGAAAGAACTTCATCTTAGCAGAAATTGAATTCAAACATCATAGAAAATTTTAAATTCAACAAGAGTGCCAAAAATTATCAATCCAAACCCAATAGACGAATTCTATCCAACAACGAACTCATCCCAGATATTCATTCCTCAATTCTATGATGAACGATAATATATATCTTTCCTCAAATCCATTCCAATACACCAATATTCCAGTTTTGTTTTTAGTGGAGATATTCTGAACTCAATATTATTAACTTACCATTACCATTCCCATAATCATATGGATTGACCATCGGCATGAAAATATCAACCAACAAAAAGTATGATATTATATTATAATTCTCATATTTCTACGATTGCTGGAATGAATGAATTAGACAACGTCATGTCTCAGGATCACAATAATTATATCATTCTGTGAAAACATAGAAATACGATTTATATTGAAATTTTTAAAAATCATATCTCCGAAAGTATTAGTTTGTTAGAGTTAAAAATGATATCAATGGATTCTTATGGTAAAACTGCATGTTGAAAAAAATTTATTTTGGAATTTTTTGTCTAAAAATTTTTTTTTTTTTTGTTACTCCGAGATATTTATCTCCCAATCCTACTCTGAAAATTTCAACTGTCTAGCTCATTCCGTTCGAGAGTAATCGTGCCGGACAGAATGAATTTCGACAACGGATTCTAGATCAGTGAGTCGAACCAAATCGTTTAAGACCATTTTCATCGAAAAATTCGAAAATTACAGACATTTAGGCAAATTGATAAGCACTCAGTTCCGAGGAACTAGAGCGCCAAAAATAGTGTTCTAATTTGAAAAACAGAAGTTATGGCCAATTTTAGATCACAATTTTCGACACAAAATTTGAAACACTCTGTGATGATATTTCTGAAATTCAAAAGATGCATGACCTTTCCACATTGTTTCTCTTCGATTTTGTAGAAACGTTTCACGCTCAGGATGTTTAAAATAAGAATAATGAACATAATACTGACTAAACATATTTGACTTTTTTCCGATATTTTGAAAACTATTCGAATGAATACAATGGTTTAAACAGAAGTGTATTCAGCATTGAATACTTGATCATACCAGTAACGCAAAACTTGAAAAAAAAAATTTTTCATCAAATTTATTTTCACTCCCTGTATTACCGGAAGCTTGGGCTTCGAAAATGATTTAGCTTTGTGGAGAATTTCAAGCAATACCATAATCCCAATTTTAAGTTTTCAAATATGTACAGTTCTCCAGAAACGTCTAATAGGCACTCGAACTTGGGACACCCTGTATATCGAAATAAGTAGTATCGATACTTGAATCGTATCGCTTCGAAAGTATCGATACATAAAATATCGAGTATTCACCTATTAGTGTACAGTCAGAAAATAAATCATTTCGATTTGTGAATAAGATGTCTAAAAACTTTTACAGCAAGTACATGTACATCTTACCTGTAAAGATCATATAATTTTCAATTAATTCATTGAAATATTTATTATAATAAAACACAATATGCTCATAGTACCTAATTAATTCTCTGATTTACTTTCTTTCATTAATTTCTAACAATTTTAAGTACCTAAACCTAAACTATTCCCGGATGCGTTAAATATATAAGATTTATAAACGAAATCCCAGTATCTGTTAGGTGTATTGTGATAGGAGCTGAAGTAGTAGTGGGGCCCGGGGACAATCATTGGGGGGGGGCTGGCTGAGGAACGTTACGCCACTGGATATAGTGAAATAATTGTTGAGGAAAAGTTTTATTTTCATTAAAGAATATGGTACTACAGATTTCCTTCTTGCTAATTTTGAATCATTCATGCTATTAGGAAACTGTTTTAAATCTGATCTCCATGCCCTACGTACTTTTCAAATTCAAATTCCGTAATATGTCAACTTTCGTAACAGTCACACCAACTACCAAGATACAATACAAAAGTCACTAGGATGTATAATCCGAATTTTTCATTAAGTTTCAACAGTATTTTACAAAACTTGCCTGAAATAGAGAAAAGTTTTTCTGAAACCTATAGGTACACAACTCAATAATGGTACCTAAGTAAACGATTTAGTCAAAGCTATTGTAGTCCGTAATATTTGATTAAATTACAACCTATTATTGAAGATTACAGAAAAGAGGATAGATTTTGCTTTCATTGAAACAGTCATCCTAATATACCTACCCAATAATTTATATCGATATGACGCTCGCTATTTACCTTTGGAAGGTGACTGATAAAAATCCATTAAGTACCTGAAAATGGATCTTTTGTGTAAGTATACAATGTTGACATGTCAAGTGTATAATATTCGAATGACAAGATCCGGAATATAATGGACATTATATATTCAGTTATTTTCCTACATCTAAAACGAACGTAAAATTATAGGTTTACTTTATTATGGTAAGTTTTTTTTTCAAATAAGATGAGTCAATGCAAGTTTTTTTGCAATACCTTTGTTTGTGATGACATCAGATATTTTGCGATATAAGAAATGCCTGTAATATAAATAAACATTATTTATGTATTAGTTCAAATGAATCATCTGATGTACCTACTCAATTACATAGTTATATTGTTGGGCGAGATAAAATTAAAAATGAGAGTAAATTTTGTCAATCAAAATATACGTGAAAAATACTGAGAACGAAATGGATCTAACAATTAATATTAACTCTTGGTGGTGAAATTTGGGAAGGACATCATAGCATTTTTTTATTGAATCATCATATTTACTATGGTCCTTTTATGTTTCAACTTTATTCATAATTATGGGAATATAATATTAAAGCAAGTGAAAAACAGCTTTTCATTATATCTCACCGAAAATATCAACTTTCATATCTATGATTAGATGCCGAAAGAACTTAATTTAGTATGAAAATACCAAAAATATATGACCAAATTGCAGCATGACAATTAATACGGCGTTCTATCAACATTTATACAGGGTGTCCGGAAATGATGAGCAAAAAATTCAGAGGTGATTCTAGACCAAAAATAAATGCTAACTCTTCCTATAATTTTTTTTTCGAAAATTGATTTTTAACGAAGTTACAGGGTGTTAAAGTTAAATTTTATTCACAGTTTTTTTGCTCTACGTTTTGCCACGTTGATAATATTTCGACGAAATTTCGTATTTGTGGCTTTTACGGGATGAGCAAAACTAATTTGCAAACCATTTTTTCTCATTTTGTAGAGGGCGCCACATACCAGCCTATACTTTTGTTTGAATGGTCCCAACTTTTTTGTGCTACACTGTATGCAAATTTTGACCAATTATTTTCATTCTCTAGACTTTTTTATACAAAAAAGGTATACCTCTTTTATTTCGATAAATCTAACCGTCTTCGAGAAAAACGCAAAATAGCATTACTTGCATGCGATGAATACGAAATCTTTTCATTTATTTTCAACCTTAAACATAGCAATACACACATAATAATAATAATACATAACCATAAAGTTCCGACGGACTTATGGAATATTCCTTCCATAAAACTTAGAGCAAACAAACTGTGAATAAAATTTAACTTGAACACCCTCTAACTTCGTTAATAATCAATTTTCGAAAAAATTCTATAGGAAGAAGTACCATTTATTTTTGGGCTAGATATCACCCCTGAATTATTTGCTCATCATTTCCGGACACCCTGTATTACCGTTATTGCAATAATAACCGAAAATTCAGTAATTAATTATTGTAATTAGGTTTTCAGATTAGCTCACTGTGGACTGATTATAAACACTACCCTTTTGTTCGACAAAAGTGTAGTTACCTCTTAGTGTAGTAGTCTAGTCAACAAAAGCTTTTAGGTAAACATTTTTGCGTATTTTTTGAAAATTATGATTGAGGTGTCTTTCGATTCGGAATGGCATGTAGATTATTTTTGAGAAAATGCTAAGGCCGCTCGCAAAAATTGCAATAGTTATAAACAATTAAGAGAGGGGTTTGGTTTTTCGCTAATATTTCAAAAACCATCTGAGATAATTCAAATTTGGAATAAGATTCAAGAAGAAGAGGAATCTTCCTAAAAAAATCTCAACTACCGGAACTAGGACCGATATTTATAATTTTCCAAGAGGTTTGAAAATACTCCCGAAAAAGGGTACACCGGCTAGCGTAAGCCTCGCCCCCTTTGGACCATTCATGAATAAATATTATTTAAACTTATAAAATTTGAAAATAAAAAATTTAAAAATTCAGACGTCTGCAGGATAGATCAATGAACAATAGTCCGTGGCTCAAAAATGTTTATCGTGACTTTTCAATTAGTTATCCATCAGTTAATTAACAATTTTTTGTAGCACGAACATTAACATTGCAAGTTCGATCATTGTTAAATTATTAATCCGAGAATTTTTCCCTTTCTTGGAGCCATTTTTCAAAGGTCTTGGAATTGATTCCCATTGGAAACTTTGAAAAATTGTTAATTTTCGTTTTGTTATAAACAATTTACTTAAGTGAAAAATTATAAAGCTTCAATTATGTTTTCAAAAAAAAATTTATAGTATCTCATAAACAACGCATTGCTTTTTAACAATTTTTTAAACAATAGGAGATAAAAATTATTAAAAATAATTTTTAAGTAGTTTCTGATCATAATAAAACGAATTGATAGTGATATTATAAATTGAAGCTTTATAATTTTTCACTCAAGTAAATCGTCCAAGACAAAACGAAAATTAACATTTTTTTTTAATTTTCCAATAGGAATCTATTCTAAGATCTTTGAAAAATAGCTCCACGAAAGGAAAATATTCTCAGATAAATAGTTTAACAATTATCGAACTTGCAATGTTAATGTTCGTGCTACATAAAATTGATAATCAACTAATGGATAACTTATTGAAAAATCCCGATAAAAATTTTTGGGTCGCGGATTATTGTCCATTGATCTATCCTGAAGGCTCCTGAATTTTTTCGATTTTTGGCGCTCTAGTTCCTCGGAACTGAGTGCTTATCAATTTGTCCAAATGTCTGTAATTTTCGAATTTTTCGATGAAAATGGTCTTAAAACGATTTGGTTCGACTCACTGATCAAGAATCCATGGTCGAAATTCATTCTGTCCGGCCGGCCGGCCGGCCGTAGGCACGATAACTCTCGAACGGAATGAGCTAGACAGTTTAAATTTTCAGAGTAGGTTTGGGAGATAAATATCTCGGCTAAGTTCGTTATTGGGCAAAATCGGACAGATGGTTTCGGAGTAACAAAAAAAAAATTTTTTCACAAAACAAATTCCGAATTAAATTTTTTTCAATAAGCAGTTTTACCATAAAAATCCAATGATATCATTTTTAACTCTAACAAGCTAATACTTTCGGAGATATGATTTTTCAAAATTTCAATAATAAATCGTATTTCTACGTTTTCACAGAATGATATAATTATTCTATGTATAAATTGTCATAATGTCAACTTATTTGCCTGAGACATGACATTATCTAATCAATCGAATAATTATGAGAATAAAGTGTATTCTGAAATGTGAGCGAAATGAGAAAAATCTCATGTGTTTGCTCCGAAATTGGTTTTTCTCAGAAAAGTCTTACATTTCGGAACGGAACATGAAGTAAGAGATCTGAGAGAAGTGAGACTGCTTTTCATCCATAGACATAGAATGCTCAGTTCTCTCTCTTTATGACGGGACTGACGGAAGGGAATATTATAACTTCAAACATATTGGGGTTGAAATACTCGTATTTTGGCGATACAACGGGGACCTCACCCAAAAATGTTTGAAAATAATATATTAGCATAAAGCATAATTCTGTAGTTCGAGAGAGGAGAAAATTTGCTGAACGTAGATCAGGAAATCTTTGATCGATTACAAGGTAATTTTTCATTATTACTTCTCTTCTTTCATACATGTTTTATGGAATATCTACTATTTGTGGGTACTTTAAACCCGTTTTGGGCAATTGTCATACGAAACTTGTTTTTTTGGCGCTCTAGTTCCTCGGAACAGAGTGCTTATCAATTTGCCCAAATGTCTGTAATTTTGGATTTTTTGGCTGAAAATGGTCTCAAACGATTTGGTTGGACTCACTGATCAAGAATCCGAGGTCGAAATCGATTCTGTCCGGCCAGCCGGCCGGCCATAGGCACGATAACTCTCGAACGAAAGAAGTTAGAGGATTAAAATTTGCAGGGTGGGTTTGGAGCGTAAATATCTCGGACGAGTTCGTTAATGGGCAAAATCCATCAAGCGGTTTCGGAGTTATGGCCGATTTTAGTAAAAACATTTTTTATGAATATATCTGAAACCGACCACTCAATCTATCTGAAATTTAGCATCAAATTGTAGAATCATGTGTCGCAATCCTCTGTATCGAGGTCAATAGAAGAAGTGAGCATTGCTCTGAATGAACCCCAAGTTTTCAATAGATGGGTTCATTTACCAAGAAATATTGAAGAACTCAATATAGTAAGAACGGGGTATGTATTCATTTAAATTCCAAATATTTTTGTGATAACCATGATTGTTTGTCTGAGTAACTAATGATAATAATCTTTCAGATTCTATGAAAAATCTAATTTTCCCGGAGTTGTTGGCTGTGTAGATTGTACACATGTAGCCATTTTTCCACTGAAGATTGAAGATGACCAAAGACCAGAGCATGTTTATGTAAATCTTTTCTGGTTAGTATATGTACATACTTGAAAAACTCAATACTCTATATTTTGACTTTCATTATTATTATTTTCAGATATGTGATAGTACGTTGGAGGATAACAAATGTGAATGCCCGATACCCAGAGAGCACACACGATGCATTCATTTGGACTAATTCCAATATTTTAAATGTACTCACAAACTTACATGACGGAGGACATAGAAATTATTATCTTTTGGGTAAAAAAATATTCATTGGATTAAAATTCCTTATATATTTAATACATTTTTTTTTCTATTAGGTGATTCCGGATATCCGCTCAGACCGTGGCTTTTGACACCACTGGAAGCTGAACCTATCAGGAATACCCCTGAATTTAACTACAATATGGCGCATAAGAAAACTAGAGGTTTAATTGAGAGATGCAATGGTATTCTTAAGATGAGATTTAGGTGTCTCCTCAAGCATCCATCATTACATTATAAACCTGCTGTAGCATGTAGAATAATTAATGCCTGTGTTGTTATTCACAATATGTACATCGAATATAATACTCCAATGCCAGATGTGGAGGACGGTATTGACTTGGGAATAATTTTTACCGAAAATTATGATAATAACGTCCGAAATACAGTAGCTAGAGTGAATCCCCGACTTGCTGCACTAACTTAATTAATACCATTTATAGGAATACCTAGACTGGATTGTTATGATCTCATTTAAATTCACATATCTAAATATTTTAATATGAATAAAACTCAAAATAATTAAATGTCTTTCTTTCGCTGCCCATTGTTTTTACCAAATGTTTTGATTTTGAGAGTAGATAAAAATGCAATCAGTATAATTATGATGATGACTCAAGGTCAGAGCTATATAAGATGACGGATTGAAGAAAATAGATATTATCATTTGTAAAAATACCTATTGAATTAATTATTTCGAAAAAAACTTTATTGTGTTTCAGGTGATAATAGAAATTGTAATCATTAAAGGATACTATGAGAGGTATATTCATTATTAAATGGAGATTTGCGTTAAGTGTCTGACGAAGAAGTCTGATATACACTCCGAAACATTACGATATAATTCTTTCATCGTTTATGTTGTTTAGTTATTGTTTGTTAGGCAACATTGTTCGATTGATTGTTTCTGACAAATCTGTGTTTTTTTACGCAGAAGCAAAATAATACATTTTTTATTTCATAGATATTTTTACGAGTTTGGGAGAGAAAACCCAGAAAGAAACCATTTAATAATAGAGATTGCCTTTGTTCATTTGGAATAACTTTATTAACTATCATTAATATTATTTAGGATCCACTAGGAAATATTGTTTTATTTTTCGCTATCTGCTCGAGAGCTGAAGCTGCCTTTTCCTTCACAGCTGCAGATCTCTTCTTGGCTGTTGCCATCCTCTTAAGCATTTGAAGTTTGTTCCGATAGTAATCAGCCTTCAACTGTTTTTTTGCTGTAAAGTTATTCTAAATGTATCTGCTGTATATTGATGATTAGTGATTTTCTTGGTAATTTTGCCTTTGTAGCACTATTGCTACACGAAGTCAACCACCTCCACAACTATTCAGCATGTTGGTTATTTCACACCAGAGTGTTGGAGCATCCTTCATAGTGAAATTGTTGGAAAATTTTCTCCATAATAACAAATTATAATATCACAATACCAAACTAATAGCACACTACAACGAACCAAATAAAAAAACCTAGCTAGCCGAACATTCAAAACTCGCGCTAGGACTGTCAACTGTTAAATTTACCACCCTTTTGAACTACCATTCCCATTATTTGCAATGTTGCCAGGTATATTTGAAGCTGCGAATGATACCGTTCGCATGGGATTGCGAAGGGTTGTCAAGAATACCATTTTTCAAACGTATGCGCAAATCGACCATTCGCAGCCATGCGTATGCGTGTATAGTTGCGAATGATATCAAATGATATCACTAGAAAATATTAAAGACTTTAGGTATGAAGGGACTTAAAGAAAACAAATAAATTGTTCTGATTCATACAATAGGTTCTATTAAGTTTTTAAAAAACGAAGCTAAGCGGTCGCACTCTGTATATCCAAGTAGACATAGAAATATGGATCATGCGGAGTAATATAAATAAGTGGAAAAGTTTAACGGGTAATTCCGCAAAAGAAGCAGATTAAAAATAATTCTGCTGGTACCTGCCGACACGTGTTTCTGCTAGTTGGCTTCTTCAGGACAGGGCAACCAAGAAACCAAGAAAGATGGAAATAAAAGTGAAAATAGGTGACCTGGTGTGGTGTCACCTATTTTCACTTTTATTTCCATCTTTCTTGGTTTCTTGGTTGCCCTGTCCTGAAGAAGCCAACTAGCAGAAACACGTGTCGGCAGGTACCAGCAGAATTATT
This sequence comes from Halyzia sedecimguttata, assembly GCA_937662695.2. Classification (NCBI taxonomy): domain Eukaryota; kingdom Metazoa; phylum Arthropoda; class Insecta; order Coleoptera; family Coccinellidae; genus Halyzia; species Halyzia sedecimguttata. The sequence goes on from OW569418.2 coordinate 47,945,621, forward strand.
TTTAATCTGCTTCTTTTGCGGAATTACCCGTTAAACTTTTCCACTTATTTATATTACTCCGCATGATCCATATTTCTATGATTCATATCCTCGGGTTGAGGTCGCATCGCACAGGTAGCTTATGCTTCCTCCGTGCCGATGCCATAGCTTACCTCCGAAATGGAGGTCCTAGAGCTGAAGGCACAATTGGTTGCTCGCTCCTGGTGTGGTGTCACCTATTTTCCCTTTTATTTCCATCTTTCTTGGTTTCTTGGTTGCCCTGTCCTGAAGAAGCCAACTAGCAGAAACACGTGTCGGCAGGTACCAGCAGAATTATTTTTAATCTGCTTCTTTTGCGGAATTACCCGTTAAACTTTTCCACTTATTTATATTACTCCGTATGATCCATATTTCTATGATTCATATCCTCGGGTTGAGGTCGCATCGCACAGGTAGCTTATGCTTCCTCCGTGCCGATGCCATAGCTTACCTCCGAAATGGAGGTCCTAGAGCTGAAGGCACAATTGGTTGCTCGCTCCTGGTGTGGTGTCACCTATTTTCCCTTTTATTTCCATCTTTCTTGGTTTCTTGGTTGCCCTGTCCTGAAGAAGCCAACTAGCAGAAACACGTGTCGGCAGGTACCAGCAGAATTATTTTTAATCTGCTTCTTTTGCGGAATTACCCGTTAAACTTTTCCACTTATCCAAGTAGACGTTCACCATAAAAGAAAAATTCAAAAAATATAATAATTATTAAGACGTCCATAAAATGATCGTTAAAAAGATTGAACACCAAATTGTTGAGAAATTTTTTGACAAGTAGGTAGTCGTTAAAATATTATTTGGAGTTCCCCCTATTTTCTTTAGCTCTTGAACCTTGAAGTGGGCTAATTAGTTCACATGGGAACAGACACAACAACGTCCATCTTAACAATGTAAACTGACATCCATAAATACTGCAAGTGTTGATCAATTTACATGAAGTTTATACAGAACGTGTATTTAATTAAACTTGAGAAATTATCACATTTTCAAACTTTCCAAATCTTTTAAAATAACAAAGTTAATCTAATATTACTCCAACTATCCGAGACTGCTCAATATCAAGCAAATTATGGTATCCTGAGGCATGTCTTTTAAAGCTTCTTCAATTCGTTCACGAAGATACTAGGAAATTTGGAGATACTTACACACTCAGTATTCGATTATATCTCAGTCGTGTTCAATTGGTGAAATGTCTGTGGAGTGAGGCCACGTAAGGTCAAATAATTTTTCTATAAACCCTAGTAACCCTCGCTACATAAGCACATAAGCTGATTTGTTGAAAAAGGGGTTTTAAAACTTCCAACCAAGTATTTCTAACCGATCTTGTTGTGGAAAATCTGCTTAAAAAAGTCGCAAACCTCAAATGGTGATATTTCCGTGTTTATATTCCTCAAGATCGTCTATATCTGGAGTCTGCACCTACTTATGTACTTATGTACTTATGCACTTACTTATTACTTATGTGTGACTGAAAGGACCATCATATCCAATATTTTATCCTTCTTTATTCAATGGTTTATTATACAGGGTGTCCGGAAATGATGAGCGAAAAATTCAGGGGTGATATCTAGACCAAAAATTAATGGTACTTCTTCCTATAAATTTGTTTCGAAAATTGATTATTAACGAAGTTACAGGGTGTTGAAGTTTAATTTTATCCACAGTTTATTTGCTCTACGTTTTATGGAAGGAATATTCCATAGAGATTTCGTATTCATCGCATGCGGGTAATGCTATTTTGCGTTTTCTCGAAAAGGGTTAGATTTATCGAAACAAAAGATGTATACTTTTTTTGTGTATAAAAGTCTAGAGAATGAAAATAATTGGTCAAAATTTGCATACAGTGTAGCACAAAAAAGTTGGGACCATTCAAACAAAAGTATAGGCTCGTATGTGGCGCCCTCTACAAAATGGGAAAAAATTATTTGCAAATTCGTTTTGCTCATCCCGTGAAAGCCACAAATACGAAATTTCGTCGAAATATTATCAACGTGGCAGAACGTAGAGCAAAAAAACTGTGAATAAAATTTAACTTCTACACCCTGTAACTTCGTTAATAATAATTTTCGAAAAAATGTTATAGGAAGAGGTAGCATTTATTTTTGGTCTAGAAATCGCCCCTGAATTTTTTGCTCATCATTTCCTAGCAACCTGTATACATACGGTAAAAATGCAAATGTTTAAAGATGTCTAGATCAAGTTAATATAACATAAAAGCAATTAGGTTTTGATATATCCTGCGTAAAAATTGGACGAAAACTTCACATATACATTATTCCGGAAAGGCTTTGTTTTCGAAATACAGCCTGTTGAAGCGAATTCCCTGACGATATGACGAAAACAATGCCATCCTACGGTCATGAGACTGTGGTATAGGTACATTTTTATTGGCGCTCTTGTTCCTCGGAACATAGTGCTCATCAATTTGCCCAAATGTCTGTAATTTTCTAATTTTAACCGTTAACACGATAACTCTCGACGAAAGGAGTTAGAGGATTGACATTTATAGGGTAGGTTTGGAGCGTAAATATCTCGGACGAGTTCGTTAACGGGCGAAATCCACCAAGCGGTTTCAGAATTATGGCCGTTTTTAGTAAAAATATTTTTTATCAATATTTTCGAAACCAATCACTCGATCTAACTGAAATTTAGCATTAAATTGTATAATAATGACCCTTATATGCATGCGTATTGATCGGGTTGCCGTAAAGTGTCAAAAATAAATTTTGAAAATTTTTAAATTTTGTTTCTACAATAACTCTTGAACAGATGGAGTTAGGCAGATGAAGGGAAAGTAGGTTAGGCAATAAATGTCTCGGGTGATTTCGTTATTGGATAGAATCGGCATGATGGTTTCGGAGTAACGAAGAAAAATTTTTTTTTTACATTACAAATTTCAAATTAAATTTTTTTCAATATGCAGTTTCATCATAATAATCCATTGTTATCAATTTCAACTTTAACAAGTTAATACTTTCGGAGATATGATTTTTCAAAATTTCAATAATACATCGTAGTTCTATGTATTCACAAAATGTGAACACAGAATCTGTCTGTGTTCACTGTTCATAAATGTGAACTTATCTAGATTAGAGACTTGTCAATTTGTAGTTTGAAAATATTTTCTGTTGGAAAACAAGTATCCGATTCTTGAATATGTGAATATATTCAAGACTGTTTTGAAACCGAGAATTAATTGACTGATTACATATTGAATAATGTATGCATAGATATTGGGGATGATGTTTCAGAAGATTTAGAATTGGATCATTTTAATGATGTAGTTTATGAAGGCAATAGGAAAGAAGAAGAAAGAAGGAATGGAATCATCAAAAGAACTTACTGTTCGTTGACCACTGAAGTTAATATTACCTTTTACTTCCTTAAGTTGTGAGACATGTTCCTACATACAGTATTTTCATAATGTTGCTAGCAAAAAATGCTGAAATATGAATCTAAATTTGTGTATCAATCATTTTTTCTTGAGTTAAGGTTCATAATACAAAAAGAAATTGTAAGTGGTATGAACTATTAAATTTTAAATTATGGAAAGAGGATAGTATTGTATTAATATATTTTGAACTATTAAAATAATTTGTTGTCAGCCTCTACCTACTCAAATGTCAGGAATAAATGGACAATCTGCTATGATTGTCTCCAGCCTCGCTCTAGACATTTCGGTGATATTTTCCTTAGTTATTTCGAGTTGTGAAAACTATATGCACCGAGTGTAAGTTGCAACAACCTATTCCACGAGGTTGAATCATTGCAGATTGCTCATTTAATCTTGATAAATAAATTTAATGACAATTTTTGAAGCATTAAAGCATTGCAGATTGCTCTTTTTTTCAATGATAATTTTTTTTTATTTTTATTCATTCAATAAAAATAAAAAAAAAATTATCATTGAAAAAAAGAGCAATCTGCAATGCTGATGTCTGATGCCCCATGGTATGTGTCAAACAAAACTCTGCACAACGATCTAAACGTACCCTACGTAACAGAGGTAATAAAACATTTCTCTACAAAATACGAGACACGCACTAACGATCACGAAAACCCTCTCATCAATGAATTATAGCACACCAACTATCCAAGACGACTCAAGAGAACCTGGCCAGAAGATCTGAGTAGATGAAACGCAGTAATCCGTCGCTGGACGGTACCTGTCTCAAGTCTTTTACTTACATTAAATTTACTTATTACTTATTGAGTAGATTGTAAATTTGCATTGAATGAAGAAATAAAAATAAAATGATAATTTTTGAAGCATTTTTTTCAAACGAGACTTTTTTTTAAATTTAATTTTTTTCATGATGCAGTTCTATCATAAGAATCCATTGATATAATTCCCAACTCTGAGAAACCAATGCTTTCGGAGATATAATTTGTCTGTTTGAACAAGAGCGCCGAAAAGCTCCTGTCCACAGGGCTTGAACGAATTTTTTAGAAATGTGCCGTCCACAAGATTTTGTATTCAAATACAGAAAATGTTCCAAAAAATATGGAGCATTTTGCTAATACCTTCCCTCCCGTTATTATTATTCGAGAAAAGCACTGACTTGAAGTCAGGACCTTTTGCCCACATGTTCTATATGGTCTATTCTCGCCTCACAAACCCTCACGAAATACTTTATGAATCAGTGAATCTTTATTTTCACAATAATTGCTAAAATACAAAGCCGATCGAGTTGAAATCCGATACTCGATTGTGGACTGGCGGCTAGAAGATTTGTGAGGAATTTCAGCACATATTAGTTAAACGAAATTTCAGATGAATTTGCTAGTTATCAAGTTTCAATTCGATCGGATCTGTATTTTTTTTGAGTTATCGAGGAAATAATATTTCAGATGGGTATAACTCCGAAACCGTTTGGCAGATTATGCCCATTAACGAACTTAACTGTCACATTTGAATCCGCAACATATTCTGAAAATTGCAGGTCCTTATCTCTTTCCGTTTGAAAGTTATCGTGGCAACGGCCACCCATCAAGCTACTGAACTCAACCAAGACTGCTCGGATCTTCAACAAAATCCGATCGTGTACAAATTTGGAACTTGACTATAAAGTTAGATTTTGAAGGTTATCGTAAAATTTCAGCTCTACCGGACGGATAGTTTCTAAGATACAGATTTTTTTTTAATTTCTAGTAATACGGTCCTCACAAAATTTCGAAAACATTTGAGCGTCGGCATTCTACAACTAATTGCCATGTTTGAATTGAATGGGGTCTGTATTTTTTGAGTCAGTGACGAAATAACAACAAAATTTCGTTGCGCCTTACTACAAGGAAGACTCATTGCACAGACGCTCTACTGCATCGAACTTTACTGCATCGACGAAGCAATCCATCGAAAAACCGCCCACTAGCTAGTTAGTGTTATGTGCTTTCTCCTGATTTGCCGAACGTGAAAACTCCTTTATCGATCGTCTTCGTCGGTAGTTTCGCTGGATGAGAGGTAATTTGTTTCAAAGAGTGTACGTCAACAGACCGTAATCGGTCTAACCTAAAATTTGAAAGGTGCAGAAATTTGTCAAGAAGAAAACATCCTTATGTGATATTGCTAATGAAACTATCACGATCTATTTATTGGAAGTATTATAAAAGATACTTTCGCACATGGCCAGTGAACCTATTTTGATGTTGTGTGTTGCCTAAAGGCCTGGTTTCGCTAGTGCGTCGGCTGCATGCAGTGACTGCAGAAAGTTGCTGCACCGTCTTTCGAATAGACTGCTACTTCGGAACTACGAAGAAGTGGTTTCGCTTCGGCGTCCGACGCAACAGCACTGCAACAGCCAAACGGCTGACTGCTTGGGGTACCAGTCTGTGCGACGTCGCTGCAGCGAAAACAAGAGAAAATAAGTGTCGATAAATTCAAAAGGGACGAAGATATTAATCTCATTGAATTAGTTTCGCAAAATAGATGCATATATGATGCATCTCATGATAATTATAAAACTAATAATGTTAAAGATCTTCTTTTTTTAGTACCGTGCAGATTCTTGCGTAGGCGTTCATCCTCATCTATTCCCATCATATGTTTCTATTGAATGCAGCATTCTGCAATGTTTGGAAGTCCTTTATCCCCGTGCATTGAAGGATATTTCTAAGACATGATAACTTTCTTCTGTCCATTCCTCTTCTTCCTCCCTCAATTTTACTCTGGAGAATGAGACGTTGAAAGTGGTAGCGTTCTCCACGCAGTATGTGTCCGAGGTATGTTAAAGATAACATATGGAAAATGATCGCGACAGAAATGAAGAGAAAACAGTTGAAATGAAGTTATATATATTATATGAATATAAAATTGTACAAAACTGTTCATATTAGCATAGGAAATAAAAATTTTTTAAAATATTATTATTATTATTATATAATAATAATAATAATAATATTTTAAAAATTTTTTATTTCCTATGCTAATATGAACAGTTTTGTACAATTTTATATTCATATATATATATTCATATATATAATAATAATAATAATAATATTTTAAAAATTTTTTATTTCCTATGCTAATATGAACAGTTTTGTACAATTTTATATTCATAATTTCGAGCTCTACGTTCTTGTTGGAGTTTTTCTTAATTATCTAGAAGATGTCTCGTTATGAGGTTATTGAAGATACCTTCCTCTTCCCTGTTTTTATACATTAAATGCACAGGTCACCATTTTTAATTTTTTTGCTTCAGATATTTCAAAATCAATTCATTCTCTGCTCTTCTTCCAAAATATGGAGCGCAAGTACATACTCCATTGCTAACCAATTTTCACTGACGACTCACAGAACACAAATAATAATGCCGGCTGCAGTAATTCCGCTGCACCTAATGAAACCACTCCGACGACGCAGCGGACGCAAGCATTCGCTGCACGCAGTCACTGCATGAATACGACGCACTAGCGAAACCAGGCCTTAACACACAGCTCTGTAAGGGGCTAATGAAAACTGAAGGTTGGAGTCCGGTTTTCATGCAAACATACCTAAGGTATGATAATATATATCATACGAATATCCGGATTGAATTCAACGCTCAAAGGTTTTGATGTATTAGAAATTATGAAATTTGAAATTGAGTTCATTTGAAGCTCCAATTTCTACGTAATTTCAGTTCTAGAAATATGAATTATTAAATGCATATTATTATTGAATATTGAATATAAATTGAAAATTTCACTTATTGCGTCGAAAATGTAGTATCTGGCCAGTGACCGATTTTCTTCATACTTGTTTCTGAGATGCATTTTGGCATAACAAATCGATCCCTGTTTGTTTTAATTTCAGGAACCTCCGCGTTCCGGAGGTATAAAATTGTGAAAATTTCACTTACTGAGTCGAAATTTTATTATCCGGGCAACGTTCTAAGAACGGCTGATGTTAGCCAAAATAATGTAACCTTTTGTCTCTTATAAAGATTATAATAGATGAATGCGAAGAAAATCTGGCAAGATACTTAAGTATCCATGGAGTTAGTCAAATTTTCAATTTTCACAATTTTATATCTCCGGAACGCGGAGGTTCCTTAAATTAAAACGAACAGGGACAGATTTGTTATGCCGAAATGCATCTCTGAAACAAGTATGAGGAAAATCGGTCACTGGCCAGATAGTAGATACTACATTTTCGACGCAATAAGTGAAATTTTCAATTTATATTCAATATTCAATAATATATATATATATATATATATATATATATATATATATATATGCATTTAATAATTCATATTTCTAGAACTGAAATTACGTAGAAATTGTAGCTTCAAATGAACTCAATTTCAAATTTCATAATTTCAAATACATCAAAACCTTTGAGCGTTGAATTCAATCCGGATATTCATATGATATATATAATCATACCTTAGGTATGTTTGCATGAATACCGGACTCCAACCTTCAGTTTTCATTAGCCCCTTACAGCTGTGTGTTAGGCAACACACAACATCAAAATAGGTTCACTGGCCATGTGCGAAAGTTTTACCTACCATGGTATCTTTTATAATACTTCCAATAAATAGATCGTGATATTTTCATTAGCAATATCACATAAGGATGTTTTCTTCTTGACAAATTTCTGCACCTTTCAAATTTTAGGTTAGACCGATTACGGTCTGTTGACGTACACTCTTTGAAACAAATTACCTCTCATCCAGCGAAACTACCGACGAAGACGATCGATAAAGGGGTTTTCACGATCGGCCAATCAGGAGAAAGCACGAACACTAACTAGAAAGTGGGCGGTTTTACGATAGATTGCTTCGTCGATGCAGTAAAGTTCGATGCAGTAGAGCGTCTATGCATTAGGTTTTCGATGTGGTGCACCCTACTCCAAAATTTCAGATGGGTATTACTCCAAAACCGTTTGGTCGATTATTCTATTAACGATTTGAAGATTTGAAGGATCTCGCAAAATTCTCAGGAAAATCCGACGGATAGTTTCTCAATAATTAATTCCTCACGGAATTTCGCAGGAATTTGCGCGTCGGCATTCAACAACTAATTACCAAGTTTGAATTCGAAATGACGCGTATTTTTTGAGTTATTGAGGTAACAATATTTAAGATGGGTATAACTCCGAAACCGCTCGACCGATTATGCCCATTAACTAACTCAAACGTCGCATTTATATGTGCAACCTACCCTGAAAATTACAATTCGCTATCTGCTTCCATTCGAAAGTTATCGATGCAACGGACGGCCTTCGTTTAAGCAAAATGATAGCAGGCTCTTCCCTAGAACATGCGTGCAAAAATGAAGTTCGTTCAAGTATAAATCAGGAAGTTTGGCATAATTCAGTTTAAATTAATTTAGTTAATCCTAAGGAATGTTCCAGATACCAAATTTGAGCCTATAAAAATTAAACACCTGTTTTATCTCTCTTTGGGGCAATGTTGGGTAGATCTTATCGCTTATACTTTATGCTATGAAACCAGTTTCCGTAATAGATGTTGAAATGAAATACGATCAAATTAACTGCCAATAATGGGAACAAAAATGAATATGCGGATGAGAAAAATTAACGACCTCCTTTAGTGTACTGACGAGCTGAGCGAAGATGATAGTTTCAAAGGAAGGATAGAACGGGGCCGTAGCTAGGGGGGGGCATAATGGGGCAATGCCCTACCTTTAATTTCCAATGCCCTACCTTAAAAATGGGTTCAAGCCCTGTGGACAGGAGCTTTCTGGCGCTCTAGTTCAAACAGACAAATTATATCTCCAAAAGTATTGGTTTCTCAGAGTTGGGAATTATATCAATGTATTCATATGATAGAACTGCATCCTAAAGGAAATTCAATTCAAATAATAGTTTATTTATCAAGATTAAATGAGCAATCATGAGAATGAGAACTGCACCATGGAAGAAATCAAATTAAATCTGGCCAATTTTACCCAATAACGAACTTAACCGAGATATTCATCTCCCTAAACTACTCTGAAAATTTCAACTACCTACCTCATTCCGTTCGAGAGTTATATCTATGTCTATGGATGAAAAGCAGTCTCACTACTCTCAGATCTCTTACTTCATGTTCAGTTCCGAAATGTAAGAATTTTCTGAGAAAAACTAATTTCGGAGCAAACAACTGAGATTTTTCTCACTTCGCTCACAATTCTTCGATTGATTAGGTAATGTCTCAGGAACATCATTTGACATTATGACAATTCATAGAATAATATCATTCTGTGACAACGTTGAAATACGATTTATTATTGAAATTTTGAAAAATCATATCTCCGAAAGTATTAGCTTGTTAGAGTTGAAAATGATATGAATGTATTCTTATGATAAAACTTCTTATTAAAAAAAATTAATTTGGAATTTGTTTCGTAAAAAAAAAAATGTTTTTATTGTTACTCCGAAACCATCTGTCCGATTTTGCCCAATAACGAACTTAGCCGAGATATTTATCCCCCAAACCTACTCTGAAAATTTCACCTCTCTGGCTCATTCCGTTCGAGAGTTATCGTGCCTACGGCCGGCCGGACAGAATGAATTTCGACCACGGATTCTTGATCAGTGAGTCGAACCAAATCGTTTAAGACCATTTTCATCGAAATATTCGAAAATTACAGACATTTGGGCAAATTGATAAGCACTGAGGAACTAGATCGCCAAAAAATAGTAACAATTTAAATAATATGCTTAGGAAAATGTGTTTCCATAATAGGACGTGAGGAAAAAAATTATTACTCGCAAAGCAATTCCGAATTAACCACACGCTACATTTTCAGAAGCACCTCATGTACTAATTCCTACCCTGAAAATTGCAAGTCCCTATCTCCTCTCCTTCGAATGTTATCGAGGCAACGGTCACCCATCCAGCTACTGAACTCACACAAGGCTGCTCGGATCTCCAACAATATAGATCCGATCATGTTCAAACTTGGAACTTTGCAGTAGAGTTAGGTTCTGAGGCTCTCAAAAAATTTCAGCGATGTCGGACGAATAGTTTTTGATATATAGAATTGTTTTCAATGATTTTTTAAAAATGTTGTTGTGATACGATCCTCACGAAATTTCGCAAAAATTTTTGCGCTGGCATTCTACAACTGAGAACCATGTGTGAATTGGATCGCTTTTGTATAGATGGGTATGACTCCAAAACCGTTTGGCCAATTATGCCTATGAACAAATCTCAAATGTCCCATTTAGATGCACAACCTAACCCGAAAGTTTCAAGTCGCTATCTCTTTCTGTTCTCAGTTTATCCTGACATAAATAATATTTTTTAATATATTTTTTTAAATTTTTTAGTGATACGATTCTCACAAAATTTCACAAGCGTCCGTAGGTTTGTATTCTACAACTACTCACCAAGTTTCTAATCGATCGGATTTGTATTGGTTGAAAACAAAATTATTACTCGGAAACCATTGGGCCGATTATGCCCATTAACGAACTTGTCCGTCGTATTGGGATGCGCCACCTATACTGAAAATTTCAAGTCGCTATCTCTTTCCGCTCTCAAGTTACCAACGGACGGCCAGCCGGCCGGACAGAATCAAATTTGAACTCGAATTCTTCATCAGGGAGTCGAACCCAATCGTTTCAGACCATTTTCAGCAAAAAATTCGAAAATTACAGACATTTGGGCAAAATGATAACGCGATGTTCCCCAGAAAATACGCGCAAAAATAAGATTATCGTTAAGTGTCTGACGAAAGAGTCTGCTATAGACTCCGAAACGTTACGAAATAGTTGTTTCATCGTTGTTGTTTTCGTTATTGTTTGTTAGGCAACCTGGTTCAATTGATTGCTTCTGACAACTATTTTGTGTTTCTTACGCAGAAGCATTTCACAAAATTATTTTTTATTTATTTTATGGATAGGTATTTTCCGAGTTTAGGAGAGAAAACCCAGAAAGAAACCATTTAATAATGAATATACCTCCCACAGTCTCATTTAATTATTATGGTATTTCTGGCCTTTGAAAAGAGAAGAACTGATTCAGTTGATCTGAATGAAGTCCTTCGCATATTTAATAATATGGCAAATCGAATTAAGGGGTTTTGAGGAAGATTTTTATCAACGTTATAATAATCACAATATGTTAAAAGGAATAAAATAAACCTGAAGAAATAAGTATTTTAATATTAACTACCTATTTCACTCAAAAGTAGGTACGATGAAAATTGATTCTTCAGATCACATCAAGTACATTTTTTTACTTCTGCCCTACCTGTAACCTCCATTGCCCTACCTTAAATTCATCTCTAGCTACGGCCCTGGGATAGAATGACTGAGACAAAAAATTCCAAGATAGTGGAAGTTGTTATAAGAAAAGTTTGTATTAAAGAAAAATATTTGTAGGTACCTATACAGCGTGCCAAAAAAGTAACGTAACTCGTCAATAAATCTTGTACGAAGAATTATTAAGGAAAATCCTCGCACCCGTCGATTTTTAATTTCAAAAGAAATTTATAGTATGCTTTTTGCGCGTAGGTTCTGGGAACATCGCGTTATCATTTTGCCCAAATGTCTGTAACTTTCGAATTTTTTGACGAAAATGGTATCAAACGATTTAGTTCGACTCCCCAATGAAGAATTCGAGGTCAAATTTGATTCTGTCCGGCCGGCCGTCCGGCCGTTGCCACGATAAATTGAGAACGAAAAGAGCTAGCGACTTGAATTTTTCAAGGTGGGTGGCGCATCCCAATACGACGGACAAGTTCGTTAATAGGCATAATCGGCCCAGTGGTTTCCGAGTAATAATTTTGTTTTCAACCAATATGAATCCGATCGAATTGAAACTTGGTGAGTAGTTGTAGAATATGAACCTAAGCACGTTTGTGAAATTTTGTGCGAATCGTATGGCTAGAAAATTTAAAAAAAATTATTTAAAAATATTCTTGTGTCACGATAACTTGAGAACGGAAAGAGATAGCGGCTTGAAGTTTTCAGGTTAGGATGTGCACCAGAACGCGACATTTCAGTTGGTTTATGAGCATAATCGGCCAAACGGTTTTAGAGTTTTAGCCATCTGAAATTTGGTTGTTTTTTGTTCCTCATTAACTCGAAAAATACTAAACCGATTGAATTGAAACATGGTAATTAGTTGTAGAATGCCAACGCAAAAATTCTTGCAAAATTTCGTGAGGATAGTATTTGTAAAAAATTCCAAAAAAATCATTGAAAATTGAAAAAAAGAATTCTATACAGGGTGAGTCTTTGACCACTGCATTAATTTTAACCAAAGATTCCTCTCATCAAATGAAACACTTTTTTCATTTAACATTTTTCCAAATTCAGCTCAGGTAAAAAGATACAGGCTGTTGAAATTTTGAAAAAAAATCAGTTTTTATTTTGTAGCTTTGACATCCTTTTTTCGAATAAAATGAATGTTGGCGTAAAGTTTCCTATAACTATGATACATATTTTTCAAATATTAGTTATTTTCTACTTCTACTGGTTTTCTAGTTATGGACTTGTGGATTCATAAAACTAAACGAAATTAGCATAAAGAAAGCATATAAAGTTTTTCTTGAGTAATTTCAAGAATACTCCATCGTTTTAGAACATTATATTATTCTTCATCATTTCTCCTTAAACGCACCGTTTTCGAGATATTCTTCATTGAATGTTTTAAAATGGTAAACTCCAGAAATTTCACTACTTTTATGGATCCGTCCCTGAGCGTTGGAATCCCGAATCAAGCTGTAAACCACGTTACCATGCCTTATTCTCGTCCGCCAACAATGTCATAGATAATTTATATGCGGGAGTGTATTAGCACATTGTGAAATCTTTAAACGCTTGTATCTTTTTACCTGAGCCGAATCTGGAAAAATGGTAAATGAAAAAAGTGTTTCATTTGATGAGAGGAATCTTTGGTTAAAATTAATGCAGTGGTCAAAGACTCACCCTGTATATCAGTAACTATTCGTTTGAAATTGCTGAAATTTTGGAAGAGCCTTATTCATAACCTATAAGTCTACTGCCAAGTTTCAAGTTTTAACACGATCGGTTAAATATTGTTGGAGATTCGAGCATTCTTGTGTGAATTCAGTAGATGGGTGACCGTTGCCTCGATAAATTTCGAACGAAAGGAGATAGGGACTTGCAATTTTCAGGGTAGGTTGCGTATCTGAAAGGGAGAGTTGAGTTCGTTTTTGGACATAATCGGTTAAACGGTTTCCGAGTTATACCCAACTGGAATATTATTTCCTTGATAACTCAAAAAATAAATATTCGATCGAATTGAAGCTTGCTAACTAGTATTAGAAAATCATCATAATGACGTGTTTAAAATTTTGTAAGAACCGTACGTACCCTAGAAAATTTGAAAAAAAAGACGAAAAAAAAAGTGGACTGGATATAAACAGCTATACATAGTTATGGCGAGTATATCTATACTCTTGTACACTAAAAAAATTGCGTCGTTTTTAATATGCTTCGGGAACTTTTCGGAAACAATGCTACCAGATGCATCTTCTACTATCATCGGAAGTGTAAGGAGAATAAGAAATTAGGGGAGCTGCTGTAGGGATCTACCTCATCCGCAGCCACTTCTCGTTTCTATCGGTAGATGGCGGAATCGTCAACGCAGTACCGGGGAGAAGGACCAGATTGGAAATAGCCTGCAACGTACCTATCTCTCTATTCGAAACAATTCGAGTGGATCTTCGAAACCAAAGTGAAGTGTCCGGCACACATTTACAGCAGGCTCCTAGCCTAGCACGTTTGGAGGAGAATGGAGTAGATATTGAACCATATCACAGCGCCCCAGGGTGAGTAGGCTGAGAGCATACATTAATTCTTGGCAAGCACCCTCCAATCCCGAAGAAGCTGCTCGTGCTCATGCGCCACGCGTGTTTACAAATATCTTGGACGAAATTTGAATAGACTGTTCAGTCAAATTTCGATTTTGACAGGACCGAAGATATTATTTGTAAATTCTCGTGAAATATGGATTATTTGGATGTGAGATCTTACTGTTATGGACCGCTGTAAGCAGTATTTTGTGCACTTGAATCACTTTTCCTTTAAAATTCAGTGCATAATTTTTAAGGGAAAAATCAATATCAACTAAACATTACCTTTTGCGTAAGTTTTATTTCCACGATGAACAATTCCTATCAAATTGCGACAATAAGCATACAGTTCATTGTATTAAGATGTTGTAGAAGGCTCATCCATTGAAAAGAAACCGATTAGTGTATTGTATGCTAACAACTATACGACATATGATTATTCTGGAAATCATATAGCTAATCTAGGGACACAAATATAAGCTATTTACCATTTGTGAAACAAATAATTAGATTTTCCATAATCTGGTTTGAATATTGCTTTCATCCTCAATAGCTGAATTATTGCTTATTCATATATGATCCATTATATTAGCCACCGAACAGATGATTTGATCCTGCATATAATTATTATAAGAATTTCTCTAGGTATGGAATATGGTAATAATGTTATATTGTAACAAATCATTTGATAAATAATGATTTCTTATAGTTAGATATCATTTTCATTTTGTCAGATGTAATTATTTTAGGTCAACTCATTTGATATCTGCAATTATGTATTAACTCAAAATATTGAAATTAAGTTTCCAGACATTTCCACTTATCAATTTGTATTCCAAGAATATGAATATATGTTGAATGCATGAAAAAATTGGTTTTCATAGGTAACGGAAACAAAGTAATTGTAAAAATGAAAATCATTTATTTAGATACCAATATACATACATATTTTATACTTTCTACCAAGTGAATAAAAAAATTGTATACCACTCAAGCAGTAATTCAAACACAGGAAATACTTTCGAATAAAACTTATATATTAACATCCTTCTTAACTTCAAGAGAGATCAAGAATACCATTTATTTTGAAATTTACATTACATGCATCAAGCATTAGTACATCAAGCAGCATGCAATAATATTTTTTTTTGTGTTTGGCCCACCGTACCACCCCACCATATAATCATGGACGGTTCCTGAAACACTACACAGACGATAAACATATGGATCATAATTGAAAATTGAAACATGATTACTAACTTTTTCCATTGAAAAAAGTCTTATATACCACTTCTTGGTTTTTCCTCCATAGTCCTAGGTATATCATCATTTTAAAAGTTATAGTTGAATTATCATGCCATTCTAGTAGGTATAATATCAGTAACATCGTGGCCTTCATGCATATTTATATTGTTAAGCGTACTAAGCAACAAGCATTGGAAATTCTGCTACTGGAAAAATGAAAATTTGTTGTTAAAAACTCCTATTATATAATACATGCTGTCATCCAAACACCCCATGTTAAAGCATAGCTATCACCTACATGCATTGTTTAATTACTAAAAGATTGGCCAATCACCTCTCTGGGTCCCTAGAACTTTTCAAAACTATACATAAATGCATAAAAAATTACCAAAAGATTATTTACTTTCCACGTTTGCATTAACTGTACTTTTTGCATGGATAATATAATTGCTTATCAATTTTCCTTTTTCTACATCCAACATTTTCTGCACTTTTCTGATGTTCATAGAATGCATTGTAAAATTTAGAGAAACTTGCAAAATCTACTGATTTGAGATCTTCACATAATTTTTAATGCATAATCTATAAATATACAAGCTATTGGAAACACTACCAAACTTCGTACTCAATAAAAACTTGGGTACCTCACGTTTACTACTTTCATCATTAAGAACATTTAAATTAACTTTTTTTTCATTTTCCTCCAAGAAACGATCAACTTCGGATTGGTATTGGACCTTACTAGTAGAAGGTTCATCTATACATAAGTTGAAGTCATCAGAATCTCCACCTGAAACAGACCCGCTTCTCTTTTCGATCAAAGCAACTGCATGTATATGTTTGCACAAAGCTGTTTTCACAGCATATTCTGAACACTCACATTTGAATCTGTGTATGCAGATTTTACACTTCTCACAGTACGAAGCTCTACATCCCTCATCGCAAAGTTCACTATATGAAATTATGTATTATTTATCTCCTGTTGAACTTGATTCAACTTTGAATTCTAACCGAGTTACTGAGTTTGAATCTAACCGAGTTACCATATGCTCGACAACATTTTCAGCTCGATCATGTGCTTCTAGATTGACTCTATGTTGATACGAATTAGCAGATGGTCTTTCAGTTTCGATTATTTTTTTCCACATCTTGTCATTTACCAATTCTTCCAATATATCCAGCAACTTTTCCACTCTGAAAGTTCAACATACACTTTTAGTAATTAGTAAGAAAGCGACAGGAAATCCTATGTTCCTTTCATCTTTAACTAGCACTATGGTTAAATCCCAATTTTTCCTGTTAGTCCCATGAGTTCCGTCTATGCAAACGATTCTACTAAACTCTTTGAGCTTCTTCTCCATGAGATTATTCATGAAGTCCAGAGCAAAATCTTGGTTTTCCAACTCAAGGGGGTTTCACCTAAACACATGATGAATAAAATAGTAATCACACCTATTTGAGAACCACTCACCAATTTGTTTGAATAGAAACACCTGATTTTCTTCTTGGATATTCCACTCTTGAACTTTCAAAATTGTAGCGATCATGTCATCTTCATGTCGCCTTTTATCAACATTAAATTTCCTGATGAGATATGCTAAATCTCAACGAGTTAGTATATTTAATCTACTCAGTTCTGTATTCCTTGTAATTTTTGCATCTCTGAGGATTCTATCTGTAGCAACTCCATCATTCAATTTGTTGACGAGCATTTCTTGCTCACTTTTCGTCAACCGTTTAGATCTTAATTCATTCTCATGCCCCACATGTGTTTCAGTAAAGCATATGATCACTCCTGAAAATAAATAATGAGCCTTGGATAAGTAAAATAATTCAAATAACTACCAGTACTGCTGATTTTAGCTTCAATTCTTGAAGGACAGATTCCAGATATTTTGATGCTGTCCCCCCTTTTCATTCTTCTTTCAGAACAATTGCTGACAAATCCTAAATAGAATAGAACTTAATATATCATTTAGAACACATTAATAAGTAACCAACCTGTGGTATTACTCCGATTACAATTATAGTGCCGTACTCTGTTATCCATAATTAGTCTTGCAATTTTTTTCACAAACAATCAATATTTCTATTATCAAGATTCCTCCAAGCTTCAAACTCTTCAATTGTCTTGAAATCTAAGGTAGTCTCTACTATATTCAACGTATGGTATTGCTTCAAATGGTGGATCAATTCTTTTCGAATTTGAAATGGTTTGTTATTATTTTCGCAGCATATTGGGCACTTAATATGTTTTCGTAAGGTATTGGTAATAATATTGTGGAATTCTTTTAAATGCCGAGTCTTTGACGATACTCTGCCAAAATTTTTACCACACACTTGACAACTGAGTTTGTTATCGCTGAAAAGTAAATATACTTATAATCCCTTTCTATTAATTAAAAAGCAACTTACTTTTGCTACTCCGTATTCCTGGGTTTAATTATTTCACTGAAATCATAGAGAAATAGTCTATGTCTCTGACTGAAATACAACCAATCGATTCACAACCTATAATCACAGATTAATCTGTGCCACAGAACATATAATCTGTGCTATAATAAAAAATATAAATCCAACGAAACGATTGAAAGGAATTACTCTGAATAAGACAGCTCGTTGTCGATTAACAGCTGAATGGCATCAGAAATCGTATCGTATTCCAGCCAATTTCGCGCCAACACAAGGAGAGCGGAGCGCATGAGCACGAGCAGCTTCTTCGGGATTGGAGGGTGCTTGCCAAGAATTAATGTATGCTGTAGGCAGAGTTGCCAATCTGTTACAATTGTAACAGATCTGTTACTATCAAAAGTAATCTGTTACCCTGTTACTCTGAGCAGAAATCTGTTACCATTTGAAGCAAATCGGATTTTCCTTCAGACGAAATGTAATTTGTAAGTGTTTATTTTTGAATGTTCAGAATTATTTCCACAGAACACTAATAATATATTATTTCAATTTTCAATAAATGAAGTTTCAATAGCACAGAGTCAAATTCATTAATTTTTAGGTTAATAATAATTAAGTTACGTTTTTCTTGGATCTGTTACTATTTTCGATGATCATCTGTTACTCTAGTTTGAAATACTCTGGCAGCACTGGCTGTAGGCTGAGTAGTTCGAGAACTTCCGTTTGGGTCGTATCCATAGTCGACCCTCAAGATACGGTACGAAAAACGAGTTCTCCTATTGGTTGTACTGATCGTCACAACCAATAGGAGAACTCATTTTTCGTACCTTATCTTGAGGGCCCAAGGGTCGTATTCATAGTCTTATATAGTTCAATGATCTCTCAGATGTTTCTAGGCTCATTCCCTGTAGCATTTGGAGGAGACATAGACCTCTTGGCGATATCACAGCGAAGACCTAACACTCCTAACAGTATTCCCCAGGGCGAGCAGTTTGAGAACTTCTCTATGTGATATCCAGGGCCGTAGCTAGAGATGAATTTAAGGTAGGGCAATGGAGGTAATTGGTAGGGCAGAAGTAAAAAAATTTACTTGATGTGATCTGAAGAATCAATTTTCATCGTACCTACTTTTGAGTGAAATAGGTAGTTAATATTAAAATACTTATTTCTTCAGGTTTATTTTATTCCTTTTAACATATTGCGATTATTATAACGTTCATAAAAATCTTCCTCAAAACCCCTGAATCCTTCGATTTGCCATATTATTAAATATGCGAAGGACTTCATTCAGATCAACTGAATCAGTTCTTCTCTTTTCAAAGGCCAGAAATACCATAATAATTAAATGAGACTGTGGGAGGTATATTCATTATTAAATGGTTTCTTTCTGGGTTTTCTCTCCCAAACTCTGAAAATACCTATCCATAAAATAAAATAAGAATAATTTTGTGAAATGCTTCTGCGTAAGAAACACAAGATATTTGTCAGAAGCAATCAATCGAACCAGGTTGCCTAACAAACAATAACGGAAACAACAACGATGAAACAACTATTTCGTAACGTTTCGGAGTCTATATCAGACTCTTTCGTCAGACATTCAACGATAATCTTATTTTTGCGCGTATGTTCTGGGGAACATCGCGTTATCATTTTGCCCAAATGTCTGTAATTTTGGAATTTTTTGCTGAAAATGGTCTGAAACGATAGGGTTCGACTCCCTGATGAAGAATTCGAGTTCAAATTTGATTCTCTCCGGCCGGCCGGCTGTCCGTTGGTAACTTGAGAACGGAAAGAGATAGCGACTTGAAATTTTCAGTATAGGTGGCGCATCCCAATACGACGGACAAGTTCGTTAATGGGCATAATCGTCCCAATGGTTTCTGAGTAATAATTTTGTTTTCAACCAATACAAATCCGATCGAATTGAAACTTGGTGAGTAGTTGTAGAATACAAACCTACGGACGCTTGTGAAATTTTCTGAGAATCGTATCACTAAAAAATTTGAAGAAATATATTAAAAAATATTATTTATGTCAGGATAAACTGAGAACAGAAAGAGATAGCGACTTGAAACATTCGGATTAGGTTGTGCATCTAAATGGGACATTTGAGGTTTGATCATAGGTATAATTGGCCAAACGGTTTTGGAGTCATACCCATCTATACAAAAGCGATCCAATTCACACATGGTTCTCAGTTGTAGAATGCCAGCGCAAAAAATCTTGCGAAATTTCGTGAGGATCGTATCACAACAAAATTTTTAAAAAATCATTGAAAACTATTCTATATATCAAAAACTATTCGTCCGACATCGCTGAAATTTTTGGAGAGCCTCAGAACCTAACTCTACTGCCAAGTTCCAAGTTTGAACATGATCGGATCTATATTGTTGGAGATCCGAGCAGCCTTGTGTGAGTTCAGTAGCTGGATGGGTGACCGTTGCCTCGATAACATTCGAACGAGAGGAGATAGGGACTTGCAATTTTCAGGGTAGGAATTAGTACATGAGGTGCTTCTGAAAATGTAGCGTGTGGTTAATTCGGAATTGCTTTGCGAGTAATAATTTTTTTCCTCACGTCACATTATAAAAAAAACATTTTCCTTAGCGTATTATTTAAATTGTTGTTATTTTTTAAGGTAGGGCATTGGAAATTAAAGGTAGGGCATTGCCCCATTATGCCCCCCCCTAGCTACGGCCCCGGTGATATCTCCGAGATGTTACTGATGGACTTATCACAGCCCTCTATAGAGATAGCCTGGACCACAGTCTGACAACGCCGCAATTTATTGCGGTTGTATAGTGTCTTAAATTCGAAATACAATGAGATGAGATTGGTTGTTTGGTGTATGTAAGAATTTGCGGAATTGCGATTCCACCATTTCGTCAACCAGTACCACAGACAAGATATAATAACCAGTACCTGCTCAAACTACGACAGGTTGGTAGTAAACTGTCTACAGATCATTTTCACGTGAACATCGTTATCAAGACACAAAAATGGATGATGTTTACCCAGCCCGAGGTTAGTACCACAATACACAAACAAGTTTTCTTTCGTGTCGGTGGGGAATAGGAGAATCTACTGCACTTGTGTTATCCTGTACAAGTTGATCCATTACATGTTGGATTGTCCTGATCTGCTGGCCAGGTTGAATTTCCGCATCCCCCGTCTTAATAGCAGACTTGAGCAAGCAACCTCCCTAAGCCAAGGACTAACATATTGATTAAATCACCATCTTATAATGTGTCGAAAATTCAATCTTATTTGTGGAACCCTCGGCGTCTTTGAGGATACTTTTAGGACTTATAAAGTAAGGCTCATAGCATCATTGTATCTCCAGCAGATCCCTCATCAGAAGTCTAATATTGTTTTCATTTATATACTTGAATATTTTCGTTTTCTTGGGCTATATTTTTTTTTGTTTTTCATCAACTTTGAACATTTAATACATGTGTCGACATTGTCGAAATTGTTTTGGTGCAACTGTCCTGTGTTTTGAGAGATATATCGAACAAAGAATAATTATTGGCAGAAAGTGAAACAGTTATTAAAGAACATTATCTGAGCTTTAGACAGATAAAATTAGTTGAAAATGACCAGATTCAGAGTCGTCGATTTTGCTACCATTCTAAACGAATTTCTGGCCTAAAACTCAACAAATCTCCACGGTATTCCCCTGATATGGCTCTGGTATAAGTTTTTGTATTACCAAAACTAAAATTACCGCTAGAGGCACCTATTTTAAGTCAATAGAACACATAAAACAGAATATACATCTGAGAAATGTTTCAATAAATCGTTGGTGTAAGTATTTCAATTGGTATGGGGTTACTTTGAAAGCGATGGAATAAATGTGGATGTAATAAATATTATATCTTTCATTGGCCGATTCTCATCACTTTTTTGACACTGTAGTGTCATATGAAGGAATCAGATTTAAGATATCTCAGAATGTATTGAATATTAACATTAATTCCATTATATAATAAAAACAATGAATGAAGCAAATATCACCTCACTTTTAATCCTCGTATTACAGTACAAAACACCTACTCAAAGTTTCTTAAACAATATAAATCATTATCACAAAAAAAAATATCGAGAAATGTGCATTCATTTTTTCAGTGCTGTGCTGTTACTTGTTTTGTCTTGCTCTGGATTGGAAGGAATAATTTAAATTCTGCCGGCAATTCATCTTCACTGTATAACCTGGAAAAATAAACAAAGCAAGTTAAATTTCAAATGTATTGCTGCCTTGTAAAAAATGAGGAACCAACTTTTTTTAGGCTATGACTCCATGAGCAAGATCATCAATTGTTATATCAATAACTATTTAATACCTGTCTGAGAAGTAAACCCTGCGTATTCTACAGCTAGCATGAACCTGTACTCGTAATGTCTCAACATAGGTTGTTCCATATGCTCGTCTTGTAAAATCTGCTACATTAAATTGAATCTGGTTCCAACCATCGTCAAGCCTCATAGGCATTGTACAAATGAAGGGTTTGACTCGTGTGGTTGACTGATAATTACTAGCTCTAAATCTTCTTCTCACATTCTTATCGTCTAGAATCTGGTGAAATAATTAATAGTTTGATATTCCTTGCACTAATTACTAATTGTGAATCGTTAACAACTAATCATATTGTTTGATCAAAAACCAATTAGGGCATTCTTACCTGGACCTCAAACGTGAAATACTTCTTTAAATTTTTAACGATCATAACGAGATATGGCAATTTTATTCCTAAAGTCTTTTTGGGGCAGGCAGGACAAGTTATGTATGTTGTGCTCACATTGCAACCAACAATTTCTAGGACTAGGGATTGGATTTCTTCATCAGTTATCCTTTTGATATGTCCGTTTTTCACCTTCTTGTCCCATATTTGTAAGGGTTTGCTACCTATGCTATACAAAATAGATAAAAAACCACTCTGGAAAGTATTCTTGAACATGATTTTGACAACAACAAATTTTACTGTTTACATCTCGTAAATAAATTAGACAGAGTGCTGAGCACAGAACACAAATAATATGCTGAGTGACAGACACAAACCAGAGAAATAGAGGGATATTTCTCTGGCACAGACCTGATTATTAAAAGTTTTCTTTCTGGGTTATCTCTCCCAAACACTGAAAAATATCTATAAAATAAAAATTAATTATTTTGTGATTTGCTTCTGCGTAAGAATCACAAGATATTTGTCAGAAGCAATCAATTGAACAATGGTGCCTAACAAACAACAACGAAACAACATCAACCAAGAAACAACTATATCGTAACATTTCGGAGTCTATCAGATTCCTCCATCAGACGCTTAACTAAATCTTTAGAATTATTTTGTTGATAGTTATTGTGAAATTCGAGAATTTAATAATGAGTATACCTCCCACAGCCCAGATAGCACACGATATCCTATGGATATCCGTTTCAAGTCCATTTCAGGTCGGGATATCTTCGTACATAGAATGGATATCCATGAGGTATCCTTCAGCAGATATTGTGTGGATATTGAATACTGGATATCCTATGGATGTCCATAGAATATCCATTGGCGACAGTAAATGGATATCCTTTTCTCACAATGACGGATCTCCTATGGACGTCCATAAGTGCCGTGTTCCGATATTCCTGAACAGTACTGATCACTTAAATTCGACTATTGTGTATTCAAAATTCCTACATTACATTATTCACTTGTAGGCACCTGACTACATGAAGGAACCTTTCAAATATGTTTCGGGAACAATTAGATAGAAAAAGCTCATTGTTATTAGAATCTGCATGATACATTAATGTTACTATATAAGAGGTGTGTAGTATATAATTTATACCAGTGCATTACACAAAAGAATGGTAAAGGCTCCATTCTTCTGACATTTCTAGTAATCATTTTTCACAAATTTTACTCAAAAAAGTTTTAAAGTTTCCTTATTTTTTTGTATTCTTTAGTGACCGCAGATAAAAAGAAGGCTACTTAAGTATCAACATAGGATTGGCGCAGAAGGGCAAAGGAGAGGAGCTTGTACAGCGAAAAGAACGCAGAACTCTGAAGTGGATTCTTTAAAATTTTCAAATAAGTATACTTTTTTGTGTTGTGTTCATTGGTTAGAATCTTATTTTTCAGTTATAAATTATTTTCAAGTACACTGTTTTCTTTCCAAGTAATGATATTCAAGGAATTCTTCTGTGAATTAAACTAAATTTGATTTGATTATTTAACAAATTGTTTCTAAGACATATATGTTCCATTTTCAAGATTTAGGTCTTGTAATCAAAAGAAAGTATATTTTTGGGCGCATGTTCTAGGGGAACATCGTCCTATCATTTCGTCCAAATGTCTGTAATTTTCGAATTTCGAGCTGAAAATTGGCTAATAGACTAATTCGGACTCCCTGATCACGAATTCGGTGTCAGATTTTTGGGTGCCGTCCGGCCGGCCGTAGGCACGATAACAGGAGCACCGAAGGTCCTATCGACTTCAAACTTTCAGGGTAGGTTTCTGATCAAAATGCGACGGTTAAGTTCGTTAACGGGCAAAATCGGCCGGACGGTTTAGAAGTTATAGACATTTCAAATTTTGAGGTTATTTCCCTGATATTTCAGGAACTAAACAAGATGTTGAATCGAAACTTGGTAGTCAGTTCGAGGATATAAACGCGCAACTTTTGGCAAAATTCTGTTATGATCGAAATGTTGGTAACTTTTAAAAAAATATTTCTTTTTTCGTGAACTATTCATCAGATTGCAACAAAAACTTGTACTAACGTCAATTGTAGTATTTTGCAACATTGTGCAAAATTTTGGCTCTATACGATTTCAATTTCTGGAGATATAAGACAAAATGTGTCAAATTTCCTGGGTCTCTCTCAGTATTTTCATCGATTATTCTATGAAATCTTTGAATTCCACCGAAAACAAATTCAAAGACATAAACATAAAGAATCAAGTCATAGTTTAGACGTCGAAAGAAGGACGATGTTGATCGACTTGAAAAGGTACCTATTTCAAGAAATGCAATAATGAAATGCTTAATTTATGGATATAATATTATCTAAGTATTGTTGGGATCGGGCAGTTGGAAAATTTTTTAATAAAAAAATTTGTACCGACGTTAAATCAAGCATTCTACACGAGTGTGCAAAATTTCAGTTCGATACGATCTCAATTCCAGAAGATATTGCTTAAAATTCACATTCCAGCGTGTTTTGACGTTCTATGGTCACAAAAAATCGTCACAAAAATCTATTTACCTCATTTGACGGCTGTTTGTCAAATCAATTAATTCCAATAATTGATGTCAGATTTCCTACATACCAAGTTCAAACACATTTTATTATATGGAAAACACTTATTATGATCACGTTCTACAGGAATTGATACTAAATAGAAGCTAGATGAAGATTATTGTAATGGAAAATTTGTGTTCCAGAATAATATTAACGTATTCAACATGATACTGCTTTTTTTCTTTATTTCATTTCAAATGGTTTTCATTGCATTTTCAAGTTGAATATTATAGTAACGATTAAAGTAAAAAAATCTTGTCACTTTAATGGTTAAACTAGATTTGATATTCTTCAACTGATAAGATTTGTTATCAAAATAAGGAAAGTCATTTTTGGCGTTTCTTTTGATAAAAATATTTGAATCTTATCAGTTGAAGAATATCGAATCTAGTTTAATTTACAAAGGATATCTCATGAACATAAGTATCGGTAACGGACATCTCATGGATATCCATAATAGATGTCCTATGGATGTCCTATATCCTATGGATGTCCGATTTGGTGGCCAACAGATATCCTCAGGACATCCATAGGATATCCAATAACCTCCCAGGATATCCTATGGATGTCCAGAATATCCGCTGCGGATATCCATAGGACGAACCTGTGCTATCTGGGAGTATCCTTTAATGATTACTTAAAACATAATTGATTTTCAAAATGCGCAAAGGAAAACATAATAAATATATATTTTACGATACAAATACCACTGTCAATATGAAATGGAGAGTGTTCTTAATTGTTTCATACTTCAAACAAACGATAATAAAATGCTTTCTTGCACTGCTTGCCTTTTCAGCGTGAAACCAAAAAAATATTTCAAAATTTTTACAAGTTGCAGAATGGGCTCTTATTAAATTTAAACACGAATGCGAAATTTGAAAACGAGCGACGAAGGAGCGAGTTTTCGAACGAATGAGTGTTGGAATTGCCTTATGCAACGAGTATTAGACGATATTTTCTCTATTCCAGGCAAGTTTTCTAAAATACTGTTGAAATTTAATGAAAAATCCGAATTATACATCCTAGTGACTTAGTATTGTATCTTGGCAGTTGGTGTGACTGTTACCAAAGTTGACAGATTACGGAATTTGAATTTTAATCATACGTAGGGCTTGGAGATCAGATTTAAAACAGTTTCCTAATAGCATGAATTATTCAAAATTAGCAAGAAGGAAATCTCTAGTACCTTATTTTTCAATCGAAATAAATCTTTTCCCTACCAATTATTTCACTAAATCCTGATTATTTTATATTGATAAATTGACGTGTCGCTCCTTCGTCGCTCGAGCGATGAAGGAGCGACACGTCAATTATCAATATAATATAATCAGGATATAGTGAAATAATTGTATCGTAAAATATATTTTTATTATGTTTTCCTTTGCGCATTCCGAAAATCAATTATGTTTTAAGTAATCATTTAAGGATTATGTGGGAGGTATACTCATTATTAAATTCTCGAATTTCACAATAACTACCAACAAAATAATTCTAAAGATTTTCGTTAAGCGTCTGACGGAGGAGTCTGATATAGACTCCGAAACGTTACTATATAGTTGTTCAATTAGTATTATTAGTTCAATTAGTATTATTAGTTCATCTTGAATGATTAGTGGTAGCAACGGTCTTTAATTGTGATAATCCATGTACAGTGTCACAATAATCAGTGAAATATATCGATCTTTGAATGAATGAGAGCGCTCAAGTTCCTCACTCCATGCTAGTACTTTCCTGATACTTTTTTCTAGGTACTGTAGGCACTCTTGCTTAAAATGAAGCAAGGGTTGTTACGTTGATTATATTGACCTTTAAAAAAAATTGGTTCAAGCACTGACGTGAAGTCAGGAGCTTTTGCGCGTGTATTATATTGTCTATTCTCCTGTATTGGACACTCTTAATCGAATTCTATTGCCCATTCTCCTGTATTGGACACTCTTAATCGAATTTAACATGGTCTATGGCTGAGATGAATTATTGTTTATTTCCTTTAGAAACACAGAGCAACGATTGCATCATGACAGTAGATGTGTTTTGAATATAATTATTGTTCTACAATATCGAAATGCTTTCAGTGTTTTCAGCATGGAATAATGAGAAATTTCGTTCATTACACGTCCAGAATAGTATATTCTAAAACGAGTTGCAGAATGGGCTCCTATTCAAATACGAATGTGAAATACGAAAACGAGCGACGAAGGAGCGAGTTTTCGAACGCATGAGTGTTGGAATTGCCTTCTGCAACGAGTATTGGACAATATTTTCTCTATTTCAGGCAAGTTTTGTAAGATACTGTTGAAATTTAATGAAAAATTTGGATTATAAATCCTACTGACTTTTGTATATCTTGGAAGTTGGTGTGACTGTTACGAAAGTTGACAGATTACGGAATTTGAATTGTACGTATGGCATGGTGATCAGATTTAAACAGTCTCCTAATAGCATGAATGATTCAAAATTAGGAAATCTCTAGTAGTACCTTATTTTTTAATGAAAATAAAACTTTTCCTCTATATTATATTATTTCACTATATCCAGATTATATTATATTGAAAATTTTTTGACAGTTCCAACAACCAATCAAATTTCCTCATTTTGTATCATATGAACAATTTCACCCAATCATGTCAACATTACATCGATAACAGACCATGGGCTGTTTTCACGTTGCTATGAACATATATTGATTTATTTCGATTATGAAGTTTCAAATATTTATATTTCGAAATGTCACGATTTGGTTGTAATACTGACGAGAATATTAATGAAATTATTGAATCGAATATACCCAAAAACACCGTTTACAGTAAGAAATTTGTATGGAAAGCATTTATGGACTTCTGCAACGATAGAAAGTATCAATTAGATGGAAATCGGACGGCGGAAGAATTGGCGTTGATTTTAAAGGATTGGGCTGTGAACATGAGGAAAAAAGATGGTACAGAGTTCAAAGAAAGTACGGTCAAAACCATGTGGAATATAACAAGTAAGCTGTTACAAGAAAAATATTATAAAACACGTCTGGATCTTCATTCAACTTTTCTAATTGCTCCTTTGTTAATTGCACGTTTAAATAAATTGTTTTGGCTCCGCATTTTTTCTATAACTAGCAAAAAATTTTCTATCCGAATAACCCTCGGACATTGACAAATGCTCAAAAATTTTATGACAACTTTCTCAAGCTTGTTGCTTGTAGGCAACAGATCTCCGCCTACGGCGTCGATCTGTTTCCAAGCAACAAGCTTTCGAAATCTGTCATAAAATTTTTTCGAACAATTATCTATGTCCTTGGGTTATTACTACTGACAATTGACGTGTGTTGAAATTTGATAGGATCGAATGTCAGTGCTGACTACCACAAAACGAAAAATATAACTAGATCAATCCGGGAATGAGTTCATTCCAGCACTGTTTTAAGTGCAGTAATGAACTCTTTACGATACTGAAATAGAGAATAGTATATTCTAAAACAAGTTGCAGAATGGGCTCCTATTAAAACACGAATGCGAAATTCGAGAACGAGCGACGAAGGAGCGAGTTTTCGAACGCGTGAGTGTTGGAATTGCCTTCTGCAACGAGTATTAGACGATATTTTCTCTATTTCAGGCAAGTTTTGTAAAATACTGTTGAAATTTAATGAAAAATTCGGATTATACATCCTAGTGACTTTTGTATTCTATCTTGGTAGATGGTGTGACGGTTACGGAAGTTGACAGATTACGGAATTTGAATTTGAAACGTACATAGGGGATGGAGATCAGATTTAAAACAGTTTCCTAATAGCATGAATGATTCAAAATTAGCAAGAAGGAAATCTCTAGTACCATATTTTTGAAAATAAAGCTTTTCCTCAACAATTATTTCACTATATCCAGATTATATTGTATTGTCAATTGACGGGTGTTGAAATTTGATAGGATCGAATGTCAGTGCTGACTACCACAAAACGAAAAATATAACTAGAAACAGTGCGGGAATGAGTTCATTCCAGCACTGTTTTTAGTGCAGTAATGAACTCTTTACGATACTGAAATAGAGAAAGGTTTTTTCCTTGCTTGCACTATTACAATACAAAATTACAGAATGCTTTTATTTAAGTCCTACTATCGGGATAGGTATTGTATTCCAAATATGGCAACAGAACACTTAGATGAAAATAACATGAGCTATAGAATATAACACAATAATATATTTTACAAAAAATATACAAGAGATCTCTTAACATTAAACATGTTTTCTACCTGTCTATACCTAGTATGAAAAATCTAAATAACAAAAGGTTTGGTAACTTCACATATCAAATATTCTTATCTATTAAGTTTTTTCCAATTACATTACAATTTTGGATACCCTATATCTTTTACTTAAGACTAAGACTAGCATCTGATTTTCTTATTGGTTTTATGTCAAACTCCACTTCTGATTCCATTTCATTCTCGGATAAGGAGAGAGATCCACCAGCTCTCCTATGTAAGTTTTCTTTATTTACCTGGAAGAAATGAAAAACATTGAAAACAACCTGTATAGGGAATCCAATCCCGCACCAAAAACTCAATCCCGCAAACGCGCGGGATGAAAGTTATCAATCCCGCGGATCCGCAAAAATGCGGGATTGTTAACAATACTCTTTGTACTCAAACTATTAAACATGCTAATAAAAATTGGTTCAAGCACTGAAGTGAAGTCAGGAGCTTATGCGCATATGTTTTATTGTCCATTCTCCTGTATTGTATAATAACTGTATAATACAGGTATTCTACAACTAGTTACCAAGCTTCAATTCGATCGAGTCTATATTTTTTGAGTTATCGAGGATATAATATTCCAGGTGGGTATAACTCCGAAACAGTTGGACCGATTATGCCCGTAAACGAACTTAACTTAACTCCCATTCAGATATGCAACATACCCTGAAAATTGCAAGTTCCTATCTCCTTTCGTTCGAAAGTTATCGAGGCAACGGTCACCCACCCATCTACTGAACTCACACAAGGCTGCTTGAATCTTCAAGAATATATATCCGATCGTGTTCAAACTTGGAACTTGACAGTAGAGGCAATAGACAGTTTTTCGCCAAGGTGCATATTTCATTTTTTCGTCGACCTCTACATACTTTTATGAATTTCGGACCTCTCAAATAATTTCACAGTAACAAATCACAGTTATTCTCATATACACTTATGTTTGTATTGAACAGTATCATGTCATATTCATAGTGACCACAGTGACTGACATTTATTCTTACAGGCACTTATGTTTGTATTGAACCGTATAATGCCGTATTCATAGTGACCACAGAGGACGAAAAAGTACTTTTTGTTTTTCTGGGACGTTTTCGCTTTCATTGTCGCATACGGAATTTTAATATTGAGTCCCACAAATCCCGCACGGAAAATCCCACAATGTTGGTCCCGCAGAATTTCAGCGGGATCCAGCATTTGCGGGATTGGATTTCCTAAACCTGTATCATTATATTTGACACCATCACAGTACCCAGCAATATCAACCGAAAAATGCCAACACTGAAACTATTGAGACACGAAAAAACAGATTCCTTTAATATTTGTCGCTTTTCTAATAGGGAGATACAAATTTTTGCGCGCATATTCCACGGAACAGCGTGTTTCATTTTGCCCAAATGTCTGTAATTTTCGAATTTTTAGCCGAAAATTGTATCAAACGATTAGGATCTACTCATTTATGAAGAATTCGAGGTCAGAATCAATTCTGTCCGGCCGGCCGTATGTTACCACTATAACTTTCGAACGGAGAGAGATAGCGACTTGAAATTTTCAGGTTAGGTGCGCATCCGAATACGATGGTTAAGATCGTTAATGGGCACAATCGGCCGATCGGTTCCAGAAATATTGAACATTGAACATTTTTATCTTCAAACATTCTATATTTCAGAATCTCCTTTGGAATTATTGTAAAAACACCTAGATGGCCGAGTTCTTAGCATGATCGCCTGCAGTGCAGGATATAAGGGATTCGAATACCCAATGAGAAAGTTCACTATTTTATTTATTTTAAAATTGGAATATTAACGCCAAAAAGACAGCTTGAAGGTTGATCCAGTATTCCGTGAGGGTGCGTTAGGCATGAAAAGACAGAAGAACATGATCGCAGAAGCTCCTGACTTCACGTCAATGTTTTTTTTTATTTTTTATTTAAATAAAAATGCAACTTGTCAACGTCAAACTTGTCAAATATCAGTTGAAGTAAATGAACTCTATGCTAATTAACTAGTAGGGGCCTGTTTTTCTGGAAAATGCCGAGACGGATTTTATTTGGATTTTTATCTTGTGAATAGAAATTCGTGGATGTACGATGATCCCCTCAAACAGAGTGACAACCCCCTCAAGAATCTTAAATGGCCGAAACGAAGCCAAACATAAATATAATTGCAAAACCTTCAAAATGATGTGTCTGTTTTTCTGGAAAATGCCGAGACAGATTTTATTTGGATTTTTATCTTGTGAATAGAAATTCGTGGATGTACGATGATCCCCTCAAACAGAGTGACAACCCCCTCAAGAATCTTAAATGGCCGAAACGAAGCCAAACATAAATATAATTGCAAAACCTTCAAAATGATGTGTCGCTTGATCCCTATTGTATACAGGGTGGTCCAGATCGTAACCAAGAAATTTTAACCACGTATTCTACGTCAAAAATAAGCCCTAGTTTGTCATATAAATATATGTCGAGAAATGCTTTCTCTCCGAGATACAGGGTGTTAAAATTATAGAAAAATACAGGCTTTTTATTAATAACTTTCACACTTCTTAAAATATTTTTATGAAATTTGGGACAGAGGTTTTAAGGATCAAGAGGCACTTTTTGAATTAAATAATTTTTTTTTATTTCACCAGTGGTGTCCGTACTGCATCGAACAGAATATTTTTGGACAAAAGAATGATACGCCACTGGCTTTTCCAACAATAAAATTTTTTCTTGAAATCCTTATTTAAATTGAAGCAAATTCATTCTCCTGACTTTATGACGTACGAGGCACCGTTTCCGAGTAAAAAAATTGAACACTCTCATGCATGAGCAAATTGCTAAAATTTGATAAGGTACATAATAATAATACTCGTAATAATAAGACTATTTTTGTAAAAAATTTGTAATTACGAAAAAATAAGCGTTAAGATCCGCACTCAAATACGAATTTAAAGAAGATGTTCGAAGTAAAGGAAAAAAAAAACATTTTTTTTTCTAATAATTTTAACACCCTGTATCTCGGAGAGGAAGCATTTCTCGACATATGTTTATATGACGAACTAGGGCTTATTTTTGATGTAGAATATGTGGTTAAAATTTCTTGGTTAAGATCTGGACCACCCTGTATATACAGGGTGAGTCTTTGACCACTGCATTAATTTTAACCAAAGATTCCTCTCATCAAATGAAACACTCTTTTCATTTAACATTTTCCCAAATTCAGCTCAGGTTAAAAGATACAGGCTGTTGAAATTTTGAAAAAAATCAGTTTTTATTTTGTAGCTTTGACATCCTTTTTTCGAATAAAATGAATGTTGGCGTAAAGTTTCCTATAACTATCTATGATACATATTTTCCAAATATAAGTTATTTTCTACTTCTACTGGTTTTCTAGTTATGGACTCGTGGATTCATAAAACTAAACGAAATTAGCATAAAGAAAGCATATAAAGTTTTTCTTGAGTCATTTAAAGAATATTCCATCGTTTCAGAACATTATATTATTCTTCATCATTTCTCCTTAAACGCACCGTTTTCGAGATATTCTTCATTGAATGTTTTAAAATGGAAAACTCCAGAAATTTCACTACTTTTATGGATCCTTCCCTGAGCGTTGGAATCCCGAATCAAGCTGTAAACCACGTTACCATGCCTTATTCTCGTCCGCCAACAATGTTATAGATAATTTATATGCGGGAGTGTATTAGCACATTGTGAAATCTTTAAACGCTTGTAACTTTTTACCTGAGCCAAATCTGGAAAAATGGTAAATGAAAAAGTGTTTCATTTGATGAGAGGAATATTTGGTTAAAATTAATGCAGTGGTCAAAGACTCACCCTGTATTGTATATTGTTGTAGGCGGTAACGTTGCACTGTGACCTTATGGTCTATTGTGCCCCCCCTTCAGAGCTGTCGATGTCATTACCATCTACAGCTCGCCTTTCAGTTCCAGAGTTCTGATGAACTCCAGTAACTGGAATGGCTTCAAGGAGGCTACGTCTTCGCTCCTGTACATTTCTTGCTCAAAGCATTCCTTGCGCTAGTTTGAGATGGCGAGGCATTCCGTTATCAGGTGATCAGGAGTTTCATCCTCCTCCCAACATAATCTGCACTCGTCAGTTTCTGCTAGCCCTAATCTCATCATATGTTGCCTGAGGCCGCATTGCCCTGTGAGGAAGCCAGTGAGGAGGTGCAGCTTGTTCTTACTGAGGTCCAAGTATTTCTTGGATCTGACAGTATCAAAGTTCCGGATGAATTTCTTGGAGTGATACATTTCGGGGAGAGATCTCCAGAAAATACCTCTCTCAGTTTCTTCTTTCATCCGGAATTCACTTTTGTAGGTGTGTCTACCAACCCCACAATAAGGTTCCAGGCCAATAAAGGGGGTTTTGTGTTCCTTTCTTGGCAAGTGTGTTGCCCTCCTCATTTCCTATGATTCCCGCGTGACCAGGAACCCAGACCAAGGAGACCCTGTTGTTCTTTCTATTGCAAGTACTTTGTTCTTTCTATTGCAAGTACTTTGTTCTTTCTATTGCAAGTACTTCTGCCTGAAAGATACTCGGATAGGAGCCTAACGATAGTGAGCATTTGGTGCCTGGCCCATATACTCTAGCGCCAGCTCCTGTAGTGGTATTAGAACCGTCTGTGTACCATTTAATGGCATTTCTTTCAAGAACTTGGGAGGTGGATTCCCTGTCCTAGTCTTTTTTCCTAACAAGCATCGTAGTGAAGTTCTTTTCGATGCTTACTTTCTTGATCATTTCGTCACTAGGAAGATTGGCTGATGAAATGTACCTGGTAGGAGAGGACCAGGCTTTCTGGTTTTTAATACTCTCATTACCTGTTCCTTTCCTAGATATTCTGAGAATGGCATCATGTGCCATTTTCTCTATTACTAGATGAAGTGGTGTGAGATTTGTTATAATCTCAAGTGCCCTGTTAGCGCTCGATCCCTATCCCCATTTATGATTCTTGAGGGGGTTGCCACCCCGCTTAGGGAATGATCATACTCCCACGAATTTGCAATCACATGATGTCCCCTCCAAATAAAAATTGACCCGTTTCTCAACTCAATACTTGCGAAAATATCCGGTTGGACTCTTTTATGTGGGCCACCAGGTATAGTTATCTACTTCTGTATTGGTCGCACTCATACCATTGCATAAATATTTTATAAATCGATTTGTGTGTGATTCTTAAGAAAACCTTTAGTGTGTGCTAGATAAGTGACTATTATTATTATTATTATTATCATTTATTGAAGATAAGAGCCAAGTTAAACAAAATATGGGGCTCAGAATACATAAAAAACATAAGGCAGTTACAGCGCACAATTTTACAAACTGAATTGGTTGAAGCGGTCTAAATTGTTTTTAAGTTATTGACACTGTCACTGTTCACTACCACAGGCGGAAGGTGATTCCAGGTGTTGAAGATGCGATTTGGCAAAAAGTTTTCTCTGGCTGCATGGTGGAAATTTTCGCGGTACAGCTTGAATTGGTGGCCACGCAGTCGCTGATCGGAATTTAGATGATACAAACCTGACAGTTCAACGCCGAACAGACTCCTTAATGCCCTATAAGTTGTTATTAGGTCACCTCGCAAGCGACGGTCCTCGAAACGGGGTAGATCCAGGATATCGAGTCGATTCTCGTAACTTGGACGATAGGATCCGAAGGCCATTCTTGTGGCTCGCCTTTGTACGTTCTCTAAAGAAGTTCTGTCACCAATCAGTCTCGTATCCCAAACAGGACCAGCGTACTCGAGTATAGGTCGTATGTAAGTTGTGTATAGGGAGCGACATGTGTGTTTAAGCTACACCTTCCAAAAACTTTTTCTAAGATATATTTTTATTTTATTTACTTTATATAGCGTAAAACATTTGCAGTGCAGTGGAAAAATCAACCAAATAATTATGGTGGTGAATTGCATATATTTCCAATAATTTACATGATACAGGATATATCATTTTTTCCATAGTATTGTTTGATGTCAAAATCACATACAGATAAATTTAAGAACTGCAGGATCCATCTATTCCTATGGATATTGAATTACCATCTATCTATTAACAGTGCAGTGTCTAAGGTGGAATACGGACACAGTAACGAAGCCTATATGAATATCAAATATCAATTTTCAAAAAAATTTAAATTCATTTTATTCTAAACAATAAGCCGTATATTGCAGAAAATATTCGACTGACGTGAAGTCAGGAGATTTTTTGAGCATGTTCTATTGTCTATTCACGCCTCACACACCCTCAGCCTCACGAAATAATGCAGGAACCTTCAATACGTATTTTTTCAACGGAGTACTATTTTTTAATTCAATCGGATATGTATTATTGGAAATATCTAATATCTCGGCCAACGAGGTGTTGTTATGATTCTGAGATTTACATGATTTGAAATTTCTGAAGTAGATACCAAGTCGAAATTTTATTTCCAGAATATTTGCAAAAATACAAAGCCGATCTATACCTTTTCAAGTTCAATTTCGGAAAAAGTAAAACCAATTTCGGGAAAAGTAAATTCAATTTCGGACAATAGATTCAGATTCACTTGGTACAATTTCCGAAATTGCTTTTACTCTTTCCGAACTTGGAGTTGAAAAAGTATACATAGTTGGAAACCTCGATTAAATGAAAATGACGACCATATTAATGATATGCCGCTCGTAAAAGCTAGTTTACTATATAACAAAACAACCACCACCAATGAAAAAGCAGATGATGTTAATTCTCATTACCAAATAATGTGTTAAAAACTCGGAAAACCATGCTCTCTAACAGGAGTCGGTAGCTGAACAGAATAAAACTCAATATTAGAATACATTCTTGTACGAACAAAGATCACAGATTATACAAATTAAAACAGAACATGGATCGTCATTATATGCCTGTATAAATATTTTAGATTATATAGGGTGTCCCAGCAGGAATGAGTCATATACAGGGTGATTTTTGGATATTAAGTTCAATAAATCTTGGACGAAGCGAATGACAGATTTCAAAGTTTGCAGTTATCTCACCCTTTTCGATCGCTTTCGATTGCCATTTCTGAAATTGACAATCAGGACCGGAGTAGGATAATTCTGGACATTTCTATCTTTGTTAATATTAATTCACCCAGTATGTGAACACTGAAAATTTCTTCCAGTTTTATGAGTTTAGAAGAGTCATTCCACAGAAAAATCCAAGAATATTGCTTGGCACTATCATACAAGGTGATTAATAAATGTTATTATTGAATAAATAGATTTCGACACCATTTTTTCAACTGGGTTGGTTTATATTCCACCCTATATTGCAATGATACATCAATTCTTATATCCTATAACTATTCAAACAAAAGATAACTTTCAAACTTTTCAAACTAGAAATTATTTTGATTTCTCACATTATTTTTGTTTGTGTTCTAATCTTTCGTTCATTTTATTCATGTTCGTACATTGTAGATAATTATCGTCATTCATTAATGAGGAAATAAAATTTTTGCCAAATTGATAATTTCTTAAATTTTTCCTACATTTCAATACTCTCAAAACATATTTGGAAAAGTTTATGTCGATATACTTACCATTTCTATTATCCTATACTTTGCAGACAAAGGATTTAGCTTGTAGAATATGGAATAAAGATCTATTATGCAAAAATTAAATTCATCAATCAGCTTTGATGATAATGCCATGCAATATTATAATAAGAAAGAAAACTGTCGAAAAAGGTGATCAGCTGATTTATTGAATTTAGATATTTTACTCAATATCCAAAAATCACCCTGTATGTCTAAAACCAAGGACCTCAGACGATTAAAATCTCTCGATATGAGTCCCCCTAGATAACAGCAAATATGTGGGTATTTAGAAATAGATTGAAATGTGTGGATGAAACGCCGGCTACTAGAAATGCCCGTCACTAGACTGAACTTCATCTCGCTGTCTCTTACACTGAACAACCTACGTTCTGTTTTGATTTCATTCGGTACGTTGGGAACTATGGGCCACATTAGTTAGGTTAGGAATTCATCCAAAGATCCATCCACTGAATACCCCATGCATTTCAATGAATCTAAAAATTACGCGATTCTCATGCCTGTTTTTAGGGCAAAATTCTTAATTTATTTCTGTTGTAACAGATTCAGTGAATCTTCCTGAACGATCTTAAGTCAAAATATTATGTTTCACCTAAAAGTTGAACCTCCATAAGGCAGGTAAAAAGTTTGGCGGGCTTTTGACCTAACTAATGAGGTCTATAGAAGCGTTGCTCTGAATGGAACAGTTTATGATTTACTTACATCTATTAGACTACCAGTAGGTTCTGAAGCGTAGCCACCACGGCCATCTTCGTATTCGTCATCGGAAGTACTTGAACTTGAAGATTCGTCTTCATACGGCCTGAAATTGAGTGAAGAATCAATTATATCACTCAGAGAATTCAATCATTCGGTTGTTTATTCTACAACTCGAAATAATTTCTGAAGATGAATTCAGGAATTTTCAAGCGACAAAAAAACTTCTATGGACCCTTCAGAATAAAACAGATTAAAGTTAACAAACCTTTGTAGGGGCTTATTCTATAAATAATTACAACTGTTAGACCATTTATATTTTCTACTTCTTTGTGGAAATTCAACTATTATCCAACCACAACCCACTATATCTACTAGCCTGGAAGATGATAAAATGGCAACACCGCTCTGAGTCGTACGCCAGGCGATTCAGTCGAACGTTTGTTATTGTAAATGGACGATTACTTCTGATTCTGGAGTTGACCATTATTGTTTTCCGCGGGCATTTCGTGGTATTTTTGTGTATAACGGTGTCAAATGTGAATTAATGCAATGCAGTGATAAATATGGTCGGATATTTATATGTTCTGTGATTAAACTGTAGTGTGTAAATAGTGACATTTCCTTTGGATTATTTCTACTTGACGATGAGTACATTTCAGTTGAGACTATAGACAACAAGATGGACTAGAAATATGAGTGAAATAGAACTTTAATTTCTTCCGATTTTATAAAACATTGATGACCTTTCTAATAATTTTTCAACAAAAATTGATACATCTGAATAGGAGATCAATTAAGAAGCTCAAAGAATCTATTTATTTTTATATATGTATTCAATTCCCAAAAGTCTGCATCTGTAGATGCTTCAGCTGAAATCAATAAGGACTTTATTCATCTTAAATTATTCATTAAGAATGCAGATTTCCTGCAGTGGTTTGAAATGGATTCTTTCTTTGGATCTTACCCCGAAGCAGATGGTCTCAACTTACTAATCTGCTTTCTCGCTACAGAAATATAATTAATGGGGATTCAGATTCGGAATTTATCAATTTGTTTTATCGACATTTTTACACAGTTCAGATCAAAAAATAATTTTATGTGAATTTACTCTTTGTTTGTAGCATTGAATTGATATTCTGAATTCACAGAGACTTGTGGTTGTGGCTTACATTCGTAAATCAGTCTAAATTCACTTTGTTCTGTTTTCGCAAATTAAATTTTGAAAAATTTTTGTAGAATATACGAATTACAATGTTATTGTCCACCGAATGGAAAATAAACAGAAAAATTTGTAGATAGCAGAAACTCACCATTATAGTAAGAATTATCGCAATTTTCATTAGCCTACCTTATTAGTGTCTTATATAATAGTTATGTTTGGGAATATATTTTTATTTTGAGAATTTCATTCAATTTTATAATTTTTTTGGCAATAGTTAACCCTACACCTTCTCGTGGTTCTTGCTGAACAATGAATTGAATAACAACTCCCTAGGTTTCTATTTCAACTTGATCTCAATAATATTGTGCAGAATGGAATGTAGTTATTCAATTTATTGAAAAAGTAGGGTCTCATATTGTTTATTCATCCAGGGATTCCAAGCAAGAAAACCTATTCAATGAGTTAACTAGAGTTTTAAATTGGAAATATATGATATCCATCGCTACCGCATTGAAGAAGTATGCCACTAAAAGACGATAAATTGCGGCGTTGTCAGACTGTGTTCCAGGCTATCTCTATAGTGGGCTGTGATCCAACACTGCATTATAAAAACCTACTTGGATACTTTGCAAACCATTTGTGCGAGATCCGTGAAAGTATAGCTTGATATATCCGGACTTCTCTGAACGTCTGCTGCAGACTTGAAGTTTGGAAGGTTTCCCACTAACATCTGTCCTTCGAAATAGCTCTTTCCATACTGATATCCTACACCCCTGATTTCATCGAAACTGCCAAACTGCAACGTTCTGTACTTATCTATTGGCGGTCTGATGTACTCGCAATAGTCGCTGTTTTTCACCTCCTGAAAGAAATTATAGGGGATTAAACAGTCAACAGAATGGCCTGTCAAGGGAGCCAAGGTAGCTGTCGGAAGTTAATGACGTTCTGAGATTTTTTTCAAAAGATATAGTGAAATTATACAA
Source organism: Halyzia sedecimguttata (assembly GCA_937662695.2). Lineage (NCBI taxonomy): Eukaryota > Metazoa > Arthropoda > Insecta > Coleoptera > Coccinellidae > Halyzia > Halyzia sedecimguttata. The sequence goes on from OW569418.2 coordinate 47,985,517, forward strand.
CTTTTAAAAATTCGAGTAAAGCACTGACGTGAAGTACGGAGCTTTTGCGCTCACGTTGTATTGTTTATTCAAGCACCCGAACGAAATACCGCATGAACTTTCAAGCCGCCTTTTTAGCGTTAAAATGTGGAAAAAATGCATTGGGCATCGACGGATTTTTTTTGTAACGGTCATTTTTTAATGGATTTTTTTGTAACGGTCATTTTTTAATGGATATTTCTGTAACGATTATTTTTGTAACGGTTATTAATATTAACGGTTATTTCTTTAATGGTTATTATGTAACGGTTTTCTTTGTAACGGATATTTCTTTAATGGCTATTTCTGTGACGTTAATCAATTGTAACGGCTATTTCCGCAATGTTTATTTCTGTAATGGTTATTTCTGTGACTGTTAATTTTGTAACGGTAATTTTCGTAACGGCCATTATGTAGCGGATATTTTTATAACGGTTAATTTTGCAACGGTTATTTTGGTAATGGCTATTCTGTAACGTATTTGTGTAAATGTTATTTCTGAAACTGATATTTCTGTAAAAGATATTTCTGCAACGGTTATTTTTGTAACGAATATTTCTTTAACGGTTATTTTTGTAAATAATATTTATTCATCAAATTAACGAAGGGGGCGAGGCTTTCGCAAGCTGGTATACCCGTTTTCGGGCGTATTTTCAACCCTCTAGGAAAATTATAAATATTGGTCCTGCAGTTCCGGCAGTTGGGAATTTTTTTTAAGAAATTTCCTCCTCTATTTGAATCTTTCTTCAAATTTGAATTTTCTCGAATAGTTTTTGAGATATTGGCGAAAACCTAAACCTCCTTATTTTTTTTCTCTTAATTGTTCCATATTTCCATATTATACACAACATAATCGATCCCGTAGTTCAACGCCATGTAACGTGTTATACATGGCGTTGAACTACGGGAACGATTGATCTACCGATTATATTGATCTACCATAAAAATGCAGATCCACCGGAAAAATGTAGATCTACCGGAAAAATGTAGATCTACCGGAAAATTAGATCTACCGGAAAAATGTAGATCTACCAGAAAAACGAAGATCTACTGGAAATATATAAATCTACCGGAAAATGTAGATCTACTGGAAAATTGTAGATCAACCGGAAAATGTAGATCTACCGGAAAAATGTAGATCTACCGAAAAAATGTGGATCTACCGGAAAAATGTAGATCTACTGGCTAGGTAGTTTAAACTATTGCAATTTTTGCGAGCAGCCTTAGCATTCTCTCAAAAACTATCTACTTGCCATTCCGAATCGAATGACACCTCATTCATAATTTTCGCAGAATAGGCAACAATTTTGACCTTAAAAGCACTTGTTGACTAGACTATTAATGAGAGTGAAAATTATAACCTACCGAAGCTGCCCGATTTTTTATCTGTTAAACAAAAAGGAGTCCTACACCATAGTTTTAGACATCTTACTCACCTCTAATTGCCTAACGCAGCTGACGTACGTCAACCTAGATTGAATATCTGGCAAATTCGGGACCTTCACAGGTTCCGTAAAGGGGTTCCACTTTTTCCACAGCAGCCACCAACCAGACAGATCGTCACCATAGTTTGTTAGATCTTGATCGTCTACTGAACCGACGTCTACGGCTAATATGTGATTCGCCCCCAAGCTCCTCATGATATCAGCTGCAAATCGAAATCGACCAACTTTTTAGAACGAAAAAAGTGTAAGTTTAAATGCTTGTGGCGACGCACATTGTGCACTAAAAAGGTACCGAGTCCCACTAATTTTCAAGAGCAGGGTTAATAAGGTGCCAAAATCGCTTCTATGAATGATACTTCTCTATTGAGGCGCGACACACGTCTGACAAACCGAGATCTTGGGTGCCGAACATCTATGCGATGGAACGAAATGTCATAGAACGGCAAAGATTTCCCTTGTCTCCTTCTAAATACATGGATCCGATGGCCAACGTCCAAGAAAATAAAACGAGGAAAACGTCGAAGAAGAAACGAATTGCAATTTCATGTGTGGCTTAAGGCTAATAGAAATTCGACAACTTCCAAAGTTGTGGTAATGCCATCTCTGTTCATCTCATCTATACGTAGCACCCAAGACCTTGCTTTGCTGGTGTGTATGATGAAACAAGAATTCTTTTATCCGCAATTTATAAGCGGCATCCCGACAATTTCTCGCGAAAATTGAAATTGTCAAGACCATTCAAAAATAATCAGAAGAAAACAATCAATGCGAAACGGAAACTTTGGCTTCTTGTTCTGGCTTCAACAAAAGGAATTTAAATATGCCAAGCATTTCAAACAACCCTTCAATATTAACAATTGCTCGAATTTTAATATGAATAAAAATTAGAATGTTTCTGCTAAGTATTTTCTGTTCTGTTGAATTCAAATAAGAATTAGAATGTATAATAAGGAAATAAAGAAATGTGTCGTCTCATTGATTTGTGATTCTACACGGTAGCCGAAAAAATATTGTACGCAACATAGTTTTTTTGAACTCACAGACCTCCAGAATGTTGTCTATTCGTCCAAAAACACCTTATTTTCCGGACTTGTTACTTAAATTATTAAATATTTTCCGTTGGCAATAAACGATTAAACAATTTCTTAAAAGGGATAACTCGAATCATCCACCCAAATCAGTAAATAAATCTTGCATAATTCATACTTACCTCGTCTACATGGTCTGGAACAGACGGTAGAAACAAATTCTCAAAACACCACCAAGCTAAATAAAATATTTTTCCGTCGACCTCTATGAAAAGAGACATTTTACGTATTAATTTGCGGCCATAAAATCGACTTTTATTGAAGGCAAGTACTTTCTCGTCCGCTGTGGTCACTATGAATACGGCATGATACGGTTCAATACAAACATAAGTGTATGTGTTATTTGCTATTGTGAAATTATTTAAGAGATCCGAAATTCATAAAAATATGTAGAGGTCGACGAAAAAATGTAATATGCACCTCGTCGAAAAACTGTCTATTGTCTCGCCTTCTTGCTATCCTCGGCTCCGCCTCGGATATTAATTTGCAGACTCGACTATAATAGACAGTTTTTCCTCCTTGGTACTTAAATAACTATACCATGCTCGCAAACAATTGAAGCTATATCCTTCAATTCTGTTCAATGAACAGTGATTTAGATCAGTTTTTTTTAAATGAATAAAAAGAATATGAAACAATGCCTGATTGAAGTGGAACTTCTGGGTATGGTGATGAACGTATAAAAACAAAGTGAATGCTCAGTATCAAAATTTTTGTTACGTCATCGAGTTAACCAGTATAGATTATCACATTTTGAGCCCCCAATAGGATATTCTCATATTAACCTCACCGATTGTGTAATAAAAGGGGCGGTATGGAACACTTCACCATTAAATACGTTGAAAATATTCCATCCCAATCCATACAACATATGAAAACGATAAATTATGTAATAAGGTTGATAATGAGCCTTCTGATAAACTTTGAGTAATCATTCATAATCATGTTCCATGATCATTGATCAAAATTCAAAATACAAACTATATAATACTCCATTCACTTTTATAAAGTCTCCCGGTTGGTCATGATTTAGGTCTATCACGTTATTGTAACTAAAACTGAGGCAGGTTGATACTCCTGAAATATCGTCAATGTCAAAACAATTCTCCGAGACGTTGCCAATTTAAACACTCAACATAGCTCCATCTTAGACAAGATATTATCAGTATCACAGACCATTATCTTCGAATAATAAAGAACTCTTCGCTTTGAAATTGAAAATGCCGAATGTAGTTTTGAAGAAGCAGGGACAAAGTAACAGGAAGTGCTATACAGAACTGAAATCTGCAATAGGAAAACTTCATTTTGTCTCAGGACATGTTGAACTCTCGAATGAAATTACTTAGTTTCCTATCACTATATTTTAGGTTTACAGTGATTCGGGTTTCGTAGTATTACTACATTTTGAAACTGGTGTAGTTCAAGTGCAACATGGTATTTGAATGTCTTCTGTATACTTATTTCTTGAGAATTTCGAAGAGTGGGGAATTCCATAGATACGTCTGTTCGTTTAGAAGTTTTCCTGTCGGGTTATTCAGGTACTTTTATTATTTTTCCAAATGAACTATCATAAAGTAACGGACTACTATATCCATTATTTTATTATTCATTAAAATTTCAACACTTGATTTCCGTACAAGAAAATATCATAACTGAACCTTCCAACCAGTTTAAACACGTGAAATATTTCCAGTAACAACAGAGGAAAAATTTTCTTCAACAGTCGCCAGGTCGTTGGAATTGTTGAATTCATTTGTTGGATAACATTCATTTGTTGGATAACATATTGTTATCCACATTGCTATCTCAGCAACCTCAAAATAGTACTTGCTAAGAGCATAACAAGAATTGGAATATGGCTGAGAACCACTTTCTTCCAAGAAATCGAAAATATTGAAAATAGGTAGATACTTTGATAAATATAGGTATACATAATCGTATATATTTATTAAAGGTACTTTAAAATACTTCATATCAAGGGAATTGCTAAGACTTAGGCCTGACACTAACAATCCCTTCTATTTGTAAACAGAAAAGTTCATAAACTATTGAACCTCAATAATAAGAGGCTGAGAGAATTTTATTCATATATTTATTAGTTCATGAGCAAACTAGGATAGATACTGTTTCTTTCAAGTTAGAGAAATGCATTCGAAGACTGACCGACTGGATGAAATAAATTGAATAAACGATTAATTCAGCCTTAGTAAAAAGATGACTGCCTTTGATTTAATTGAAGAGCCGAGGGTATTTTATCCATTTATTTATTTGTTCATGAGCAAACTATGAGATATACTGCTTCTTTTCTTAAGTTAGCTATGCATTCGAAGACTGACTGACTGGATAAAAAAAATTAAATAAACTATTAATTCAGCCTTACTACGAAGATGACTTCTATTGATTCAATTGAAGACCTGAGGGAATTTGTTCAGGAGAAAACTAGGAGACATACTGTTCCGTTTAACTTGTGCATTCTGTGCAAGTCTGATTGAAGACAGGAAAAAATTAAAATTTAATATTTGTTTGGGTGTTTGCAAGTCTTCAATTTTTCGGTCATGGCAGCGGTTACCAATATTCGATGTGTTTCCTGAAACTTGATCAATAACTCCATCTTGTTAGTTTCATAAATAAAATATGTAGTTACGAATGACCACTGAAAAACGGACGAAATGTTTATCCATTAATGTTAAATTCTTCTTCTAATTCACATAAAAGTCATGAAATACAGTGTTGTCAGCTCTAAAATCAATGAATTTTGACCTACTTGATAGTAATATTGCTGGGAGAAAATTGATTACCAACATTGCTATAACAGTCCGAACAGAATACGTAATACCATAGTCATATTGTTAAAAATTAGGAGGATAGCAATATTACATGAATAGCGAAGTTTATAGCAATACGCAAACAGAATAGGTCTGATTATCTTCTCAAATTCATTATTTATTCGAAGTAAATTCACATTGTGAAAAATGCGTAATTACTACGACCTACGACGAGAGGGCAACGTTGCATAGTTATCTGACAGGAACATTACTACTATAACCTAACATTTTCAAAATATACACGGTGAAATGTGTCAAACTTTCATGGCCAACCGGGAGACTTTATAAAAGTGAATGAAGTATACGTAATAATCCTGTATTGCTAGTTAACATCTGAGAAGAAATGGATTCTCTACAGTGGAAACGATATGAGTACTTCACGTCAATCGTGGAATCAAGATGTCAATGCGCATGCGGGACTAAGACAGAAGAACAACTGTCCAACTATCTCACTCCCACGGTGGTCCTTGCACTAGCAATATAGGAGTATAGACCTCAATAGGTTAGAATCATTCTCTTGGCGGGAGATCCATATTCAAATTTTTTAACATGGAATTTCAACTCAGATATGAAACCACCCTATTTAAAAGAGGATTTTAGTACAGAGACATCAAGTATTGGCTACCTTCATCATAAGTGCATGTTTTCATGTTCTTCCCACATTAAAATCTACTTCTATTTATCCTTAAATCAAAATTGAAACCAGTGTAGTTCGTAGATGACTTCTGTTGTGCGTCATTACAAGGCCGATTTAGGGTTATGTTATTATTTTTGACTGATTTCGAGTGAGCTGAGACATACGTCAATCGAATTTGGTGAACACTTTTATATTTATTAATTATTTTGGAAATATACAATTTTGTTATGAGAACTTGATTCTAGATTGTTGAGAAAGGTTCACTGAATCTATTTCAACCGAAATAAACCTTAAGAAATTAGCCAAAATATCTAAAAACAGGCGAGAAATTCGCGTAAATTTTAGGTCCATAAGAAATGCATGGGGAATTCAGTGCTCGGATCCACGGATGGATCGTAATTCAAATTTCCCGCCTAACCTAACTAATGTGGTCTACAACATATATGTATAATAAAAACAAAGTTCCACTTCGAAGGTTTGGAAAAGTTCGCAGTTTGGACATTACCTGGTACGTTGTTGGTATAACACCCGTCTACCAACATATGACCGTCCCTCGGATCGCACAGGGGCGGTAGAATACCCACAATAGTCATACTGGCACGCACATATCTCCACATAGAACCTGCGGAATCAATCAGAGTTCCTTGTATTCGATAAATCAAAATAATAGTCAAATCGGACACTACTCGATCTAAAATTGTGCAAAAAGCGGTTTACGTCGATCGGAAAGTCTGAAGATAGACGAAATCGCACCCACATCGTAGAAAGATGAACAGTAAAAATATTTCTTCTTTCTCTGTTTCGTATCAATTCTGATAACATATAAAAGTTGTATAGTTATGTGCCTACATCATATAAAACGAATACAAATTTTCTGATTCACACAATGAGTTGTATTAAGTTCTAAACAGGAAGTTATGCTGCTTCAATTCGTGATCAAGATGAATTTTCTGTCACGACTGATACAATCCAACATCCTATACATTTGACACCTCGATGATGAAGAAATGTACAAATTCCTTGGAATGAAACAAAGAGGTGCATTGGAGACAACCAAATCAAGGATGCCTTAACATCCAGCTACAAGAAGAAGCTCCGAAATATATGGAATCACAGATGTTCTGCTACGAACAGCCTGGTAGTCCCGATAGTCGCCTACCCTTTTGGGGTAGTTAACTCGACAATGAATGAAATTCTCGAGCTAGACAGATCCACTCGTAAAGTGATGAATATGAGTCGTAGCCTCCATCCCAACTGCTCGATACAAAGAATATACCTTCCACGAACGCAGGGAGGGAGAGAGTTGCTAAGTTTGAAATACCAACAACATCAACAAACGTTGGAAATGGCAATAAGGATATTAAGAAGTGGAGATCCGCTTCTGAAAATGGAAGCTCATCATGAAATTAGGAACCAAGGTTCCTATTTAGGGCTGGACAAAGAGCCTTGGAGAAGATCAGTTTAACTAGCATATCCATCGATCATGAGCTAGCAGGAACACCAACAGACCAAAGAAGAGTTGGTAGAGAGATAAGGCGAGCACAACTGAAGACACTACTCGAAGGTCACATGAGTAATAACCTGCACTGCATATATTTCAAGAGTTTGAAAGATCAGGGCCTGTCGGAAAAATTATCCTTCGCCTTTTTGAAGTCCTGAAGAGCTGAAAGAATTGTTTGTTATCGAATTTTCCTCCCCCGTCGAAAATAATGCGGAGATGAAAGAGAACAGAAGTGAGAAAAATACAAGGATTTAATGTTCCAAATGGGAATCCTGTATCCAAGGCATAAAGTTAGGATGGTTCAACTATTCATAGGATGCCAAGGCGGAATTAAAGCGAACTACGTGACTGAATTGAAGATCATTCCGGCCTGTAAATCCCTGGCCGAGGATTTGGCGCACAGAATACAGAAAGCGATTGCTCGGATCACTTCCGAGTCATCAGGTATCGTCAACTGTGAAGGCCGCTTGCACCTCATCTCTTTTGTTAAGGGGCGCTGTAAGGGCAGGACGAAGAACTACTTCAAGGAGTGTGTGAGAGGTTTTTTAGCTAGTAACCAATCAACAACTGGAGTTTCACACACCTAAAAGAAGCCTCTAAGGGTAAGCCTATAGGTGGGAGCAGGGGCGGATCTACGTATGGACATTATGGGCACCGGCCCAGGGCCCCGTGGATACAAAGGGCCCACCGGCCACATTGAAAATAATAGAAATAAATGTTAAAGAACATATCTAATATAAACTAGTAAATTTCACAGGGAGTTGGACAGAATAAAACCAATCAATTATGATCAATCATAATTGATTGGTTTTATTCTGTCCAACTCCCTGTGAAATTTACTAGTTTAGTTGAACATGGACGTGAACACTATAGATATCTAATATATATCTAAAATTAAAATTAAATTCCAATCACAAGTATGGCAAGTCTGAAATAAATCAAACCGTGTGCGCGTCTATCAAATAGAACAGGGAATTCCCCGTCGCTTGTTTTCTTGTCTATATGGTCTATTACTGCCTAAGGAGACTTCTCATCGCCAAAGTAACACGATGACAGCGTCACTGTTATCATTTTGCCCAAATGTCTCTAATTTTCGGTTTTTATCCGAAAATTGTCTGAAATGTTCAGGGGTTCAACTCCCTAATTAAGAATTCAAGATCAAATTTGATTCTGTCCGACCAGCGGACTGTTGGCACGATTACTTGGGAACGGAAAGGGATAGCGACATAAATTTTCAGGGTAGGTGGCGCGCCCCAATATGTACGATCGACAAGTTCGTTAATGGGCATAATCAGCCCAATGCTTTCCGAGTAATAATTCTGTTTTCAACCGATACAGATCCGATCGAATTGATACTTTGTGTGTAGTTGTAGATTACAAACTTAAAGATGTATGCGTAATTTTGTGAGAATCGTAAAAAGCTTAAGTCAGACCAGATACTATTGTCACTATGATGCCGTCAAATCTATAAAAAATAATTATGATGATATGAAAATTTTCAGAGAAAATGAGAAGATGCAATTCTAATTATTTTTCGGAAAGAAATTTTGCAGAGATTTAATTTAGTTAATAAAAATCAAACAACCCTGGCGTGAAGTCAGGAGATTTTGCGCGTATGTTTTATAGTCCATCCTCCTGTATTGGACACTCTTACTCGAATTTACCATGGTCAATTCTATTGTCCGTTCTCAGGAGTACGGACAAATGATATTCTACAACTAGTTAGCAAACTTCAATTCAATCGAGTCCATATTTTTTGAGTTATCGAGGAAATAATATTCCAGGTGGGTATAACTTCGAAACCATTGGGCAGATTATAGCCAACAGCGAACTTAACTCTCCCATTCAGAAGCGCAACCTACCCTGAAAATTGCAAGTTCCTATCTCCTTTCGTTCGAGAGTAATCGAGGCAACGGTCAACCATCCAGCAACTGAACTCACACAAGGCTGCCCGGATCTCCAACTATATATGTAGATCCGATCGTGTTCAAACTTGCAACTTGCTTGTAGAGTTAGGTTCTGAAGGCTCAGCTATGTCGGATGAATAGTTTGATCGATTTGAATAGTCTGATTTATAGAATTTATTTCAATGATTTAAAAAAAAAATTGTTGTTATACGAACCTCACGAAATTTCGCAAGAATTTTCGCCTTGGCATTCTACAACTAATAACCGTGTTTGAATTTTGCGGTTTTCAATTTTTCGAGTTATTGTGGCAATAACAACCAAATATCAGATGGGTATAACTCCAAAATCGTTTGATCTATTATGCCTAGAAAAAAACTCAAATGTCGCATTCAGACGCAAAACCTAAGCTGAGAATTTCAAGTCGCTATCTCTTTCCGTTCTCAGGTTATCGTGACATAAATAATATTTTTTAATAATTTTTTTTTAAATTATTCTAATTATCTAGCGATAAAATTCTCATAAAATTTCACAAACATCCTTAGGATTGTATTCTTCAATCACTCACCAAGTTTCAGTTCGATCAGATTAGTAATAATTGAAAACAAAATTATTACTAGGAAACCCTTCGGCCGATTATGCCCATTAACGAACTTGTCCGTCGTATTGGGAAGCGCCACCTATCCTGACAATTTAAAGTCGCTACCTCTTTCCGTTCTCAAGTTGTCGTGGCAACGGCCGGCCGGAGAGAATCAAATTTGACCTCGAATTCTTCATCAGTTAGTTGAACCTAGTCGTTTGAGAACATAAGTCGTAATTCGTCCGGCGCATTTTTTCATTCTTTTATACAATATAAAGTAAAATATATATCTATGGGAGATGATAGCCCTTCTTAAGGGCCTTGTAGCGGGCTTCGAACATCTGAAGTTCTGAATAATCATCGCTTGGACTTGGACCGGTCAGACCTGGTTTTGAAAGAGACCCTCCTGGCCTTACGAGCAACATTTTCATTTCTGAATTCAAATATTGAAGGGATTTCAGGAGTGAATATCTTCGAAAACTAGCGGAGGCGATTCTTCTCCACGAGATCCCATTCGCCGACAGAGAAGTATTTTTGTGAGAGGAGACTTTTGAAAGGTTATGTATTATTTTTAATTTGTTCGTTTCCTCCTCTTGTCTTTTCATTTTTCAGGTTGAGTTTCGGGTACCTTGGAGAAACCTATCCGTTTTTTGACGAGGGAATCCACATTGAAGAAATATATCCCCATCAATATTTTTAAATTTCAGCAAATGTGAACAATAGTTACAAATCACCACACTTACGGGGAGAAAGGGTTTTTTGCTGAGGTTTTTCCCTAAGCTCTTATATCATACGTCGAATTGTATGGTACCCCGTTACACCAACCTCTGCTAACACATATACAGCTCTCAGTCAAAAGAATATATATATATATATCGGCAAAACATTGAGATGACATAGACATTTGGGCAAAACGATAACGCCATATTCCCCAGAACATTCGCGCAAAAATACAACGCCCTGATTTAGATATTTGTAAAAGCACTAAATCAATTGTGTCATTAAAAGAGTTCGTGAACAACATACGACACCAATCCGATCAGAAGCTAAAGGAATATGAAAAAAAAGCTACAAAACAGGACTGGTGTGGGAACAGACTACAGTGAAATGAACAAAAGACGCATAACTCAGTAGATATATGGCTCTGAAAAAATTAAGAGACACGCTAAACGTTGCGTCAGAAGCTGATTATGGATTTAAATAAAAGAAGCCTAGTCTATGAGACATCTAGCACAAAATCAAATTTTCAATGGATTTGCAAGACAAGAATATGGAAAGCATATATCTGAAAAGTGTACGTAAAATTATTGATTGTTATCCAGGTGACGTAGACGAACATTTTTTAGTGAATAAGTGTAATCAGTTGAAATCTTACTTACTACAGTCTGAGCCAGAGTCTTACCTCTTGCTGTGAAATTTTTACGCAGAGCGCTCTTTTTCCAGGATATCTTACTTAGAGAACAAATATAGGACAACAACGTCGAACTACCGACTGAATTATTTAACAGTTATTTTCGTAAATTGTAATTTAACAAAGGAATTTCTATGTGATGAGTAGATTTAGGATTATGCAGCACAAATATGCCGATAGGTTATTTTATAATTTACATGCGTACACAAGTCATATTAAATAAATAAAATAGTTTATTGTGTCCTATTCAGTACACCTACATCACTCAAGAATACAGTTTTTTGAAGGCCCCTAAGTGGTATTAGCCCAGGGCCCCATAAATTCACGATCCGCCCCTGGGTGGGAGGTTTTCCTCTCGAGTGGAAAAAAAAATAAAAAATAACGTGCACGTTGGAAACTATCGTGGCTCCATTCATAAATCACTCTCCTTCTTCTACCAATATAAATTCCTGGACTCAAGATCGCCTACAAGCAGTTGCAAAATATCGGAGATATCAGCAAATGTGTCAGTACTAAACACCTGAACTAGAAGCGATAACGCATCTAGTACACTGGCGTGGTAGACAGGGAGTTTGAGCGTAGGCAGATCCTCGATATATCATATCAACGACACCTTTACTGATGATGACTTTTAAGAGATCAAATCCCTTTCCTACGATGTGGATTACGATAAAGGTCTTTTCAGTTTTTCAGACGAGAAGCTGCACGTGCTTATGTACAAAAGTACCGGCCTCAATTCAGATACAAGGAACAATGGTGAAAAAAATTTCCATCCAAATTTCCAGTTATTGTGATTGGTTACCTTGTATTTCCTAGATTCCCCGGCAAGATACTTGTACCTACCTTATTTGAAAGCTGCGGAGCTCAACGCCGAAATCTAGAGAGGAAGGAAGAAGATGAAATAACAAGTAGTATGTACCTGGAAGGTTATTGGTATAGCCGCCGTCTAATAGCAGATGGCCATCTACTGGGTCGCATAGCGGAGGCATATAGCCAGATAGTGACATGGAAGCTCTTATATATCTCCATAGTGAGCCTACGGAAAAGCTCTATAACTACCATTTAAGATTAGGTAAGTGAGTTTGGATACCAAAAATCACTCAAAATCAAGTTCGCTACATGTGTGATCAACTTTTTCTCGAACAAAGGCACCTAAAGATACCACCCACGTAATGAGGGCTTACCTTAACACATCTATGGCGTCTTACCGAGACTTTGAGGTCGAAGCGTTAGATTTCTACTGCAATAATGCTGGCTAAATATGATCTGCATATATCATGCAAACAGAACTTCATATAAGTGATTTTTTGTATCGAAACTATTACAAATCAGCGATATCCAAGAATGTTTTTCGAACATTGTCTCTGACTAAGAATGAAGATACATGGAAACGAATATAATGATTTTAAATTATAAGTTACAGATATCTCTACCAAAGGTTTCTTTTTAACTCGATGATGTAGATGTATTATCCATAATCCAAGCACGAAATGCACTTTTATTTTATCTCCATTTTCGTAATAGGCTTCAATTTTTCCGTGATTCAAATGACTGAAGATGTCAACACAACAAAACTAAGCTCAAAAAACAATTGATGATTGCTCAATCTGTCCAAAAGAACTTCATTACTATGCTCGGTACGAAAAAAGACTGGGACATGGAATCCACCACCCAAGTTCTTGAAAGAAATGCCATTAAATGGTACACAGACGCTGGAGTATGAGTATATGGACCAGGCACCAAATGCTCACTTTCGCTAGACTCCTATCCGAGCATCTTTCAAGCAGAAGTACCTGCAATAGAAAGATGCGTGGAAATTAACCTAGAAAGAAACTATCAGAGATGTGATATAGCAATCCAATCTGATAGTCAAGTTGCTATTAAAGCTCTGAACTCCCATGTTATCGAGTTCAAGCTAATATGGGAGTGGCGAAGAAAACTCAATGAAGTAGCCAAGAACAATAGGGTCTCCTTGGTCTGGCTTCCTGGTCACGCGGGAATTAAAGGAAACGAGGCAGCCAACACACTTGTCAAGAAAGGAGCGTAAATCCTCTATATTGGCCCGGAACCCTAATGTGGGTTCACCTACAAAAGTGAATTTCGAATGAAAGAAGAAACTGAAAGAGGTATTTTCTGGAGATCTCTCCGCGGAATGTATCACTCCAAAAAATTCCTCCGGAACTTTGATACTGTCAGATCCAAGAAATACTTGGACCTCAGTAAGAACACTTGCACCTTCTCACTGGTTTCCTCACAGGGCACTGCGGCCTCAGGAAGCATATGATGAGATAAGGGCTAGCAGAAACTGACGAGTGCAGATTCTGTTGGAAGGAGGATGAAACTCCTGAACACCTGATAATGGAATGCCTCGCCATCTCAAACCAACTCAAGGAATGCTTTGGGCAAAAAATCTGCAGGAGCGAAGACGTAGCCTCCTTGAAGCCATCCCAGATACTGGAGTTTATCAGAACTCTGGAACTGGAAGCCGAGCTGTAGATGGTGATGACATCGACAGCTCTGACGGGGAGGCACAATAGACCTTAAGGTCGCAGTGCAACATTACCCCCCTACAACAATATACAATCTGTCCAAACTATTGTAACACCCTTCACCTTGAAAAATCGCACAAAACTATACTCAGTAACATAAAATCTTTATACCAAGAAAAATTTCTATTTCTACGTTCAAACTCCTTTGATACTGATTTTTCAGTTTGTTGTAATAAATATATCAGGTGTATGTATTCCTTAAACCTTATTTTACTTATGGAGTTATTTTTATTTGATACATGAAATCTTAGCATGTAAAGCGTAATTTCGAGCATGGTTGGAACAATGTTTTTGCTGCTCGGTTTCCATAAGATTTTTCCATGTAACTGATTCTCAAACAGAAATAAAATTCGGAAACACTCTCAGAAAAATGTCACACTTAAATTATGAGAACAAGTTTAAGTATACTTGAAGTGAATATTCATATGCATTCAAACTGAACTAAAATCTTTTTAATTCTAGATTTCAAGGATACCTCAAGAACAAAGCATAACCAAATAGAATTTACGAACTCCTGGTTACAATGAACGTTGTAAATGAAGGCATATTCATATTTTTCGCGATGGCATGTGAAAATGGTGAAAAAAGATTCATAGTTAAGGTGATAAGTTCAATATGAGGTCATTTTCTAATGTGAAACCTACCTAGGGAGCAGAGAGCATTTCGTAATGGAAAAAAAAATTATGTTCCTCAAATATTGATGTAGATATTTCGAATTATGTGATTTACGTTAAATTTACTTAATTCGATATATTGATTACCAATAATTTTGAACTTCAAAATTTTATTTGTGAGATTGCCTATTTTCCTCATAAAATCATCGAAGTGTTTCGTGAATTCTATCTCCATATAATGTATTGATACAATAAAATCTTCAAATGGATTCAACAAAACTTAGATCAAATTGAATATAGATTTAATTCGATGGTTGTGTCAAAAATTACCCCATGTACAACACAGGGTTCTGTTCGAAAATTAACTCCGTAGAGTAATATTTACTCCATTGCGTTCGAAAACTGAAAGGTTGAATAAATCTTACTCTGTGACTGTCGTCCGAAAAGTCGGAGTATTCGACTCCGAGTTCATTTTACTCCTGTCAAAATTGACATAACTCATGGGAAGGTAAATCTAGTATCTTTGTCTAACTGTTTTATGAATGTTTTGTGATATAATTTAATAGTTTTCATACTGCTCACAATATATATTTATGATTAGAGTTACATATATGTGAAGAAAACAATAATAATAGGATCTTTCTTAAACCAACATAACCTATTTTCTGATATTGGCACCTTCTGTCACTGTCAGTGTCAGTGTCAGAGTAACTCTAGAGTAAATCTGTCAAACCTTCAAAAACTCTACTCTACTCCGTGGAGTTAATTTTCAAACACAACTCAGAATCGCACTGCTTTGTATATCAACAGCACTCAAAGTTCTGTGAAAACCACCATTAAGCTGCCAGAATGAAGAAACATAGAATACTTAGTGAGGGCAGATGCCGCCACAAGATAGCCTACCGACAAGCCGACCTAAATTTAATTAATTCCGAATTTGTTGACATGGATCGATTGTACAATCTCGTCAAAAATTATATGATCAACTTTAGCGCCACCATCGTTGATAGAAGGAAATAGGCAATCACTTGAAGTTGTTTTCAGACGAAAATGTAATGAGTAATACTATCCACATCCTAGATTCTATGCATGTTGGCCAAAATTGACCGAGAAAGACATATTATACATACATTGTGTATACTTACAAAAAAACGATTGAACATTGAATAAAGGCCCCAATGAATCCCAAATGATACGAGACCAAGCAAAATATAAATAATTTAGGAAATTTCGGGATTAACAATATCTTTGATTAAATCAACAGTATGAGGGCCAGTTTCTCAATTGCGAATAAACTCGAAGTTGCAAGTAACATAAGAGTTACGGGTTCATGAAGATAGCCAAACATCTCGCAATTGAGAAACCTGCCCTGAGGGCCGGTTCAGTCGAATTGTGATATGAGTTATTAGTTATTTATCGAATGAAATGTAAAATTTTGTTTTTTATGAAGACACGTTCTAAAAAACAAAACTCATGATGAAAAATAAAGCATTTTTGATAACCTTCAAAAACTAATTTTAGTTTTGACTATGATTTCTCATATAATATAATGAGATATACAGGATAACCAATCACAATATTCATATATATTCTGCAAACATGTGATGAAATGATAGTTGCAAACATTAAAGCAAGGACATTCTTTCGAAAAGAGTAAAAAAATCGATAGATAAAACACAAATTTGGCTTTCAACTACTCTGAAAACTATAATATTGAATTCATTTGTATACTGACTAATTATCTTTAAGAATAAATTAATTTATCAATATACAATTACTAGAAACTTGAAATGAATTCGGTATATTCTATTAGTTTGAAATGAATACTGTTTCTGATAGAGTTCATAGAATACTTGAATATTGGCAATGTGGAAGTCTTAAAAACAACAGATGTAAATCAATATTAGTACAATGTTCGAAAGATTTGTCGTAATAAAACATAAGTTTCAAATGAAGCAAATAAAATCAGAGAACTCACCATGATAATGGATCCTCATGCCAGACGAGGTTATATCCGTTGTTACAGTAAAATATGGTAGCCACAGATCTTCGATATACGTTTCACCAAAGGCTGATTTTAGTGTCTGATTGAAATCTTTACCACTGAACATCGATGTTACAGGATAGGTTAGATCTAAAATCTGTCTCCACCATTGCGTCATTTTCTAGAATCATTACAACATCAGCAATGTATGATTAAAACAAATGGTTGTTGCAAATTCTGTTTTGGAGGAAATGTCATAATAAACAAAAAAGTCGCCAACTTCGCTCATCAAGCGTGAAGTTCGAATAAAGCATCTTAATTGAAACTTCAAAAATTTTAATCACAAAATTATAAAAATGAACATTTCGACAAGATGAAAAATTGGTTCAAGCACTGACGTGAAGTCAGAAGCTTTTGCGCATATGTTCTATTGTCCATTCTTCTGTATTGGACACCCTTAATCGAATTTACCATGGTAAATTATGTTGTCCATTCTCCTGTATTGGACACTCTTAATTCGAATTTACCATGGTAAATTCGACTAAGGGTGTCCAATACAGAAGAATGGACAATAGAACATACGCGCAAAAGCTTCTGACTTCACGTCAGTGCTTGAACCAATTTTTTTTTTCGTGATTTTTTTTAAATTTTGTAGGGGTACGGTTCTTAAAATTTTTTTTTCGTCAGTTATTTCAAATTTTCTAGGGGTACGGTTCTTAAAAAATTTTAAACACGTCTTTATGTTGATTTTCTACTACTAGTTACCAAGCTTCAATTCGATCGAATATTTAATTTTGAGTTACCAGGGAAATAATATTCCAGGTGGGTATAACTCGGAAACCGTTAGACCGATTATGCCCAAAAACGAACTCAACTCTCCCTTTCGGATACGCAACCTACCCTGAAAATTGCAAGTCCCTCTCTCCTTTCGTTCGAAAGTTATCGAGGCAACGGTCACCCATCTACTGAACTCACACAAGAATGCTCGAATCTCCAACAATATTTAACTGATCGTATTAATACTTGAAACTTGGCAGTAGAGTTAGGTTATGAAGACTCGTGCAAAATTTCAGCAATTTCAAACGAATAGTTACCGATATATAGAATTTTTTTTTTATTTTCAATGATTTATTAAAAATTTTCTACAAATGCTATCCTCACCAAATTTTGCAAATTTTGCACCAACATTTTCGCGTTGGCATTCTACAACTAATAACCATGTTTGAATTCAATCGGTTCAGTATTTTTCGAGTTAATGAGGAACAAAAAACCACCAAATTTCAGAAAATTTCAGATGGCTATAACTCTAAGACCGTTTGGCCGATTATGCTCATAAACAAACTCAAATGTCGCATTCAGGTGCACAACCTAACCTGAAATTTTCTAGCCGCTATCTCTTTCCGTTCTCAGGTTATCGTGACAACAAAAATATTTTTTAATAATTTTCTAGCGATACGATTCTCACAAAATTTCACAAACGTGCTTAGGTTTATATTCTACAACAATTCACCAAGTTTCAATTCGATCAGATCTATATGTTGAAAACAAAATTATTACTTGGAAATCACTGGGCCGATTATGCCCATTAACGAACTTGTCCGTCGTATTGAGATGCGCCACCTACCCTGAGAATTCCAAGTCGCTAGCTCTTTCCGTTCTCACGTTATCGTGGCAACGGCCGGACAGAATCAAATTTGACCTCGAATTCTTCATTGGGGAGTGGAACCAAATCGTTTGAGACCATTTTCGTAAAAAAATTCGAAAGTTACAGACATTTGGGCAAAATGATAACGCGATGTTCCCCAGAACATACGCGCAAAAATAAGTTAAATTTTAATACTTGGGGTGTCAGAATGGTAACCTCTGTCGATAAAACACACGTTTCAAAATGGGTACAATAAAATAAAAATAGAAAAAGAAATTAAACTTACAAGAAAACACCAATTGATAGTAGAAAGAGAGATATATTACCTTAGACCACTCTCTGGCCTTCTGAGTCATGGTTGTGATATTCCTTTCTTGGCACCAAAGAGCACCCATAAAGGCCCCTATACTGACCCCACCGACCATATCAATAGGGATTCCCGCTTCCTGAAAATTGAGACAAAACAATGCATCAAACTTATCAAGCTCAGTTTGTACCAATCACCCACCTGTATGGCTCTGATCATTCCTACGTGGGCTGCACCCCTGGCTCCACCGCCCCCCAATACCAATCCTACCGATTTTCCTGTGAGCCACCTGGCCAACCGTGAAAAGTCAGAATGCACGTTCGGTTCCGAAGAACAAACCTTGGAATACAACTCATTCTGTGAAGAAAAATAATATTAATTTTTTCTGCTAATAGACCACTTCATGGAATTGTTCATTTAATTTCATATGGTTTGTCATATACTGCAAATGGAGGAAGAAAGGTCCACCACACCGCAAAATTATTATTATTATTAGGTAAGAGCGCCATCTCCTCTAATAGGCTCTTAACCAGCTTGTGGATTCTCCTTCAGGAAAGTCCAGCAAGATATTAAAGAATGGATTCAGAGCCATCACCTCTCAACCTAGAACGAAGCCGCAGGTAATGTTCATGGCAAGAGGATGGTGGCAGGACCATCTAAGCTGCTTTCGACAAGCTTGCTATGCTTGAACAGAGCTTCACTCAGAAATGTGGTTGATCTCCTTCCAGGTCACTTCAGTCTGAGGAAGCACTTAAAGGTGAGGAGGATACATAAGGGCTCCCCCAATGCAGGTTATATGACATGGAGGATGAAACAGCCAGCAATGTCCTCTTCAAATGTGAGGCTTTATCTGGCATTAGAGCTAGCTATTCGACTTTGTTGACTCACTGGAGAACACCATTGCTTGATAACACTGAGGTCTTCTTGCATTAGATGACATAAGAATTTGGCTTTGACTATTATGAACGTGTTGTCTGCATAGCCGATACATTTAAAGCTCTTTTAACCTATCTATATTAGCCCATCTACTAAAAGACCCTACATATATTCTTCACAAATTAATTTGCCAGCTAGAATGAAAGATCATCATTTACTCACGATCCTATAGAGAGATTTCCTCGAAAACATTCTGTTGGGACACAAGATATGGTGATGCGACGACACCCAACTCCTCATGTTCCTCCACACGACCGTATTGGAAGGTTTTCCACCCTCCCTGTGAAGAAGGACCAGCTCTTTTTGCGTCCTCATGGCCAACCTTTCCATCTCCTTCTCCACCTTGCCTAAGGTGGGGGCGTTGTCGCCAAGGCCCACTATAAGAATGCAGTCTGCCTGACGGATACACCTCTGGGTCCAAGCGCTCACGGTATGATCGCACATGTACAGGCAAATTTTGTGTTGGTCTTCTTGCTGCGCTAACCACGATGTCAGTCTGTATTCGTTGTTGGGGTCCATGATAGACGAACCCAGGGTCTTCTTTATTACATCAGAAGTCAGTCTTAAGGTGGGGCCTAAAAAATGAAAAAAAAAATTGTTTTGAAGAACACTAGTCCTTCCTCAATTATTAATACAACTATTTATTCACAATTAACAGATCTATGGTGGTTTCATGAAGCTTTGACAGCTCTTAATTGTCAATTCAGTATGATTCTATGTCGATTCCCAGTTCACTTTTGATGCAACCATCGAATTAAATCCACAATTAAGCTGATCGAAGATTTGTTATTCCCACCATTAGTCAGTGTTTGAAGTTTCTGAAGATAGGCATAGAGCATAGAAGGTCTTAAATGAAAATTATAAATAGCAATGGTCCTAAATTTGACCCCTGTGGGACACCAGACTTGAGCTCGTACTGGAAATTACGAAAATCTGAATCCATTAGAGAATACTCAATTCATTCTGCCCTCCCAATAAGATCGCATCAGCTGATAAGATAAGATAAAACTATCGCTGAATAGGTTGAAGATTAAACAAAAATATAACTTATATGATACTCACCTATCACATGCAGACAATGGTACAGTTCATATGTGAAAGCCACCAAAGGTACATTTTCGGAGGCCGCAATTATAGCTACTGTCGAAAAGTTATTTTGTGCAGAACGGGTTTCTACTGTTGGATTCGCAGATATATTAATACTGGGCGTTTTCCACGAGCCTATCATGAAGAAATTATCGTTAGGGAATATCAACATGAGAAACTTCGATTGACATACCTAAAATCCTGTGTCCTAAAAGATTAATCAGTCTAGTTACGACTATTGGATATCGTAATTTGATCGCATTGAACAGTCCCTCTGGTAATTTAGCCAGTTCAGAATCTCTGACAGCCATCACAGTTGTACTACGTTTTGTGTGGGTCACCATCTCCACCTTAAGAAGAACAACGAATGCAAAATAACAAAAAAAATCGACAACAAAACGCATGAAAAATTAAAAAATTGCATATTAGTGAAAATTCAAACTTATGAACCAAGACACACAAAAATTCACAAAATATACTCGGTGACTTTGGAAGCGTCAACACAGAAAGAATAATTTCTTCAACTTAATGCAGTTATTATTATTATTATTATTGATAAGGGGTTACGTTGCACCGCGACCTTGAGATCTATTGTGCCCCCCATCAGAGCTGTTCTCACCATTACGCCATCTACAGCTCGCCCTCCAGTTCCAGAGTATAAATGAACCTCAATATCTGGGAAGGCTTCAAGGATATTACGTCTTCACTCCTACAAGTTTCCTGTCCAAAGCATTCCTTTCGCTGACTTGCAATGGCGAGGCATTCTGTAACAAGGTGAAGAGGAGTTTTTTCCTCCTCCCCACAGAATCTGCACTCGTCAGTATCTGATAAACCTATTCTCATCAAATGCTTCCTGAGGCGACAGTGTCCTGTGAGGAAGCCAGTGACCAGGTGTAACTTATTCTCACAGAGATCCAGATACCTTTTGGAACTTTTTGGAATGAACCAAACCTGGAAGATTCCGCCAGAGTGTCTCTCTTTTGGTTTCCTCCTTCTCCAGAAACTCTTTCTTGTAGGTGCATTTTCCTATATCGCAGAAAGGTTCTGGGCCGATAAAAGGAGTTCGTGCTGCCTTTCTGGCAAGTGTATCGGCCTCTTCGTTCCCCTTGACTCCCGAGTGACCGGGGACCCAGACTAAAAAGACCTTATTATTCTTGCCAATTTCATTTAGTTTTCTTCGGCACTCCCATATCAACTTTGAATCGATGGCATGGGAGCTCAGTGCTTTGATAGCAGATTGACTATCCGAATGGATTGCTATGTCGCATTTCTGATATTTTCTTTCTAGGTTAATATCTGCACATCTTTCGATTGCGAGTAATTCTGCCTGGAAGATACTCAAACGGGAGCCTACCGACAGTGCGCACTTGGTGCCTGTCCCATATACCCCAGCGCCAGCTCCCGTCGTGGTTTTTGAGCCATCTGTGTACCATTTTATGGTATTTTCTTTGAAAGTCTGGGTGGTGAACTCCCTTTCCCATTCTTCCTTTCTACTTATCATCGTGGTGAAGTTCTTCTCAATGCTTACTTTTTTGACCATTGCATCACTAGGAAGGTTCACTGATGGGATGTAATTAGTCAAAGAGGTCCAGGCTCTCTGACATTTAATCCTCTCAGTTCCTGTACCATCCTTAGATATTCTGAGGGTGGCCTCATGGGCTAACCTCTCAATCACTAGATGCAGAGGTGAGAGATCTGTGATGATCTCAAGTGCCCTGGTTGGACACGTTCTCATAGCTCCCGTGATGCACACACAAGCTAGCCTTTGCACTTTGTCAAGCGCTTTCCTAGTAGTTGTCTGATCTGCTTTGGCATGCCAGACTACTGCCCCATAGGTAATTATTGGTCTCACAATCATGACGTACATCCATCGCAGTATTTTAGGGCTACAGCCCCAAGTCTTACCGGATAGATTTCTGCACGCCATCAGAGCTCTTATTGCTTTACTTGCAGTGATATCCACATGCTTGTTCCACAGAAGCTTTCTATCCAGAGTTATTCCCAGATATTTAACTTCAGTCTTCCAGTCAATCAGTTATGATACTTTATGTTTATTTTCTAGGTGTACTGAAGCATGGGATGTAACTGACAAAGAAGTCGACATGTTTTCGCAAGATTGGCTGTGCCATCACCCCCAAAAAAGGAAGTGGAGGATTAAAATTGAGAAAAACTGAATTGTAAAAATATAAAATAAACTGTTATAAATCAGTTTTTATTTTATTATTTATGTATAGTGGCTTTCCATGAAATATTCATTTGAAACACTTCGCAAGATGTTGCTCTAATACAAAATATTATCTTTGGGCTATTTCGGTATTTCTTTGAGATGACATCGATCATCCCATTTTTTCGATGCCTAGGCATGTAAAGAAGTGTACTCAGCTATGGGATTGCCAATAAATTATTAATTTCCTTTTCGAAGTACATTTTAATAAAATACCTCGCAAATATTATTGTTTTATTCCTTATGTAGGACGACCACAATGACAAAGTGTAATACTTCTAAAGCTACCGTTCAAGATCTTCATGAATAATTGGAATTAGAATAAAAAAACTCAAAATAATGCTTCATAAATACTTAGGAGTACAAATAAGTATGCAACGTTTTAAAAAAAAAATTTTTATTTGATGACGTAAGTAAAAGTTCCCGCCAATAATGCTTATTTGGCACATTATGTGATGCTGATACGAAGTCAATAACACTTTAAGGTTAAGTTGACCAAACTTACTTTATGCCGTCTTTCATCTGAAAACCTAAACCTCATGCAGCACCATCTTTCTAATAACGGAGGAAACTTATTTGTACTCCTGATAGAAATTCAATGGATCTATATCGGTTGACTCACCACTCCGATCAAGTCTCCTTTACCATATTCACCAACCAGTTCCTTTTTTCCGTTCTTGTGAGTTATGACCGATCTGAGTCGTCCCGATAGAACTATGTAAGTGGAATCGCTTTCTTCGTCCTGACGGTAGATGGCGCGACCAGATTCGATGAACAACCAGTCCAAGGCGAAATCGACCTGCCTCACAAAAGGCGAGAGTCGTTTTACAATCATGCTAGCTATGTACAATACCACCTTCGGGTTGTCCTTCATAATTCTGAAAAATCGTTCTATTGAATGTAAAAATTCTTAAATAACTCATTAGAAACGATATTTTGAATCATTCACAAGGGATAGATCTCTCTTTCTTGAAGTTTACATTGCTTAACGGAATATTAAATAACCGGTTGATAATATTCCGCAAAGCAATGTAAACTTCAAGAAAGAAAGAAAAATGATTTTCCAAATTGCCGAAAGAAACAGGTACCAACTAGTTCAGAAAATTATCAACAAACATAAAGATGAAAATCTCTTAAGTAACATAACCCTAATGGAAATTAAAAATGGGTTCAAGCCCTGTGGACAGGAGCTTTCTGGCGCTCTAGTTCAAACAGACATATTATATCTCCGAAAGTATTGGTTTCTTAGAGTTGGGAATTATATCAATGTATTCATATGATAGAACTGCATCATAAAGGAAATTCAATTCAAATAATAGTTTATTTATCAAGATTAAATGAGCTATCTGAGAATGAGATCTGCACCATGGAAGAAATCAAATTAAATCTGGCCAATTTTGCCCAGTAACGAACTTAACCGAGATATTCATCTCCCTAACCTACTCTGAAAATTTTAACTACCTAGCTCATTCCGTTCGAGAGTTATTCTAGAAAAACTTTTTTTTCATTTTCAAAATTTTTTTCGACACTTTGCGGTAACTTGGTCAATACAAAACTTCACATGCGTATAAAGGTCATGATTCTACAATTTGATGCTAAATTTCAGATAGATCGAGTGATCAGTTTCGGAAATATTCATAAAAAATGTTTTTAAAATCGGTAACTCCGAAAACGGTTGATGGATTTCGCCCATTAACGAACTCGTCCGAGATATTTACGCTCCAAACCCACCTTGCAAATTTCAATCCTCTAACTCCTTTCGTCCGACAGTTATCGTGCCTACGGCCGGCCGGCCGGCCGGACAGAATCGATTTCGACCTCGGATTCTTGATCAGTGATTCGAACCAAATCGTTTAAGACCATTTTCATCGAAAAATTCGAAAATTACAGACATTTGGGCAAATTGATAAGCACTCAGTTCCGAGGAACTAGAGCGCCAAAAACCAAAAAATGTTTCCAAGCTTTCTCTTTCCATCCAAAAACGAACAACAAACTCCAGCATAATTATAAAAAGGTTAATATAAATCTGGTTTTCAAAACTTCCATAAAAATTTAACAACTTCTAGGCAATACATTCGATTCTACTTACAAATCACGTTTTAACAACCACCCACTCAATTTCAGAAAATTCCGTCAAATTATGGAAAAATTCCAATAAAATGTAAAGATGTTTTACTCAATAATGATCTAAACCCTATGAACAACCCATTGTCCTATGAACAACCCATTGTCCCCACTAATCGGTAGTAGTCATAGAAAAATCGTAACAACATCATTGACTATACATAGATAAATACTAAATACCATTAAAGAAAATCCTTACGTATAAAATGTATTCCTTGAAATCATAGCGAGTCTACTGTAATGTTTGGCCTTGACTGTGAAGAAGCTGGGTTCGCCTGTAAGCACTGCAAGACCTCCTACAATCTCACCGGCATAAGAAGTGAATAAATGATCCTCCTCCTCTTCTGTGCTATTCCTCTGTAGCACATTCAGTGCTCCAGATATTATGTATACCAAGGCTACATCCTGAAAATATAATATTTCAAAGAAAATGTTTCAATAATTTCAACAAGGAGCTAACGGCCAGATGATAACTTATTTCCCGCTCTATAGTCAAATTTAATCTAGTAAACAAAACAGAGTGGTTAAGACCAATCCCTTTCAATCACAACCAATCGGTTATGATTGGTATTAACCACTGTGCTTACGACTTAT
Source organism: Halyzia sedecimguttata (assembly GCA_937662695.2). Classification (NCBI taxonomy): domain Eukaryota; kingdom Metazoa; phylum Arthropoda; class Insecta; order Coleoptera; family Coccinellidae; genus Halyzia; species Halyzia sedecimguttata. The sequence continues at coordinate 48,010,989 of OW569418.2, forward strand.
ATGAAGTATGAACGTCAAATATCAACTGACATGTGTCATCCAAATCAAAATTGGGGACGAACATAACCTGCATAATTAATCATTGAAAGTTGACTGCAAGGCGTATATTTCATCTGACCTGCTTATGGTTTACCTTGTTAGAGTCTTCCTTCACAAGGTATGTACCTGCTGAAATCTCCCTTATCTCAATTTTCCCCACAAGATTTTTGTCATCGCTCAGTCCCAGCTCTTTTACAAACGCTTCAGTGGCTATCTCGATCAAAGAATCCGAATCTGCGATCTCATGCACAGAGGTACGTTTTCTCTGGTGACTGGTAGCGCTATACTCAGTCTGCTGAACGAAACAGGGGATAATGGTGAGGGTTAATAATTAAACAAGCAATATCTTACGTTGGATGCACCAATAGAATCACTTTCATTTGTTCCGTCTGGTGTTGTCGAACCTGGAGAGAATTTATACTCACTCGTCCTTCTCACATGTGGCACAGGTATTGGCTGCGATACTGTAATATTGCTGGAAGTTTCCGGTATCACGGGATCTTCCTTTTTTCTCTTTGAGGGAGACGTAGTAGCGACGAAGCTCTTGCTGTTTTTGAACTTTGATCCCTAAATAAGACAAAGGTCCTGAATAAGATTAAAATTTCATTGATTTGTGATGCAAGGAGTAAAATGAATAATGGTTATGGTTATAATAATTTAAAACAACCATAACATCATTAGCCATGTTACAATTAACTTACTTGATTGAAGAGTTCAGAACTGAGTCCAAGATATTCGTGTAGAGCGGTGAACGTGACCCTCTGCAATCTGATCATGATAACCTGCACTACGCGAATGAAAATATCAGGATATTCCTGAAATATATCTTTGAAGGCTGCCATTGGTAACTTAACAACTACAGAATCTTCCACAGATTTCGCCGATACAGTCTTATAATGATTTGGGTGACCCTAAAACGGAACTAGCTATATATGTTCAAACATAAATCAAAAAGTTGATAAACTTACTGTAAGGACATCAGTGAAACTGAGTAGGGAGGTGACAGATTCACCCGGTTTCACTATTTTAAGTGATAAGTTAGCATCGTTTGAAGCAATATATACATTCAATTTACCACTTTGAACTATGTATAAATTCTCATCATCGTCACCTAGAAAAAGTGAAAAAAAAAATTAAAAAGGAGTTATCATTTGGTATCTATTTTTTTTATGTATGTATATGTAGCATGTAGGGCGATAATGAATTTTACAGGCCTAAATATTAACTCACCTATTTTAAACAAAAATGACCCTGCACTAACATTCAAAATTTCTGTATGTTTGCAGAGCTTCAAAAAGACAGGTTTTTCAAAATGACCAAAGACCCTTATACTCTGAAGCATGAACAGGGCATCTGGGGGCATTCTGTCGTCGCTCAACATATCTTCCTGAAGATACTCAGGTGGAGGTTCTATAACCTGAGTGAAAGTAATATAAGTATCATCTTTCACTGAATAAAAAAAAATCGATGGTATATCGGGTATCCCGGAGTGATAACCTATACTGTCCACTATAGTTATACAGGCACTATAGTGATCCACTACAGTGATGCATTCACTATAGTGATACTGTAACTATAGTGATACAGTCACTATATTGATACTATCACTATAGTGATACTATCACTATAGTTGTAGTCACTATAGTGGTAGTATCACTATATCGCCCATATATCATTATTGACGCACTGAAATATTTCCATCCCAAAGTAATCTTTGGTCAGTGACAATATGTCCTAATGTCACTACAATACAATAACTGTAATGGTATATTCTCTACGATGATACACCCAGTACAGGACAAGATTAGAGAAGTTTGGGATGGCAGAATTTCAGTGCCTCAATACTGATAGAGATCTACATGGGTCCTGGATTTTCAAAAGATCTTATATGTGAATGAGTTTCATACCCAAGCATATAATCCAAAACAGTATTACTTCGTATGTTATATCCTGATCTTTCACATCTAGGAACTTTTTTTAAATGAAATATGATGCTCGTCTTATATGGACATGGACATAATATGGAAAATGGAGAGATTGGGTGCGTTTCTATTTTAATCAGCTTTTGTGACGGATTCAATCAGCGATGAGAATACGATTGACGTGAAGTCTTCAAAATCCATTGGAATTAGTTTCGAAGGGTTTTATAATAGGAAATAGATTCAATAATACCTATAATATCATACCTGTTGTAAAAAGAATCATTACGAAATCGCACTTAAGGCGATAAATATTAGGTATATGAAAGTTAACTCTTTGGGTCTAGGTGGTACACTATTCGTACCACCTATTTCGACGCTGTTGGGCGGCGGTGGTACGTTTAATGTACCACCTATTTCAAATACACTGAACAGAATCCTACATCAATAACCATCATTAGCCTGTGCTGCAAAGACATCTGTGAGGCAATATCTTAAAGTATTGACACTCGGGCGACTGATTTACCGCAATCATTTTTACGGACACCATGCTTGATGGTGGATTTCTAGTTTCGACAAGTTGTTCTGTTTTCTGGGGTGTATAATTAATGCAAATTTGGTTCTGTAGCGGCTTTTTTCGAAATAACTACGTAATTATATCTTCTGTTAGCTTATTCTTTTGAAATATTCATGGAAATACTTGCGAAAATCACAAAAGAGTCGGCAATGGGGTGGTACATTATTAGTACCACCGCACCTCTTGCATTTTTCAAGAATGATCTATTATACACAAAAATGTTGAATAAACTTATAGAGTATCAACCGTTTCGTTTGGTAGGAATGACAATGGCTGAATTAGAGACAGGGGTTGAAAATATAGGTCATTTTGAGTCTGTACCGTCTAATTCTGAATCTGAGGTCGACAGAATGACGTGGATGTAGAGGAGGATGAAGTTGCTGAAAATTTGAACGAAAGTCCAAATATAACAGATATTCCTGCTTGCGAAGCAGATGAAGAACTATCTGAAAGTGATTTATCGCTTTCAAGAATCAGAGTTACGATTACCGCACACGCGCCGCAAGCCCCACCTATCCAAAAAATTGCCATTGACTACAGTGAGCCAGTGGTTCCAGTTGAATCCCAAACCTCCACCTGCCCCAAATGTTTACATTCTTCTGGTGTTCCGGGTTATATAAAGTATAAAAAAGATTCTCTAATACCATACATAATTCCAGGAATTCTTTATTGACGAATTCTTAGATCCTCTGGTATTCCAGACAAATCTGTCTGCAGCAGAGCATCCTGAGAGGAGCACGAGAAGAAGATGTGCATTTTGCAGTACAAAGGTCATTCAAGTTCGCACTGAATAGACCGGTTCTGTGTGCCACATATCATTATGCTTATCAAAGTATAAATAATGTTTTCAAGCATATCATTGGTCAAATAATATAAATATAAAGTAGAGGGTAGAACGATTAGTCACTTGCACATAAGTGTAGCGGTGGTACTTATAATGTACCACCCTGTTTAAGCGAAAATATAAGAAAATATTATTGTTAACTTATCATTTATGTATTTTGGATGAGTTTGAGTAGAATTTTGTTTAAATTGAAAATTTTTTTTTTGCTTCACTTGGGTTTTATTTCTGTTGATGTCTTTGCTGCTCAAAGAGTTAAACTTGTTTCAAGCCCATCTCCTATTATTGCCTTTAAAAGTGCAGTCCAACAGAAATGTGATTCGAAATACCCGCCAAAATCCGTCCATCTAATCGGTCTCATCGACCTCCGAGTACGATGAACTTTTAGTAATTGTAAATCCATCGCTGAAACTTTGTCGGTTGTTGAAATTCATCAGTATACACTTGATGAAAATAAAAACACACCGATTCGTTTACGATTAATCGATTAGACATTTCGATTAGAATAAAAACACACCCATTTGGTAATGTATTTCATGCTAGTACATACCTTCAGCTGCTCTGCATCACCTTCCTTCTTCAAATGCAGTATTTTCCTAGCTAGCTTCATCATCATCTTACGCTTTTTACCCTGTCCCGAAATGTTTTTAACTTTTCTCAACATTTTCCTTCCATAGAATAGTGCCTTATCTCTCTTACGGAATCTTGTAATTGATTCTTCTGAAGTCTCTTCTTTTAGAGAAAATCCTGCAAATCAATTATGAGGGGACATGCAAAATGAGTAAAAAGAAACAGTTTTATCTGTAATTACCTTTTTTTTGGAGCTTCTTCACACATATTAAAACAAAAACAGTTGCTGCGCCCAATAAAACTATGGCCAAAACAAAATTCAACACCTGGAAGGAATAGATTATAAATTGAAGCATTGCTGAATGTGGCAAAAATTAATTTCTTGTCATTCTAAAAGCAGTTGACACCAGGAAATTTTATTCTGTGAATAATAATAATTGACATTCTTCTTGAATTTGAAGCCTTGAAACAAGAAGATGTTAAAATATCCCGGTGCATAATTTGGGACCATTTAGGGAAAATTTTCAAATATACTGGAGCGTACGCAGGATAAATTTTACTGTATCGTGTTACAAAATTTGAGGGTGTATAGTATAAACATAAATCTATCTAAAATGGTTTCAGAGGCATGGAGATATTAATTCCGAATGAATAAGATAGAGCTCATTTAATTGAACTTAATTGTTTTTCATTTTTAAAAATTTTCATAAATATTGATTTTTACTAATCAGGTAACATTATCGATTTTCAGATATGAATTTCATTCCAAAATAGCAGACAGGTTCAAAGAAATAAATATGAGGAAATAATCACAATTGAATAATAGATAACAAATATATAAAACTTGGTCTTGTCTTATCAGTTGTGGACGAGTGGGAGACAAAAGGGAAAATGTCCTATTTTGAATCTTTTCATTTGGGAATAATGGAATTATAATTAAGTAGGATACTCTTCACTGAACACAAGATAAAAAATTCCCAACTTGAATTTCGGTTATAAAAGATCTCAGAAAAAGTTAAAATTAACGAGTTGAAGAAAATTTAAATGTCTTCGACTGTATCATCTAATATTCTCTGAAATATCTGAGAAATTTTATTCATGAATTAATTGTAGACATTTTCCCTACCTTGTAATCTTGTATAAGAAATATCGCTGTTGTAACCCATGTTGATTCGAATAAACTTCCAAAAGAGGTGTGAATATTATCTATTAAATTCAAGACATCCATTCTTATATATTCATTACTAAAAATATGCAAGCAATCCTAACTTTCATTGAAAGAAAAATATCATCCTTTCAAATAAACTGTCATGTGAAGGATATATCACAGAACATATATGTTTATATGACTTGAGTTGTCAAAAATGACATTTCAATGACAATTACTGTTAAGGCACAGTCTAAGAATATTCTGTGGTTCAGGAATTTCGGAACGCGGACGCAGTACGGCCAACAGAAGATTCCAGTACATTAATTCAATGTTGCCACTACTAGTTTCGGGTCCAGAATGTCTGACTTTTTGTAGGCTTTTATTGATATGATTCAAAGTCAAAGCGCACATAATTTTGGATTTTAAGGGTTTCTGAGTGTTCGTGAATATATAAAATAGAATATTAATGTTAATATGAACAAAAATACATTCTAGGGGATTTGGCTTTTGTACGTTTGTCAAACCCACGAAATCTGCAATTATATATTCGGGACGTTTTATTTTTTATTTGTTTCCTCTGATAATCCAACAAAACAAGCATGTTTTGTGCATAAAACATGACGAATTACATGAAATTTTCGATATTAAAATGACAGGATCCGTACATTCGACTAACGTAAAAAAATTAAATCCCCTAGGATAGTGTATTTTTTGGTGCTCTTGTTCCTCGGAACAGAGTGCTTATCAATTTGCTCAAATGTCTGTAATTTTCGAATTTTTCGATGAAAATGGTCTTAAAAGATTTGGTTCGTCTCACTGATCAAGAATCCGTGGTCGAAAATCATTCTGTCCGGCCGGTCCAGCCGGCCGGCCGGCCGTAGGCACGATAACTCTCGAACGGAATGAGCCAGACAATTGAAATTTTCAGAGTAGGTTTGGGAGACAAATATCTCGGCTAAGTTCGTTATTGGGCAAAAACGGACATATCGTTTCGGAGTAACAAAAAAAAATTTTTTTTTTCAATAAGCAGTTTTACCATAAGAATCCAATGATATCATTTTTAACTCTAACAAGCTAATACTTTCGGAGATATGCTTTTTCAAAATTTCAAAAATAAATCGTATTTCTATGTTTTCACAGAATGATATAATTATTCTATCTATGGATTGTTATAATGTCAACTTATTTTCCTGAGACATGACATCATTCATTTCAGCAATCGAAGTATTATGAGAATAAAGTGTATTCCGAAATGTGAGCGAAGTGAGAAAAATCTCAGTTGTTTGTTCCGAAATTAGTTTTTCTCAGAAAAGTCTTACATTTCGGAACGGAACATGAATTAAGAGATCTGAGAGAAGTGAGACTGCTTTTCATCATGCTCAGTTCTCAAGAGATTGGTCTTAACCGCTCTGGGCCCCTATTCACGAAATGTTGAGAGAGATCTCTCCTACGAGATTTATCACGTCAGTGACTCTGCGCAAACTCCCAAACTCCGTATGTGAATTGTCGGTTGAAATGTGTTTCTCTACCAGGGATGCCACAGCTACCGAAATATCGGTAGATCTACCGAATTTTGAAACTTTCTACCGATCTACCGATTAAGATTGAATTTCTACCGAATTTTTCTTAAGCCATAAACTACCTCATATTTTTCACTATGAATTGATTTTTATATTTGATTCCTGGGATAATAGTTTAATAATACTTGGATTTCTATTTTTCAAGGTGTCACGGATGATTCTGTGGCTGAGAACGAATAAGCAACGCTGCTATTACTCCCTTCGCGGATAGATGGCACTAGTAGTAAATACTTCATTTTTTCTTCATGCATTGAAATTCCCACTATTATTTATTGTTTTGTGTATAGATATTTACATACATAGCACTTTGTTCTCATAATATTGATATAAAACCGGTCGATTCGGTGCAAACGGACCAAATAAATGAAGTTATTTCAAATCTACCGAAATTTTACGGAATCTACCGAAATTATTCGATCCTTCTACCGAAACTTCGCTCAAAGTCTGTGGCATCACTGTTCTCTACTACTAAATAGTGAGGGAGAAGTGAGATGAGATTTCTTGTAGGAGTTATCGCATGCGAATACTCATCTCTACGAACGTAAAGTATACGGTCCCTGCTCCGGTTACTCGCTTAAATTCGACTTATGATTGTTTACATTTATTACTAGCGTGGTTAATTGCCGAAACCCGCCACCCTGTCGCTGGCATCGTCTTGGAAGTACAGTGACTATATTCTCACTGTACTTGGAAGTACAGTGACTATATTCTTAGAGAATCTTAGAGAGATCTTCTGAGAATATAGTCACTGTACTTGGAAGTACAGTGACTATATTCTTAGAGAGAATATGAGAATATAGTCACTGTACTTGGAAGTTCCCAATAAGTTTAAGTTACCAGCCAGCATAAACAAACCTTAATAGCGAATTCCATTGGTAGAACTTGTGCGCACTGAGTGCATGAATCGTATTCCATTGGAGAATTTCGTCGAGCATTTTGACGTCCAGTGCAACATTTATTGCACTCGGTGCACCACTGGTGTTGCCAATGGAACTTTAACTTATTGTGAACTTCCAAGACGATGCCAGCAACAGGGTGGCGGGTTCGGCAACTAACCATGCTAGTTATAAATGTAAACAATCATAAGTCGAATTTAAGCGAGTAACCGGAGCAGAGCGGTTATGACCAATCTCTTGAGAACTGAGCATGATGAAAAGCAGTCTCACTTCTCTCAGATCTCTTACTTCATGTTCCGTTCCGAAATGTAAGACATTCGACATTCTTGACCAGATACTAGTAGTGGCAACATTGAGTTGAATCTGTGATTTTGTTTTGAATTTCTGTCAAATATCAAATAAAAATAACCTCATTCTGTTATGTGTCGAAATAACAATAATATTTTGATATTTATGATGGAAATCACCATATTATTATTATAATCTTGAATCAAAATATCATTTAACTATATTTCCGTTCATTCAGATTATTTTGAAACCTGAATTTCAAATATTTATACCTCTATTAGAACTAGACAATTTACTGGTACAAAAATGTTATAAATGGGAATTTGAAATATGGGACGGAGCTATTATGGCCCCCTGTACAATGACGATAAAATTTAAAAAGGCCTATCCAACAAATTAATTTTGTTAACAACATTATTTATCACGCACATATACGGCGTTATCGAAGTATATAACGTATTATTCATAATAATACATTTTGTATATACGCATTTGGAAACCAGATAAAACAATTTTTAATTCACAGTTGTATAACACTTTCGAAAACCGTTATTTTTTAGTATCAGGGGTCAAGTGTAAGTTATATTTATGATGGTTCTAAAAATATTTTCTGCTCATATTGCGGTGATTATTTCAGGTATATGTATCTAAATATAACTGGAGTGAAAGTGTACACAATATTTGAGACATTGTGGTAAGATATAATCTCATTGGAAATAGTGAGTATTGAAATTTAATTTATAAACTTATTTAAAACAAAAATGATTCCACTCATTTGAAGTGAAAATTCAGTTTCAGATCAAGAGATGAAAAATATAAAAGAAAAAATCACTCCGGGTACTATATTACTCACAGAGAAGCCCTTCGTTTATTGCCTAAGTTCAAAATCGAGGACAGAATACTGTGATTATTGCTTCACAAAGTTAGTTAATTTTTTTGGTAACAAATAAAGAGTTGATTGATTTAATTTCTCAGAGGCTTGCTTTTGAAATGTACTGCTTGTCAATATGTTCATTATTGTGGAAAAGTATGTCAGAAGGAGGGGTGGTCTGTTCATAAAGCAGAATGTAAAAGTCTGAAAAAAATTGCTCCGCGGATAATTCCAGATGCCGCCAGAATGTTAGCAAGAATGGTTCGAAAACTGAATAAAAATGGAAATCTAGTTAGATCTTATTATACAGAGATGAGTTTTAGAATGTACAAAGATCTGATGTCCCGTAAGTTATTCCAGAATGGGGCATAATGAGCATAGAATATACAGCATAAGTATTCCAAAATTAGACGTCCATATATATGTGAAAAATTTTGCTCATTATCGCAATTTTAACTAATTTAAAAAATTCTTATTAACAGATTATCAAGAGATGAAAATGGACACCAAAAGAATGGAACATTTTCACAGTCTGTGTGCTGTATTAGAAGAATTTTTGAGTGAAGAAATTCTACCAAATCCAGTTGATCTCATGGGCATGTTCGGAAGGGTAAGTATGCAGGGGCATAGATTAAAAAGGCGCACAGACCACAAATCGCATGTGAATAGTATATTCTAAAACAATTTGCAGAATGGGCTCCTATTCAAACACGAATGCGAAATTCGAAAACGAGCGACGAAGGAGCGAGTTTTCGAAGGCATGAGTGTTGGAATAGCCTTCTGCAACGAGTATTAGACGATATTTTCTCTATTTCAGTCAAGTTTTGTAAAATACTGTTGAAATTCAATGAAAAATTCGGACTATACATCCTAGTGACTTTTGTATTGTATATTGGAAGTTGGTGTGACTGTTACAAAAGTTGACAGATTACGGAGTTTGAATCGAACGTGAGGCGTGGATATCAGATTTAAAACAGTTTCCTAATAACAGGAATGATTCAAAATTAGCAAGAAGGAAATATCTAGTACCTTATTTTTTAATGAAAATAAAACTTTTCCTCTCAACAATTATTTCACTACATCCAGATTTTATTATATTGACAATTGAAGTGTGTTGAAATTTGATAGGATCGAATGTCAGTAATGACTACCACAAAACGAAAAATATAACTAGAAACAATGCGGGAATGAGTTCATTCCAGCACTGTTTTTAGTGCTGGAATGGACTCATTACGATACTGAAATAGAGAAACTATATTTTACTTCAACCTCAGAACGGCTATTCTCATACAAAATAAATTTCTGATAGTACCTGCTAAAACACAAAATAGAGAAAATAGTAGATTTAGAAAAACATGAATCATTGTAAATCTTCTTGTCCATGTTCGTTTTAAATCTACAAACACCAAATAAATCTAATTATGAAAAGTTACAACTTTGTGTTTTAGATGTGCATCAATAGTTTTAATATATGCAATGAAGAGCAGCAAATTCTAGGAACTGGAATCTACTTGGGGGCATCAGTATTGGATCATTCCTGTGAACCTAATGCTGTAGCGATATTTGAAGGCACCACTATACATGTTAGGGCGTTGAAACCTATGTCATATTTGAATTGGTCTGAGGTAAGGAACAAAATGCTTGATGAACTAAAGTACTTTAATTCAAAATCTATCCATCAAAGTTTGGGGTTCCTTGCCCTAGGTGGTGAAGGGACATGTAGTTACAAATATTCAATACATCACTACACAATTGTCTTTGTGCACGAAATATATCTCGTTGCAATAGAGAAGAAATTAATTCAATATACAAATTTGGACAATTTTCGTTTCAAGTTGTTTATATTGATACATAATATCGAAGTCCAACGTAATACCATGCGTACTTTTTGATGGACCCTCGAAGTTTATATAAAAAAAATCGAAAATTTTTTCCAGGTGTTCATAAGCTATATCGACGTCTTGAACACCACTAAAAATCGGATAGAAGATCTACGAAGACTTTATTATTTCACTTGCAAATGCCAAAAATGTTTGGCACCCGAACCTATGGAACTCCTAGCAGCTGCCTGTCCTAACATTAGATGTGATAACCCAATAACCTCCGTTGAGTTAGAAAACTGTCCCAAGTGCGGAGAAAATATAACTAAAGCACTTTGGGATAAATTTCAGAATGTAACAGAATTAACAGATTTACATCTACAGAAGATGGAAGAAATAGCCTGTATCCTTTTTTGGCGCTGTTGTTCCTCAGAACAGACTGCTTATCAATTTGCCCAAATGTCTGCAATTTTCTAATTTTTGGCTGAAAATGGTCTTAAACGTTTAGGTTCGACCCATTGATCAATCTGTGCTCAAAATCGATTCTGTCCGGCCGGTCCGTCCGTAACCACAATAACTCTCGAACGGAATGAGCTAGACAGTTAAAATTTCCAGAGTAGGTTTGGGAGATAAATATCTCGGTTAAGTTCGTTATTGGGCAAAATCGGCCAGATGGTTTTGGAGTAACAAAAAGAAAATAATTTTTTTACACTAAAAATTTCAAATTCAATTCTTTTTAAGATGAATTTTCACCATAAGAATCCACTGATATCATTTTGAACTCTAACAAGCTTATACTTTCGGAGATATAATTTTTCAAAATTTCAATATTAAATTGTACTTCTATGTTTCCACAGAATGCTCTAATTATTCCGTTAGAGTTATCATATGATCTGTGTTCATACATGTCATCTTGTTTTCCTATAAAAGACATGTCAAATTTATTTCCGGTTCATTACTCATAAGCCTTACTTTCATTCAACTAACTGGCTACTATTTATTATTTAGCGTATGGCGCCTTACACACTCTATACAATATATATGGACACATATTTCTGGCTACTGTTTGCGGTAGATGTCGTTTGTTCCAGTTTGAAAGATAAACGTCATTAATGTTAAACGAAATTGAAAGTGTATTTCTGAACAGTTTGGTTGATGTACGCATGTTAACAATTTGAAATTTGGATTCGCTAAGTTCATAGGCAGAGTTTTTTGGTGAGTCGAAAATGAATAGTGCAAGGAAGTCGAGCATACTTGAGAACGGAAAAAGCTAGCATTTTCAGGGTAGGTGGCGCATCCCAATACAACGGACAAGTTCGTTAATGGGCATAATCGGCCCAATGGTTTCCGAGTAATAATTTTGTATTCAACCAATATAAATCCGATCGAATTGAAACTTGGTGAGTAGTTGTAGAATATGAACCTAAGCACGTTTGTGAAATTTTGTGCGAATCGTAGGGCTAGAAAATTATTAAAAATTTTTTTTTCTTGTCACGATAACTTGAGAACGGAAAGAGATAGCGGCTTGAAGTTTTCAGGCTAAGATGTGCATCTGAAGAAGACATTTGAGTTTGTTTATAAGCATAATCGGCCAAACGGTTTTAGAGTTATAGCCATCTGAAATTTGGTTGTTTTTTTTCCTCATTAACTCGAAAAATACTTAACCGATTGAATTGAAACATGGTTATTAGTTGTAGAATGCCAACGCGAAAATTCTTGCAAAATTTCGTGAGGATAGTATTTGTAGAAAATTTTTAAGAAATCATTGAAAATTAAAAAAAAAATCTATATATCAGTAACTATTCGTCTGAAATTGCTGAAATTTTGCAAGAGCCTTTAGAACCCAACTCTACTGCCAAGTTTTAAGTTTTAGCACGATCGGTTAAATATTGTTGGATATTCGAGCAGCCTTGTGAGTTCAGTAGATGGGTGACCGTTGCCTCGATTACTTTCGAACAGAAGGACATAGGGACTTGCAATTTTCAGGGTAGGTTGCATATCCGAATGGGAGAGTTAAGTTCGTTTTTGGGCATAATCGGTTTCCAAGTTATACCCACCTGGAATATTATTTCCTCGATAACTCAAAAAATAAAGATTCTATCGAATTGAAGCTTCGTAACTATTAGTAGAAAATCTACTTAAAGACGTGTTTAAAATTTTTTAAGAACCGTACCCCAAGAAAATTTCGAAAAAATTATGAAAAATTAAATTGGTTCAAGCACTGACGTGAAGTTAGGAGCTTTTGCGCGTATGTTCTATTGTCCATTCTTCTGTATTGGACACCCTTAATCGAATTAACCATGGTAAATTCGAATTAAGAGTGTCCAATACAGGCGAATGGACAACATAATTTACCATGGTAAATTCGATTAAGGGTGTCCAATAGAATGGACAATAGAACATACGCGCAAAAGCTCCTGACTTCACGTCAGTGCTTGAACCAATTTTTACTCAATTTCTTCAATTTGAAACCTTCGATAAACAAAATCAAGCCTTTGTCTCCTTGTTCCTTAATGGCATTTTAGATCTAGATGTCTGTAAAATATGCCTCGAAAAGCAAACTGGGGTATTCCACAAATTCAACATAAAACATGTTAGGACCTTAGATCTAACCTTCGAAAGTTGCATATGCATCGGGAAATTTGAAGAAGCCGTTACAATTGGCAAACAACTGGTAGAGCCATTTCTGTAAGTTTGTTTCATTGAAAACTGATTATGCAACTGAGTTTTTCTGTCATTTTGCAGTAAATATTATGGAAAATTCCACCCACTGACGGGTCTATTGTATCTGAAAATGGGAAAGATTCTTGTACATTTAAATCGCTTGGACGAAGGTGTGAAGTCAGTGAAAAATGCTTATGAAATATTGAAAGTTACTCATGGAATTCAAAGTAAAGTATTCAGGGAAGAACTTTTGCCTTTACTGCAACAATGTTAACATATTTTCATTGTAAGAAATCATCTTATTAAAGTTATTGCTCATGCTAATCGGCAATATATTTCCCTCCTCGACCAACTTCCACTATTTAAGATACTTATTACAATTAGTTCTAGGGAGATGGATAGGAATGAAAGTAAAATAAATGGAACTACCATAGCAAAATCCACGCATTAATGAAGACAGAAAGTCGAGGCATAAATTAAATTCAATCCTTCTCGTCACTTAGCAACTTCCAGCTGTGACATCCCTCTTCTTAAATGGAGATATAAAATGGAAGTTAAATATCGGGGGGTTACACTAGATAGTAAACTTCTGTGGAATAACCATGTTGAAATCACTGCTAGCAAAGCAATGAAGGCTCTAATGGCGTGCAGAGATCTAGCCGGTAGGCTTGGGGCTGCTACCCCAAGTTACTGCGATGGATGTACGTCATGATTTTTATGTTCAAAGAACAACTTATGCTCGAACTGCCAATTCGTTGTTTCATGGAGGGTTGTTGGAGTACAATGACCTTCCTGTCAAAATCAAACAGTCCCGATCGCTTAATTAGTTCAAAAACAACTACTCCTGAACATCAAAACACGGCATGTATGAAATATTAAAAACCTAAATGTGAATTAAATATGAACGAGAATTAGTTGGGTTGGTTTAATTAGTATGCGTTCAATATTCTAGGAAAAAAAAATTAAGTGTACTGTAATGGATCTTAATTCGGTTATGACTTTTGCCACCATTGATGAAGCAGGAGCATGGGTGATTTGCTGTAAAATTAAAAATTGGTAAAAAAATTGAAACTTTTTTATTGAATAAATAGCATTTTACATTGTACAAAACTGAGAAAAGCCTTAAAATATATTAGGTATATTCAAGAAAAATTACTCGTCATGATAATCTGATAGGTATTTTTCAAGAATATCTCTTAAAAATTACATTCAATATCTTCTTCGAATACACCTATCCCACAAACTGAAAAAATTAAGTACTTTTGAGGGAAAAAATGGATAAACTGACGGAATATAATCACATTTGTTGTATAGAACTTTTACTTATCACAATCGCGCAGCTTTAAATCAAAATCCGCAACCAAACATAAACATACTACCGCTACAATTTGGACTTGAAAGAATTTTCGGAGTGTAAACTATCCATCAACGAAATAGGAGGATTCTGAAGTTGATGTTTTTGAAAAAATGATAAAAATATACATATAATAGTAATAAAAAAATATATCAATTTAATATTTGGAATTTTCTTCCTACGCTTGCATGAAATTCTTCTTTGATTTGATACATGTCGTTATCTACTTAGGAAGATGTTGTGACATGTACGTTAGAGGTAGATTGGAAGCAAATCAAATAAAATGGAAATTCTTTCTGTCCATAAATGGTAATTATTCTAATCAAGATACCTAATACGTTTTTACTAGAAAGCATATGTAATTGACTAGATGAACAACTTGGCCCAAATTACCAAAGTGACTGTATAAAGGTATTATCAGATCAAAATGTTGGCACAGGTTCTGAGATATGTAGTTTTACGTAATTTAGTCTTCGATCGTTGAGAGAATAACAAAAATGTATTAAAATTAAATTAAAAAAAATTCCCAAGTGACTATCATAGAATAGAATTATCAAAATATTCAGGTGCAACTATCAAAATAATGTTTATCTGTTATGTAGCCCACTAACGGGGTGCAGATGCTTATAAAAAATCCCAATAATTATACACTGTGTCTGCTTGTTGCTAACAAGCATGAAGCAGATGATAATCGTGCACCTGAATATATTCAGCACAGCTTGCAACATTCAACCTTTCTTCACAATTATTATTTCATGATCTTTTGAATCCAAAAAGGTATTAAAATGTAAAAAATCCAATAATCTACACCTACTCATTTCTAAATTAAAATGGTGGGGTGTTGGATCACATATATCGGGTGTTCTGAAAGGTGATTTCTTTTTTAAACTGGAGGTTCAACCAAACAGAACAAACCAAACAATAAAAAATCTCTTATATAATAATTGTAAAATAACGGAATTAGAAAACTCCTAAAATTATTCTAAGTGCTGTATTGGCGATTTAAAACATAAACTGTTCTCTCATTCGCCATATAGCAAGTATAATGAAGCGTAAAGCAGGTGGCTTGGTATAATCAAGTTTCAAATTTACATTTTCCTAGAGATGAGTCAGAATTAGAGGGAAAATTTTAGTGGCTATCTTGTAGAGATTTTTTTTAATTAATTTTGATAACTTATACCACCTGTTCAAAAATACAACTTTAAAAACACCCCCTATCTTGACATTTTATAAGGATTTGTATTTGTATTGTGAGAGAACAATTCTTTGGTTTCAAAATGGTTTATATAAAAAAATTCGAACATTTTTTCCAGGTGTTCATAAGCTATATCGACGTCTTGAACACCACTAAAAATCGGATAGAAGATCTACGAAGACTTTATTATTTCACTTGCAAATGCCAAAAATGTTTGGCACCCGAACCTATGGAACTCCTAGCAGCTGCCTGTCCTAACATTAGATGTGATAACCCAATAACCTCCAATGAGTTAGAAAACTGTCCCAAGTGCGGAGAAAATATAACTAAAGCACTTTGGGATAAATTTCAGAATGTAACAGAATTAACAGATTTACATCTACAGAAGATGGAAGAAATAGCCTGTATCCTTTTTTGGCGCTGTTGTTCCTCAGAACAGACTGCTTATCAATTTGCCCAAATGTCTGCAATTTTCTAATTTTTGGCTGAAAATGGTCTTAAACGTTTAGGTTCGACCCATTGATCAATCTGTGCTCAAAATCGATTCTGTCCGGCCGGTCCGTCCGTAACCACAATAACTCTCGAACGGAATGAGCTAGACAGTTAAAATTTCCAGAGTAGGTTTGGGAGATAAATATCTCGGTTAAGTTCGTTATTGGGCAAAATCGGCCAGATGGTTTTGGAGTAACAAAAAGAAAATAATTTTTTTACACTAAAAATTTCAAATTCAATTCTTTTTAAGATGAATTTTCACCATAAGAATCCACTGATATCATTTTGAACTCTAACAAGCTTATACTTTCGGAGATATAATTTTTCAAAATTTCAATATTAAATTGTACTTCTATGTTTCCACAGAATGCTCTAATTATTCCGTTAGAGTTATCATATGATCTGTGTTCATACATGTCATCTTGTTTTCCTATAAAAGACATGTCAAATTTATTTCCGGTTCATTACTCATAAGCTTTACTTTCATTCAACTAACTGGCTACTATTTATTATTTAGCGTATGGCGCCTTACACACTCTATACAATATATATGGACACATATTTCTGGCTACTGTTTGCGGTAGATGTCGTTTGTTCCAGTTTGAAAGATAAACGTCATTAATGTTAAACGAAATTGAAAGTGTATTTCTGAACAGTTTGGTTGATGTACGCATGTTAACAATTTGAAATTTGGATTCGCTAAGTTCATAGGCAGAGTTTTTTGGTGAGTCGAAAATGAATAGTGCAAGGAAGTCGAGCATACTTGAGAACGGAAAAAGCTAGCATTTTCAGGGTAGGTGGCGCATCCCAATACAACGGACAAGTTCGTTAATGGGCATAATCGGCCCAATGGTTTCCGAGTAATAATTTTGTATTCAACCAATATAAATCCGATCGAATTGAAACTTGGTGAGTAGTTGTAGAATATGAACCTAAGCACGTTTGTGAAATTTTGTGCGAATCGTAGGGCTAGAAAATTATTAAAAATTTTTTTTTCTTGTCACGATAACTTGAGAACGGAAAGAGATAGCGGCTTGAAGTTTTCAGGCTAAGATGTGCATCTGAAGAAGACATTTGAGTTTGTTTATAAGCATAATCGGCCAAACGGTTTTAGAGTTATAGCCATCTGAAATTTGGTTGTTTTTTTTCCTCATTAACTCGAAAAATACTTAACCGATTGAATTGAAACATGGTTATTAGTTGTAGAATGCCAACGCGAAAATTCTTGCAAAATTTCGTGAGGATAGTATTTGTAGAAAATTTTTAAGAAATCATTGAAAATTAAAAAAAAAATCTATATATCAGTAACTATTCGTCTGAAATTGCTGAAATTTTGCAAGAGCCTTTAGAACCCAACTCTACTGCCAAGTTTTAAGTTTTAGCACGATCGGTTAAATATTGTTGGATATTCGAGCAGCCTTGTGAGTTCAGTAGATGGGTGACCGTTGCCTCGATTACTTTCGAACAGAAGGACATAGGGACTTGCAATTTTCAGGGTAGGTTGCATATCCGAATGGGAGAGTTAAGTTCGTTTTTGGGCATAATCGGTTTCCAAGTTATACCCACCTGGAATATTATTTCCTCGATAACTCAAAAAATAAAGATTCTATCGAATTGAAGCTTCGTAACTATTAGTAGAAAATCTACTTAAAGACGTGTTTAAAATTTTTTAAGAACCGTACCCCAAGAAAATTTCGAAAAAATTATGAAAAAAAAAATTGGTTCAAGCACTGACGTGAAGTTAGGAGCTTTTGCGCGTATGTTCTATTGTCCATTCTTCTGTATTGGACACCCTTAATCGAATTAACCATGGTAAATTCGAATTAAGAGTGTCCAATACAGGCGAATGGACAACATAATTTACCATGGTAAATTCGATTAAGGGTGTCCAATACAGTAGAATGGACAATAGAACATACGCGCAAAAGCTCCTGACTTCACGTCAGTGCTTGAACCAATTTTTACTCAATTTCTTCAATTTGAAACCTTCGATAAACAAAATCAAGCCTTTGTCTCCTTGTTCCTTAATGGCATTTTAGATCTAGATGTCTGTAAAATATGCCTCGAAAAGCAAACTGGGGTATTCCACAAATTCAACATAAAACATGTTAGGACCTTAGATCTAACCTTCGAAAGTTGCATATGCATCGGGAAATTTGAAGAAGCCGTTACAATTGGCAAACAACTGGTAGAGCCATTTCTGTAAGTTTGTTTCATTGAAAACTGATTATGCAACTGAGTTTTTCTGTCATTTTGCAGTAAATATTATGGAAAATTCCACCCACTGACGGGTCTATTGTATCTGAAAATGGGAAAGATTCTTGTACATTTAAATCGCTTGGACGAAGGTGTGAAGTCAGTGAAAAATGCTTATGAAATATTGAAAGTTACTCATGGAATTCAAAGTAAAGTATTCAGGGAAGAACTTTTGCCTTTACTGCAACAATGTTAACATATTTTCATTGTAAGAAATCATCTTATTAAAGTTATTGCTCATGCTAATCGGCAATATATTTCCCTCCTCGACCAACTTCCACTATTTAAGATACTTATTACAATTAGTTCTAGGGAGATGGATAGGAATGAAAGTAAAATAAATGGAACTACCATAGCAAAATCCACGCATTAATGAAGACAGAAAGTCGAGGCATAAATTAAATTCAATCCTTCTCGTCACTTAGCAACTTCCAGCTGTGACATCCCTCTTCTTAAATGGAGATATAAAATGGAAGTTAAATATCGGGGGGTTACACTAGATAGTAAACTTCTGTGGAATAACCATGTTGAAATCACTGCTAGCAAAGCAATGAAGGCTCTAATGGCGTGCAGAGATCTAGCCGGTAGGCTTGGGGCTGCTACCCCAAGTTACTGCGATGGATGTACGTCATGATTTTTATGTTCAAAGAACAACTTATGCTCGAACTGCCAATTCGTTGTTTCATGGAGGGTTGTTGGAGTACAATGACCTTCCTGTCAAAATCAAACAGTCCCGATCGCTTAATTAGTTCAAAAACAACTACTCCTGAACATCAAAACACGGCATGTATGAAATATTAAAAACCTAAATGTGAATTAAATATGAACGAGAATTAGTTGGGTTGGTTTAATTAGTATGCGTTCAATATTCTAGGAAAAAAAAATTAAGTGTACTGTAATGGATCTTAATTCGGTTATGACTTTTGCCACCATTGATGAAGCAGGAGCATGGGTGATTTGCTGTAAAATTAAAAATTGGTAAAAAAATTG
Organism: Halyzia sedecimguttata; assembly: GCA_937662695.2. NCBI lineage: Eukaryota > Metazoa > Arthropoda > Insecta > Coleoptera > Coccinellidae > Halyzia > Halyzia sedecimguttata. The sequence continues at coordinate 48,030,491 of OW569418.2, forward strand.
AAACTTTTTTATTGAATAAATAGCATTTTACATTGTACAAAACTGAGAAAAGCCTTAAAATATATTAGGTATATTCAAGAAAAATTACTCGTCATGATAATCTGATAGGTATTTTTCAAGAATATCTCTTAAAAATTACATTCAATATCTTCTTCGAATACACCTATCCCACAAACTGAAAAAATTAAGTACTTTTGAGGGAAAAAATGGATAAACTGACGGAATATAATCACATTTGTTGTATAGAACTTTTACTTATCACAATCGCGCAGCTTTAAATCAAAATCCGCAACCAAACATAAACATACTACCGCTACAATTTGGACTTGAAAGAATTTTCGGAGTGTAAACTATCCATCAACGAAATAGGAGGATTCTGAAGTTGATGTTTTTGAAAAAATGATAAAAATATACATATAATAGTAATAAAAAAATATATCAATTTAATATTTGGAATTTTCTTCCTACGCTTGCATGAAATTCTTCTTTGATTTGATACATGTCGTTATCTACTTAGGAAGATGTTGTGACATGTACGTTAGAGGTAGATTGGAAGCAAATCAAATAAAATGGAAATTCTTTCTGTCCATAAATGGTAATTATTCTAATCAAGATACCTAATACGTTTTTACTAGAAAGCATATGTAATTGACTAGATGAACAACTTGGCCCAAATTACCAAAGTGACTGTATAAAGGTATTATCAGATCAAAATGTTGGCACAGGTTCTGAGATATGTAGTTTTACGTAATTTAGTCTTCGATCGTTGAGAGAATAACAAAAATGTATTAAAATTAAATTAAAAAAAATTCCCAAGTGACTATCATAGAATAGAATTATCAAAATATTCAGGTGCAACTATCAAAATAATGTTTATCTGTTATGTAGCCCACTAACGGGGTGCAGATGCTTATAAAAAATCCCAATAATTATACACTGTGTCTGCTTGTTGCTAACAAGCATGAAGCAGATGATAATCGTGCACCTGAATATATTCAGCACAGCTTGCAACATTCAACCTTTCTTCACAATTATTATTTCATGATCTTTTGAATCCAAAAAGGTATTAAAATGTAAAAAATCCAATAATCTACACCTACTCATTTCTAAATTAAAATGGTGGGGTGTTGGATCACATATATCGGGTGTTCTGAAAGGTGATTTCTTTTTTAAACTGGAGGTTCAACCAAACAGAACAAACCAAACAATAAAAAATCTCTTATATAATAATTGTAAAATAACGGAATTAGAAAACTCCTAAAATTATTCTAAGTGCTGTATTGGCGATTTAAAACATAAACTGTTCTCTCATTCGCCATATAGCAAGTATAATGAAGCGTAAAGCAGGTGGCTTGGTATAATCAAGTTTCAAATTTACATTTTCCTAGAGATGAGTCAGAATTAGAGGGAAAATTTTAGTGGCTATCTTGTAGAGATTTTTTTTAATTAATTTTGATAACTTATACCACCTGTTCAAAAATACAACTTTAAAAACACCCCCTATCTTGACATTTTATAAGGATTTGTATTTGTATTGTGAGAGAACAATTCTTTGGTTTCAAAATGGTTGATTACATGAGTTTAAATTAATATTCAATGCTTTTAACAAAATATGCAGTAAAATTCATGTAATGTAATATAATTTTTCACGTACTTTCGAAATATTATTGCACCAGTCGAGATCACAAGAAACAATTTATTTCAATCTCATCACAAAGTATATCAATCGAAAAATTTTCGATTTTTGATTTCAGGGACCTGCGGTTCATGGAAGAAAGGGGAGCATTTGTTCTCCGGAAATGACCAATCGAATAAAAATCCGATCGAAGTTTTGAAAAATAGTCATATTATTTTATTAAATTCGTAACATCTTGAATAATATAAAGAGTTGATTTAGATCAAAAACTAACCTTCAAGAAACATGTCACTAACAAAAAGAGAAAATGCATCACCAGGAGCAAACACTTTAGAAGTATGATCTACAAGAACATGAACAGATATCGACATATACTGGACAATTTATCGCCCTTTATTGGAATACTGCTACTCAATACACCTTTAGGTGAACAAAAATACAAAGAAAATTCTTCAGACAGCAAAGACTACCTCCTTAAGGGCAATTAATAAGATGAGACATCCCAGTAACCCTCTTCATAATCCTCCCAACAGTCTTCTTTATGAGGTTACAAAAATTAACCCTATAGAACAAAGAATAAAGGATCTTTCTGAAGAATTCTCACAGCAAGAACACAACAAGGAAATTTTTAGAGAATTCTGCATAGTTAGAGACCTGAGTTGTGTTCGAAAATTAACTCCACGGAGCAGAGTAGAGTTTTTTAAGGTTTGACAGATTTACTCTAGAGTTACTCTGACACTGACAGTGACAGAAGGTGCCAATATCGGAATTTAGGTTATGTTGGTTTAAGAAAGATCCTATTATTATTGTTTTCTTCACATATATGTAACCCTAATCATAAATATATATTGTGAGCAGTATAAAAACTATTAAATTACCTCACAACACGTTCATAAAACAGTTAGACAAAGATACTAGATTTTCCTTCCCGTGAGTTATGTCAATTTTGACAGGAGTAAAATGAACTCCGAGTCGAATACTCCGACTTTTCGGACGACAGTCACAGAGTAAAATTTACTCAACCTTTCAGTTTTCGAACGCGATGGAGTAAATATTACTCTACGGAGTTAATTTTCGAACAGAACCCAGAATAGGATACTCAACAGAAAATTTCCACAGAACACTATATGGGAAGAACTACGAATATTCTGAAAATATTAAAATCTTTGCTCAGGTTTTTTTTCTTTTTTTTTGTATACCCCTCTTTCATCCATTTTTGTTATATCATATTATATTAGCTATAAACGTGTAAAAACAGGAGAAGGACTTCTGTAGATGGCCGATATATAATAGGTTATAACAATGTTAAATAAGAGTTTGCAAAGAATACAATTGCACTATAAATAGGTGGGTTTTTAAAAATTGCTTCCCCTCTTTTAAATTTCACCACACGCCACTGATTGATTTTACATTTGAGTATTTTTGCAGGATATTATCATAGTGTATATGACAGTCAAACAAATAAATCCGGAAATTATAAAATTGTTTTGAATTAAATCAAACGCTCCTGAGAATAGTGTTTTGTACTCCATAGTTGATTTATGTAGGACCTCTTCAAAACTTGTTACAGAATATATATTCCGCAAAATATAAAATGACACAGAAGTAACAAGTTTACCGGATTTTATTTGTCTCGATTATTACATCTCAATTGAACAGGTTAGGTAATTTTGAATATTCTTGGGAGAAATTAATTACGTTTACAAAGAACTCTTCCTCATTTGTCTATATTCAAAATTTCCAAGTATACAGCTCGATTAGCTAAGTGGTAGAGCATCTGACTCAGGGGTCGGAGGTCCAGAGTCCAATCCCGGAGCAAGGAAAAACTTTTTCAAGTCAAGGTAATCGCCACCATTCACTGTTGGGGCAAAAGTTAACAGTGCTGTGCCGTAGGTGGCGTAAAGACACAGTAACGAAGGCTAGATTCCTTCCAACTCGCTCAAGCTATTTAGAGCTTATGAGGGGTCTCCTTGGGGAAGACCTAGGATGGTCAGTATAATAATAATAATAAGGAATTTCAATCGCTCGAGGTCCTTGGGTTTTTATATCCGTTTTTCGGATATTGAGTAAAAAAGTTCACTTTTTCTTAGACTAATCAACTGACATATTTCAAAGTTTGCAGTAATATCACCCTTTTCGATCGCATTCTTTTACCCTTTTGATTAAAAAAATCAGGACAGGAGTAGTAAAATTTTGGACATTTGCTATCTTTGTTAATATTTGTTCACCCTGTACGTGAACACTGAAAATCTCATGCACCTTTATGAGCGTAAAAGAGTAATTCAACAAAAAAATTTCTAAAATGTAATTTATTGTTTAAATTAGCCTGTAAAATAGTGCCAAGCAATATGTTTTTGTTAAATTACTATTCTATGCTCATAAAGGTGGAAAAAATTTTCGATGTTCACTTACAGAGTAAACTAATATTAACAAAGATAGCAAATATCCAACATTTTCCTACTCCAGTCCTGATTTTTCTAATTTCAGAAATTGTATACACATAAATGGTGTATAATAAAATCGCCTATTGAATGCGGTAACACTATCCTCAGTTAACTAACGTCAATCCTGACAAAAATTTCTCGAACAATTCCACTCGGTACCGTTATTCAGGCACTTGAAAACTTATTCTCAACAATTTAATTTGATTTCGTACAGTTGCGCATCTAATGGAAAATTGATCCACCCTATATACAAGGAATACAATCCTCCACACTTAAAACATATTGTGCTACTCCTATGTCTTTGGTGAATTTTATCTACAAAATATGTGTACACGCTATAATTTTCTAAAAATTTCTTCTTCACCCATTAAAAAGTATGACAAAAAATTGTTGGTGTTCTTATACACGTCTGGTAAAAAGGGTGCGCTATTTCACAAATTCATAAAATAACGAAAACAATTTTAGAATCAACCAATATGTCTCTTCTAAAACGATTTAAAAAATGTTTTTAAATTAAGTACTTTTACCAATTTTCAAAAAGTCTGCCCGACCTCACACTATCTTGTCTTGGCTGTGTTGTAGGCTGGAACAGTAATGCAGCATGAGCACTGATAGGCCGTGTACTTTGGCATCTGCTTTTCCCAAGAGAAAAGCCAGTTTCGCCTTCTCTGTCTCTAAGGTTTCGGTATTCATTTGTTTCGTCAGCTCCATGTGTTCGTTCGTAATGTGGTCTAGGCTCTTCTTCAGCTCCGTCATCTAATGTACGAAAATATTATTCAAAGAGCTACCAAAATCGAAACATAGGCATTCAAACAAATAGTTAGTAAAATATGAAATTTGAGTAACATAGACACTGGGTAAACTTGAACTGGTCGATTTTAGGCCAGATGACAAATGTTTGGACCAACTGAAATCACTGGAAACAATAACGCCATGATCATTATGGGAGGCAGCTTGATACAGTTGGTAGCCAGCCAAGACAAATCAAATACGCAGATTTTTCTCCCCTACGTGAAGAACGTCACATTAGTCAAGATTTAAAGGTAGCAGCCAATCATTACGCCATCTGAGCAGTGTCCAAGCCCTCCTTTAATATGTTGTTGTCAGAGGCAGGAGCAAAAAGGTTGGTATCATCCGCAAACATCGAACAAGGAACCTTCAAAGTAGAAGGCATATCGGACGTATGAAGGACAAACAACAATGGCCCCAAAATAGATCCATGCGGTACCCCCCTAGTTACAGGTCTAGTAGTAGAAAGAAACCCTGACTCCGCTTGGTGGAAACCTGAAAACACCTTGCAAGCCACAGATAGCAAGTAACAAAAAACTCACCATAACATTGATCTTCTCGGTTCTTTCATTATAGGTCAAATGATTGTAGAGCTGTTGTCCAGTCTCTTTAGCGGCATCCATCAGGTACTCGTCGGCGGGACAGAGAAGGACCTGCTCCAGTATTCTATTGATAGCCTCGATAGATTCCTGGGGCTGTTTCTGGATCTCCTCAAGTACCGCCGGACACATGAGGAACGGGTTTACGCTAGTCAGGGACTGTTTCCTGCTGGGCGTCCTTTGGGGCGAAGGTGGCAGGCTTCTAGACTGGCTGGTTGACAGCTGAGAACCTATAAGAGTGTTCTGTCATCAATTCTTGGATATGTTGTTTCTTGTAGTAATTGTAGCGCTGCCCAGAAAGTTTTTTCAATTTCTGTTAAATGCGTACAATAGACCAAGGTTTGATTTAACTTAGTATGATGACATAATGAAAATACAAATAATATTATAATTTGTCATAAGGTTCATACTGTGGACAAATACATGATAACATGTGGAAACCGTTTCATTTGTTAACGAAAGAACTTTCCAAACAACCTTGGGATATTACTTTACAGATAAAAAATAAGATAAGCCAATCAAAGCTAAACTAGTCAAAACGTAACAGTATTTTAAATAATACCGAGGTCAATATCGAAGAGATGATCAATGAATAGAAGTCCAATACCATGGAAATGGTCAAGATTCGGTCAATCAAGGTAGGAAAAATGATTTTGCAAATTTTTAAACCAATTATTTAGCCTTAAAAATAATGAACATTTGAATATCCTTCAGATACTTTGAGGCATCTTAGACACTTCTTCTATTTACTGTCAATCAATTCACCGATATTTCCCTAAGAAATATAAATTTTTTCATTTATGTATAAACAAAAACTTCAATATTACACAAAGGAATCTCAGAAGAGGTATTTTGCTGCATACCTTTCTATATTCCCAGGATCTAAGATTAGAATGGTGCAGAAATGTTGGAAGTGCTTAATAAAAAAAATAAATTGTATTCATTCTCTATACATGTTTGTGCAAATGTTGAAATTTCAGGGTGAGTTTGTACAGAAAGATTTAAAAAATTCCCCCAATGATAAGATTTTCGTTGGCAAATTTAATTTGAATATTAAATAAGAAACGCTATTTATGATGAATGTATAATCACAGGATTTATAGATATATAACCTCAATATATTGGCGATTGAAATTGTCAATGAATCTGTGATTTGATTGGTCATTCTCATTATCATATTGTATAAACCTATTGTCTCTTATTCATATTTTGTTTTCAAAATATTCACCGGATAAACTTACCTTCTTTCACTGAAGATCATACTATATACAGTATTCAACCTCATAATTTTTTATCACTTTTACACATCTTGGAATAGGGATTTCTCAAGACCTATTTTGTTCATTAAAAACATGTGAACATTGTTTGAGTGTTTTAAAAGGGACTTGAACTCGGCACGATAAGAAATTCGACCATATAAAAGTTGCAAAATATCGGACTTCAGCATAATTATTTGTAAAATTCTTAGGCTGGCAAACTTTGAGCATTTGCAATCTATTTATCCGGCAGTTTCCTTTTCATTTCAAGTCTGGATTTTGCAACTTTTATATAGGCGCAAACCTCACCGAAGGTATTGGCTATGGAGGAAGAAAAATACAACAATCACGAATAAATTGAGAAGATATTGAAACAATTCTTAATTGAAGTATATGTTCACCAAGTAAAGACCCAACTAATCACTAAAGACGACATCGGCACTAAGCTGGAAGAGCAAGATGCAAAGGATCCCGAAAGAGTACCACCACGTACCTGGTATAGACAGGTTATTAACACTGTTAACTCTCTTTATAGTGCTCGAGGGGTAGGTAGGTTTACCTTCAGAATCTGTCACGTTTAGATCTTCCACCTCCGTCATGGTGATCTCTGGTTGAGTTCCGGTGGAAACCATAGTTTCGGATGGATGACATTCCGAAACCAGCTGACACTTCACTATGCACTTTTTATGGCAACACATGCCGCAGTTTCTGCATTGGACAGCGTCTTTCAACCAAATCTGAAAGTTCATAAGCAGATTTATTGTAAATATACTCAGTAACTTTAGAAGTGTAACACTCAAAAGGGAATGAAACGATATATTCCGCAAGAAATTTTATAAAAATGTATTCTGGAAAAATTGGTTCAAGCCCTACAGACAGGAGCTTTTTGGTGCTCTTGTTCAAACAGACATATTATATCTCCGAAAGTATTGGTTTCTCAGAGTTGGGAATTATATCAATGGATTCTTATGATAGAACTGCATCATGAAAGGAATTAAATTTAAAAAAATTGTCGTTTAAAAAAAAATATTTCAAAAATTATCATTTAAACAAGAGCGCCAAAAAAAGAGCAATCTACAATGCTTCAAAAATTGTCATAAAATTTATTTATCAAGATTAAATCAGCAATCTGCAATGATTCAACCTCTTGGCATGGGTTGTTGCAACTTATACTCGGTGCATAGTTTTCACAACTCGAAATACCTAAGGAAAGTATCTTCGAAATGTCGAGAGCAACACTGGAGACAATCATAGCAGATTGTCCATTTATTCCTGATATTTGAGAAGGTAGAGGCTTACGAACAAATTATTTTAATAGTTCAAAATATATTAACTAGCAACATTATGAAAATACTGTATATAGGAACATGTCTTACTACTTGAGGACGTAAAATGTAATATTAACCTCAGTGGTCAACAAACAGTAATTTTTTTTGATGATTCCATTATGTTCTTCTTTTCTATTGCCTTCATAAACTATCAACCAAATAATTCTAAAGATTTTCGTTAAACGTCTGACGAAGGAGTTTGATATAGACTCCGAAAGGTTACGATATAGTTGTTTCTTCGTTGATGTTGTTTCGTTGTTGTTTGTTAGGCATCATTGTTCAAGTGATTGCTTCTGACAAATATCTTGTGTTTCTTACGCAGAAGCAAATCACAAAATAATTAATTTTTATTTTATAGATATTTTTCAGAGTTTGGGAGAGAAAACCCAGGAAGAAACCTTTTAATAATGAGTATACCTCCCACAGTATCCTTTAATTATTATCTAATTCTTCTGAAACATCTTCCCAAATTTATACCTAATTATTCAATATGCAACCAGTCAATATTATTTCTCTATTTCAGTATCGTAATGAGTCCATTCCAGCACTGAAAACAGTGCTGGAATGAACTCATTCCCACATTGTTTCTAGTTATATTTTTCGTTTTGTGGTAGTCAGCACTGACATTCGATCCTATCAAATTTCAACACACGTCAATTGACAATACAATATAATCTGGATATAGTGAAATAATTGTTGAGGAAAAGCTTTATTTTCATTAAAAAATATGGAACTAGAGATTTCCTTCTTACTAATTTTGAATCATTCCTGCTATTAGGAAACTGTTTTGAATCTGATCTCCATGCCCAACGTACGTTTCAAATTCAAATTCCGTAATCTGTCAACTTTCGTAACAGTCACACCAACTACCAAGATACAATACAAAAGTCACTAGGATGCATAATCCGAATTTTTCATTAAATTTCAACATTATTTTGCAAAACTTGCCTGAAATAGAGAAAATATCGTCTACTACTCGTTGCAGAAGGCAATTCCAACACTCATGCGTTCGAAAACTCGCTCCTTCGTCGCTTGTTTTCGAATTTCGCATTCGTGTTTTAATAGGAGCCCATTCTGCAACTTGTTTTAGAATATACTATTTCGGTTTCAAAATAGTCTTGTTAATATTCACAAATTCAAGAGTCGGATACTTGTTTTCAAACTACGAATTGACATGACTCTAATAGCTAGATAGATTACATTTATGAACAGTGAACACAGACAGTGAATTCATAGAACTACGATGTATTATTGAAATTTTGAAAAATAATATCCCCGTATTAGCTTGTTAGAGTTGAAAATGATATCATTGGATTCTTATGATAGAATTGCATCTTAAAACAAATTGAATTCAAAAGTTGTAATGTAAAAAAAAAAAATTTTTTTTCGTTACTCCGAAAACATCAGGCCGGTTTTACCCAATAACGAACTTCCGAGATATTTATCCCTCGAACCTACTCTGAAAATTTCAATTGTCTAGCTGATTCCGTTCGAGAGTTATCGTGTTAACGGATATGGTGAACATAGTGGCAATGATAAAACATTATTGTATATTGTTGTAGGGGGTAACATTACACTGAGACCTTATTGTCTATTGTGCCCCCCGTCGGAGCTGTCGATGTCATGACCATCTATAGTTCGCCTTCCAGTTCCAGAGTTCTGATGAACTCCAGTATCTTGGAATGGCTTCAAGAAGGCTTCGTCTTCGCTCCTGTAGATTTCTTGCCCAAAGCTTTCCTTGGGTTGTTTTGAAATGACGAGGCATTCCGTAATCAGGTGCTCATCCTCCTTCCCACAGAATCTGCACTCGTCAGTTTCTGTTAGCCCTAATCTCATCATATGCTTCCGCAGTGCCCTGTGAGGAAACCATTGAGGAGGTGCAGTGTGTTTTTACTGAGGTTCATAAACACCTGCTACACATGCATTATTCTTATTGAAGTACACTTGACACGACGGCCAATTTCTACCATTTACTAGACCTCTTTCTTTAGAAAGAGCCCTTTCTATAGTTTAAGGTTACAACCCACCTTCTTGGTGCAAAAATCGCACTGCGTTGTCCTGTGGAACTGCCTCCTCATAAAATCATGCTTCAAGTCGGTGGTAACAGATTCAGATATCTTTCCCTCAGGATCTATACTGACTACAGAAGCTTTCCTTTTCAGCTCAACGTCTTCTTCGTGAGTCCAAATGAACGATAAGAGGATATCACCGTAGCAGAAGACATGTTCGAATCCAGAATGGGACAGGAGCGGATGAGTTTGGCTGGAAAAAACATACGATGAGTTCTTGCTATCAGTAACAAATGAGTTAAGTAGATTATTTGTGAATTAATGTCAGTTTCATTCTTCTTCTACCTATCTTCAATGAGTTGAAGATAGTAAAAAATCATAGGTTCGAACTTTGAATCCATAGGGGAGAAATCTGCTGGTCAGATGATATTAACTTCATTATTGCAACGTTAAAGGACTCGAAAATGCCAAGAGCTAAAAAGACGCTAAAACTGAAAAGGAAATCTGGTTTCAAAAACTAACGGGTTGTTTTGCAAATAAAACACATTATTTATTTGAAAATTATTGAAATTTTTATTTCATTATGAAGTACAATGCATACCCTTAGTTATGAAACAAAACATCATTAAGTGTCCACCACGAAAACGCTGGCAGGAATGAGTCGCTGAACCCAATCTTTCATGACTCTCTCACACAAATCAGGTCGTATCATCTCATTACTCATTCAATATTGATCTGTAAATCGTCTAAATTTGCTGGATGATTGCTGCAAACTAATATCTCAATTTAACCCCAATGAAAGAAGTCCAATGGAGCTAAATTGCAGGAACGAGGCGGATAATTTATCGGTACATTTCTTATAATCGAATCACCGAATTTTGTTTTCAATAAAGTCATTGTGTCATTGGCAGTATGTCAAGTGGCACCATCCTGTTGAAACCACATGTGCTGCAAATCAAGAGGAACCAATTCAGGCCAAAAAAAAATCAGTCAACATTGGTTAGTTTTCTTATCTCACTGGCACTGTAACATCATAAAGTGTAATATTTGTTTCAAAGTTCTTCGCTAAATGCTCAATTGTTCTTTTATCCGGACGATTATAACGACCAAAAATTGAAGTTAAAGCACGTAAAGTTACAGAAACAGATCGTGATTTTTCATAATAAATTTGGATTATTTGTAAACGTTGTTGAAGCGTGTACCTTTCCATGATTAAGTGGTAGACATTGACAAATACAACTGTCAATATCACAAATAAAAAATGGCCGCCGTGCGTGAGTCAATTTGAAAAAAGGGCGTCCCATTGAAAGACCTGTTATATTAAAAATGTTGCTTGCAGCTCTTGTAGAAATTGGTTATGTAAGCCCACTTTATACGAAAATTTGATTTCCTGATACAAACAAACGTCAAATAATGCTCTTCCTAATTACCACTTATAGATGCCGATAAAAAGAAATTCACCCACATATCAAATCAGAGCTTTGATACCATAGAGTTATAATATATATTATACTACCTCTATGTTTGATACCGATATTTCTAATTACACCATTTGTTTACAAGTTTTCTGACAGTTTTATGTTATTTTGAATGAAAATGTAATCACATCCACACAAGATATTCTATGCATCTTCATTTAGGTTAATTCTATCAAAATAAATATCAGTTACACGTCAAACCGCTGTCAAGTATTGGCGGAATGGTTCTACATTTTTCCATCTATCTTGTAATAGCACAACTAATACCCATACAAGCTAAGGAAGTACCATTCTCAAAATACCGGGATCTCCTGTCTAAAAACTACTCAAAAAGATGGTTATTACATATGTCCGAACGGCAATCAACTACCAACCCATACTGCAACATCTGCTGCCTGAACATAACAGGGGGCGGAGTCATGAAAGACTGTGGTTTCCACACGATGTGCATTTATAAGAAGGGCAAGTCACGTCATCACTGCCGAGGGTTCATGGCTGTTAAGTTCACGGAAGGTGAGAAATACATGATTTTGGACGCTCATAACACCGCCAGGAACAAGGTGGCGTCAGGGGAAGAACAAAGAGGGGCCAAAGGTCCGCAACCCAAGGCAGCCAACATGAGGAGACTGGAATGGGATGACGAACTGGCTCTTATTGCACAGATGTGGGTGTCTCAATGTAGTTCGAGCCACGATAGGTGTAGAGATGTGGAAAGATTCCCTGTCGGGCAGAATATAGCGGTAGATTACGCTTCTAAAAGTAATCATCTGCATTTCATAAAGACATGGTAAGTTCCTTAATGTTGTGAAGAATTTTGAAAATGAGTTTACGCTAAGAATTCCCAGTACTTTGAATTAAGTACTTATGGCGCCCTCTATGAAGAAGGTATGGTAGTTTGGGGTTTAGCATTGGGGATATGTAGTATCGATAAGTGTCTGTCTTATCGTTCTCTCTCTCTCTCTCTCTCTCTCTCTCTCTCTCTCTCTCTCTCTCTCTCTCTCTCTCTCTCTCTCTCTCTCTCTCTCTCTCGATAAAGTCACACGTTATCGTTAGGTGAAGTCTGGTTGAGGGTACACATTTGTGGATTAAAGCTTGGAGGGAAAACTGGTGATATTTGGTGATGTCAAAATAGAGGCCTACCAGGGAGTTGTAACTGTTACAGTGGCTGTTTAAAGTACCCATTTGAAGATTGAGATTGCCCACCTTGATATTCAATTGTCCATCAAGAGATTGATGTACAATTGAAGACAGGGTTTCAGGAGTTGAATATCAGGTTGCCGTAAAAATTGTCATCTCCTCCATATGGCGAATACAGCGTAACGCCATCACGAGAAATAAGAACCAATCCATCTACCTACCTTAAATTTCGGGGAGTCAGTCCTAACCAAGTGTCTAAGTAGTGTTCAAGAAGAGCTCAGGTCATACTATTACTTTGCTATCATTGTGCCACTGAGAAACTGGCATATTAACGAGAGCCTGCAGCGGTTCTAAGGAATTTTACGCTAATCTGCGCACAAGTACTTAGGAATTGTTATCGAAACTTATCTTTAACCACACCCTGGATGCTTGCCCAAAGCATTCCTTGCGTTGGTTTGAGATGGCAAGGCATTCCCTAATCTGGTGATCAGGAGTTATATCCATATACTTCTTGGAACTGACAGTGTCAAAGTTCTGGACGAACTTGGAGTGATACATTCCTGGGAGAGATTTCCAGAGTATACCTCTTTCAGTTTCTTCTTTCAACCGAAATTCACTTTAGTAGGTGTGTCTTCCACAGTAGGGTTCCGGGCCAATAAAAGTGGTTCGCGCTCCTTTCTTGGCCAGTGTGTTGGCTTCCTCATTTCCCTCGTAACGAGGAGTCCAGATCAAGGAGACCCTATTGTTCTTGCCTACTTCATTAAGAAATATAGGGTATTTATGGATACATAGTTGTTACTGAACGATTATTATAGGGATTATAGTGAGTGTTTTGTTTAGTTATGCTTCCTACCGACCACTGTCTCAAAACTATCAACCCTTGCATGTTTTAGAGTTTGGCTCACTGAGATCCGCGTTTTATCGCTGAATTAAAATGACACTGGTAATATCTTAAATCCAACAGGCTTGACGAAGTGGCACGATTCGAAGGATCTAGTGTTTCCTCCTACTCTCCCCACCTGCGCGTAGGAGTTACACGCAACTGGTATGGGCGGAGACGTATAGAGTAGGCTGCGCCAGGGCGGTCTTTCAGTCCGATCGGGGACCGGATGTAGTCTACAGAGAGATCCTGGCGTGCAACTACGGCCCGACAGGTAACATACCGGGTCAACCAGTGTATATCCGGGGAACCCCCTGCAGTGCTTGCTACGCCGGTACCGAATGCGACACCGAGTATCCGTCGCTTTGCGGCAGAGCCAGACATTTGGAGAGACTCGACAGAGAAGGTACACAAAAATCTGCGTCAGAAATCATGGGTGGTAGGAGCAAGGAGTCTACGGAAGCGAATATGGCCATATTAGACGTTAAGAAGAATTATAATGAGGCTGTAGTAAACTTCAATTTTATGTCCGAGATGTATACAATAAGTGCTATAATTTTATACTTGAATTCATATATTTAATGTATACTTGATTTTTATGTATTAAATTTTACCGATTGGAGTAAATTGGGGTTTTCGGGAACTAACCCTGGGTCAAGATCCTGCGATGGATGTGCGTCATGATTGTAAGACCTATAATTACGTATGAGGCAGTAGGCAAGCCAGAATAGTACGAGGAAAAGCCTCGACAAAGTACAAAGGCTGGCCTTTGCGTGTATCACTGGAGCTTTGGGAACCTGTCCTACCAGGGCACTTGAGATTATCACAAATCTCACACCACTTCATCTAGTGATGGAGAAAATGGCCCATGAAGCCACTCTCAGAATATCTAGGAAAGGAACAGGTAATGAGAGTATTAAAAACCAGAAAGCCTGGTCCTCTCTTCCTAGTGACGAAATGATCAAGAAAATAGGCATCGTAAAGAACTTCACTACGATGCTCGGTAGGAAAAAAGACTGGGACAGGGAATCCACCACCCAACTTCTTAAAAGAAATGCCATCAAATGGTACACAGACGGTTCAAAAACCACTACAGGAGCTGGCGCTGGAGTATATAGGCCAGACACCAAATGCTCACTATCGCTAGGCTCCTATCCAAACATCTTTCAGGCAGAAGTACTTGCACTATAAAGATGCGTGGAAATGAGCCTAGAAAGAAACTATCAGAGATGTGATATAGCAATCCACTCTGACAGTAAAGCTGCTATTAAAGCTCTAAGCTCCCATGTTATCGAGTCCAAGCTAATATGGGAGTGGCGAAGAAAACCCAATGAAGTAGAAAAGAACAACATGGTCTCCTTGGTCTGGGTTCCTGGTCACGCGGGAACCATAGGAAATGGGAAAGCCCGGAACCCTACTGTGGGGTTGGTAGATACACCTACAAAAGTGAATTCCGGATGAAAGAAGAAGCTGGAAGAGGTATTTTCTGGAGATCTCTCCCCGGAATGTATAACACCAAGTAATTCCTCCGGAACTTTTATACTGTCAGATCCAAGAAATACTTAGACCTCAGAAAGAAGACGCTGCACCTCCTCACTGGTTTCCTCACAGGGCACTGCTGCCTTAGGAAGCATATGATGAGATTAGGGCTAGCAGAAACTAACGAGTGCAGATTCTGTTGGGAGGAGGATGAAACTCCTGATCACCTGATAACGGAATGCCTCGCCATCTCAAACCAACGCAAGGAATGCTTTGGGCAAGAAATCTGCAGGAGCGAAGAGGTAGCATCCTTGAAGGCATCCCAGATACTGGAGTTCATCATAACTCTGGAACTGGAAGGCGAGCTGTAGATGGTGATGACATCGACAGCTCTGACGGGGGGCACAATAGACCTTAAGGTCGCAGTGTAACGTTACCCCCTACAACAATATACAACCCTAGGTCAACATCTCGATCCAATTAGATCATGTACTCCAATCATACTATTACTGTTTAATAAGGGATACGAGTCCAGTCGTGTCTTCCTTTCCGGATCTTACCAGGTGTATCCCAAGCTACAGCTATCTGTCTAGCTAGATCCAGAGTTCTGATGGACTCCAGCATATGGGACGGCTTCAAAGAGGAATTTATCTCAGGTAGTTTCGCATAAATACGAATGAAATCTTGACAGAGTACGGACAACAGAGAATTGTGGTGGCGCAAGAGGGTTTTGATTTGATTGCTTTTTGTATTTTTGAGCCTGGTGGAGATATTGTGGAGTATTCTTAGTGGGACTGTGATATATGTATAAAAGGATTACTTCTTAATAGTGTTGAAATTGGAAGCTCCGCAGCATCCGTAAGTAGGTATGTTAATACAGTAGAGTGTGACTGAGTAATATGTCTTGCCAGGTGTACCGAGAGTGATCCCAGAGTTGGTTTTATAATGCCATGAACGTTTTCCTGTATTTTCATCAACTTTCGCCGCACTGATGGAGCAGGAACACAGTTTCCTTACTCAGTTTGTTACTGATAGTTTGTTCAAATTCATTGACTCCTTCTGGTGAAGCTAAACGACACCGAACACCTCTGCGGTTAGCGCATCCCCTGTATATATCCTGCGCCTCCCGATAGCTGTAGGTCAGGCACTGGCTTGAGGAAGAAAGGGCTAGGTATGGCACTGCCCTTTAATCACCTCCTGAGTGTATGAATAAGGTAGAAAGAGTGTAGGCCTGGCACTGCTCTTTACTCACCTCCGGCGAATATCAATAGGTATAAACACTAAGGCTTACTGACCTCCAATCTGGTCAATATTCCAATGTCATATTCAAGGTATAGAGACTTTACGACCCACAAAGTACTCCCTTTATCGTTCTCAATTATTGTAGAAACGTGAATGTACCAGTTGGTTGATATAAGTTTAATCAAAAGGTTAATTAATCATCACTCACTTATTAGGCGGAACGTTGGTTGGCGGCAAAAATGAATACCTCCTGATGTAGTGGCCCAAAACACTATTACAGCACTCGTTGAGGATGTGGTTGAGCGGTATGTTGGCATAACCCAGCAACAGATCTGTGCTCTCCGGACACGTACCCCAAACGTTAACATTCAGATATTTCGTATTCTCTTTCAAATTGAACTGGTATTCATGGTTCAATGATAACAAGATGTTGGAGGGTGAGGTGTTGCTCTTGAAGATTTCTATCGATGGGATGGATTGTGGCTGCTCCTGTTGGTCCATGTCTGTCTTTGTGATTTCTGGAACCTCCGAGATGGACTGCTTCTTGGCCGACAGAAGGGCTGGGATGGTCTGACAGAAAATTATTATAAACTCAGCATGAACATTCGAATCGTTATTTTACATCAAATTTTTCCATTCAAACCTGAATAAGTCTATATTTTTTGAGATATTAAGGGGTGAGATGCAGTCAGAATTTTCAAAAAATCGATTATTGTTTCTTGCATTTTCTTGAAGTATAATGTTTCAAAAATATTCTCTAAAAATTTCAAGTAAATCCGAGGTATAGTTTCGGACATTTTATTAATAATATAATAATAAAGCTGGCTGACAAACAAGCAAACTATAATACCCGGCAGGCAGAATGCTTCGAAGACAAGAGCAAATGGACAATATTGAAAGTTCCACATCGGCAGAAGTCCTATTGTTAGGGCCAGGAATTAATGGCTGGATATAAGTAAAAAGAAATGAAAAAGAGACCTGTTTGAAGGAAGAATGCTGTGGCGTCCCTGGACTACTCGAAGCTGGAGTATTTTTAGCGCTGCTCTCATTAGACGCTCTATCAGAAACCGAAGTTTTCCTCCTTCTCAAACTGAAGTTGCCGATAGTTTGAGCCAATTTTGACATGTTCTCCGTGCTACCCCCAGCCTTGAGGAGTTTATCCGAAGCTTTTATTTTATCTATCCCTGAAAATTGAATGTTTATAACCAATACTACTCACCCATCCAAAAACTATACCTAAAATCTTATTCTTTTTATTTTCCACCTCTTTTTCTTTTTTCGGAGCATCCACAATCACAAAACTATCTTGATCGATAATGGTCAATTCTTCTTCTGATGTCTCACCGCTGAAAATTTTGTTTTCCGTCTGTTCTACATTTTTCATGACATACTCATCTGCTATTCTTTCGATTCTCAGGGTAACATTCGCACCGGAAATGGATTTTATTACTTTCGCTACCTGTAACACATTTAATCTTATTTTATGAATGATTATATATTCTTTCGATTCGTGCACCGAAAGATGGGACAAAGTAGTGGCCAGTGATGGTCAATCATAAATGTAAAGGGTGTTACAATAAATTGGATAGATGTTAAATTTGAACGGTGGTCAAAAAGTCAATTTTTTTTAAACTTTAGTATTTCAGTCATTAAATAATTGAATGATGGAAAAGTTGAGCATTGAACAACGTGTTGAAGTAATTGAAGAGCAATGAACACCTCAAAATTTCGAAAAGAAAAAGCTGAAGCAAAGCGATGTAGGTATGTATACCGGGTGGCCCGCCACAGACGCGGAGCTCCTTTTGAGGGAGGGATATTTTGAGAATATGTTTTCATGATGTGTATAGGGTGTTCAAAAGCACAATTTAAAATAATTTTCATATATACAGGGTGTTCGAAAACAAAGATATAGATCAAAGTTACATTTTTTTTTAATGTAACACCCTGTATTTGATCTAAAAAATGGAATGGCAAGCTCAAATTATGATGAGTTTTTTCAGATCACTTTATACCTTAGAAGCACCATTTACGAGAAAATGGTGAAAAACTGTAAATATGTTTTTTTAAATAGAAAGTTTTTTTAAATAGCAATTAATGAAGAAACCAGTTACGCCAGCAATACAGACAGTATTTTTTCAAGTAGACATATTGGCTACTCTTATACAGAAAAAAAAATTTAATAATTAATTTTCAAACATCAACTACAAATAATGGTCGAAAATTGCTGAGAAACTATCAGGTTTAGGTGTAGGAAAACCTCATGAAGATTGTTTCGAAATTAACTTTTACGTTCAACGAGATACAGAAATACCGCGTGTGCTTTTGAAATAAGAAAGTTTTTGACTATTATTTGTAGTTGATGTTTGAAAATTAATTATGATCACTCTATATATTATTCCAGAGTTATTTTTTTTTTTGTATAGGAGTAGCCAATATGTCTACTCGAAAAAATACTGTCTGTATCGCTGATGTAACTGGTTTCTTTATTAACTGCTATGTAAAAAAACTCCATATTTTCAATTTTTCGTAATTTGCTTGTTAATGGGTCATCTAAGGTAAAAACTGATCTGAAGAAACTCATCATGATTTGAGCTTGCCATTCCATTTTAGAGGTCAAATACAGGGTGTTACATTTAAAAAACTGTAACTTTGGTCTATATCTTTGTTTTCAAACACTTTCGAACAACTTTAAATTGTGCTTTTGAACACCCTACACATCACAAAAGAAATATTCTCAAAATATCTTCATTTACTCCCTCAAAACGATCTCGGCGTCTCTGGTGGGCCACCCAGTATAATTAATAACATTTTTGGAGTTCATTAAGCAGAAATAGAATAATAAATGATATACACTTAAAATAGTTAATATTGTTTCTATTTTCGAAAACCGGTACCTGTGGCATATTGACTATATTTTTATTCTCAACGCTGAGAACAATATCACCGGGCTTCAAACCAGATCTAGAAGCCATACTGTGTGGAGATACGCTGTCAACAATAACCTGACCCTGGTCCTGCTTAAATACTACACCCAAGGGTGCCAGTCTGTGTTTAGTAAGAGTCACTTCTAATGTCATGTAGTAGTCGTCATCTTTCTGATAGACACAAATCCATGGGACACTATCTAATTACAAAATTAGGAGTTATCGTTTCTGCAATAAATAAGAACCATGTTACATACCAACGGAAAAGGTGTAATAAATATTTTGGATACCAGCCGGTATAGCAAGCCTGCTTATTTCGACGCAGTTAACTTCAAGCTGCCCTTGAGGGACTATTTCACCATCGTCTAAATCAAATTGGCTAGGATCGGTCTTGACAAAGAACGGTTTATATCTGAAAGGAAGAACTTCAATGAAGTAAATTCTGATTTGAAAAAAGTTAAGACAGGTAGTGAATTCAAATAAACGTCCTATATTAGTATTATTTTAGTAAGACTTTTGGCCAATGCTCATTAATTATTTATAATTACCTAATTTTATAGTTGGGCAAAGTATGTTTGCGTTTAATTGCTTTTTTGATTTGATTCACTATGAGATTTGTTATGTTGGCTTGCAACTGTCTTCCTTGAAAATGAGATTCAACAGCTAACTCTATCAGTGGATCCGTATAAAAGCTGAAAGACCAATGAGTATATGGAATCCTTGTGAACTGAAGACGAACCATGCCACATATTTTTTTAACTGAAAAAATATTTTTTTTATAAATCTTTCACTTTTTGATTGTGCATTACTCACCTTTGATAGATAAGAATGCAGCTTTGCCAAACTTCGTTTTACCATCTATGCATAAGGAAAAATTTCCTGCATAATCGACATTTAAACACAAATTTACAGTCTCAATATGACCTTCTTTTTTATCTAATTTTATTTCTTGCACACTAACTTCTTTAATATCTGGAAATTGACTTCCTAAATGCATATCTTTAATCTGAAAGAACAACAAGTAGGTAATTATTATTGTCTAAACGTTGAAACTAATTGTTATAGTATTTGGAAAATCTTTCAGTTTCCTGAAAACATAGAACATTTAAAAGAATATTGTATATTATTATACTGATCCTCCTAGGTCTTCCCCAAGGAGACTCCTCATAAGCTCGAGTGAGTAAGGAGAACCAGTTGTGTTCTGTGTAGGCTTTGTTACTGTGTCCTTACACCACCTTAGGCACAGCATATATATATATATATATGTATATACAGTGGTGGATTTGAATGCAGTGAAACCCGCTCTCCCATTGGAGACCTATTCCAGAGTTCAGATGGGCAACATAATATTCACAGAAGAAAAAGTTGAAACCGCAATTAGATCGCTTAAACCAAAATCTAGTCCCGGGCTAGACGAGATCACACCATTCTTCCTTCAGAAATGTGTACAACCACTGAAAGGGCCATTAACTGATATATTTAATAGCATAATGGATACAGGAGAGTTCCCTGTGGTTTGGAAGAAAGCAGTGGTAACACCAATATACAAAAAAGGTAACAAACATCTTGCAGAGAATTACAGACCAATTAGCCTAACTAGTTCACTGTGTAAATGCATGGAAAAGATAATAACTAAAGAACTCACAAAATTTCTGCTCGATAATGTCCTACCGGCACAACAACATGGCTTTCTTCCTCGAAAATCTACATTCACTAACCTCCTTACTAGGCTGAATGAGTGGACTCTGGCTGATGACAACTACGAGCCAATTGATGTGGTCTATCTGGACTTTGAAAAGGCCTTTGACAAAATACCAACAGAATTTCTGCTTTACAAGTTGGAACATTTTGGAATTAGGGGCAAGCTTTTGAGGTTGCTGAGGGGTTTCCTCACTGAGAGAACTTTCCAGGTACGTGTGGATTCTTCACTTTCGAAAGAACATAAAGTCCTCAGCGGTGTTCCCCAGGGGTCGGTTCTGGGACCACTACTGTTTATAGCATATTTAAGTGATCTCTACCAGGGACTTTTCGCTAAAGATGCTTCATTTGCTGATGATGGAAACGTGTATGTGAACCCACTGCTACATCATGCTGAATTACAGACGGATCTTAATAACATCAAGGAGTGGACACGAGAGTGGGGGATGCCTTTGAATGATTCTAAGTGTACTGTCTTACATATAGGCCAGAAAAATCCCAAATTAGACTACTTTTTTGAGCAAGCGGAGATAACATCGGTTTCAAAACAAAAAGACTTAGGAATAATCGTAACATCTGATCTCAAATGGGAAGCACATATCACACAGATGACCAAAAAGGCCAATTCGATGATCTATCTTATTCAAACAGCCTTTAAAGATATGTCAGCAGAAATGATCTTGAAACTCTACAAGTCATATGTGAGGCCAAGGCTTGAATATGCTCAGGGTGTTTGGAATCCATATTACGTCAAAGATATAGAGCGGATAGAAAGAGTGCAGAGACGAATAACTAAGATACCTCAAGAACTTAGAAACCTGCCTTATGAGGTGAGGCTGGTAAAACTGGGTCTGACGACTTTGAGGGACAGAAGAACTAGGGGTGATCTCATCGAAACGTACAAGATACTCAATGGCCATTACGCCTGCGGTCTGGGAGGCATCTTCCATCTTGGTCTAAATACGAATCTGAGAGGTCATAATCGGAAACTCTCAAAGGAAAAATGCAACAAGCTTCTGCGGAGAAATTTCCTTGTCAATAGAGTGGCATACCATTGGAACCACCTGAGTGAGAGTGTTGTTAACTCTGCTTCAATAAATCAATTCAAGAATCGTTTTGACCAGGAAATGAGGACTCCGACCACATCCTTTTTTGTGCACTATGGTGTATAGATGTATGGGGGAGGGAAGAAGAATAATGTAACGACTGTGATAGTTTAATGTGATATATGTATTTTGTAAAGTGATATAAGACCTTTCGATACACCTTTCTGTGATATTAAATGCTTTAGATAATTGTTCGAACAAACACGGCGGTCTCATCGGTGTCTATCGTCTACTGTCGTTAATAAATAATAATAATAATAATAATAATGTATGTAGTTATGATAACTGGTGCTATTTTTAATACCTTCTGAACATTTCTGGGATAGAATAAATGCAAAAATTGATATCTACAAATAGCAAGATATAAGTAATTTGACAGATATAGTAATTTCAGCAAAGTCTCCCAATTTCATCTCGGCTAAAGAAAATGAAATAAAATGAGGTCATAACACGTAAAAGTAACTCAAATGATCTATTTTTTCTTGGAACATATTATTAAATCAAATATATCTGACACCATAAGGTTTATTCAATTCACTCATATTCGATTAGAATATGTTTTGTTAGTACCTATGGCGTAATTGGGTATTCTGATGTAAATTTTTAATAATCCTACATTCTTCGCTAGTAAGATAATGATATTATATCCCCGAATTTGATGACAACACATAGGTACCATAGACAAGAAATATACTATAATAGGTATTTCTAGCAAAATCTCAATATTCTTGTAGGTTGGTATTTGCCTAATGTATAGAAGAAACAATAGGAATAGATTCACCTACTAAAATATTTTGGAGGCTGTCACACAACTTGTTTATACAAATATTTGAATATCCAAAAAAAATTATTATTTATTACAACTCTATAGTCAAATTTAAGCAAGTAACCGGAACAGAGCGGTTAAGACCAATCCCTTGCTTTTATAACCAATCGGTTATGTTTAGCAAGGGATTGGTCTTAACCGCACTGTTCCAGTTATTCACTTAAATTCGACTAATACTTGTTTTACTTCAATTTTTCTGACATACTTCTGGATCACAGATTTTTATTTAGATTTGTATTGTGAGTTCTGTCATTGATATTTAGGATGAATTTTAATCAATTTTCATCTGATTTAATGACAATATATAATACGACCCATGTAGTCATGTGTGAATTTTGATGAGTTGCAGGAAACTACATTAAGTAGTAAATATCTCGATATTGGAAAGAAGGAATTTAAACTAGTGCCTTTGGGGAATGCATAAAAAAATGTCTTCCTAATAACAAAGGATAACTAACGTTGTCTCTGCTAATAAGCAAAAAAGTTTCCGAACAGACTATTACTTACACTGATGCTGTCAAAAAATTTTCCTATGGTAGTTTTTGTCAATAACTCGTCAAATTCCATACTAAGTTTCTTGTAGAGCCAACATTTTATGGACTCTGAATGTCTTAACTCGTGGAATAAGAATTGTAAAATTAAACTAATAGGTATACTGCAGTCTTTTCCATTGGTACTCAAATTTTCAGATCCTATCTGTTTTCTCAGTGCCTGTAATAACAATTAACCGAGGCAGAACATTAAAACTGGACGTAACAAGTATTTTAGATTTATTTACCTCTGGCAGAGAATAATCTGTTGATGGTTTTTCAGGAGTTTTAGCCAAAGGACTCTTCTTAAAGTAAGCATATAATATATAATACTGTACAACTAACGTAATCACAATACCTATGATAATAGAGACACAGGAGAAAAAAAATAAACCAAAAATATCCATCTTCAAGAATCGATATCACAATATTTACTGAATATATGTCATGGATATAAAATTTCGTACGCTCAGTCTATCTGGATCTTGAGGACGCTATACAGGATATGAGTATGAGAAGCAACTTCCTGTAATCATTGCGGTTTCTTATAAGATTTGTCAATAGCAGACAATAGCGTTTTTACGTTCCCATACACCTTTTGTATTAACAATTTTTGTCTCCATAGGTTCACTATCACTGCACGCACGGGGCAATTTGTTTATCTGTCAAATTTGACAACCAGCCGTCGAACGTCAAAGATAAATGACAGATCCTATATTCCGTTCAGTGCCGTAGACGTTTATGGAGGAGCAGGAGATCTCATAAGGAACGGCTCCGAATCCGAAACGTTGGGAAAGTTTTCATAAAAGACTTGAACAATTACAATAATAAAGTACAAATTCCCGAAAAACCTTTATTATGAAGAATTGCTTCATTCCTATAAGTAATCAATGCAGCTTTTAATTTCTGCATGAAGCGCATCCACCATTTTTCAGAAAAAATATACATTTGCTTTAAAAACTGCTTCATTCATTCATTTAATAATACTTGGTCATTGTCGGATACTCATCTATGATTTTAGGAGCTTTGCCATTATTCCTCATGCTTCAAAACATCCTAATCTCCAATTAAATGCTCGTAGAGGGTAGTCCGGGTAGTCACAGCTTATTTAAAAAATATTTGTTGCAATAAATTTATGATTAGTGGTACTCTCAATACTCTTCTGAAATATCTCGGAAAAGCGAGTATTTAAGATACATGCATTTTGAACCAATGGGGAAAATGCAATATTACACAAGATGAGGACAGAATGAAAACAGATCAAATTAATTAAATGATAGAGAATGATTAGCATGTCCCACCTGCAATACGTATAATGTAAAGAGAATTAGTGTTTACAAAATTTATCAGCTTATTAATGCACAAAATATATTTAATGAACGCTAACTAAATTGATGTTTTCATTGGAAACCTATTTTTAGATTGGGTTCAAGTTAACGGAAAAAAATCTTCTTGGGCACAATCAACAACACTCACTTATCGCCTAATTAGTTTTCTTGTATATTTACCGTGATATTTTTTGGATTTACGCAACAATTCACACTAGACCTACAAAATTATACTAAAATTTTCCAGGTATCAAATTAACTGATATATTAAGAACATGATGTTATGCTTTTCCTGAAACTTCTATACAGGTAGTAAGATGATACCTACTCCTAAAAGACCTTATAATAGTTGCTCGAGTTAGGATAGTCAGTTATATTCTGTATAGAGTTTTTTACTGTACCCTCATGCCACATTATATACATCACTGTTCATTTTTTACGCAATGCATTTCTTAGCTCGGGCTTGAACCTAGTGATTCCAAGTCCAACGCGTTAACCAATTAATGTATATTCGTCTGGGGCATATAAATCGAACATATACAGGGTGATTCTAAGTACGGTACACAACATCGAGAGCCACTAAAATAAATTGATTAGGATAATGATGATTCGAAGGACCATCAGATGTTTCGCGCCCTGGGTGATGAGTTATTGTTGCTTCTATTTTGAGAAAAAACTAGTGAAGATTATTAATCTCCATGATGAATATTGTTGTGGATGCTCTACCGATTAAAGAGGGAATACTTAACCTTAAACAACCTGCAGTAATCTAGTTGATTACTTCGTAAATTGTTATCTGCAATTAGAAATCAATTACGAATATGTTGGAGAAGTGGTGAAAATTCGAACGCACTTTAAACAAACAACGAACTGTATTTTTAGTATTACCTATAATTTGATAGATGCACGAAGTAATTATAGAAATGTAATGTCCATACAATTTAATGCACAATCCTCACGAAATTCCGCCCTAATTCCATCCAAAACCCTTTTCTCAAAGTTATTATTTCGATAGAATTGCAACAAAAAATGAAAAAGATCAATTTCGGCTCAGGGAATCGATCGGGGTATCTACGTGGTATAAAGACGAATCTCTGCCACTAAGCTGTACGGCCAGTAAAGAATTATGGTTAAATCCGGAACTTGACCGAATGTTATTACTGACCTTTGATACCTTGTTTTCTAATTTCAGAAAAATATAACCATGTTACATATTATTCGATGAAGTTTTAATATAGAAATTGGAAAGGTAACTATCCAATTCCCACTATACAGGTCCCAACGAAATTTGTTTTATTTAATGGTGGAAAAATTTGAATTTTTGAAAGTTTTTACTTTAAAAACATTCGATTTTCGTTTATGATCGGAAAATGTGCGAGACAATTGTTTACATTATACTATTTTTTTGAAGATTCTTTCTCAGATGTGTTTCAGTCTTTCGTTTCTGCGTCATAATTCGGTTTGAGACTTACTTATGTGGGCGATAATGGTCTATTCTATAGAAGAAAGAATAGAAATTCTCAAACTATACTCTCGGAATGACGAAAATTCTATGCTACTGCAAGGTATTTTGATAAAAATCATCCAAAAAGAAATATAAGTCTCCAATATATGTTAAGCATTTGATGAATAAAGCCAAAATTCTTAGGTTATTTGAGTTTTGGCGGTTCAACTATCTGATCAAAATCACCTTTTGACGTAAGTTCAATTATTACATTATTTCGTAAATAAAGGGTCCGCCATCTGACGTTTTTTTTGGCGCTCTAGTTCCTCGGAACTGAGTGCTTGTCAATTTGCCCAAATGTCTGTAATTTTCGAATTTTTCGATGAAAATGGTCTTAAACGATTTGGTTCGACTCACTGATCAATAATCCGTGGTCGAAAATCATTCTGTCCGGCCGGCCGTAGGCTCGATAACTCTCGAACGGAATGAGCTAGACAGTTGAAATTTTCAGAGTAGGTTTGGGAGATTAATATCTCGGCTAACTGCGTTATTGGGCAAAATCGGATAGATGTTTTCGGAGTATCAAAAAAAAAATTTTTTTTTACAGAACAAATTCAAAATTAAATTTTTTTCAATAAGCAGTTTTACCATAAGAATCTAATGATCCATTTTTAACTCTAACAAGCTAATACTTTCGGAGATATGATTTTTCAAAATTTCAATAATAAATCGTATTTCAACGTTGAACACAATGATATAATTATTCTATGTATGAATTGTCATAATGTCAATTTATTTTCCTGAGACATGTCATTATCTAATCAATCGAAGAATTGTGAGCGAAGTGAGAAAAATCTCAGTTGTTTGCTCCGAAATTAGTTTTTCTCAGAAAAGTCTTACATTTCGGAACGGAACATGAAGTAAGAGATCTGAGAGTAGTGAGACTGCTTTTCATCCTTAGACATAGATATAACTCTCGAACGGAATGAGCTAGGTAGTTGAAATTTTCAGAGTAGGTTAGGGAGATGAATATCTCGGTTAAGTTCGTTATAGGGCAAAATTGGCCAGATTTAATTTGATTTCTTCCATGGTGGAGTTCTCATTCTCATGATTGCTCATTTAATCTTGATAAATAAACTATCATTTGAATTGAACTTCCTTTATGATGCAGTTCTATCATATGAATACATTGATATAATTCCCAACTCTGAGAATCCAATACTTTCGGAGATATAATTTGTCTGTTTAAACTAGAGCGCCAGAAAGCTCCTGTCCACAGGGCTTGAACCCATTTTTTTCAACTAGTGCTTATTTCGTGAATGGTAACACTTAGCTCATGTCTGATTTGACAGATAATTAGTTTTATCCTTCCGCTGAGCGAATATGGTTGTGTATACGCTTGAACAACGCTGCGAAATATTGCGACATTACTTTGAAAATCATGTTAATGTTGCAGAATGTGTGAGAAAATTGCGTACGGATTTTGGAAGAAAAGAAGCACCATCAGCTCCGTATGTTCGTTATCTTGTGAAAAAAGTGAAAGAAACTGGCATCCTCATGGATAAACCAAAGCGTGAAAAGCCAAAAACAGTGCGTACACCCGAGAATATTGCTGCTGTGGCAGAAAGTGTGCGTGAAGCGCCATCAACATCAATTCACCGTCGTTTTCAAGAATTGAACATTTCGGAGACATCATTGAGACGAATTTTGCATAAAGACCTTGGTATGACGCCATACAAAGTCCAATTGGTTCAGGAGTTGCCCTCTTTTTGAAGTTCGCATTATCAGCTGCAGAGCTGATGTCGTTTGGCCACCTCGGAGCTGTGATTTGACACCGTTGGACTATTATTTGTGGGGTGCCGTCAAAGATAAGTGTTACGCCAACAAGCCAGAGACAATTGACGCTTTAAAGGACAATATTCGTGAAGCCAATGGTGAAATACAGCTGCACCATAGACATAGAATAACATGTTATTTTATGTCTATGAGCTGCACACAATCGATAATGTGCTTAAAAATTGGACCGATCGTGTAGGCTACTGCATGGCCAGACGAGGCAACCATTTGAATGAAATTATTTTCCATTATTAACCAGAAGGATTGTACTTTCAAATAAAAAAAGATATTTGAGAAAATATTCAGTAGCTATTTTTTAATTGCATTTTCAAAAAAAAATGTTATTTGCCGTCCCGTTAATGAACTGATTTTGAAAATTTTAACTGGGTTGTGTATAGAACATAAATAACTTCCAAATTAACCAACACTCGACATCTCTTCCCTATTCAAAGAATGTTGGGGGTTGATGCCACCTTCATGTAGGTAGTTTTTACGGAACAAACTCATAATGGAAGTTCGTCCCCCTCAAAATAGAAGTTGACCTTTTTTTTTATCTTTGAAAATTCTTCGTTTCTGTGTTTTGGGGTGGTCAAATTTTAGTTGGGACTGTATATTGAACGACTTATTACTGACGTATCAACTTGTCAAATTATAATTCGGCCGATCTAAGCACATTCTCTCCAGGCACGTCAAAAATAAAAAAAACTGTTGACAACTTCATTGATCGAGTGTAAAAAATTGACCAGTACCATCTCGATCGTTGTAATATTTTGGCAGTTTAGCTGCGATAGAGAATTTTGTTAAATATTTGTTTTTAAATTTTCCATTCATGCGACCTTCACAAAATTTTGCATACTTCTTCGTGCCGGTAATTTGAAATAATTACCGCGATTTAATTCGATCAGATCAGTATCTTTCGCGAGTTATTGGCAAAATAAATATTCAGATGGCTATAACTCTGAAACCACTAGGTGGACTATAACTCATTGCGTTCGAGCGTAATCGGACAGAATCAAGTTTAACCTCGGATTCTTGATCATTTAGTGATCATTTAGTCGAAACTAATCGTTTTATGAAGACCATTCTCAGCCAAATATTCGAGAAATACAGACGATTGGACGAATTGACAGGCACTCTCTTCACAGCGCGCCAAAAATGTCCTTGTGAATCCTCAGGAAATGCAAGTTGGCTGCATTGCAGCGTGACCGCGGATTAACATAATAATCACATTTTCTATAACGATCACTTATGGTACCTTGAATGAGTTTATAGTAACTCGTTTATTTTTAGTTCATGAACTTTTCGACAATTTTTCCCTGTATTTATGTCTTCCTTCTGGATCGATCATGACGGTTTCAAGTACACATTGAAAGCAAACATGTCTAGGTTTATGACCGTAAAGGCTGCAGTTGCTTGGGAGGTTGGCGAGTAAACTTCCTAGAAGGAAGAATTATTTTTAACGCTTTATTTTATTGCGCTTTAATTGATAGGTACCCCTGCTGTTAACTATAATAAGTCGAACTCGACGAAAACATGAATAAAAGTGGTGCAGAAGTGACTGAAAATTGCTTGATCAAATAGAACAAGTATAAGTAAATATGACATGTCTCTTCAAGATGAGATGTATGAGCACAGATCAAGAAATTCATAGATATTAGATACAAAGATGGACGTTGATTTTCGATTACAGCATTATCTGAAATCATAGAACTACGATTTGATATTGAAAAATTGAAAAATCATATCTCCGAATTTATTTGCTTGTTTGAGTTTAAAATGATATCAATAGATCCTCATGATGAAACTGCATCTTAAAAAAAATTAATTCGAAATTTGTTGTGTTTTTTTTTTCGATACTCCGAAACCATTTGGCTGATTTTGCCCAATAACGAACTTAACCGAAATATTTATCTCCCAAACCTACAGTGAATATTACAACTGCCTAGCTCATTCCTGTTGAGAGTTATCGTGTTAACGGTCAGACAGATTCGATTTGGAACACGGATTCTTGACCAGTCGAACCAAATCGTTTCAAACCATTTTCATCCAAAAATTAATTCGAAAAATGAAGACATTCGGCAAATTGATAAGCACTCTGCTCCGAGGAACAAGAGCGCCAAAAATGCAAAATACAGTCCCTCTTGAAAAAGTTGCAACAAAAAAAAAGTATCACGACTTTTATGATGCAGTTCATAACAATCCATTGATATAATTTCCAATTCTGAGAAACCAATACTTTCGGAGATATGATTTGTCAAAGTTTGAACAGTAGCGTCCACAGAGCTTTCCACATTTTTTGTTTTTTTGGCGCTCTAGTTCCTCGGAACTGAGTGCTTATCAATTTGCAGAAATGTCTGTAATTTTCGAATTTTTCGATGAAAATGGTCTTAAACGATTTGGTTCGACTCACTGATCAAGAATCCGTGGTCGGTCCGGCCGGTCCGGCCGTAGGCACGATAACTCTCGAACAGATTACATTATTATTTATTAACAGATTTACATCTACAGAAGATGGAAGAAATAGCCTGTATCCTTTTTTGGCGCTGTTTTTCCTCGGAACAGACTGCTTATCAATTTGCCCAAATGTCTGCAATTTTCGAATTTTTGGCTGAAAATGGTCTTAAACGTTTAGGTTCGACCCACTGATCAAGAATCCGTGGTCAAAATCGATTCTGTCCGGCCGGTCCGTCCGTAACGACAATAACTCTTGAACGGAATGAGCTAGACAGTTGAAATTTTCAGAGTAGGTTTGGCAGATAAATATCTCGGCTAAGTTCGTTATTGGGCAAAATCGGACACATGGTTTCGGAGTAAAAAAAAAAAAATTTTTTTTTTACAAAACAAATTCCAAATTAAATTTTTTTCAATAATCAGTTTTATCATAAGAATCCAATTATATCATTTTTAACTCTAACAAGCTAATACTTTCGGAGATATGATTTTTCAAAATTTAAATAATAAATCGTATTTCTACGTTTTCACAGAATTATACAATTACTCTATGTATGAATTGTCATAATGTCAACTTATTTTCCTGAGACATGACATTGTCTAATTCCTTGCTAATGGTTGGCTCGAGAAACGTCAAAATCGACTTAGAGAGACAAGGGTAAAAAACCGTCACATAAACCCCCATGTGGCGATTTTATGTCGAAAAGTGAAAATTAAGAATATATATCCCAGGTAGGTACCGACGTTTTATTCTAATACCAGAGATCGACAAGATCGTACGAGGAGCCCGATAGCCGGTTGGTCTAGGCCGTCGGGTTTTCGGTTTCGGGACGAGAGAAGGCGGGCTCAAATCACGGAAAGGGAATTACATTTGTTGGCGCTCTAGTTCCTCGGGACTGAGTGCTTATCAATTTGCCCAAATGTCTGTAATTTTTATTTAAGATGCAGTTTCACCATTAAAATCCATCGATATCATTTTCAACTCCAACAAGCTAATACTTTCGGAGATATGATTTTTCGAAATTTCAATAATGAATCGTACGTACTTCTATGTTTTCACAGAATGCTATAATTATTCTATCTAAGCTTTATTATATGATCTGTGTTCATACTCGTACATTTCATCCTGTTCTATAAGAAAGAGTCAAATTCATTTCAGCAATTTTAATTTGATTTCTTCCATGGTGCAGTTCTCATTCTCAGATTGCTCATTTAATCTTGATAAATAAACTATTATTTGAATTTAATTTCCTTTATGATGCAGTTCTTTCATAAGAATACATTGATTTAATTCCCAACTCTGAGAAACCAATACTTTCGGAGATATAATTTGTCTGCTTGAACTAGAGCGCCAGAAAGCTCCTGTCTACAGGGCTTGAACCCATTTTTGCGCGTATGTTCTGGGGAACATCGCGTTATAGTTTTGCCCAAATGTCTGTAACTTTAGAATTTTTTGAAAAAAATGGTCTCAAACGATTAAGTTCGACTCCCCAATGAAGAATTCGAGGTCAAATTTGATTCTGTCCGGCCGGCCGGCCGGCCGTTGCCACGATAACTTGAGAACGAAAAGAGCTAGCGACTTGAAATTTTCAGGGTAGGTGGCGCATCCCAATACGACGGACAAGTTCGTTAATGGGCATAATCGGCCCAGTGGTTTCCGAGTAATAATTTTGTTTTCAACCAATATGAATCCGATCAAATTGAAACTTGGTGGGTAGTTGTAGAATATGACCCTAAGCACGTTTGTGAAATTTTGTGCGAATCGTATGGCTAGAAAATTTTAAAAAAATTTTAAAAAAATATTTTTTGTTGTCACGATAACTTGCGAACGGAATGAGATAGCGGCTTGAAATTTTCAGGTTAGGATGTGCACCAGAACGCGACATTTCAGTTTGTTTATGAGCATAATCGACCAAACGGTTATAGAGTTATAGCAATCTGAAATTTTCTGAAATTTGGTGGTTTTTTGTTCCTCGTTAACTCGAAAAATACTGAACCGATGGAATTCAAACATTGTTATTAGTTGTAGAATGGCAACGCGAAAATGTTTGCAAAATTTGGTGAGGATAGCATTTGTAGAAAATTTTTAATAAATCATTAAAAATAAAAAAAAAAATTCTATATATCAGTAACTATTCGTTTGAAATTCTTGAAATTTTGCAAGAGCCTTCATAACCTAACTCTACTGCCAAGTTTCAAGTTTTAATATGATCGGTTAAATATTGTTGGAGATTCGAGCATTCTTGTGCGAGTTCAGTAGTACCGATTTGGTGTAGCGTAAGGCTCCGAAGAAACGATCGCTCGACCCGGACTTTTGCCGTCGAGTCGAAGAAGACGAATCGATTTGTGTTTTTCCCAAATTTCGTTCTTCTAGGTTGAGCATAAATATACTAATTCGATACAAGTTTCGGAGGTTTTGAGTCCGACGATTTTCCATTCAAAAAGTCAATCCGAGAAACGTCAGAATTAATTCGAGAGACGGGGCCGGAAATTTTCGAAAGCGAAACTGACGATTTAGGCCTTTTTGGGGCGTGAAACTTGAAGAAAATGATAGATAGCTTTTGCGCGTATGTTCTATTTTCCATTCTTCTGTATTGGACACCCTTAATCGAATTTACCATGGTAAATTATGTTGTCCATTCTCCTGTATTGGACACTTATTTTATATTTAAAACTGTAATTAGATCTTTGAAATACCATTGAATGAAGAAATTCTTGTAAGTTAACAAAATATCTTTATTTGAACAATAAAAATGCATCATTTTATTAAAATGATAGTTAGACTATCCAATTGCTTCTTTTCTTTATAATATTTTAGCTGTAAGTCAGTATAGCTTAGAAATTTTAAAGTAACGTCCTACAATATTAATTTAAATGATATTATAAATAAAAAAAAAATTGGTTCAAGCACTGACGTGAAGTCAGAAGCTTTTGCGCGTATGTTCTATTGTCCATTCTTCTGTATTGGACACCCTTAATCGAATTTACCATGGTTAATTATGTTGTCCATTCTCCTGTATTGGACACTCTTAATTCGAATTTACCATGGTAAATTCGAATTAAGTGTCCAATACAGGAGAATGGACAACATAATTAACCATGGTAAATTCGATTAAGGGTGTCCAATACAGAAGAATGGACAATAGAACATACGCGCAAAAGCTTCTGACTTCACGTCAGTGCTTGAACCAATTTTTATGTCTAAAACTAACCAACAATCTACTAATATACAGGCTGTTCCATTTGAAATAAGCGAGTTGTTATCCATTTCCGGTATAACAGGAAGTCGTAAATCGTTGCAAATATTTAAAACAAGAATGTTCACTTAGATACCTAGTGTCAATGTAGAAAATTTCAAACAGATCCAATACAGGTATATTTCTCCGTAAACTTCTATGGCCACTCCCTGTGGGACATCCTGTATAGCAACAAAGCAACAATTTATTGTTTTCTTCAACATGAAAGCAAGAAGAACTTCTGATGGAATCTCCACGATTATTGCGGGAGAATCAATATCATGAATATTTATATGTTTTGATGATTAAAGTTTCATTTCTTTCTTCTGATGAAATTTTTAAGCCTTTTCAGTCACAATTACTTCGAATCGGGTATCATTAACGATCTGAATTTTAATTGTATTTATGTATACACGTGTCTTAAAATACTGGAATGAAAAATATCTAAATGAAAGAAATCATTGATTATGATAAATCAATTCTGAGAAAAGGCTGCCATTTCGAACGGTAAATAAAAATGAGGAAATTCTAGAAAGATAAAATACTCAACAATATCTTCGTAATTATGTATTTAAACAGGGTGATTCACGAAGACCGTACGTCAGAATATTACAAAGAAAGACTCGAGATGAACACTTGAAATTTTATAGTTGTGCTTTGTTAGGAGAGATAAATTCTTGGAAAAAATTTCAGATTCATTCGACTTCCGATTTCACCGGAAATGATACCAACTTTCGTTTATTAAAGGTAATAGGTACCCAGTTTTTTCATAATCAGATTACTCATAATCATAATCATAATCAGATTACTCATTGAATTATACATTGTTTTAATGTGTCACTTTCATGTTATTCTCAGAAAGTTCGCGTGAAAACTGATAAAACCCTATACATTTTCTCAAATAGGGCTTCATTCCAATCTTAATAACTTGTAGATTTTTGCATGAAAGTTCCTAATTTTCTAGCTCCTACCAAAAGGCATACCAATAGCTTCTCCTTTGTTAATTAAAAATTCAATTGAACATACAGGGTGTTTCTATGTCAAAGTCAGTCATGACAAAAACCTCAAAATATTTTTTTTCAATTAGAACCAATTTTTTTATTGGTCAGCTGGAATCTATGTATTAAATAGTGTATTTTTGCGCGCGTGTTCCGCAAGGAACAGCGTGCTATCATTTCGTCACAATGTCTGTATTTTTCGAATTTTTTTTCGAAAATGGTCTCAAACGATTGGGTTCGACTCCCTGATGAAGAATTCGAGGTCAAATTCAATTCTGTCCGTCCGGTCCGGCCGGCCGTTAGCACGATAACTCTCGAACGGAACGACTTAGAGCGTTGAAATTTGCAGGGTAGTTTTGTAGCGTAAATATCTCGGACAAGTTCGTTAACGGGCGGAAGCCACCAAGCGGTTTCGGAGTTAAGGCCGTTTTTAGTCAAAACGTTTTTTATGAATATTTCCGGAACCGATCAATCGATCTTTCTGAAATTTGGCATCAAATTGTAGAATCATGACCTTTATATGCCTGCGAAGTTTTGTTATGACCGGAAGGCCCTAAAGTGGCAAAAAAAAATTTCAAAAATTTTAAAATTTTGCTTTCACGATAACTCGAAAAATACTGATCTGATTAAATTGAAACTCAGTAGTTAGATGCAAAAGACATATGCAAACACTTTTGCAAAATTTCGTGAAGATCACGTGACATAAAAAAAATTACTACTATTTTGCGGAATACTTTGCTTAAAATGCCGAAACCTATTTTTTTGAGGTTCATGCTGCCTTTTCTGGGCATTTTTCGTTGTGCGCATGCGCAGATGAGAAGTCATTTAACTGCTGTAGTTTTCGTCAGAGAGGATTGGGGTTTTGGGGTGGCGGATGCTATTCTTCCATAGAATCCAGATCCCTGATGAGGGTCTGCGCATGCGTAGATTAAATATGCGATATCTCCCGAACCACTAGTGTTGGAGAATCGTAGTTTTTTGTAAGGTGTGTTATTTTGAGAGGACTTTCAGCCGCGAGTAGATTGCGCATGCGCAGAAGAGAAGTGACTGTTTTTTGATTGGATGGGTTATGTTGGGAGTGCTGAGTCGATATTGTGAGGTTTTAAAAGAATATTCATAGCAATTCAGTTCAAGGACAAGTCAGTTTGGAGGGTGTAGCGTTGTTTCCGAGTTAAAGTGTTCGTACCGTGGCCCTGGGGTTAATTTTGAAATTGATGTTACCGCTTACAGGATTTTTCGTTATGCGCATGAGCAGACCATCAGTGATTTAACTGGTGGTGTTTTCGTCAGAGAGGATTGGGGTTTTGGGGTGGCAGATGCTATTCCTCCATAGAATCCCCTGTTGAGGGTCTGCGCATGCGTGGATTAAATATGTGATATCTCCTGAACCACTAGTGTTGGAGAATCGGAGTTTTTTTGTAAGGTGTGTGATTTCGAGAGGACTTTTAGCCGCAAGTAGATTGCGCATGCGCAGAAGAGAAGTGACTGTTTTTGGGTTGTATGGGTTATGTTGGGAGTGCTGAGCCGATATTGTGAGGTTTCAAAAGAATATTCATGGCAATTCAGTGCAAGGACAAGTCAGTTTGGGGGATGTAGCGTTGTTTGCGAGTTAAAGTGTCCGTACCGTGGCCCTGGGGCTAATTTCGAAATTGATGTTACCCCTTACGGGTATTTTTCGTTATGCGCATGAGCAGACCACCAGTGATTCAACTGCTGGTGCTTTCGTCAGAGAGGATTGGGATTTTGGGGTGGCGGATGCTATTCCTCTATAGAATCCCCTGGTGAGGGTCTGCGCATGCGTGGATTCAAGAAGCGATATCTCCTGAACCACTAGTGTGGGAGAATTGGAGTTTTTTGTGAGGTGTGTAATTTTGGGAGGACTTGCAGCCAGGAGTATATTGCGCATGCGCAGACGAGAAGTGAATGGTTTTGGGTTGTTTGGGTTATGTTGGGAGTAATGAGCCGATATTGTGAGGTTTTAAAAGAATATTCAGGTCAATTCAGTGCACGGACACAAGTCAGTTTGGGGGAAATAGCGTTGTTTCTGAGTTGAAATGTTTGTATGGTAGCCCTGAGGCGAATTTATAAATAACTTTATTCGGTAGATCTATATTAAAATACGTTCGGATTTGGAGAAGAGGCAATTGCTTTCCTAAAGGAGGTCCGATAACCGAGATTTTTTTTGATCTACGGTAAAGCTAACAGCCAAACTGTATTGATAGCTATATTTGTTAAAAGAACTTGAAAAAAAAAAAAAGCACTGACGTGAAGTCAGTACTCTTTGGCGCGCGTGTTCACGGTGGCTAATTTGAATTGAATGATGAGTACCTACTTCAAGCTCAGTGGATAGAGCGAGCCGAAGATCTACCCAAAGGATAGTGGACACCATTGACTGTCGGTTCAAAAATTAACAGTGCTGTATCTAAGCTGCCATCAGGAAAGAGTAACAAAGTTGGAAAAGAACACAACTGACCCTCCTTAGTCGCACAAGCTCCTAGAAGATTTGGGAGGGTCAGTATAATCCTAATCATGTTCATAGCACGCGCGCAAAAGCAGAGTGACTTAACAATGAAAGAAAAAGTGTAAAAAGTCAATCTGCTTTGGCGCGCGTGCTATAAACATGATTAGGATTATACTGACCCTCCCAAATCTTCTAGGAGCTTAATTGTGCGACTAAGGAGGGTCAGTTGTGTTCTTTTACAACTATGTTACTCTTTCCTGATGGCAGCTTAGATACAGCACTGTTAATTTTTGAACCGACAGTGAATGGTGTCCACTATCCTTTGGGTAGATCTTCGGCTCGCTCTATCCACTGAGCTTGAAGTACTCATCATTCAATTCAAATTAGCCACCGTGAACACGCGCGCCAAAGAGTACTGACTTCACGTCAGTGCTTTTTTTTTTATAATACATACTACTGCTTTACTTACCCAGTATCTCGGGAAATAAGCATTTTAGAGCAGTAGTATGTATGTATTATAAAAAATACACTATTTTTAAACGTACATATTCCAGCTGACCAATAAAAAAATGGATCCTCATTTGAAAAAAATGATTCTTGAGGTGTTTGTCATGACTGAATTTGACATTGAAATAGAAACACCCTGTATGATCAATTGATTTTTTAATTAACGAAGGAGAAGCATTGGTATGTTTTTTGATAGAAGTTAAAAAATTAACATTGGAATGAAGCCCTATTTGAGAAAATCTTAAGGGTTTTTTCAGATTTCACACCAATTTTCTGAGAATAATATGTAAGGGACACATTAAAAAAATGTAGAATTCAATGGGTAATCTGATCTGATTATCAATGAAATAAACTGGGTATTACATTTAAAAAATTAAAGTTGATCATTTCCGGTGAAACCGGAAGTCGGAAGAATCTCATTTTTTCCAAAAATTCATCTCTTCTAGCAAAGCTCAACTATAAAATTTCAACTGTATATCTCGAGTCTTTCTTTGAAATATTCTAACGAACAGTCTTCGTGAATCACCCTGTATTGGTGGAGATCCGAGCAGCCTTGGGTGAGTTCAGTAGCTGGGTTGATAGCCGTTGCCACGATAACTTTCGAACGGAAAGAGATAGGGATTTGCAATTATCAGGGTAGGCTTCGCATCTGAATGGGAGAGTTAAGTTCGTTGTTCGGCATAATCGGCCCAACATTTTCAGAGAAAAGCTGGATTTATAAACTCTGTCGTTTCGGACAGAGTCAACACAACGCTTCCTCACGTGACAAAATACAAGAACATGATTGGTCACAAGCGAAGAGCGAACTAAACTGCAAGGAACGACAGAGTTTATAAATCCAGCTTTATACCCACTTGAAATATTGATTTCTCGATAACTCAAAAAATACAGATCCGATCGAATTGAACCTTGGTAACTAGTCGTAGAATATCCACATAAAATATGTGGAATTTTGTGAGGATCGTACCAATAAAAATTTTAAAAAAATGATGAAAAAATATTACCACCTGTTCTTCTCAGTTCAGATATCGCCGAAATTTCGAAAGAGCCTTCATTTTACATCATAGTTCAAAATTTAACCTCGATCGGATCTATATTGATGGAAATATTGTAAAACAATTGGTTCAAGCCCTGTGGGCAGGAGCTTTTTGGCGTTCTTGTTCAAACAGACAAATTATATCTCCGAAAGTATTGGTTTCTCAGAGTTGGGAATTATATCAATGGATTCCTATGTTAGAAATCCATCATGAAAGAAATTAAATTTAAAAAATGTGTCGTTTAAAAAAAAATGCTTCAAAAATTATCTTATAAAAAAAAATGGGTCAAGCCCTGTGGACAGGAGCTTTCTGGCGCTCTAGTTCAAACAGACAAATTATATCTCCGAAAGTATTGGTTTCTCAGAGTTGGGAATTATATCAATGGATTCCTATGTTAGAAATCCATCATGAAAGAAATTAAATTTAAAAAATGTGTCGTTTAAAAAAAAATGCTTCAAAAATTATCTTATAAAAAAAAATGGGTCAAGCCCTGTGGACAGGAGCTTTCTGGCGCTCTAGTTCAAACAGACAAATTATATCTCCGAAAGTATTGGTTTCTCAGAGTTGGGAATTATATCAATGGATTCCTATGTTAGAAATCCATCATGAAAGAAATTAAATTTAAAAAATGTGTCGTTTAAAAAAAAATGCTTCAAAAATTATCTTATAAAAAAAAATGGGTCAAGCCCTGTGGACAGGAGCTTTCTGGCGCTCTAGTTCAAACAGACAAATTATATCTCCGAAAGTATTGGTTTCTCAGAGTTGGGAATTATATCAATGGATTCCTATGTTAGAAATCCATCAAGAAAGAAATTAAATTTAAAAAATGTGTCGTTTAAAAAAAAATGCTTCAAAAATTATCTTATAAAAAAAAATGGGTCAAGCCCTGTGGACAGGAGCTTTCTGGCGCTCTAGTTCAAACAGACAAATTATATCTCCGAAAGTATTGGTTTCTCAGAGTTGGGAATTATATCAATGGATTCCTATGTTAGAAATCCATCATGAAAGAAATTAAATTTAAAAAATGTGTCGTTTAAAAAAAAATGCTTCAAAAATTATCTTATAAAAAAAAATGGGTCAAGCCCTGTGGACAGGAGCTTTCTGGCGCTCTAGTTCAAACAGACAAATTATATCTCCGAAAGTATTGGTTTCTCAGAGTTGGGAATTATATCAATGGATTCCTATGTTAGAAATCCATCATGAAAGAAATTAAATTTAAAAAATGTGTCGTTTAAAAAAAAATGCTTCAAAAATTATCTTATAAAAAAAAATGGGTCAAGCCCTGTGGACAGGAGCTTTCTGGCGCTCTAGTTCAAACAGACAAATTATATCTCCGAAAGTATTGGTTTCTCAGAGTTGGGAATTATATCAATGTATTCTTATGATAGAACTGCATCATAAAGGAAATTCAATTCAAATAATAGTTTATCTATCAAGATTAAATGAGCAATCTGAGAATGAGAACTGCACCATGGAAGAAATCAAATTAAAATAGCTGAAATGAATTTGACTATCTCTTATAGAACAGGATGACATTTACGACACAGATCATATAATAAAGCTTAGATAGAATAATGATAACATTCTGTGAAAACATAGAAGTACGATTCATTATTTAAATTTCGAAAAATCATATCTCCTAAAGAATTAGCTTGTTGGAGTTGAAAATGATATCAATGGATTTTTATGGTAAAACTGCATCTTAAATAAAAATAGAATTTGAAATTTGTTACTTAAAAAAAAATTTTTTTTTCGTTACTCCGAAACCATCTGGCCTATTTTACCCAATAACGAACTTAACCGAGATATTCATCTCCCTAACCTACTCTGAAAATTTCAACTGTCTAGCTCATTCCGTTCGAGAGTTATTGTAAAAAAAAATTTTTAATTTTCAAAATTTTTTTTTGACACTTTGCGGTAACCTGGTCAATACAAAACTTCACATACGTATGAAGGTCATGATTCTACAATTTGATGCTAAATTTCAGATACATCGGGTGATCGGTTTCGGAAATATTCATAAAAATGTTTTTACTAAAATCGGCCATAACTCCGAAATCACTCGATTGATTTTGCCCATTAACGAAATATACCGAGATCTTTACGCTCCAAACCCACCTTGCAAATTTCAATCCTCTAACTCCTTTCGTTCGAGAGTAATCGTGCCTACGGCCGGCCAGCCGGACAGAATCGATTTCGACCTCGGATTCTTGATCAGTGAGTCGAACCAAATCGTTTGAGACATTTTCAGCCAAAAATTCGAAAATTATAGACATTTGGACAAATTGATAAGCACTCAGTTCCGAGGAACTAGAGCGCCAAAAACTAGAACAAGAGGTATACAAGAAATAATTTTGACATTTATCTCTCATAGGAAAATAAGATGACATGTAAGAACACAGATCATATAATAATTCATAGATATAATAATTAAGTACAGCATTCTATGATAACATAAGAAGTACAGAAGTACGATTCATTATTGAAATTTCGTAAAATCATATTTCCGAAAGTATTAGCTTGTTAGAGTTGAAAATGATATCAATGGATTTTTATGGTGAAACTGCATCTTAAAAGGAATTAAATTTGAAATTTGTGTTGTAAAAAAAAATTTTTTTTTCGTTTCTCAGGCCATCAGGCCAATTTTCCCCGTAACGAACTCAACCGAGATAATTATCTCTCAAACCTACTCTGAAACTTTCAACTGCCTAGCTCATTCACTTCGAGAGTTATTGTAGAAACGGCCGAACATAATTTTTTTCGACCATTTTCTTGATCCGTGAGTCGAACCAAATCGTTTGAGACCATTTTCAGCCAAAAATTCGAAAATTACAGACATTTGGGCTAATTGATAAGCACTCTGAACCGAGGAACCAGAGCGCCAAAAATATTGTTTTTCCTGGAAGCCAAGCAGCCTTGGGCCAGTTCAGTACCTGGATGGGTGACCGGCTCTGGCTTTGTGAACAAACGCTTCGAATCAGATCAACCTCACCACTTCAGAGCTTTCCCAACTTTTTGATTTGCTGTAGTTTCTATTTTCGATCTATTATCCTGTTTATCTTACGTGTAAACTGCACTGATTTTATCTCTCATCTATTCAGTCAAATTATATGAATCGATACTACATTACATCCACCATCAGTTTCCACGAATATGTATTTCAATATCTACTACATTCGAGAGTGATTGAGAAATAGTTCGTTATGATAATGATTGATTGATTGAATAAAGGAGAGTCCTCAAGCCCAATACTACATAGCCTGGAAGGTCCAGTGCCTCTAATACAGGATAAGTTTGAGAACAGATTGAGATTGAGATATAGCGGACAGACTCCACGGGTCTGTTAACCAAATTCTTCCGTCCAAATAAGGCAACAATCCTGAATATTCAATGAGTTGAACTGTGCTACTTGCCAATAACTAAGAATATTTATTGATTTTAACCATCATCAAATATTCCGCGTGGCCGGGCTAGATTACCTCATCGCTCAGTGTTCTCCAAAGAAGAAAGCGTCATTCAAAGGCAGACACAAACCCTGGGTTTCATGGTAATTACCAATCATCAGTGTGACTTAGCCGACACTGAATGATACCTTTTTTTTTTTTTTTTGAACAGGAGAAATCCTGTTTTATGGACGAACCACTTTGTGTGGAACAGTGTGGGACTCCGTCCTTCTCCTGAAGGCGGTTACCCACTAAGACTCCTGTGATCGGGGTCCGGGCATTTTGCCTATAAACCAGTTACCTGGTGATACCTGAATGATACCGAAGGAGTTCTAAGAAACTTAAATCCATCGGTCGCGAACTGGTAGGGAAATAATCCCACCAGCGGCACCTATGGAAATCCTTACGAACTCCGACCCTCCGCGATGAAGAAGAATTGTAAATAAAGTGTGTGAATAGCAGAACAAGTGTTTTTTGAAAACCAAAGATGTTAAAGACGATTGGTAGTAGCGTAAATCAATCAACCCCTAGGCTATTGATATAAAAATCCTACACTATTCAAGAAATTGGTTCAAGCCCTGTGGACAGGAGCTTTTTGGCGCTCTTGTTCAAACAGACAAATTATATCTCCGAAAGTATTGGTTTCTCAGAGTTGGGAATTATATCAATGGATTCCTATGATAGAACTGCATCATGAAAGAAATTCAACTCAAAAAAAAAAAAGTACTGACGTGAAGTCAGTACTCTTTGGCGCGCGTGTTCACGGTGGCTAATTTGAATTGAATGATGAGTACTTCAAGCTCAGTGGATAGAGCGAGCCGAAGATCTACCCAAAGGATAGTGAACACCATTCACTGTCAGTTCAAAAATTAACAGTGCTGTATCTAAGCTGCCATCAGGATAGAGTAACAAAGTTGGAAAAGAACACAAGTGACTCTCCTTAGTCGCACAAGCTCCTAGAAGATTTGGGAGGGTCAGTATAATCCTAATCATGTTTATAGCACGCGCGCCAAAGCAGATTGACTTTTTACACTTTTTCTTTCATTGTTAAGTCAATCTGCTTTTGCGCGCGCCAAAGCAGATTGACTTTTTACACTTTTTCTTTCATTGTTAAGTCAATCTGCTTTTGCGCGCGTGCTATATACATGATTAGGATTATACTGACCCTCCCAAATCTTCTAGGAGCTTGTGCGACTAAGGAGAGTCACTTGTGTTCTTTTCCAACTTTGTTACTCTATCCTGATGGCAGCTTAGATACAGCACTGTTAATTTTTGAACCGACAGTGAATGGTGTCCACTATCCTTTGGGTAGATCTTCGGCTCGCTCTATCCACTGAGCTTGAAGTACTCATCATTCAATTCAAATTAGCCACCG
Organism: Halyzia sedecimguttata; assembly: GCA_937662695.2. Taxonomy (NCBI): domain Eukaryota; kingdom Metazoa; phylum Arthropoda; class Insecta; order Coleoptera; family Coccinellidae; genus Halyzia; species Halyzia sedecimguttata. Next base: position 48,073,968 of record OW569418.2, read on the forward strand.
TGAACACGCGCGCCAAAGAGTACTGACTTCACGTCAGTGCTTTTTTTTTTTTCAAGTTCCTTTAACAAATATAGCTATCAATACAGTTTGGCTGTTAGCTTTACCGTAGATCGGAAAAAAATGCGGTTGTGGGTCCTCCGTTAGGGACGCAATTGCATCTTCTCCAAATCCGAACGTATTTTAATATAGATCTACCGAATATAGTTATTTATAAATTCGCCTCAGGGTCACCATACAGACATTTCAAATCGGAAACAACGCTATTTCCCCCATACTGACTTGTGTCCGTGCACTGAATTGACATGAATATTCTTTTAAAACCTCACAATATCGGCTCATTACTCCCAACATAACCCAAACATCCCAAAACCATTCACTTCTCGTCTGCGCAAGCGCAGTATACTCGTGGCTGCATGTCCTCCCAAAATTACACACCTCACAAAAAACTCCGATTCTCCAACACTAGTGGTTCAGGAGATATCGCTTCTTGAATCCACGCATGTGCAGACCCTCACCAGGGGATTCTATAGCGGAATAGCATCCGCCACCCCAAAACCCCAATCCTCTCTGACGAAAGCACCAGCAGTTAAATCACTGATGGTCTGCACATGCGCATAACGAAAAATGCCCGTAAGGGGTTACATCAATTTCGAAATTAGCCCCAGGGCTACGGTACGGACACTTTAACTCTGAAACAACGCTACATCCCCCAAACTGACTTGTCCTTGCACTGAATTGCTATGAATATTCTTTTAAAACCTCATAATATCGACTCAGCACTCCCAACATAACCCATCCAACCCAAAAACAGTCACTTCTCTTCTGCGCATGCGCAATCTACTCGCGGCTAAAAGTCCTCTCAAAATAACACACCTTACAAAAAACTCCGATTCTCCAACACTAGTGGTTCAGGAGATATCACATCTTTAATCCACGCATGCGCAGACCCTCAACAGGGGATTCTATAGAGGAATAGCATCCGCCACCCCAAAACCCTAATCCTCTCTGACGAAAACACCACCAGTTAAATCACTGATGGTCTGCTCATGCGCATAACGAAAAATGCCTGTAAGGGGTAACATCAATTTCAAAATTAGCCCCAGGGCCACGGTACGGACACTTTAACTCGGAAACAACGCTACATCCCCCAAACTGACTTGTCCTTGCACTGAATTGCTATGAATATTCTTTTAAAACCTCATAATATCGACTCAGCATCCCAACATAACCCATCCAACCCAAAAACAGTCACTTCTCTTCTGCGCATGCGCAATCTACTGGTGGCTAAAAGTCCTCTCAAAATAACACACCTTACAAAAAACTCCGATTCTCCAACACTAGTGGTTCGGAAGATATCGCATCTTTAATCTACGCATGCGCAGACCCTCATCAGGGATCTGAATTCTATGGAGGAATAGCATCCGCCACCCCAAAACCCCAATCCTCTCTGACGAAAACTACAGCAGTTAAAGGACTTCTCATCTGCGCATGCGCAATACGGAAAATGCCCGGAAAGGGCAGCATGAACCTCAAAAACATATGTTTCGGCATTAAAAGCAAAGTATTCCGCAAAATAGTAGTAATTTTTTATTTTTTTCATGTCACGTGAACTTCACGAAATTTTGCAAAAGTGTTTGCTTTGGTCTTTTGCATCTAACTACTGAGTTTCAATTTAATCAGATCAGTATTTTTCGAGTTATCGTGAAAACAAAATTTTCAAATTTTCAAATTTTTTTTTTGCCACTTAAGGCCGTCCGTTCAACACAAAACTTCGCAGGCATATAAAGGTCATGATTCTACAATCTGATGCCAAATTTCAAAAAGATCGAGTGATCGGTTCCGGAAATATTCATAAAAAACGTTTTTACTAAAAACGGCCTTAACTCCGAAACCGCTCGGTCGATTTCGCCCGTTAAAGAACTTGTCCGAGATATTTACGCTACGAAACTACCCTACAAATTTCAACGCTCTAAGTCGTTCCGTTCGAGAGTTATCGTGCTAACGGCCGGACCGGCCGGACCGGACGGACAGAATTGAATTTGACCTCGAATTCTTCATCAGGGAGTCGAACCCAATCGTTTGAGACCATTTTTGAAAAAAAATTCGAAAAATACAGACATTGTGACGAAATGATAGCACGCTGTTCCTTGCAGAACACGCGCGCAAAAAAGTGTCGTTTAAAAGAAAGGCTTCAAAAATTATCTTTAAAATATAAGAGCAATCAACAATCCTTCAATGCTTTAATGCTTCGAAAATTATCATTAAATTTATTTATCAAGATTAAATGAGCAATCTGCAATGATTCAACCTCGTGGAATGGGTTGTTGCAACTTACAATCGGTGCATAGTTTTCACACAACTCGAAATACCTAAGGAAAGTATCATCGAAATGTCTAGAGCAAGGCTGGAGACAATCATAGCAGATTGTCCATTTATTCCTGATATTTCAGTAGGTAGTGGATTACGAATAAATTATTTTAATAGTTCAAAATACATTAATAAAATACTATCCTCTTTTCATAATTTAAAATTTAATAGTTCATACCACTAACACATTATTTTCTGTATTATAAACCTTAACTCAAGAAAAAATGTTTGATACACAAATGTAGATCCATATTTCAGTATTTTTTGCTAGCAACATTATGAAAATACTGTATATAGGAACATGTCTCACTACTTAAGGAAGTAAAAGGTAATATTAACCTCAGTGGTCAACGAACAGTAATTTCTTTTGATGATTCCATTATGTTCTTCTTTCCTATTGCCTCAATAAACTACATCAAAACAGTCTTGTATATATTCACAAATTCAAGAATCGAATACTTGCTTTCCAAGAGAAAATATTGACGAACTTTCAATCTCTAATAGCTAGAAAAGATGACATTTATGAATAGTGAACACAGACCAAGGGCGTAGCCAGGGGGGGGGTTTGGGGGTGTAAGGGTCGTTTTCTGTAGCAAAAATAACATTTCGGCGGTGGTTCGAACCACCAAAACCCCCCCCCCTGGCTACGCCCTTGACACAGACAGATTATGTATTCACATTCTGTGAATATATAGAACTTTGAAACATCATATCTCCGAAAGTATTAGCTTATTAGAGTTGAAAATGACAACAATGGATTCTTATGATGAAACTGCATTTAAAAAAAAATTCGAATTCAAAAGTTGTAATGTAAAAAAAAATAATTGTTTTCGTTACTCCGAAACTATTAGAACGATTTTGCCCAATAACGAACTTAACCGAGATATTTATCCCTCGAACAAACTCTGAAAATATCAACTATCTAGCTCATTTCGTTCGAGAGTTATCGTGTTAACGGCCGGACAGTATCGATTTCGACCACGGATTCTTGTTCAGTGAGTCAAACCAAATCGTTCAAGACCATTTTCAGCCAAAAATTCGAAAATTACAGACATTTGGGCAAATTGATAAGCACTCTGTTCCGAAGAACAAGAGCGCCAAAAACTCCATCCCTATTATTATTGATTAAGGGTTTGAGTGGACCGTGATTTATTGTGCCTTCCTTTCTGAAGCTGCCCTGGTCATTATTATTTAAAATTCTAGATTCTTTAGATTCTAGAGACTTATGCCTATATAACTTCCAAAAGAACTAGAGAATGTTGAAACAGAAATCAATGTAAGTACAGACAGTTAATCAGTTCATAAATCAAACAGTTGGAAAAAAACCGAGGGCGGGGAATTTGGCGCGCTTGTTCAAATTAATAGCCAGAGCGTTCACCCAGCCAGGTACTGAGCTTGGCTTCCAGGTGAAAAAATGGGTTCAAGCCCTGTGGACAGGAGCTTTCTGGCGCTCTAGTTCATACAGACAAATTATTGATTATCTTTGACCAACGAATGGTTTTAAATATAAATGCATCTAAATAACTGTTTTCCAACCTCCTCTGAAACTGACCTTTGAGAATTTTAATAATGATTTTCCGTGTTGAAAACAATTGTGATAATGGGCGTAAGAATATACATTTTTTAAGTCACAAATTATTCAAAATTTAAAATAATCAAAAATAACACCAATGAATATTCAATATCAAGCAATTTTGATAAGAGCAATAATTATTCTTTACTCTTATCTCAAACCAATTAGTTCATAACTAGAACAATATGACTGACGACTGACCTACAGTACCAGAATACAATTGACCCAATTTCATGGTTACCTAAAATCTCAAGCGGGAGACTATGCTGAAGCTACCTAAATGATTATTTCCCTGACGAAATCAAATGCACCTTTCAGCTCTGAAGGAAAACGAGGGGAAATTATGCTCATTTATATTTCCATAATATATTATTGAATCAAACTTGATATCATTATTTGCCTTTTTAATGATATTTCGCAAGAGATATTTATTGTATTCTTGTGTGTACGAGGAACATTAGATAAATTAACTCTATTGCTATGTTTATTCTCCTGGATCCCAGAATAATAAATTGTAGGGATCTATTTTATCCCTAGCCACTTTTCGTTCCTATCGGTAGATTGCACGGTAGTCTACGCCTTTCTCGACTACATCGCCCATAAAAGGCGTCGTATGTCAACGTATGCCGCTTTTAGAAGATCTACGGATTGAACGAAGCCCTGCGTCACACACGTCTACAGCAGGTCCTTATCAGCTGTATTGAAAAGTTCAGAAAAAGAAACTGGAACGAAACGTGCAGCGCAATTCGCAATGAATCTTAATTTTTAGGTACCTGTGATACCTTTAGACCGCGAAACGAAAACGCACGAAATAGAAAGTTAGGAAAGCACTGAAGTGAGGTCAGTATGCTTTGGCGAGCTTGTTCTAATTCAAAGCCAGGGGGGTCAGCCATCGATGTACTGAACTCACCCAAGGCAGCAAATTTTTGTTAAATTAAAATCAATATTTACTGTTCTGGAGTCGTAGAGGCCTCCACTGTAAAGTGGATATCGGCTCAAAAAATACATATCCGATCGAATTGAAACTTGGTATCTAGTTGCAAAATACCAACGCATATCTTCCAATAGAGTACATATGTGAGAATAAAACAACCTGTGATTTTAGACGATTTTTTCATTACTCAAGTCTGTCAAAATGGTACGAACTCAGAAAACGGTCTATATCGATGGTAAATTCGATTAAGAGTGTCCAATAGCGGTAAATAAAACATTCACTCAAAAAAATATCGTTCGTAGAAACAATGAATGGCATACATTGACAGTCTTTTGGCCGAGATTACGGAATTTTCGTTTAGGCAGCGATTGTTTTCCTACAATATATTCGTTGATCTATGGTTGATTTCGTTTATACTATTAAATATAGTGCGTTATGTTCATGATGCTCGTTTCGTAAGCATGATGAAAAAGTCGTTCTGAGTACTAAGAATATCGTTGTCTCGAAGAACTTCATCGTTGTTATAATGTTCAAACTCAAAGTAATAGATTCACTCCGGTAATGAACAAATTCGTTGATCAATGTTCGTAACGCTACCATGACGTTCAAGTCTTTCATAGTCGAATTAAACTATTTCATATCACATCAAACAGTTTCGTAGGTATAATGTATATCATTGATAAATCAATGAAGCGTTTTTCATCAGGCAATGGAGATTCCTTCATAAATTAATATGAAATGTATGCTAACCCACCTGCTTTGTTGGGAAAATTGTTATTTTCCAACTCATGATTCATACATTGAAATGGGTTTTTGTTATAATATCTTTTCTTTTTTTAAATTTTCCATGTTCAATTAAATTTTTTTTGGAAACGTTCAGTTCGCCCTGTCTAATCCCATTCAAATTCATTTGAACATTTACAATGTACATCTATCGAACGTCTCTTTTATTGTTACTAATAATATGCCCCAATATAATGCCTAAATCCAATTGGTTATTTTTATTAAATAGAACCCCTCTAAGTATTTGGAATCTCAATTAGAATTGTTAATGAACATTCTGGAGTAGCAAATTCCACGATACATAGGCCATGTACTACTTCTATTTATACTCCAATGCTATAATTTATAAGAACTGAGATTTATCATTTATATTTTCGATATAAGTTAAGATTATAAGTTCGATATAATTATTATATACAAGTATGCATAATATATGTAAATGTATATTAAATAAATAAATACTATACTATTTTCCATGTAATTCTGAAATTTTTGGCGCTCTAGTTCCTCGGAACTGAGTTCTTATCAATTTGCCCAAATGTCCGTAATTTTCGAATTTTTGTCTGAAAATGGTCTCAAACGATTTGGTTCGACTCACTGATCAAGAATCCGAGGTCGAAATCGATTCTGTCCGGCCGGCCGTAGGCACGATAACTCTCGAACGAAAGGAGTTAGAGGATTGACATTTGCAAGGTGGGTTTGGAGCGTAAATATCTCGATTAAGTTCGTTAATGGGCGAAATCCATCAAGCGGTTTCGGAGTTATGGCCGATTTTAGTAAAACACATTTTTTATGAATATTTCCGAAACTGATCACTCGAGCTATCTGAAATTTATCATCAAATTGTAGAATCATGACCTTTATACGCATTTGAAGTTTTGTATTGACCAGGTTACCGCATAGTGTCAAAAAAAAAATTTCAAAATTAAAAAAAAAATTCTACAATAACTCTCGAACGGAATGAGCTAGGCAGTTGAAAATTTCAGAGTAGGTTAGGGAGATGAATATCTCGGTTAAGTTCGTTATTGGGCAAAATAGGCGGGATGGTTTCGGAGTAACAAAAAAAAAAATTTTTTTTAAGCAACAAATTTCAAATTCAATTTTTATTTAAGATGCAATGATTTTTCTAAATTTCAATAATGAATCGTACTTCTATGTTTTCACAGAATGCTATAATATTCTATCTAAGCTTTATTATATCGTCGTTGCGCCTTCAAAATGCGACATGTGAATTTTGATAAATTGTGCATTCATACACTTAGCGTGTTTGCAGGAGCATATTTTCGATTTCGTACTTGTCGCTTTTCGATCAAATCCAACTGGAACCGAAACTAGTGTGATTATCACATGGCAGCTTTTAACGAAATATCCATCTTGCGCAGTTCTTAATCGAAATATACACTTAACGCATTTTGCACAATATATGCACATGTCGCGTTTTGAAGGCGCAGCGACGATATGATCTGTGTTCATACTCGTACATTTCATCCTGTTCTATAAGAGAGAGTCAAATTCAGTTCAGCTATTTTAATTTGATTTCTTCCATGGTGCAGTTCTCATTCTCAGATAGCTCATTTAATCTTGATAAATAAACTATTATTTGAATTGAATTTCCTTTATGATGCAGTTCTATTATAAGAATACATTGATATAATTCCCAACTCTGAGAAACCAATACTTTCGGAGATATAATTTGTCTGTTTGAACTAGAGCGCCAGAAAGCTCCTGTCCACAGGGCTTGAACCCATTTTAGTGTCGGGTTTGAAATAGGTCGGTACCTACTCCACGAGACCGACTCAATTCGATGATGAGGTTGTTTGGGATATTTGAAGTAATTTCATGTACCTGATAATATACTGATAATATCTGTTCCATAATTATTGTTTTCTCCAATAGTGGAAACACGGAATGATGATTGTATGGCCGATATATCGACTTAGGCACATAAAACCTTATTCTGAAATTTGACCATTATTTCTCATCCCACTTTAAAACTAAAAGAAAAACCTCAATAAGAAGAGAAAAAAATCAAGCTAAAAAAGTTTGAAATCTAATGTCCCTTAAACTCAAAACTTCTGTTGTTTCCTTCACATAATATATATTTCTATTTTCTGGCTAAAATAATACGAATATAATGATATAATATCGCACTATTTATGTATAATATCGTTCTAACAATGAAGTAATACTTTCTGACTGTGAATTTCATCGTTGTTCAATCGAAAAGTCTATGTAATCAATTCATTGCTGTGATGAACAAATTGATCAGTTAGTGTAATGAGCTCGGTACAATAACGAAGTTTTTTTCGTAACTGAATGTCAACATTCGTTTATATTATAAATCTACAAAATTGTTCGCTAACGCAACGTACATATTCCTGAAATAAACAAGCTTCCTTTGGGAATGAGCTTTTCCACGCGCCATTTAAACAGTGACATGTGGATGGTTAAGTATGCAGAGATTTATGCAAATGAATGATATATATGAAAATAAAAGGTAATACTTCAATATTTATTTATTTATTGTTATCAATGATGCTTGAATTAAATCACTATATAATGGTAACATTAGCTGTCGCTTTAACTTCCGGATTATAGACCGGGAGATAATGATCTTCATTTCTCCGATTTCATACAGCATGCCTTTTTCAGAATTCATATAAGTGCAGCTTGAGACAAGAGGGATAAAATTTTTCTTGCCCATCCATGCATTCACATCATAAAAATAACCGCATTTTCATTTGTGATATATTTTTTTTGTTTTTCCGTAATTTCATCCTGCTTGATCTTTTATATGTAATTAATAAACATCACTTTGAGTTGAAATTAGAAATGGCACGCATGCTGCTTGTGCACAACATTGAAAACAAATTTGCATAAAAGTGTGAAAGATACAATAAGTTCAGCAAACGTCTAACATGACATTAAATATTTCTCAATGATGACACAGAAGAATTATTTTTTGTTTCAGATGATACACGTTTTAAATTATTTAAATGTTCAGCACAGGCAGCGTGTATGCCATTTTGAATTCCTAATTGAAGAGATGTTTATAAAATAGTTGCAGTAGTAGTAGTATCTTTATTGAAACTTTTACAAATGGCATACGACTGAAGTTTTCCAGGCTATAAGATATATATACAACACGTCATGCAGGTTGTAATCACGGAAATATTGCAATATTTTTTGCAAATTCATCTCAATTTTTTTCTATGTTTAAAACAAGCAGCTTACAAGCCATTTCCATTTCAACTTAAAATTATATTTATCAAGTATTTTATAAAACATGGCATGCAGTATGAATTTATGAAAAAATACTCAAATTTTTCACAGTTGTTAACTCAGAAATTTGGTAAGATTCGCTCTCATTCGAATTGCATGACTACATAATAATTATTGTTACGTTATAGGACTTCAACAAATGGAACTTAAGGTGGAAGTAGATGCAAAAGCGTATTTGCATTCAATAAAATTCGAGGGCCTACCTGCTACCAGTTGACATATTTGGGAACACTTCGAAAGACTAATTGTCACTAGAGGGTTCAGGATATGAGAACTCAGATTCTACTGAAAAGATTGGAGTATTACCTATTTACAGAACTCCAACTTTATTCAAACTGTAAGACCTCCAAGATCTTCATTTCCAAGAAGAATTTGTATTAAAGTTATTTATTATAGATAGAAATGTATTATCGATCCACATGTATACTACTGACTTCCGTTGCGCCGACCCTGCACTGAATATTTTGTGACGCCAATGTACAGAATAAAGGGATAAGAAAAATTTTGCATCAATGAAAATAATACTACCAGTAAGTATGTGTGCTTGTTTAACAGAGTTTGGGAAAATTAAATTACAACACTAATTAATTAGTTCTTATTTTTGAATTAGAATAAATTAACTTATCACAATTGTTGTCAGTTTAAATTGATTGCAATCAGAGCTTATTGAGTTTAAAATTGAATGCAATGTATATTGCAATTGAAACTATTTGAAATGAACATGTACCTAATTTGAATTCAATTCAACTGCAATTGACATATAATATATTTGCATTTATATGACAAATATCAATTTTATTTTGAATTCATTAATGAAATTTGGTCGCAATAATTGAAAAAATTTGCAGTTCAATGAACAGAGATTACAATTAATTGTAATTTAAATCAATTGTACTTTATTTCGGTGCAATTTAAATTAATGGCAACCAAAATACATTGCAATTAAAATAAAATGTGTCAAAAAAAAATATATATATATATATATTTACCTGCACTTAAATTTATTTGCAATCAAAAGTTGCAAATAATTTTCTACTCTATTGTATTGGTTGTTCGGATTAATGCCCAACTTTGCTGTCCAACTGCCTTTATTGCCATTTATTCTCCATTAAATGCCTATCACGTTATATGTTAGTAAATGCTGATATTTTATTTCAGGTGCGCAAGATGCAATTTTGTTATGGAGTCTGCATGGTTATCTAGATTCGATTGAAAAAACCATCATTCAAAAACAAACCATGTGGAAAACCACTAAGGACTCACAGGACACTTTTAATTCATAGTAAGATCATTCGATGAAATTTCTCATTTTTTCATATTTTCTAAGCGTTTCATAGAATCGTTTAATTTTGTTTACGAATTCAAGCGTTTATGGACCTGATCTTAATTTGTTTTCTAGTGTAAGCATTTATGCACTCCTTTTTATTTTGATTTCCTGTTTCAACTTGTTCCTGAATTTCATCAGTGTTTAGTTTGGGCCATTGGTAGAATTTACTAATTTTTGTTCCTAAATTTATTCAGGAGATAAGATTTAAGAATGTTGACTTAGTTCGATTTTATTTCATGTACATCTAATATATTTTTTGTTATTTTGTATTCCAGTATTGATTTGTTCCTTAACCTTTATAAATAAAATATTATTTTTTAAAGAATAACAAATTTTTTGTTTCCCAACATGTCAAGGTCAAATATTTATTTATACCTGAAAGTCAATTCTGGTAATTTTTTTCCATCAAATGAAGTGAATATGGAACAATCCTTGTCCACAACCTTGAGAGAACCGACTTTATGAGGACGAAAGGGAAAACAAATTTATTATATCTGTTTCTGCAGTATTTCAATGGAAATGAACCAGCATAGTAAAAACTGGAAAATAATTACATTTCTTCAATTGAAAATGTTCATCGAAATTTCTATAATTATAAATTAATGAATCATTCAAGAATATTTATCAATAAATAAATATCTAATTACAGAGGAATAATTTCAGTGAATCTTTCTGAAAGTTTTATTTTTAAAGGAAGAATTTTGCGCTTTGAGAATGGAATCTCTATTATAAACAGATACATTGCTAATCAAATATATCTATTACCTAATTTTATTGTTTTAAAATGAAATTTCAACATTTATCAATAAATAAATTTATAACTATGCATTATAAATTTATTTATTTTTAATTACTTATTGAAATCTCATTTTTCACATAACTAGATAATAGATTTTTTTTACTAGAAATGCATCAGTTTATAATTATTGAGATTCCATTCTCAAACAATGAAATATTCTTTTGAAGCCATAAACTTTTTGGGTGAGCACTGTAATTATTTCGTTGAGCAAAGAATCAAGGACGCTGGAGCACCGAAAGGTGTATGTAGAAATGAAAAAATTAATTTATTTCTTCATAGCAAAGCAACTCATTTCTTTCACTAATCCAACGAAATTATTTCGGTGACAATGACATTCTGTTATTGTAGTAATGAATATTTTTCGTTGAAGCAACCATTTTCTTTCGTGAGTGCAATATAAGCTATTCGTTGGGGCCATAGTGCCATACATTCATTTCGTTGAAGCACCGTAAGTACTTCGCTGAAACGATTAATTCTTTTCGTGAGAGCATCAAATGTTTTCCGTTGAATCAATCATCCATTCTCGTTGAAACAACGAAAGATTTCTTTTCGTTAATGGATTATTGTCATAATAATAAAGTGTATTTTACATATAGTAACTATTAGTATTATAATAGTATTGATTCGTTTGCCCGACGAATTTTTCTTTATTTAACGAAAGCATTGATAGTATCATAAAATCATGTTCGTTCAACTAACGAACCCCATCTTTGGCGCAGAATTAACTTAAAAATTCATTAGGACAATGAGTACTTTGGTCAAATACATGCTAAAATTTTTCTGAGTGTTATTAACAGTGATTTTTTCGTGTTTATTGAATTTTAATTTTTTTCCGCTATCTTGAAAAAATTCAAATTTCAGAAACTATGCTAGATCGACTTCGTATGAGGCGTGAATAGACAATGGAACATGCGCGCAAAAGCTCCTGACTTCACGTAGGTGCTTGAACAAATTTATGGCGCTCTTATTCCTTGGAACAGAGTGCTTATCAATTTGCCCAAATGTCTGTAATTTTCGAATTTTTGTATGAAAATGGTCTTGAACGATTTGGTTCGACTCACTGATTAAGAATCCTTGGTCAAAATCGATTTTGTCCGGCCGACCGCAGCCACGATAACTCTCGAACGGAATGAGCTAGATAGTTGAAATTTTCAGGGTATACTTGGGAGACTAACGATTACGTTAGTTATTGGGCAAAATCGGCTCGATGGTTTCGGAGTAGGTAATGATAAAAACAATTTTTTTTTTCACATTACAAATTTTGAATTCAATTTTTTTAAAGATGCAGTTTCATCATTAGAATCCATTGATATCATTTTCAACTTTAACAAATTAATACTTTCGGAGATATGATTTTAAAATATCAATATTAAATCGTAACTCTATGATTTCACAGAATGCTGTACCTATCGAAAATTATCGTCCGTATCTGTGAATTGTCATCATTGTCACCTCATCTACAGATAAGAAACATGTCAAACAAAGTATGCTTGAATGCAAACTGACCATTGAAATAACCTCAGCTATCATAGATAGCTCTTGGATAATCCATATGAAGATGATGATGATGGAAATATATACTTGGCAAGTTAATCATATTAGGTTTAGAATATTATTATTATACATAAAAAACTGGAATATTAGCTAAGAATTAATTGATATAATATAATTTTCATAGTAGCTTTGAGGAACGAATATCTCGGATAAGTTCGTTATTGGGTATAATAGGTCTGGTGGTTTCGGATTCATAATTTTTGGCACTCTTGTTCAATTTTTTTGAATTTCTTTTATGGTGTTCGAATTTAATTTCTTTTATGATAAAGTTGTATCATAAGAATCCATTGATATCATTCCCAACTCTGCTAAACCAATACTTTCGGAGATATAATTTGTCAACTTTTTTTACAAATCATTTTCACTAAACTTAGTATGTACGAATTCGAAATTACACTTTCTTTTAAAATCTGCAAAATTATACATAATGTCCCATTTGAATTAAAAAAAGATGAGAGTATTTCCGGTAAAACCGGAAGTATAATAGTTACAAAACACTTAGCATCAGATGCATTATACCTCATTGTACTCTCCTGCAAAGTTTCATTGATATCATCATTTTCATTTCAAAGATATTCACTTGGTTCCATACCTGAATGTTGATCTTTAAATGAATTAGTGCGCTGAAGCCAAGTCAGTGATTTCATAACTTTTATTGATGAAAATCGAGATTTGGAATTCATTGAACGAACCTCGAACTTATTTTAAACTGCTATTTAGAAACTTCGCTCTCATTCGCAACAAAATTATAGAACCAAATTAGGGGTCAATTTTGAGAACAGTGCCCTCAACCTAGACCCATTCTGACCGAGATTTCAGCAATATGCCCAAATTACATTGCGAAATCATAACCGTTGATTTAAATAGCAATTCGATATTATAATCAATCGTTTGGATTGGTTTGTAATACTCTGGAAGTCACTATAGACGCATTGGCAGCCTCTGGCGAAGGTACTCATGAATAATAATCATTTAAAAAACGATATGGCAATAAAATCAACATTTCTAACAGTCATTCTTCAGGTGAATAGGAGCCTGTCATCTGTTTTTATAGTGTTTTTGTTCTACAACGTCGTAGTAAATTTTGGATATTGTATATGAGAAGTGTAAATATTATCGAGAAAATACCTTGAATCATTGTATAAATACAATGATTCAACATTATTTTGAAATTAATAAAAAAAAATTACAGAACACCAAGTCAAGGTTTGGGTGTTGCGATATTTACTTGCTAGTTGCAATATTGACATGCTATACCATGATCACTTTCAATTAATCATTTTAAATTACCAAATCTTGCAACAACCGAAGCAAGTTTTATTTTCAATGTGCTTCAAATAGAAACAAGCCCTGTGGACAACTCCGAAAGTATTGGTTTCTCAGAGTTGGGTATTATATCAATGGATTCTTATGATAGAACTTCAAAATAAAAGAATTCAAATAATAGTTTATTTATCAAAATTAAATGACAATCTAAGAATGAGGACTGCAACATGGAAGAAATCAAATTAAAATAGCTGAAATGAATTTGTCTCTCTCTTATAGAACAGGATGACATGTACGAGTATGAACATATATCATATAATAATTCATAGATAGAATAATTATAGCATTCTGTGAAAACATAGAAGTACGATTCATTATTGAAAGGGCAAATTGATAAGCACTCTGTCCCGAGAAACAAGAGCGCCAAAAAAATGTGGGAAAGCCATGTAGACAGGAGCTTAGGCGCTCTTGTTCAAACTTTGATAAATCATATCTCCGAAAGTATTGATTTCTCAAAGTTGGGAATGATATCAATGGATTATTATGATTGAACTGCATCATAAAAGAAATTAAATTCAAATAATTAGTTTATTTATCAAGATTTAATGAGCAATCTGCAATGATTTAACCTCGTGGAATGGGTTGTTGCAACTTACACTCGGTGCATAGCTTCCACTCGAAAATAACCTACTGAAAGTATCATATGAATGTCTAGAGCCTGGCTAGAGACAATCATAGCAGACTGCACATTTATTCTCGATATTTGAATAGGTATAGGCTGACGAACAAATTATTTTAATAGTTCATTTCAGTTTTTTGAAAGATTAAATATGTATTTTATATTCTTGCTTTTCTTTATTTGAAAACTCATCTCATTATACGACAAAATATATTAAAGAAATACAATCCTCTTTTCATAATTTAATAGTTCATACTACTAACACATTCGTATTATGAACCTTAACTCAAGAAAAAATATTTTATACACAAATGTAGATCCATATTTCAGCATTTTTTTGCTAGCAACATTATGAGAATGCTGTATATAGGAACAAGTCTCACTACTTAAGTAAGTAAAAGGTAATATTAACCTCAGTGGTCAATGAACAGTTATTTCTTTTGATGATTCCATTATGTTCTTTCCTATTGCCTTCATAAACTACATCATTAGAATGATACAATTCTAAATCTTCTGTAACATCATCCCCAATAGTTATACATAAATTATTCAATATGCAACAAGTCAACATTATTTTCGGTATTAAACAGTCTTGTATATATTCACAAATTCAAGATTCGGATACTTCTTTTCCAACAGAAAATATTTCCAAAGTACGAATTATGAACAAACTAGACCAGAAATAAATTTGGCATGTCTCTAATAGCTAGATAAGATGACATTTATGAACAGTGAACACAGATACAACACAGACAGATAGAATTCGCATTCTGTGAAAACATATAGGAGTACGATGTATTATTGAAATTTTGAAAAATCATATCTCCTAAAGTATTAGCTTGTTAGAGTTGAGAATGATATCAATGGATTCCTATGATAAAACTGCAACTTAAAAATGGAGCGTCCTTTTCAGGTCTGCGAACAACCAGTGGTCAGTAGGTGGGGGCCAAATTTGGCGAATAAGGGTGGCTGGGCAGCAATTCGAAGTGCAATTCATGCAATTTGACCATCCTAGCCATTGACTTGTGACATGGCGGATTTTCTTGCTGGGACAGTTTGTTTGTGTTTTTTGATGCGTCGAGAGCATTCGACTGCTTGAATTTCGATTTTATTCTGGCCAAGTTGTATACCCTCGGATTTAGGGGTGTCTTTCTCGATTGGCTAAAGGATTTTTTGGATAATAGAGAATTCTATGTTCGTGTTGGTCAGCGGAAGTCTTCCAAGTATCCGGTTGAATTGGGGGTCCCACAGGGTTCCGCTTTGGGACCTCTTTTATTCATTTTGTTCGTCAATGATCTTCCTCTTTATGTTACTACTTGTTCATCGTTTTTGACTTATATCAAGATAGTTCTGTTTGCTGACGATACTTATTTCATAATTCGGGCGTCCAGTCTTGTTGAACTCACCGCTAAGTGTGAACTTGTGGTGCACTGTTTCACTGATTGGTGTTTTCGGAATTCCATAAGTCTAAACATAAATAAGACTGATCTCTTATACCTTCGGTGGCAGGATTTGGGCTGCCAGTTGAACTTGAAACTCCCGGCAGGTGAGTTGAAGAGTTCCGATTGCGTTAGGTTCCTCGGACTGTGGGTTGACGGAGCTCTGAGTTGGAGGAGTCATGTTGATTCAGTTTGTTCGAAATTGGGTAGTGCATATTTCGCGATTAGGAGTCTCAAGCAGATTCTACCAAAAGAATCTTTATTAGGTGTTTACTACTCAGTTGCCTACTCTCATCTGAGTTATGACATAGTGTTGTGGGGTGGGCCATCTACAAGTTATCGTGTTTTTATCGCAAAAAAAAAGATCATTCGACTCATTTTCAACCTTTCACCTATGGAGTCCTGTAGACCCTACTTTATAGCGAACAGATTATTGAGTTTTCCCTGTGTTTTTATACTCGATTGTTTATTATATATTAAATGAAAGGCAGGATCACTGAGTAAATGCTCTGATTTTCATTATTATGATACAAGGCATAAAGATATTCTCTGTATTCCAAAACATAGAACAACTAAATTTGAGCACTCGCCCACGTACCTACTATGGTATCAAATTGTTCAACCATCTCCCAAAGAGGATAAAAGTTTTGCAGTACAGAGAATTCAAGAAAGAGTTAAAGGAATTGCTACTTTTGAAATGTTTTTATGGTGTGGGTGAATTTTTGAATTGGCCTATTGTTTGAGCATTATGGATTGTTTATCTGTTTTTTTTTTCTTTTGTAAAATTATCTGTTTTTCATTACTAAGATGTTAATCTTTTTTTTTCTGACGTATTCTATACAGATGTATTCTGTCTAAAAGAATGAATAAAATATTATTATTATTATTATTATTATTATTATTATTATTATTATACCAATGACGATTGAGCAAGTAGCCGTGCTGCAGCCTAGAGAGGCTTATTGCACCTCGGCCAGTCTCCTATTAGCTGACAGGGTCTCATGGTTGATCATCTTGAGCTCGGGTTGCGAGCTATGGGGTCTATTAGACGATCCCCTGCAGCTCAGGTTTACTTAACCGAGTCCTGCACCGCTGACTTTATATGTAACATCCCCACTGCCTTATCGGTGTATTACCTACATAAGGTCTATTTTCCTAGCTAGGATTAGGCCCTTTTCTAGATTCGTCGCACTGTTTCTGGCACTGAGGGTCGTATCGTCGACCCCATAGTGAAGTCTCCATCGTGTGTGGGCTGGACAGTGAAATATGACATGTGAGGTAGTGTCGTCTGCCTGCCACATTTCCTACAATCAGGGTCTTCTCGGAGAATCCCCATGTTGTGCAGGTGCTTTATCAGGGTAAAGTGGCCGGTCACTGTCCTGAGCTTACTCCTAGTCAATAGAGAGGACTTCTTTGGTTAGTGGAGACTAGGGCTGCCCCATCTTTAACTTACTATGGCGCTAGCTCGAAGTTTCGTTCCAGTGCCGAGTGTGCTATAGCCGATTTTGTCACCCCTACTCCCGGCTCTGGTCCGAAGAGGGGGATAGCCGAGCTCTCTCTAGCAATAGCAAGTCCGTCAGCTCTTTCATTCCCTCTAACCCCTGCACCCACCCGAGCTCAACTTGGCTTCAGGCAGCCAAGGTTTCCAGGTGCTGTCGACATTCCAGCACAAGCCTGGAGTTAATTCTTCAGCTGGATATTGCCTTATGTGCTGCCTGACTGTCCGAGAGAATTCGTATGTTCCTATTGGAATAGCCCATACGAATATTCTCTACGACACATGTCGTGGTGGCTACCACTTCCGCCTGGAATATAGTGATGGTGCATTGCCCAAACCACATCGAAATGCTCACATTGGGTGCAGCACCATACTGAACCGTCCGTGAACCATGTTAGTTCACTGTGCGGTCTTTCCTCCCACTCCGCTGGGAGCTTCAGCCCCAGCTTGAAGCAAGGATCAAATTTGTAAGTTACTGGACTCCAGTCACTCACCATGTTCAGGATTGAGTGACTAATAAGTCGTCCAATCTCAGGGTGTCCGCACGACCGTTGTCTCCAGACACAGCTGCAGCATGTAGGCCCCCAGCCTCGTTTAGGCCCTCACCAAAAGGTGAAGGAGAGGGAGTCCCACGAGAACATCCATAGCCTCAGTTGAACCACTTTTCATTGCTCCAGTAACACAAAGCAAGGCTAGTCTCTGAACTTACTCCATCTTTGACGGCCCTGCTCTGGTTCATTTTTGCTCAATACACAGCACTAGCATATGTGAGGGAGGGCTTCACTTATATCAGTGTAAATCCACAAGTGATTCCCGGGCTCAAGCCCCATGCTTTGCCAATTGCCCTTCGATCAATCATGAGGGTTTTCTTTCCCTTGGCAACTGTTGCTGAGAGCTGTGCGTTCCAGTTTAGCGTGGTATCAAGCATGACGCCCAGGTATCGTACCTCATCAGCCAGGTTCAGTTGCACACCCATGGGTTTGGGGGCTTTAATTCCACCCAAAATTATTTTTGATTGTGAACGGTATAATAATTGTTATTGATGGTGTAGTTGGTTAACTTGACTTAACGTTATGGTAACATCTGTGGTATGTGTGATTACGTATAATAGGCAAGACATACCAACACTAACCTACGCAGAGTATATGCTATGGTAGTGTAGTTAACTTTGACGTCATAGTTCTAACCCCTCGGGAAATATGCCTTATGTGTCATTTTTTTCTCTGTCCCTGTGTCATTTATCCACGCCTCACGTGTCATGTGCCCATCTTTCTGCATCGAATTCAAGAACCTTGTTTTTAGGTATTACTGGTTTGCAATCTCATTACCTCATTCATTAATCGTCGTGTAATACTTACGATAAGGAATATCTTACCTTCTTTCACGAACCGCCAATGCCAATGAAGTCAGAGATTATGATCCAAAAATGGAACTAAAAAAAGGTTGTGGACCTACTTTAAAAGCAGGACAAATCATTTTTCCTTTCAATATGATACAATATTATCCTTATATATAAATTCAGACTGTTGATAATACTGTACGTTATCAACTAGTGCGTAGGTACCGCCACTGTATGACAATGAACATTATTCAGTACCCAAATCGTGAAATTTTTTTCAGAAATATCTGCACCGTCTCTATTCTTATTTTCTGTGTAGCTCTGTGATATCTGCCCTGCGTTACTGACCTACCCTTAGATAAATCGCTTACTATTGATCGCAGACCTAAGCCCTGAAACCTTAGACTATAGAAACACAACTAACTATTCGGATAGATTCCGAATAGATCTAAAAAAAAATCAAGAACGTGTCATCGAATGCATAGTAACTCAATTTAGCGTCTGATTGCTGTGGACCTCGTTAATGTATTGGACAAAAAGTCATCCATTTGGTATATTGTATATTGTTGTAATAGGGTAACGTTGCACTGCGACCTTAAGGTCTATTGTCTCCCCCCTCCCTCCATCAGAGCTGTCAATGTCACCACCATCTACAGCTCGCCTTCCAGTTCCAGAGTTCTGATGAACTCCAGTATCTGCAATGGCTTCAAGAAGGCTACGTCTTCGCTCCTGCAGATTTCTTGCCAAAAGCATTCCATGCGTTGATTTGAGATGGCGGTGCATTCCGTAATCAGGTGAACAGGAGTTTCATCTTCCTCTCCACAGAATCTACACTCTCAGTTTCTGCCAGGCCTGATCTCAACATATGCCTCCTCCGACAGCAGTGTGCTGACAAGAAACCAGTGAGAAAGTGCAGCGTGTTTTTACTGAGATCCATATAATTCTTGGATCTGAGAGTTTCAAAGTTACGGAGGAACTTTTTGAGTGATACATTTCTGGGAAATATCTCCAGGGATACCTCTTTCAGTTTCTTCTTTCATCCGAAATTCATTTTTGTAGGTGTATCTACCTACCTCATAGTAGGGTTCCGGGCCAATAAAAGGGGTTCCTGCTCCTTTCTTGGCAAGTGTGTTGGCCACCTCATTTCCTTTAATTCCCGAGTGACTAGGAACCCAGACCAAGGAGACCCTGTTGTTCTTGCCTACTTGATAAAGTTTTCTTTGGCACTCCCATATTAACTTAGACTCGATAACAGGGGAGCTCAGAGCTTTAGTAGAAGCTTGACTGTCAGAATGGATTGCTATATCACACCTCTGATAGTTTCTTTCTAGGTTCATTTCCACGCATACTTCGATTGAAAGTTTTGTCTGCCTAAGACGCTCGGTTGGGAGCCTAGCGATAGTGAGCATTTGGTGCCAGCCCCTTATACTCCAGCGCCAGCTCAGATATTGGTTTATGATCCGTCTGTGTACCATTTAATGGCATTTATTTAAGAATAGGAAGATTGGCTGATGAAATGTAACTGGTAAGAGTTGCTTTCTGGTTTTTGGCGCCCTAGTTCCTCGGAACTGAGTGCTTATCAATTTGCCCAAATGTCTGTAATTTTCGAATTTTTCGATGAAAATGGTCTTAAACGATTTGGTTCGACTCACTGATCAAGAATCCGTGGTCAAAAATCATTCTGGCCGGCCGGCCGGACGTAGGCACGATAACTCTCGAAAGGAATGAGCTAGACAGTTGAAATTATTAGAGTAGGTTTGGGAGATAAATATCTCGGCTAAGTTCGTTATTGGGCAAAATCGGACAGATGGTTTCGGAGTAACAAAAAAAATTTTTTTTTTTACAAAACAAATTCAAAATTAAATTTTTTTCAATAAGCAGTTTTACCATAAGAATCCAATGATATCATTTTTAACTCTAACAAGCTAATACTTTCGGAGATATGATTTTTCAAAATTTCAATAATAAATCGTATTTCAACGTTGTCACACAATGATATAATTATTCTATGTATGAATTGTCATAATGTCAATTTATTTTCCTGCGACATGTCATTATCTAATCAATCGAAGAATTGTGAGCGAAGTGAGAAAAATTTCAGTTGTTTGCTCCGAAATTAGTTTTTCTCAGAAAAGTCTTACATTTCGGAACGGAACATGAAGTAAGAAATCTGAGAGTAGTGAGACTGCTTTTCATCCATAGACATAGATATAACTCTCGAACGGAATGAGCTAGGTAGTTGAAATTTTCAGAGTAGGTTAGGGAGATGAATATCTCGGTTAAGTTCGTTATAGGGCAAAATTGGCCAGATTTAATTTGATTTCTTCCATGGTGCAGTTCTCATTCTCATGATTGCTCATTTAATCTTGATAAATAAACTATCATTTGAATTGAACTTCCTTTATGATGCAGTTCTATCATATGAATACATTGATATAATTCCCAACTCTGAGAAACCAATACTTTCGGAGATATAATTTGTCTGTTTGAACTAGAGCGCCAGAAAGCTCCTGTCCACAGGGCTTGAACCCATTTTATATACTCTCATTACCTGTCCCTTTCCTAGATATTCGGAGAATGCCCATTGACAATGTGCATAGAATATTCGAATACAATTCGCGAGCAATACTTCAAAGTGAGGCAATTTTTAAAATATTCGAATAGTTATTTGTTACCTATTTAATTAGAACACTAGAATATTCAAGAATTCAGTCGAATTTTTTTACCAACACAAAATTCGAATAGTATGGTCGAATACAATTTCGGTACCAAGGCCCACAAGTTCGGAACCACCGCGAGAAATTCTGAAAAGTCGAGAGCCGAAAGGGTCACTGAGAATTTTTTTTCGTTACATTACGAATGGATTTGGTCACCAATAGAACCAACATTTGTTCGCCCCGTTTATACGCCGAGCGCAAAACAACAACAACAATCCCACCTCCACTGACCGCGTAGCGATTATTTAAAAGGTGTTACACTCTGAAATGATATCAAATTTAGCCTTACGTTTCGCGACAAAGCTCTTGGTCTATTTTCAACTAGGCCTTTACTTTTTCTCGAACACGACCAGTAACAGCGTAATTTTAGAGAAAGTTATTTTCGGTAAACCAACGGAACTTATATATGCGCCGCTTGTTATACATTGTGACTATTTTCGAAAAACAAACATCCCCGGTATACGATGGAAACTGAGGATATTTCGAATATGAACGAGTCCATAATATCCGTTATTTTGGACTGGGATAGATTTGTGAATGGTGAAAAAAACTACTATGAGCCCGATGTTGCGGGTTTCTTCAAAGGTTTCGGCAGATTCTTCTATATGGTCAATCCTGAAAAAAGTACCTTCGAGACGATGGAAGAAGTACCTAATTACTTCTCTGAAGTGAGTAGAATATTCTGAATGTGCAGCCATATAAATAGGGATTTAAACTAGTTGGAAAAGCGCTGGGGTCATGAGCTTTGGCACGCTTCTCGAAATTTGCTGCCAGGAGCGGTCACCAATGTAGAACGTGCAAAATTTCAGTGATTTCTGAACTGTGAAATTAGTCGAAAATTGGTTCAAGCACTGACGTGAAGTCGGGAGCTTTTGCGCGCATGATCTATTGTCCATTCTCCTGTATTGGACACTCTTAATCGATATACCTATACCGATTTCTCAGCTTTTATAATAAATGGATACATTTCATACCATTTTAATGACAGACTTCAGTAACGAGAGTATCGTCTATGATCACAGAATTTTTAATTCAGACATACTTATGTATTTTATTGAAATTGAAATACGAAAAACTTACGCTTTAAGTAACTCTACATAGTATAGGATATTCATGAAATTCCGCGAAAATTAGTGGGTTATTGGCATTCTACAAGAAATCACCTAGTTTTAATTGGATCAGATTTGTATATTTTGAGTTATAGTGGAAATAACGTACAATTCAGATAAATATAACTCCAAAACCATTCGGCCGATTATGCCAATTAACCAACTTAAATGTCGCATTCGGATGCGCAACCTACCCTGAAAATTGCAAGTCGCTGTCTCTTTCCGTTCTCAAATTATCTTGAGATACATAATATTTTTCCGTATTTTTTTAAAATTTACTCCACACAAAATTTCACACACGTCTTCATGTCAATATTCTACAACTAGTTACCAAGTTTTCAATTCCATCGGGTCTGTAATTTTTGAGTTATCGAGAAAATAATATTCCAGATGGATATATCTCCGAAACCATTGTGCCGATTATGAGCAATCACGATCTTAACTCTTCCATTCGAATGCGCAACCCACCCTATCTCTTTTCGTTCGAAAGTTATCGAGACATAGGTCACCCATCCAGCTACTGAATTGAACAAGGCTGCTCGGTTCTCCAACAATATAGATCCGATCGTGTTCAAACTTGGAACTTGGGAGTAGAGTTAGATTTTGAAGGTTCTCGCAAAATTTCAGCGATGTCGGACGAATAGTTTCTGATATATAGAATTTTTTCAATGATTTTCAATGATTTTTTATAATTTTCTAGTGAATGACGAATACCATCCTCACGAAATTCTGCAAGAATTTTCGCGTTGGCACTCTACAACTAATAACCATGTTTGAATTGGATCGGATTTATATTTTTCGAGTTATTGAGGAAATAACAAATCAAATTTCAGATTGGTATAACACCAAAACCGTTTGCCCGATTGTGCCTATTAACAAACTCAAATGTCGCATTCAGGATATACCGGGTGGCCCACCACAGACCCGGAGCTCGTTTTGAGGGAGTAAATGAAGATATTTTGAGAAGATTTTTTTGTGATATGTGTAGGGTGTTCAAAATCACAATTAAAAATTATTTTCATATATACAGGTTGTTCGAAAACATAGGTATAGACCAAAGTTACATTTTATAAATGTAACACCCTGTATTCGACCTCAGAAATGGAATGACAAGTTCAAACTATGATGAGATTCTTCAGATCACTTTATATCATAGAAGCACCATTTACGAGAAAATGGCGAAAAATTGAAAATATGGAGTTTTTATAAATAGCAATTAATGAAGAAATCAGTTACGCCAGCGATACAGACAGAATTTTTTCGAGTAGACATATTGGCTACTTCTATACAGAAAAAAAATCAACTCTGGAATATACGGAGTGATCATAATTAACTTTCAAACATCAACTGCAAATAATGGTCAAAAACTTTCTTATTTCAAATGGCACACCCGGTATTTCTATTTCTCGTTGAACGTAAAAATTAATTTCGAAAATATCTTCATAAGGTTTTCCTGCACCTAGACCTGATAGTTTATTAGCAAATTACGACCATTATTCGTAGTTGATGTTTGAAAATTAATTATGATCACTCTGTATATTCCAGAGTTAATTTTGTTTTGTATAGGAGTAGCCAAGATGTCTACTCGAAAAAATACTGTCTGTATTGCTGGCGTAACAGGTTTCTTCATTATTTGCTATTTAAAAAAAAACTCCATATTTTCGCCATTTCCTCGTAAATGGTACTTCTAAGTTATAAAGTGATCTGAAGAAACTCATCATAATTTGAGCTTGCCAATCCATTTTTTAGGACAAAGACAGTGTGTTACATTTGAAAAATGAACTTTGGTCTATATCTTTGTTTTCGAACACCCTTATGTATGAAAATAATTTTAAATTGCGCTTTTGAAAACCCTACACACATCACAAAAAAATATTCTCAAAATATCTTAATTTACTTCCTCAAAATGAGTTCCGCGTCTGTGGTGGGCCACCCGGTATATAAAACTGATTTAAATCATTATTATAATAGGTAATTATAATTAGAATAATAAGAATTATTGAAAAATAATAATAATAATAATGTGGTGATGAAAGAAGAACAGAAGAGGGAGAAATACAAGGATTTAATGTTTGAACTTGGGATCCTGTATCCAAGGCATAAGGTTAGGATGGTAATACTAATCATAGGATGCCTAGGCGGAATGAGAACGAACTACGTGACCGAATTGAAGATTATTCTGGCTTACAAATCTCTGGCCGAGGAGAATTATTATTATTATTCTCATAAAGCTAGTAAATAATTGATGAATTAATCTCAGATTTACAGGGAAATAAAAATGAAAAAAATCCGGAATTAGTTCTACTATAAAATGTAGAATTATTTTTCAATAACGGAATGAAGAAATGAGATGTATTATCCAATTCAAATAGTTTTGATATGAATTTTATTCAATAACTTCAATAGGTTTACCAAGAATTCAAACATTGTTGGCCCTAATCAAAATTATTTTGAGAATTACAATTGGTTCAGAAATTTCTAAGTGGAAATGAATTAATACTATACGTACTTATAAATTAAGGGTTACAACAACAGGGTGTTTTCCACACACAAATAAAATATTAATTTTCGAATTTGTAACATCATATTATTCCAGGAAAAAATTCCATTCCAATTGTAACAAATATGAAGATGAAATTTGTATTAATAATGTAGCATCAATTTCTGATACGGTCAATAATTCTTAAATATTTTAAAGTAAAACTTAACGTCTATCCTAAAATATTTATTTACGTAATACGATCAAACAAAACCGCCGACTCAAAATATTTAAATACGACTCTAAAACAAAATTAGATAAGAAGTTGGTCAAACTAAAAAACAATACCCTTTTCAGACAAAAAATAAACATAATGTTTCTCATTCATTTCAAGTTGTGAGATAACTCCGACATTCTGAAAAAAAAATGTTTATCAATCGAAACAATAATTTCATTCATCGCAATATTGAAAGAATTCCAACAAAGTTCCGGCAAATAATCAACAACAACAATTATTTCTTAATCAGTTCCCATTTTGGAATTATAATTGTTGAAGTTTACTCCTTCAACAATGAGCAATAAATTAGTTGCTTTTTAGTTGACCCTTTCACTGGCACAATTATTGCTCGATATCTTATCGCAGGTTGATTAATGAATAATTTTGCTGGTAACAAACAGAGAAGTAAAGTTATGAAATACTCAATATGCAAATTATTCGAATACTCGTGAAAAAGTGAATGGATAGTAATATCGAAGAAATCTTGTTGTTAGCATAAGAATATCTGTCAAGTGATAATTAAGAAATTTATAAGCACACACGTGAGGTCATCTTTAGTGTGCCAAACACTTTTGAGTAGGTACTTCTACTTCGTCATAACTATTGGGAAATGGCTATGTAAAATAACTAAATAACGGTCAAATTACTTTTCTAACACGTTTAATGAAATTCGGCCTTAGAAGGTTTCTCGAGAACTGTTCCCTAACAACTAACTTAATCGAGGCAGAATCGGCACATCGAAAGCTCTGGAATTTACATCTTAAGCGTGAGAAATCACTGCAGTTGCATTTGCCTATGCTCAACCTACTATATCTACTAGCCTGGAAGATGATAAAATGGCAACAGAGCTCAGAGACGTACGTCAGTCGAACGTTTGTTAGTTTGTTATTGTAAAAATGGACGATTATTTCTTGTCTATGCTTCTGACTCTGGAGTTAACCATTATTGTTTTTCGTGGTATTTTTTGTGTACAACGGTATCAAATGTGAATTAATGCAATGTAGTGATAAATATGGTCGGATATTTATATGTTCTGTGATTTAACTGCAGTGTGTAAATAAAGCCGGCCCGGTAGTCTAGCGGTAGAAATATTAGCTAGGGTGCCGGAGTCGCGGGTTCGAATCCCGCTCAGGGCATGGATGTAGAATGGATGGTTGTAATGTCACTATAATCTGTGCACATGGCTCACGCCGAGCACAATAAAAGAGAAGCTTTAAGCTTTAGTGTGTAAATAGTGAAATTTCCTTTGGTTTATTTCTACTTATTGGAGATGAGTACATTTCAGTCCACACTATAGACAACAAGATGGACTAGAAATATGAGTGAAATAGAACTTTCATATCATCCGATTTTATAAAACATTTTGATGACCTTTCCAATAATTTTTCAACAAAAATTGATACATCTGGATAGGAGATCAAGAAGCTCAAATAATCTATTTATTTTTATATATATATATATGTATTCAATTTCCAAAAGTCTGCATCTGTAGATGCTTCAGTTGAAATCAATAAGGACCTTATTATTCATCTTAAATTATTCATTACAAATGTTCAGATTTTCTGCAGTGATTTGAAATGGATTCTTCCTTTCGATCTTACCTTTACCCGAGCAGATGGTTTCAACCTCAGATCAATAAGTAAACATTTCCCGCTACAGAAATATAATTAATGGGGATTCAGATTCGGAATTTATCAATTTGTTTTATCAACATTTTTACACAGTTCAGATCAAAAAATAATTGTATGTGAATTTACTCTTTGTAGCATTGAATTGATATTCTGAATTCACATAGACTTGTAGCATCCCATAACTGTCTAATCGTCCTGAAAATTTACTCACTTGCTAATTTTGGGGTTTAGATAACGAATCTGAAGTTGAAAATCCGTGCTCTCTTTTTTTTTTTTTTTTAAATCCCAAAGTGTCCAAAATCACAACACTTCATCTCGTAATTACATTATTTTAAACTGTTTAATCGGTAAATATTCATCATAAATAAGATCTTATTGTAGTCCTCATCATTTTTCGACAGTAAATCATTTGAAAAATGATGAAATAGTCGAAATTTCATCAAAATCCAGCGCTACCGCATTGAAGGAGTATGCCTCTATAAGAGACGATTAATTGCGGCGTTGTCAGACTGTGTTCCAGGCTATCTCTATAGTGGGCTGTGCTTAAACGAGGCAGAATCGGCATATCGAAAGCTCTGGAATTTACATCTTAAGCGTGAGAAATCACTGCAGTTGCATTTGCCTATGCTCAATATAAACATAGCTGATGACAGTTTCACGGACCTTCCAAGCATTCCATTTAGGCATTCGTAGGCCCAACTTACTGATAAGTGAAACACACTTATCGATATATAACTTCGTTAAATTAATTTTTGGAACTCAGAATAAACAAACATGCATTTCAGGAATGCTAGCTTTCAATAAACCAACAATAACAAACGTAAATTCAGTGATGCTGGTGGATTTGATTAAATGAAAAAAAATTGGTTCAAGCCCTGTGGACAGGAACTTTGGCGCTCTTGTTCAAACTTTGACAGATCATATCTCAGAAATTATTGGTCTCTCTGGGAATGATATAAATGGATTCTTACGATAGAACTGCATCATGAAAGAAATTGAATTCAAACAGACCGATTCTCCCCAATAACGAACTTATCCGAGATATTCATTCCTCAAATCTACTCTGAAGAAGATTATATTATATCAATTAAAACTTAGACAATATTGAAGTTTTGTTTTCACTGGAGATATTCTGAACCCAATTTGGTTATGCATCTTACCAAAGAATATATTTCCATCATCATATGGATTATCCACGGGCATTATATTATCATCCTCATAATTCTGATAGCTGAGGTAATTTAATTTTTTTTTTCGTTACTCCGAAACCATCGATTTTGCCGAATAACGAACTTAACCGAGATATTTATCTCCCAAACCTACTCTGGAAATTTCAACTGCCTAGCTCATTCTGTTCGAGAATTATTGTAGAAACAAAATTTAAAATTTTTTATTTACACTTTACGGCATCCCTATCAATACAAAACTTCATATTTATGGAAAATCCCGAAACACGTAAAATTTAAATTTTAAATTGTCATTCTTCTTCGTAAAAATGCAGACTCTTCCTTCAAACCCCTTCGAAAGACAGGTACAACCCCCAATTTTTCAAATAGGTTATGGGCTTGTGATACATCGTTTGAAAGGTGTCGTCATTTTCTATTTAGAAATGTTATCACTTTCATTTTTATTGCAAAAATCAAATAAGAAAAGAATAATGTCAAGTGATTAGCGAAATTTGGTGTAATATCAAAAACTGAAATGTAGCAAAAAAAAAATTGGTTCAAGCACTGACGTGAAGTCCATTCTCCTGAATTGGACACTCTAATCAAATTTACCATGGTAAATTCGATTATCTATAGTCCGTTCTCCTGTATTGGGCACTCTTAATCGAATTTACCATGGTAAATTCAATTAAGAGTGTCCAATACAGGAGAACGGACAATAGAACATACGCGCAAAAGCTCTTGACTTCACATTCCTAATACTCAAAATGGCGAATGCGCTGGTATCTGTCAAATTAATAGACAATACAACAAATTTTCCATATTTTTGAAGGTTCGAGAACACAGGCAACAACAAATATGAATGTTTAGGCTATTAGCTATGTATGTATAAGATGGATTCTTCTGTAATTTAAGTTAATTGCCTTTATTTTGCCCATCAATAGCATACCTCCATAATCATTGCATATAATTTGTTTTTTGACAGCATGCTATCATTTTGTCCAAATGTTTGTAATTCTCGATCTTTTGGCGCTCTAGTTCCTCGGAACTGAGTGCTTATCAATTTGCCCAAATGTCAGTAATTTTCGAATTTTTGGCTGAAAATGGTCTCAAACGATTTGGTTCGAATCACTGATCAAGAATCCGAGGCCGAAATCGATTCTGTCCGGCCAGCCGTTCGTTAAGACGATAACTCTCGAAAGAAAGGAGTTAGAGGATTGAAATTTGCAGGGTAGGTTTGGAGCGTAAATATCTCGGACAAGTTCGGGCAAAATCCAGGAGTTTCGGAGTTATGGCTGTTTTTAGTAAAAATATTTTTTTATGAATATTTCCGAAACCGATCACTCGATCTATCTGAAATTAAGCATCAGATTGTAGAATAGTGATCTTCATACGCATGCGAAGTTTTGAATTAATCGGATTGCCGTAAAATGTAAAAAAAAATTATTTGAATTTTTTTTTTCTACAATAACTCTCGCACAGAATAAGCTAGGCAGTTGAAATTTTCAGAGTAGGTTTGAGAGAAAAATATCTCGGTTGAGTTCGTTATTGAGCAAAATAGGCCAGATGGTTTCGGAGTAACGAAAAAAAAAATTTTTTTTAACTTACAAATGTCAAATTCAATTTTTTTTAAGATGCAGTTTCTTCATTAAAATCCATTGATATCATTTTCAACTCTAACAACCTAATACTTTCGGATATATGATTTTTCGAAATTTCAATAATGAATCATACTTCTATGTTTTCACAGAATGATATAATTATTCTATATATGAATTATTATATGATCTATGTTCATACTCGTACATGTCATCCTGTTCTATAAGAGAGAGTCAAATTCCTTTCAGCTTTTTTAATTTGATTTCTTCCATGGTCCTCAATCTCAGATTGCTCATTTAATCTTGATAAATAACAACAAATCTTGTCAAATTTTTAACAAGAGCGCCAAACCTCCTGTCCACAGGGCTTGAACCAATTTTTTATTTCATAGATATTTGAGTTTGGAAGAGAACATCTAGAAAGGAACCATTTAGTAATGAATTCACCTCCCAAATTACCTATCCTTTAATGATCATTTTTTTATTGTTTTCAGTCCTGGCCATATTTCTTGATGTTCCTAATCGTTGAGAATATAGTTTTATGGCTGGAAAAGAGACCGACTATGAGGTTCAACGACGGGATCACCAGCCTGTCCCACGGCCTTGCTCATGAATGTTCCAAGTGAGTGACCTTTATACGACCATGTTTGTTTTCTTGAACTTGACTCGACTCCCAATATGGTTTAATAGATGGATCCATAGATTTTTCACAACAAGATTTAATCTATATTTAGAAGTCTTTTAGATTAGCTATTAATTACCTTTCTGCACTTTAACACCAATAAGATCTTTTGTGCGAATTACACTATCTTGGAAAAACCGGAATTATTAGACAAAATACCATTTTTATTTTCATTGAACTAAAATTATTTCCTCTATGCAGGTGTCCCGAAATGATTGCAACAAAATGTGGTCTCAGATTCTCTAGAAGAAAATAGGTGACCCCTATTTTTAATTTTTTTCAGGAAGCACCCTCTTTCGGTGTTACAAACCCTTGAATTGTCCTTTAATATAGTCCTTTCTATTTATTATGTTAGGATCCGGTCATCAATGTCTCTTGCAATTTTTTCATGAAACCCAAGATTTTTCTCAAAAATCTTAATAGGTCTCTTGAATGTAACACCAAATGCCATATGTTTGTTTATGAGCATAATCGGCCAAACAGTTGTAGATTTATAGCCATCTGAAATATGGTTGTTTTTTGTTCCTCATTAACTCGAAAAATACTAAACCGATTGAAGTGAAACATGGTTATTAGTTGTAGAATGCCAACGCGAAAATTCTTGCAAAATTTCGTGAGGATAGTATTTGTAGAAAATTTTTAAGAAATCATTGAAAATAAAAAAAAAATCTACATATCAGTAACTATTCGTCTGAAATTGCTTTTAGAACCTAACTCTACTGCCAAGTTTCAAGTTTTAACACGATCGGTTAAATATTGTTGGAGATTCGAGCAGCCTTGTGTGAGTTCAGTAGATGGGTGACCGTTGCCTCGATAACTTTCGAACGAAAGGAGATAGGGACTTGCAATTTTCAGGGTAGGTTGCGTATCCAAATGGGAGAGTTGAGTTCGTTTTTGGGCATAATCGGTCTAACGTTTTCCGAGTTATACCCACCTGGAATATTATTTCCTTGATAACTCAAAAAATAAATATTCGATCGAATTGAAGCTTGGTAACTAGTAGTATAAAATCAACATAAAGACGTGTTTAAAATTTTGTGAGTACCGTACAACTAGAAAATTTGAAAAAAATGACGAAAATAAAATTTTAAGAACCGTACCCCTAGAAAATTTCAAAAAAATCCCGAAAAAAAAATTGGTTCAAGCACTCAAACACTCTTAATTCGAATTTACCATGGTAAATTCGAATTAAGTGTCCAATACAGGAGAATGGACAACATAATTTACTATGGTAAATTCGATTAAGGGTGTCCAATACAGAAGAATGGACAATAGAACATACGAGCAAAAACTACTGACTTCACGTCATTGCTTGAACCAATTTTTTTTTCGTGATTTTTTTGAAATTTTCTAGGGGTACGGTTCTTAAAAAATTTTAAACACGTCTTTATGTTGATTTTCTACTACTAGTTACGAAGCTTCAATTCGATCGAATATTTATTTTTTGAGTTATCAAGGAAATAATAGTCCAGGTGGGTAACACTCGGAAACTGTTAGACCGATTATGCCCAAAAACGAATTGAACTCTCTTATTCGGATACGCAACCTACCCTGAAAATTGCAAGTCCCTATCTCCTTTCGTTCGAAAGTTATCGAGGCAACGGTCACCCATCTACTGAACTCACGCAAGGCTGCTCGAATCAATTTCAGACGAATAGTTACTGATATATAGAATTTTTTTTTTCAATTTTCAATGATTTTTTTAAAATTTTCTACGAATACTATCCTCACGAAATTTCGCAAGATTTTCGCGTTGGCATTATACAACTAATAACCATGTTTGAATTCAATCGGTTTAGTCTTTTTCGAGTTAATGAGGAACAAAAAACAACCAAATTTCAGATGGCTATAACTCCACAACCGTTTGGCCGATTATGCTCATAAACAAACTAAAATGTCGCATTCAGATGCCTAACCAGAAATCTTCAAGCCGCTATCTCTTTCCGTTCTCAGGTTATCGTGACAACAAAAATATTTTTTAATAATTTTCTAGCGATACGATTATCACAAAATTTCACAAACGTGCTTAGGTTTATATTCTACAACTATTCACCATGTTTCAATTCGATCGGATCTATATTGGTTGAAAACAAAATTATTACTCGGAAACCATTGGGCCGATTATGCCCATTAACGAACTTGTCCGTCGTATTGAGATGCACCACCTACCCTGAAAATTTCAAGTCGCTAGCTCTTTTCGTTCTCAAGTTATCGTGGCAACGGCCGGACAGAATCAAATTTGACCTTGAATTCTTCATTGGGGAGTCGAACCAAATCGTTTGAGACCATTTTCGTAAAAAAATTCGAAAGTTACAGACATTTGGGCAAAATGATAACGCGATGTTCCCCAGAACATACGCGCAAAAAAATACACGCAAGAGACCTATTACACATTGAGTTAATACAGATTTGCATCAAGTAAAAGCCACAAGCATTAAATCTTGGTAATGTAATTTATTTCGTTTCAGGTTGGTTTTCAGAATTGTAGAAAGCTATTGCTACATTTCGATTTACACCAAATTCAGACTTATCAGTTTAGCATGGGACGATAGAACGACATGGTATCTTGCGGCATTGTCAATGGATTTTTTTTACTACTGGGGACACAGGGCAAGTCACGGTAAGGAAAATAAATCACCCAACAAAGTGACATATCCTGTTTATTTGTAAAAACTAGTTCAAACAGACATATTATAACTCCTAAATTATTGGTTTCTCAGAGTTGAGAATTATATCAATGTATTCTCATGATAGAACTGCATCATAAAGGAAATTCAATTCAAATAATAGTTTATTTATAAAGATCAAATGAACAATCTGAGAATGAGAACTGCACCATGGAAGAAGTCAAATTAAAATAGCTGAAATGAATTTGCCTCTCTCTTATAGAACAGGATGACATGTACAAGTATGAACACAGAGCATATAATAAAGCTTAGATAGAATAATTATAGCATTCTGTGAAAACATAGAAGTACGATTCATTATTGAAATTTCGAAAAATCATATCTCCGAAAGTATTAGCTTGTTGGAGTTGAAAATGACATCAATGGATTTTTATGGTGAAACTGCATCTTAAATGAAAATTGAATTTAAAATTTTTACTTGAAAAAACATTTTTTTTTTCGTTACTTCGAAACCATCTGGCCTATTTTGCCCAATAACGAACTTAACCGAGATGTTCATCTTCCTAGCCTATTCTGAAAATTTCAACTGCCTAGCTCATTCCGTTCAAGAGTTATTGTAGAAATTTTTTTTTTAATTTTCAAAATTTTTTTTTACGCTTTGCGGTAACCTGGTCAACACAAAACTTCACATGCGTATAAAGGTCATGATT
Organism: Halyzia sedecimguttata; assembly: GCA_937662695.2. NCBI lineage: Eukaryota > Metazoa > Arthropoda > Insecta > Coleoptera > Coccinellidae > Halyzia > Halyzia sedecimguttata. The sequence goes on from OW569418.2 coordinate 48,107,804, forward strand.
CTTCAATTTGGTGCTAAATTTCAGATAGATCGAGTGATCGGTTTCGGAAATATTCATAAAAAATGTTTTTACTAAAATCGGCCATAACTCCGAAACCGCTTGATGGATTTTGCCCATTAACGAACTTGTCCGATATATTTACGCTCCAAACTCACCTTGCAAATTTCAATCCTCTAACTGTTTTCGTTCGAGAGTTATCGTGCCTACGGCCGGCCGGCCGGCCGGACCTGTCGGACAGAATTGATTTCCTCGGATTCTTGATCACTGAGTGGAACCAAATCGTTTGAGACCATTTTCAGCCAAAAATTCGAAAATTACAGACAGTTGGGCAAATTGATAAACACTCAGTTCTGAGGAACTAGAGCGCCAAAAATTAATATAGAATAATTAGAAGAGTACTTCGACGTTGGTAGGCCTGGGGAATGTCTTACACATACATTAATTCAAATAAAACATTAATCGTTTACGTTTACACCGCCAATGTCAAACACATAACCGTATGTGGGTTGTTTGCGTTATAATAGGGGAGCCCAAGCGGGGATTTTGGGATTTACTACAGCGCGGCAGATTAATATATAGGGGGATACCTTGTACCTGGTTAAGTTTTTCCACGAAACATGAGCCATATATATATGGCCGCCCGTCAAGGATAAAGCATCAGATTAGTAAAAAAAAGTTGATCATCGGAAATTCTCGAGCGCGTCAGATTAAGGTAGGGTGAGTTAGTTACATGCTAAAAAGTGTATATTCCATTAATCTTTCAATTTGAGAGTGACGTAAAGAAGGGGGAGGGTTACAAAGTTGTAAAAAAAACGACATCTTGACATTCTCGAGCGTGGTAAATTTTTTTTTTATTTAGAAGGGAATAATGCAAGAATTACGAAAAATATATAATCTGACGATTTTCACAAGCCGAAGTAATAAAAATTAATTGATAAAGTTGAATGCGTGCAGCTATGCCATGCCTATATTCCCCTCTACGTGTTTCTATTCTCCTCTCACTCTTTCTCTATCTATTGCTCTCTCACTCCATCCCACTCCGGTTTCTGTTGCCATGACTCCATAACAGCTGGTCACGCAGAATCGTTCGGGGTATGATCTTGTTTACAACGTATTAGGTTATTTTGCGATTTTAATAAATGTTATGTGAATTAAAGTTAATAAATAATTACTATGAGTGATTGAGTGATATTAATATGAATTGTGTATTTTGTGGTAAAAGTACTTTATAAAACACAATCAAATTTTCATTAGAAACTTCACAAAAATGTATCATTACTTTAGAATATCGTCGGAGCAAACCGATTCTTCGAAAATCACGAAAAAATTAAAAATTAAATTTTGTATAATTATTATTTGTATAAATATTCTCCTCAAAACAACATAAGCTTTTTCATTTGCACGCTATTTCCTGAGCTTTTCGATTAATTAAGTTCAATGATTTAAAAAAATATAAAAAAAATAAATTTTATTGTCAGATTTAGCGAATCCCTCCAGACAATCGTCAGATTAGGAGACAGCACGTCTAGGCCATATTGATGAACCACATATATCTTAATCTGACGCGCTTGAGTATTTCTAAATGGCAATTTTTTTTTGCATATTCTAATAATGACCACGAGTTTGCGTTACATCCCAATCGTCAGATTATTATACAAGAACATCTTTTAAGGTTCACTTAACACCCCCTCAGAAAATCTGACGAGCTCGATAAAAAATTTTTTTTTTCATTTTCAACGCTTACGTATGATCACCCCCATCATGGAAATGATCAGATTAACATCTGTATATTTTTTAAATTACGTAGGACACAGATGCTATCAATATCTGACGCGCTCGAGTATGTCCACGTTACGGTTTTTTTTTACATTTTTGAAAATTGATATCTGCTCACCCCACCGATGAACAGGTATATATTATATAACATTTTTTTCTTCTTATCATCTAAGCTTGACAACCCAATAGCTCTCTATGACGCTCGAGTAAATCCCGAATTAGCTACGTGGGCTCCCCTACTATTAGTAACTACTGCCAATTTCAAACCCATAATACCTAAATATTATTTGAAATAAATCGAATATATTAAATTCAACGATGAATTCGATATGTTCAAAATGAGTGAGGTTTATAGGTAGGTTTTACATTTCAGAAGTACACATTCTTTGGGCTCAACACCAGGTTCATCACAGTTCGGAAGAATTCAACACCGCCATTGGACTCAGGCAGTCTGTATTCCAAGGATTCAGTTTTGTAAGTATAAATAATTATTCTAACTCGAGGGTTAAACCGCTAGGAATTCTGGTGTACAAGAAAGTAGAATTCCATGGAATTCCTATTGATTTCCTTTTGAATTCCTGGAATTCCTATTGAATTAAAGATCATTCCTATTGATGTTAGAGTGCGACACTATCGGACAATCATGTATACAGCTCCAAATATTTGGTTTTAACCGAGGGGTAAACCGCTAGGAATTCTGGTGTACAAGAATATAGAATTCCAATAGAATTTCCAAAGAATTCCAATTGAATTCCTAATTAATTCCTTTTGAATTCCAATGAAATTCCGGTTGAGTTGGAATTCTGGTGTACAAATTTTTGTCAGCGATTTCATCCTCGTTCTAACATTGACAAATCATATCTCCGAAAGTATTGGTTTCTCAGAGTTGGGAATGATATCAATAGATTCTTATGTTAGAACTGCATCATGAAAAATTAAATTCAAAACGTAGATATATGACTCACCTATGGATATCACAAAATTAATTAAAGAATTCTATGAAATCATAAAATCACCATTAATTATTGAAATTTTGAAAAATCATATCTCCGAAAGTATTAGCTGGTTAGTGTTGAGAATAATAACAATGGATTCTTATGATGAAACTGCATCTTAAAAAAAATTAATTCGAAATTTGTAATGCAAACAAAAATTTTTGTTTTCGTTACTCCGAAACCACCTTGCTGATTTTGGCCAATAACGAACTTAACCGAGATATTTATCTTCCATACCTACTCTGAAAATTTCAACTGTCTAGCTCATTCCGTTTGAGAGTTATCGTGTTAACGGTCGGGCGGAAAGAATCGATTTTGACAACGGATTCTTGATCAGTGAGTCGAACCAAATAGTTAAAGGCCATTTTCATCCAAAAATTCGAATATTACAGACATTTGGGCAGATCGATAAGCACTCTGTTCCGAGGAACAAGAGCACCAAAAATATATACATGAATACATTAATCTACATGAATTTTGACTATAGATTCCTCTCATCAAAAAACCATCGTCAAACTAAAACGTTTGAGACCATTTTCAGCCAAAAGTTCGAAAACACAAGTTTGTGAGATGGATAATTTGGATCGTTTAAAAAATGAAAATCGTTTAAAAAATTAAAAATTTAATTCAGATGTAAAATTAAAATGAGTCGTATTGATGAAGGCTTTCAAATATATTTACAATTACAAAACAGAATATTACGTCCCAGAAACTGATAATCTATGAAAAACAAATTCAAATTAAATTAACTGAGAACTCAACAGAATGATGTAGGTAGTAATTAGATGTTAAAACGGAATAAAGCTAACTTAATTAATTGAAGATAAGGTAATGAGGACAATCCATATACTCGCTGAGACATAAATCCGCCGTATTTACAAAGCATTAAATCTCCGTTAAGCCCTAACTGAGGTCCTCGGTTAAGGATGAATTTGAATCGCAACCTCAGTTAACGTTTTTAACGGTGGTGAAACAGGACTGCTCCACGTTAACTGAGGTTGCGATTAAAATTTATCCTTAACTGAGGATCTCAGTTAGGACTTAACGGAGATTGAATGCTTTGTGAATACGGCGGATAATATAGTTATCGAATTAATATTAGTTCAGGAAATCTGAGTTTGTTTGGAAGTTTATTTAGAGAGAACGCAGTTCACATATCTCTGTCATATTTTCTACTATCTTCTCGTAGTAAATCTCAAGGTTAAATGAGCGAGAATCCCGCAAAAGACGCAACGAACCATCTTGTTGGTTTAGGCACAGCCCACTATAGAGATAGCCTGGAACAAAGTCTGACAACGCCGCAATTAATCGTCTATTTTACTCCTTCAATGCGGTAGCGCTGGATTTTGATGAAATTTCGACTACTTCATCATTTTTCAAATGATTTACTGTCGAAAAATGATGAGGACTACAATAAGATCTTATTTATGAGGAAGATTTACCGATAAAACAGTTTAAAACAATGTAATTACGAGATGAAGTGCTGTGATTTTGGACACTTTGGGATTAATAAAAAAAACTAGAAGAGAGCACGGATTTTCAATTCAGATTCGTTATCTACAATCCAAAATTAGCAAGTGAGTGAATTTTCAGGACGATTAGACAATTATGGGATGTTCTAGATCTAGACAATTACCAAAAAATTATAAACTTGAATGAAATTCTCAAAATAAAAATATATTCCCAAACATAACTATTATATAATAATATAATATTATAATAAGGTAGGCTAATGAAAATTGTGATAATCATCTTAGAGTTTGTCTTGTTTTGGTTCTTACTATAATGGTAAGTTTCTGCCATCTACAAATGTTTCTGTTTATTTTCCATTCGGTGGACAATAACATTGTAATTCGTATTTTCTACAAAATTTTTCAAAAGTTAATTTTCCAAAACAGAACAAGGTGAATTTAGAATGATTTATGAATGTAAACCACAACTACAAGTCTATGTGAATTCAGAATATCAATTCAATGCTACAAAGAGTAAATTCACATAAAACTATTTTTTGATCTGAACTGTGTAAAAATGTCAATAAAACAAATTGATAAATTCCGAATCTGAATCCCCATTAATTATATTTCTGTAGCGGGAAATGTTTACTTATTGATCTGAGATTGAGACCATCTGCTCGGGTAAAGGTAAGATCGAAAGGAAGAATCCATTTCAAATCACTGCAAAAAATCTGAACATTTTTAATGAATAATTTAAGATGAATAATAAGGTCCTTATTAATTTCAACTAAAGCATCTACAGATGCAGACTTTTGGATATTGAATACTTATACTGCGTCTGCTAGTCAGTCTGTCAATACGCGTTTTCAGTTTTCTCCCCGAAGTTCTAAAAAAGTGACCTTTAGAGAGTCTTATTGGTATCAATTTCTGTCGCCATACTGCCAAGGTATAGTACAACTAAATACTACAAGGGCGTAGCCAGGAATTAATTTCGGAGGGGGTTTTGAAATAGGAATTAATTTCGGGAGGGGTTTTGTGGGTGTAAGGGTCACTTTCTGCAGCAAAAAAATTTTTTTTTAAGAGAAAAATAACATTTCGGGGGGGGTTTGAACCCCCAAAACCCCCCCCCCTGGCTACGCCCTTGAAATACTAGTACTATATTTCATTAAAAATCATCATTTATTATTCATTTATTTACGATAATTCTCAATTCAAACGAGTAATAATTTCGATCATATTTGTGTGTCGATTCGTTCCACCTTATGTTGGAAACGCAGTAGATAAAATGTGTTATCTCTCACGTGTTACATTGTGGATAGTTTTTGATTCTTGGCGATTGTTATAATCTGTTTTCCGAATCCTCACATTCTTCGCCTTCCTTTATTCCACTGCTTCCGAGGTCTACCCAATCTTCTGTCTTGAGTCTTTCCTATCGACCCAGGAAAGTGAAGAGCGTTTGTACATATTCCTTTCCTTTTTAGTTGTCAACAATGGCGCGCAACTGTTCTTCTTGCAATAAGAACATTACTGGTTCTCATCCTTCAATTTCATGCTCTAAATGCTCCAAGTTTTTCCACGCGGTATGCCTAAATCTCACCTCAAAAGAAGTTGATTTTCTTTCCGAAAAAAACGAGAGCTGGATTTGTCCGATCTGCCATTCCATGGAACGACGTCTTAGGAGTGGTTCCGCGGGTTCTCGCACGGACTCTTCTGAGACTGCTACTACGAAACCGCCATCGTCGGGATCTGAGGGTGACATCAGTCTCCCTTGACACTGGAACATTTTCATCAAATGATGAACAGGATCAGTGAGGTTGGTGACAGTATTCTTCGAATAGAAGAACGTCAAAATGACATCCTTGGCCAATTAGCGGCTTGTAACTCAACCATTAAAATACATGCTGAATTACTATCCAACCAACAATAATCGCTTGCTATAATTGAATCAGATGTATCCAGTTTAAAATATTCTCATACTCACCTATCAGGTGAAATAACGGATGTTTCTTCGAAGGTTGTTACCCTCGAATCTAGATTGGATAACATGCCTGCTGTAACCACGCATGACCTTATACCCGAAATCATGAACAGAGTGGAAAAATCTCACAATATAATTATTGCTAACCTGCCCGATAGTCTGGACGATGGAGGGACTGCGGCTGCCATTGTGGAGCATATACAGGGTGAGTCTTTGACCACTGCATTAATTTTAACCAAAGATTCCTCTCATCAAATGAAACACTTTCCATTTAACATTTTTCCAAATTCAGCTCAGGTAAAAAGATACAGGCTGTTGAAATTTTGAAAAAAAATCAGTTTTTATTTTGTAGCTTTGACATCCTTTTTTCGAATAAAATGAATGTTGGCGTGAAGTTTCCTATAACTATGATACATATTTTCCAAATATTAGTTATTTTCTACTTCTACTGGTTTTCTAGTTATGGACTCGTGGATTCATAAAACTAAACGAAATTAGCATAAAGAAAGCATATAAAGTTTTTCTTGAGTCATTTCAAGAATATTCCATCGTTTTAGAACATTATATTATTCTTCGTCATTTCTCCTTAAACGCACCGTTTTCGAGATATTCTTCATTGAATGTTTTAAAATGGAAAACTCCAGAAATTTCACTACTTTTATGGATCCGTCCCTGAGCGTTGGAATCCCGAATCAAGCTGTAAACCACGTTACCATGCCTTATTCTCGTCCGCCAACAATGTCATAGATAATTTATATGCGGGAGTGTATTAGCACATTGTGAAATCTTTAAACGCTTTTAACTTTTTACCTGAGCCGAATCTGGAAAAATGGTAAATGAAAAAAGTGTTTCATTTGATGAGAGGAATCTTTGGTTAAAATTAATGCAGTGGTCAAAGACTCACCCTGTATATTGCTCAGCGAGTAGGTTCATCAGCAGTGTTTTCCGTATTCCTGGTAGAGATGCAAGTAAGCCCAGATGGATTAAAATTTCTTTTTCTAACGCCGATATCGTCAACAAAATTCTCAGGGGCAGGAAGTCTCTCCTAGGAAATCCACGTTTTCGTGAAATAATAATAAGTGACGATAAAACGAGGAACCAGGTTGAGGAACTTAATGCACTCCGTGCAGAACTGAGGAGAAGGCAGGATGTTGGTGAAGCGAATCTGACAATAAAATATCAAAAGGGTCGACCCACTATCACATCTACGAAGAAATCTCAAGATGGACCTCATTCAAAAAACCGACTACCCTAAATTCATGGCCTATTATTTATACCAACGCCCAATCTCTACTTTCCAAATTCAATGAACTACTCAGTATCGTCCAAATGCAAAAACCATTTATTATTTTGATATCCGAAACTTGGCTTCATTCTTCCATTCCTGATGGAGCTTGCCACATACCGGGTTACACTGTGTTTCGCCAGGATAGCGTCAGAACTGTCGGTCATGGAGGTGTCTGCATATACCTGAGGGATAATACCGTTGCTTCGTTCAAGATATCTGTTTTTCACAAAGACTGGCATGGGATAGATAACATCTTCATGGACGTATCGGATGCACACATATCTTTCACACTAGCATGCATTTAGACCACGCCCTTGCATGGAGGACATGGCCTTTACTGAATACCTGGAGGAAATATCACTTTTACGTCGAAATCTGATAATAACTGGTGATTTCAACTGCCCAGATGTGCCATGGCCTCTCACTAAATTTCCTTCAGAAAGTTCACCGTCGTTTCCGTATGCAGACCTCATCCTCAACTCTGGTCTTCAACAGATCGTACTTAAGCCCACCAGGTACAGACATGGCCAGACTCCTTCCACACTAGATCTCATCATCACATCTGATAGCAATCTTTTATCTGATCTACTATATCTACCTCCACTTGGTAAATCCGACCACGTGGTCTTGAAATCCGAGCTGCAATTTTATTATCCTTGTACATTTAATAACCAAGTCAAAATTCGCAGGAAGACAGATTACGAGGGGGTTTCGACGGTTTTGTCCTCATATTCTTTTTCCGGCGATGAAACCATTGATGTTCTCTGGGAGGAATTCCTTACAGTGGTCCGGGAAGCTGTTTCATTTAATACTCGTTCCATGCCAGTGATACAGAATCCCAATAAACCATGGATAACAGGCAGCCTACTCAATTCCATTAGGGTGACGAAGTCTTTATGGCAGCGTTATACAAGCATCAGTAGATCTACTACTGACTTTTTCAACCATCGCAATTACTCTAATCGCTTGACTTCTTTAATTCGGTCTGCTAGGGCCCGGTTTGAGGATTGCCTGGTTTCAGAGGGAAATAAAAAAAGATTCTTCAAATATATCCGCAATTCCTTTGATAGCAAGGTCTCTGTTCCCTTGTGAAGGATTCATCTGGAAGGCCGTGCGGTGATTACACTGAGTCGGCTGATGTTCTCGCCGAGACTTTTTCCTCTCGCTTCATTGAGGAGCCTAAGTCAGCTTTGTCACCCATGCTCACTTCTCGATGTCTCGGCACCCTCGAAAATGTACCTCTATCTGCAAGTATCGTTGAGGAATACCTTTCTAAACTCAACGTTTCTTCAGCTCCCGGTAACGATGAAATAACGTGCCTTCTTCTTTCGCGCTGTTCCACTGTACTTGCGGAACCACTTTATCGTTCCAAAGATCTTTGCTTACATCTTCTCTTCCTTCACAGTGGCGTTCGGCAACTGTGACACCTGTTTTTAAGAGTGGCGATAAAACTTCCTCTTCAAACTACCGCCCTCTCAGTCTTGTGTCAGTGGTCTCCAAAGTCCTTGAAAGAATAATTACCGACCACATTCGTCAGTTTGCTGAATCTAATAATTTGATTCCCGATGAACAGCATGGTTTTCTTCCGGGTCACTCAACACTGACCAACCTTCTCGTGGCGGTGAATGATTGGACTAATTTTGTGGACGCTGGTGTCCCTGTTGATGACATGTACTTAGATTTCGCGAAGGCTTTCGACCGACTTCCTCACCGTCGTCTCATTCACAAGCTGGAGTATATGGGAATTTGAGGTATTTTGCTGTCTTGGATTAGATCATTCCTCAGTGACAGAACTTTCAGGGTCAGGGTTGGCGGAGTTTTTTCTGCACACGAGGGGAAGGTAACCAGCGGGGTGTCCCAGGGTTCAGTTCTTGGCCCTGTACTTTTTCTACTATACACATCGGATCTCCCCCATTTGATCGGCTCAAGATGTCTTCTTTTCGCTGTCGATGTTAAACTGTACAGTGTTCCATCCCTTATCTCCAACCAGCTGCAGGCGGACCTGGACGCGATTGCTCAGTGGGTAGAGGAATGGTTGTTACCTCTCAACATCAAAAAATGTTGTGTGCTGCACATTGGTAAGGACAATCCAAAGTTTCCGTATTTGCTTGATGGGCGCTCTCTTACTTCAGTCCGGAGCCACCGGGATCTTGGTGTGGTCGTCAACGCAGATCTTGACTGGTCTGAGCATATTACGGAGACTTGCAGTAGAGCCAAAAAATCGACCTACCTCATTCAGCGGTCTTTTGGCGGCTGTAGTATACGGACTGCAAAATTGTTATACACAACATATGTGAGAACAATTCTGGAGTATGCGGGTCCAGTTTGGTGGGTCGCTCTAAGATCGGACTCACAACTTCTTGAGTCTGTTCAAAGATGGTGCACAAGAATCCCATTTTCCTCCTTCTCTCGACCTGACTACCAGACAAGGTTGGGCTTATTCGGGCTAACCAACTTCGAGGACCGGCGTACCAGAGGCTACATGATAGTAGCTTTCCGAGCAATGCATGGATTCTTCGGTATTGACCTTGGACAGTTATTCCTTCCAAATCGGAACAACCTTCGCGGACACGCTTATAAATTGGCCAAGGAACCATTTCGAACCTCCTGCCGAATGAACTTTCTATCCAACAGAATTTTTGAGGTTTGGAATCGTCTCCCAGGTGCAGTGGTGAACGCAACATCCACCAATGGATTCAAGAACTTTTATGACCGATGCGGTGTTGATTAGTTTCTATTTTTCCTTTAGAATTCTAGCAGAATACTTTTAATTTTGGCTTTTTTGAGTGCATAGGTTTTACCTCCACTCTTATTGTAATTTAATAATAATAATATATATAAAAATAAATAGATTCTTTGAGCTTCTTGATCTCCTATTCAGATGTATCAATTTTTGTTGAAAAATTATTAGAAAGGTCATCAAAATGTTTTATAAAATCGGAAAAAATGAAAGTTCTATTTCACTCATATTTCTAGTCCATCTTGTTGTCTATAGGCTCAACTGAAATGTACTCATCTCCAATAAGTAGAAATAATCCAAAGGAAATTTCACTTTACACACTGCAGTTTAATCACAGAACATATAAATATCCGACCATATTTATCACTGCATTGCATTAATTCACATTTGACACCGATATACACAAAAAATACCACGAAATGCCCGCGAAAAACAATAATGGTTAACTCCAGAATCAGAAGTAATCGTCCATTTTTACAATAACAATAAACGAACAAACGTTCGACTGACGTACGTCTCTGAGCGGTGTTGCCATTTTATCATCTTCCAGGCTAGTAGATATAGTGGATTGTGGTTTAGGCTCATCATTAAATAATTTCATTTCAGCTTTTTTATCTTCCTATGGCTCTGGTGATTCCCCCATCGCTCTTCATAACGCATCAACATTTCAACTTGCTGTACCAATTCTGGGTCCATACGAAGGTCGTGGATACTCTTGGCCCGTTGGAATATATTTTCAATACCCCTCAACATCACAGAGTACATCATGGTGAGTAAGGTTCCAAATAAGAATTAATATCAAAACGATCGAAGGGTTTCCGATAATAACAAAATGTACCCCAGAGTAATGATTATATCTATCATTTTATTGCAGGAAGCAACTTATGGTGTCTTGATAAAAACTACGGAGGGGTTCTCATCATTTGGGATAGAATCTTCGGTACCTTTGGTAGCGACAGAAAAAACGAAGAAATTATTTATGGACTCGTTGTGAATAAGCCATCCTTCAACCCCTTAAGACTTCAGGTGTGTATTCAATTCGAAGATAACTAAATCCTAAATCTGACTATTTTGCCATAGAAACTAATCAAGGATTTTTTCAAACCAGGCTATGAGATTATTTCGTTTTTTTCGAATAAGCCGGCCGGAATTTCTCTCTGAATTCATATTCTTAATTCATAATCTGAATTCTGGAAGCTTGCAAAGTCTAGAAATTAATACTCTGAAAAAATTAGAATGTGTGAGGAGAATAGTAAATTAGTATGCGATTCCGTGTTTTCTGAATTAATAATATGAATTAAGAGAGATATTCCGGCTGTATAAGACCGGCCTTACCCAATTTCCCAAACTGAAAGAGATCATAGACTACATATCCTGGATATGTAGTCTAAGAAAGAGATATTTAAAAAAAAGTTGCTTAACAAAAAGTGAAATGATGAGAGACAGAACACAAGTCAAATACCGATATTACCGATTCAATAACACAACCACAGAATCCAGAAATATACGATCAGATGATTTTCTTTTGTATATGCCAAAGCTTGGTGTTTCTGTGGTTGATGTTAAGCCCAGATTAGACAGCTCCGATTATCACCAGAGCAGAGCAGCTTGAACTAAATTTCCGGCTCTTACAGCTTACCTTATTTTACAACGTTAAATTCCGGAGCTTTTCTCCTCGATTATCAAAATAAATTCATTAGACTAGAGACGAAAATCTAGTACTAACCGTGCAAGATCTTCTCGAAATATTGGGGTTGAAATGGGAATAAATTATGGAGGTCAATATTTGACATGAATTTAGGAACACAGCGATGAGTTGATCTAGCCCGGCCACGCGGAATATTTGTTGATGGTTAAAATCAATAAATATTTCACCGTGTGTCTTTTTGTTGTTATTGGCAATTAGCCACAGTTCACATACATTTCAACCTTCATCAACAAAGAATTTGCATAAAAATTGGTACAAGCCCTGTGGACAGGAGCTTTCTGGCGCTCTAGTTCAAACAGACAAATTATATCTCCTAAAGCCTAAAGTATTGGTTTCTCAGAGTTGAGAATTATATGAATGTATTCTTATGAAAGAACTGCATCATTAAGGGAATCCAAATCAAAAAATAGTTTATTTATCAAGATTAAATGAGCAATCTGAGAATGAGAACTGCACCATGGAAGAAATCAAATTAAAATAGCTGAAATGGATTTGACTCTCTCTTATAGAACAGAATGACATGTACGAGTATGAACACAGAGCATATAATAAAGCTTAGATAGAATAATTATAGCATTTCGAATTTCGAAAAATCATATTATTATTATTATTATTATACTGATCCTACTGGGTCTTCCACAAGGAGACCCCTCTAAGCTCTAAGAGCTTGACCGAGTAAGGAGAACCAGTTGTGTTCTGTGTAGGCTTTGTTACTGTGTCCCTACGCCACCTTAGGCACAGCACTGTTAATTTTTGGCCCAACAGCGAATGGTGGCGATTACCGTGACTAGAAAATTTCTTTCCTAACCTCGGAATTGAACTTGGGGCTTCCGCTCCCAAGTCAATTACTCTACCACTGAGCCAACCGCACTACATTATATATATCTCATCATTATATATATCTCCGAAAGTATTAGCTTGTTGGAGTTAAAAATGACATCAATGGATTTTTATGATGAAACTGCATCTTAAATAAAAATAGAATTTGAAATTTGTTACTTAAAACAAATTTTTTTTCGTTACTCCGAAACCATCTGGCATATTTTGCCCAATAACGAACGTAACCGAGATATTCATCTCCCTAACCTACTCTGAAAATTTCAACTGCCTAGCTCATTCCGTTCGAGAGTTATTGTAGAAATTTTTTTTTAATTTTCAAAAATTTTTTTCAGGCTTTGCGGTAACCTGGTCAATACAAAACTTCACATGCGTATAAAGGTCATGATTCTACAATTTGATGCTAAATTTCAGATAGATCGAGTGATCGGTTTCGGGAATATTCATAAAAAATGTTTTTACTAAAATCGGCCATAACTCCGAAACCGCTCGATGGATTTTGCCCATTAACGAACTTGTCCGAGATATTTACGCTCCAAACCCTTGCAAATTTCAATCCTCTAACTCCTTTCGTTCGAGAGTTATCGTGCCTACGGCCGGCCGGCCGAATTGATTTCGACCTCGGATTTTTGATCAGTGAGTCGAACCAAATCGTTTGAGACCATTTTCAGCCAAAAATTCGAAAATTACAAACATTTGGGCAAATTGATAAGCACTCTGTTCCGAGGAACTAGAGCGCCAAAAAGACTATAACTTTCCATTAAATTTTTAAGGTTTCAAAAATAATTTCGTTCCACTAATTCACTATTTCTGCCTCGTATAGACATTCTACACGGCATATGTTCTACACAGATTCAAGGAAATGGAAACTTGGAAGGATAAAGTCTGCGCTTTATTCTTCGGTCCCAGTTGGCGACCAGGAAGTCCTAGGCTGGGATTGGATGAAGAAAAAATAAAGGTAAAAACTTTTTGATCAAGCAAGATTACATACGTTGGGTTATAAAGGGCGATTCTATAAGAGCATAATATTTTGATTTCTTCAAATTTGTGTAATTTTCCAATGGAGTAGATTGAGTCAAATCTGTTTGATGTGGCAACCATGTATGACAAGCATTAATGAAAACTGGTGAAAAATTTACACAGCTATATTGATAATTAGTCGCACTATCTGCATTCCTCTCTGTGAAAGCATTTCTGATTAAGCATTTTTATTTTGGCGCGTGTTTCACCTGAAGCTATCAATTCGTCCAAATGTCTCAATTTTTCGAATTTTTAGCCGAGAATGGTTTCAAACGATTAGTTTAGACTCACTGCTGAAGAATCCGAGTTCAAACTGGATTCTGTCCGGCCATCGGCACGATTACGCTCGAACGCAATGAGTTAGAGAATTGAAATTCTCAGACTAGGTTTGGAGACCAAATGCGCCAGCTAAGTTCGTTAATGGACAAAAGACTGGTCGAGTAGTTTCGGAATTATAGCCATCTCAAATTTTTTTTTCCCAATAACCCGAAAAAAAAATGTTTACACTCGACAAACGGAGTTGTCAACAGTTTTTGATTTATGACTCTCCTGGAAGAATTTAATGAATCATCATGTGCATGTGCCGAAGTCAAATTTGACAAGTCGATACGTCAGTAATAACATTTGTTCAATACCTTGTGAGATTTGGATATGTACCTTATTTTACAGACAAGTTCTAGATTTAAAAAACTTGATTGTAACATGATGATATATTTCTGAAATCAGAAATTTGAAAACAAGGTGGTGAAGCTAGGAGCTCATAGCACGTAGGTACCGGGATCGATTCCCGTAGCCGACATTGATCTTTTTATTTTTTTGATTAATTCTACAAAGGGCGTTTTTTATAAAATGTCAATTCATAGTTCCTCATGGCACAATCGTACGATTCGTCTGATTTGTGTCATAGGAATAATTCTCGGAATATACTATTGTACCTCAAGGCACAACTGTACCATTGAACTGATTTGTGCACGTACGCCGCCACAAACACAGCACTTTATATTTTCGACCCAACAGTGAATGTATGTACCTATTTGAGTTGAAACTAATCGTTTGAGACCATTTTCGGCCTTAAAATGGACCAGTTTTTTTTTGGACGCCTGTTTTTACAGTCGGATTTATATTTTTGGAAATATTAGGAATATTATTTTCTGGAGCTGAGCAGCCTTGGGCGAATTCAGTAGCTGGAAGGGTGACCGCTCTGGTTATAAATTTGAACAAGCACGCCAAAGCTCCAGGCTTGCCTTAGCAGGCTCATTCCGGACTGGATAGTTTTTGTTTGAAAAACTCTTATACAGGGTGGTCTAGATCTTAACCAAGAAAATTTAACCACGTATTCTACGTCAAAAATAAGCCCTAGTTTGTCATATAAATAACATATGTCGAGAAATGCTTCCTCTTTGAGATACAGGCTGTTAAAATTATTTAAAAAAAAATGTTTTTTTTCTTTTACTTCGAACATCTTCAAATTCGTATTTGCGTGTGGCTGTTAACGCTAATTTTTTTGTAATTACACCTTTAGTTTTCAAAGATAGTCTTATTATTATTATGTACCATACCATATCAAATTTTAGCGATTTCTTCATGCATGAGAATGTGTTTAATTTTTTTACACGGCAATTAACGTTGCCTCGTGCGTCAAAAAGTCAGGAGAATGAATTTGCTTCAAATTAAATATGGATTTCAAGAATAATTTTTATTGTTGGAAAATCCAGTGGCGTATCATTTTTTGGTCTAAAATTTTCAGTCTCAATGCAGTACGGACGCCACTGGTAGAATAAAAAAAAATATTTGATTCAAAAAGTGCTCCTTGATCCTTAAAACCTATGTCCCAAATTTCATAGAAATATTTTAAGAAGTGTAAAAGTTATTAATAAAAAACATTTTTTTTCTATAATTTTAACATCCTGTATCTCGGAGCGGAAGCATTTCTCGACATAAGTTTATACGACAAACTAGGGCTTATTTTTGACGTAGAATACGTGGTTAAAGTTTCTTGGTTAAGATCTGGACCACCTGTATAATCTTGATTATCAATAACGTACATGTTTCAGGTTGGTCCAAGAGAAAAATATGATGTGAAGATACCTCAGTGGTGCAATTTATACATTCTAGTGCACTTCTGTGTCCTCCTCTATGGATATCATGAATTCACATCACTCTACTCTGTAAGTTTATTAAAATATGAACGATTATTCATAATAAATAGAAGACGTTTTGATATCCAATTTTTTTAGCAACTTTCGCCAGTGTTCATTGTCACATGGATCGTCTTGATCTTCACAACCTTAACTTCAATAGGAATGCTATTCGATGATCACCCTTACGCATGTAGTCTGGAAGTTGTACGGTGCCTGTCATTAGTTTTAGCTATACAGAAAGTGCAATTCCTCGCCTTTGATGAAAATTTCCTACTGGCCATGGAAGTACTCTTCTCATTTTCAGGCGTTTTCTGGTTTTTGAAAACTGTGAATTTACTTCAATTAGTTCCATATGAGAACCAGAAAAAGGCTGAATGAGACCGATAAGACTACTTAGATTAAGTATTTATTTAGAGTAGTTTTCTCTGTGGTTTTACTACCATAGAGATAATGGAATAGAGCGTGCTAGCAGCCGAAATATTGGATAGAGGATAAGAGAAAGATCTGCGAAATGGGCTGTGAATAGATAATTCTCCAGTTCTTCAAACAGCTAAAATGATCACTACATTATACACATGTTCTTGGATAATGGCTAAATTACATCTAGGAGATATAACTCCAACGTAGAAAAATGGCGTTAATGGGTTTTATACAACATACAACGGCGCCATTACCGTTACCGCATCACGTAATTTAGAAATGGATAACCTTCTAGCTAACTTCGTTTCTAATCTTGCGCTCTCAGTCAGTTTGACAGATAAACTTTATGTTTGGTGTCAAACAGACGCAATCAGTTAGCTGGAGTTTGAAATCTAAAGTGAGCCTTATGGTGTAAAGACGTGGAATATTTTGAAATAAATACAAAATCAAATTGTATCTACCCGTGTTCCAGAAAATGGCAAAATTGAATCAGTGCATACACCAGCTTATAGACATCTTACTCCTATTCTAATATTTCGATGCTTACTGCTGTGTTCATGCACGGTGCCTAATCATAATTCAAACTAGTCTGTGATGTTATAATAGATCATATTTATTGCAAACAATCAATATATTTGTAAGCCGCCATATTTCATGTAATTAGCATAGACATAGAATAGTTATTATATGTCTATGTAAACTAGCCATATTCGTTAGTAATAAGCACAGATACCTAATAAGTGTTAATCAGTTCAACTGTGACTTGAATTTTCTATGTAGTGTCGTTTCACGCAGATTGTTGGTTTGCTCACTATAAACAATATATTTATATAGTGCCTGCAACTATAGAACAAAATTACAGAACATATTTTGCCCATGTATTCTGTAGTCTCATTCAGGAAGTAAACATATTTACTCTATGCTTATATTTTCGTTTATGTGATACGGTGCTAACCACATTAATAAGTAAACTTTACATATTGATTTGAGCCATTTGAGATACCAACCAAAGGTTTAGTTTATTCGATTAGCAAATAAGGGTATTTAAGTTGGGTTGTACTAACTATAAATGTTTATATTTATTAAAGTCAGGATGATAAGCTTATTGTACTGTTGATTAAAAATAAATAAATGAGGAAAATATTCTTGTTTGTATAAAGTTTTAGGCGTAAGCCTAAGTTTATCCCCCCCTTCATTTTATTTTGGAAAGTATATGGAAGTCACCCTTTCCACCCCTACTGATCTATGCTATAAGTCAGTCTATATCTACACCAAATATATGAAAGATGCGAAAAAACTCGAATGTTTAATAATAGAGCAACATGAAATGTTCTTCTTCCACAAAGTAATATACAAAAATTGCAGAAGTATTAAAAAAAAACAACTTAGTTGGGCTTGATGGAGAGGTACATCTTGCCTTTCAACATTTGCTTAACTGGATTAATACGCTTCAAAATTTGTGTCATTATGTTCACCAGCTGTTCACTAGACAATCCCGTCTTCTTAGATTTGAACTTCTGCAGTAACTCCGTTGTTGTCATCGGTTTTCTCATCAGATACTTACGTACTGCCTCCTCTGTTATTCCCGATTCACTAAAAAAAAAACAAGTGACAATATTTCGCATTTTTTACCAAAAATTATCACAAACAGTTACAACGGGCATACTGAGGAAGAGTTGGCGATCAAAATTCAATTATGTCAATTTGTAGGCACGTTACTTTTCTGAAGGAATATCTAATACAATTCAAATTCAAAAATATGACCTTCTAAAAATTTTTTCCTAACAAATTTTAGATTTCTCGACAAGCTTTTGCTAGATTTAGGTTGTATACAGATCTTACCTTGAGCCGGGTATCGAATTGAGATCAAGCTTCATTTTCTTGTTAGCGGGACCTGCGAGTGCATCGCTTATAATCTTTCTCTTATTATCGGTCGGAGTTGCTGACCTTGAACTATTTTCACTAGAAAGAAACAAAAATTTAGAAACCATTGATTTCAACTTTAACAAAGTCCCACCTATTAACTTCCTCCTTCTTGGTTTTCTTATCCCCTGGCTTCTTTTTAGATTCATCGTCTGAACTACTGTCTGAACTAAAGTCACTAAGGCTTTCTGAAAATGGTTGAATTCCATTATACTAACAACTTTTCGACAAAAATTATAGGTTAGAAACATAATCATGCATATTGCATATGTGACGAGTTGACATTGAATCAATAATGAAGTCAATATAGGCCTGAACACTCTAGGACCTAGTTCGAGTGGGTTTAGTACTAGTAATTTATCTTGCGCATCAAGTTGTTTATTAGTTTGGAATTGCACAGTCACATGCAAGTTTATATTTTAATAGTCCTATTTTGCACCTCCGGCTTTGCGCTCTCTTCTTTTATTTATTATTTTCAATTTTTCAACAAAACTCTGAGAACTGAACTGTTTACCCAACCAAGAACACACTACACAATTACACAACATTACAGTTCTAATTGCCTATACATCACTTGACTAAGATGCCAACATGCATCAATTCAATACGAAATACCGATTAAGCTTACCCGATGAGTTATTGCCAATGTTAAATATTTTATGGAGACTTGATTTAGGATGTTACGAATTGAGTAAAATAATATGACTATTTGTCAAACCTTCGAAGTTAGAATTGATAATTTTAATGACTTCTGTCTTAATTTACAGTGACACTCACCCTCTTTTTTAGCGTCTTTCTTGTTATCCTTCTTCACCTTTTTTTTATTTTTCTTCTTGTCTTTCTCAGCGGCTTTCTCTTCATTTTGATTCTCCCCTTCTTTCTCCTTATCTTCTTCTTCATTGCTCATTTCCTTATCTGATTTTTCAGAGTCCTCTTCTTCCTCGTCTGAGTTAAGCAGCTTTTTGAGGCCTCTCTCTTCAGCGACACTGTCTAGATTTGTGTTTTCAGGTTCACTATCTGTACTATCGCTAATGTAATCTAATTCTCTGCCTTCACCATCTCCATCGTCAGAATCCTCAAAAGCTTCACCATCAGTGTCCCTTTTCTTCTTCTTTTTCGGTACATCTATAGTTACGATCAAATTTAATTACAGGTTAAAATAAATGAAATTTTGATATAGTGACCATTCAATAATTTGTAACCATTGACATGTTGAAGATTTAGCAATCTTGCTCTTTATAAAGAGGAATAAATACTTTATAGAATAGGATGTGAAAGAATTCTTTCAGTGAAAAATAGAGCAGATTTTTATTCTTAATAACTTATCATTTAACATTATACAATCAATGGATTTGCTGTATGCTAAATCATCAACTTACTCTTTTTGGCCTTCGGCTTTTTCTTGTTGTCTTTCTTGTCTTCACCTTCATCTTCTTTATCCTCATCTTCATTGTCAGAAGAATCTTCATCTGAACTGTTCATCCACTCGTCCATCTCGGATATTTTCAATTCTTTGGATTTACTAGGTTTTTTTCCCTTCTCTTTTCCCTCTTCCTCTATTTCTGTGTCCTCATCACCCTTTAGCCTCTTTCTTAACATCAAGGAAAAGAAATTCAAATGTTTATTTCTCTTACTATATTCTTGCTCCGCTTCTTCAGCTGTCAATGATTTATATCTTTGTATAGGTTGGAATTTATACCATTCTTGCAGGGGAAAAGCTTCAATAGCCCCATCTTCAGCATGTGTGAAAACATAGTAGGCTGTATTTTCGGACACTCCACCCTCTCGGATACCTTTGAATTTTTTTACAGTACTGCCACAAGTTTTGAGAATCCAAGGTTGATCATCTACCTTATATTTCTTTGCTATTATTCCTAATTTTTTTCTTCTGGCTTCTTCTTTTGCCTCCCTTCCAAACTCAGAACCAGCACCAAATCTTCAATGACAATACATTGATAAATCTCATTTTTTTTTTCGATAATAAAACACTAAGAAATATATCTAACCATAAATATGCTGCGCCCCCCTGAGTGAATTTTAAATCTACCACTACATGAGATCCTATGAATATAAAATTAGGATCATTTGTTATTGATAGTATTTGTTTCTACCTTTTCATAAAACCATTGACAGCATGTAAGTATATAACAGCAATTATGATCATCCACATTTCACATAATAATTGATCAATTTTCCCAGTAACTTACTTAGGTTGATCTTCATCAATTCCTTTGAACTCTCTCATATTGTTCTCTCGTTCCATTTTTACTTGTGTCCATTTTCCTATATCTACTTCCAAGTTTCCATTAAATCTCATCACATGGTAACGTTTCTTCGAATTTTTAGGGACTCTGATAGAGTATTCTCTTACGCTTGGAGCCTAAAAGTTTTTTAAATCAATTTACAACCTTTATTGTAGATATTCCTATACATACCGATTGTGAAGACATATTGCAAATACAAAATGAAATTGACTGGACCGTACTGGAAGTGATTCAAAAATCGGGAGGTTGATTTTATTGTCTTTCAAATAGTCCAATGTTGTCTATGAAATAGTCAATGCATTTTCAATCGCTAAGAAAATAAGAATGTAAAGAAAGCAATCGCCACCACGAAACTAATGAAATGACTTTCTCTACGATTGTGTTGTGATGTCATTCGGTGATTGTAGTTTTTCTGTTTCCTTTCCTTCTATCCTTCCTTCAAGTGTATCTGTTTTCTCTCTCGCTCACTGACAGTGACAGAATGCATATTTTTTATGATGTTGGGTAGACCTCAATGACCACATTATTATATTACCTACTCTTGTCAACTGATCAAATCTCAAATCGTGTGCAATTGAACTATTTACAGATGTCTGTGCATTTTCGGGGAAATACTTATGTCACAGTTCACAGCTGATTTTAAATGTCACATTGGTTGAATTTTTGATTGGTGATTGGAGTTATGAGTTGGACTGATTGGTGAATAAATAGTTTTTATGCGGTTTTAATGGCATACTTCGAAATCAATTACTATAGTTGATTAATTAACTTCAGTAAGTACTTCTGTATATATTCCATACAAAAAATTGACATTTTTACTTGTGAGTATAGATACATCAGCTTTATCATTCATCCAAGGAGTCTTAATTAACGAAATTTCATATTTCAGATTATCTGTTTAATAATATAATTAAAACATGGTTAGTCCAGTTAAGAATAAAGCTCCGAAAAACTACATAACGGATGAAAAAGCACTCAAAAAGTTTGTTAGACAAATGATAAAAAATCATTCTTTTGTTGGTTCTTACTTGGAGAAACGGTACGTGTATAATTTGGATTGCTACAAGAAAATAATCAAAATCTCCAAAAATGAAGAAATTTTCATTGATAACCTAAGAATTATCAAGCGAAGACTTGAGAACTTCTACCAAAACTCAAAATGGATCGGAATATCCAGCTCAGAAACTCCTGGGGCTCCTGTAGGATTCAATATTTGGGTAGATATCGATGAGGAGGTCATCGGAGTTTATAAGTTTTGGGTGAGGGATGTTTTATTTTCAGAAGATCAGGTTCTTTTAAAAGTGGAAATGATCAAACCTTGCAAAGAAAATGGCAGCTTCAAGGAAAATAGTTGGAGTAAATCAAGTTCTGATATTTTTGAAAGCTCTGGAAGTTTAATGGATGAATGTGAACAACCGGTTTTAACCTGGGAGAATTTCAAGAATGCTGTGGTTTTCATTTTCCTCTTAATTTTGACTCTAATCACTGGTGGAGGTCATATCATCAAGTACTTATTAGACTATGTGTTGAAAGTATTAGAAATTTCCACTCCAATTATTATATCCTTCTTCAACACAATCACCAAGATTTTTGGGTATCTATGTTTTCTGATAGCGTTGATGTGGACAGGAAAAGGATCGAAGATTCCAGACTACAGACCTACTAAAAGCATATATTATCAACCTGCACATCCATACGAAAATAGATATAAGGCCATTCGATATAAACCAAAAAGTTCAGTAGTAATTACTGAAATGAATGAATAATTTTGACCCCTTTTAAATAATTGATTGTTTTAATTTTGTGAAGAATCATATGTGATAAAGCATATTTAATATGTAATGGGTTCCTGTAAATTCAGCTTGAAATCTATTCTATTGAAAGAACAGAAAATATCTTGATCTATATTTCAAATATGGAGTATTTTTATAGAATATCAAGAAAATAATCCACAATATCCAGAAATTATTCAATTTTATATTGCATTATTGAAAACCAGCAATTTTTTTTATATAAGCAAAATGAAAAAAAATTACTTATAGTACTCTGTGGATTTATTAGAACTAGGGATTGAGGCTAAAGATATTCTCCTTTCTGAATATTGTTCCATATATTCAATTTATCAATCCAACATAATATGTAATTTATATTCTTGAAAAGGATATTTTTGTTATCCTTGAAATAGAGTTTCTGTAATTTTTCTTTCAATATTAATTTAATATAATTTTCAATATATTATTTGAACTTTATTCTTTCTCATTGATATTCTATCTAAGCATTCTTTCTTCAATTTGGTGTTTCCTTAGACTAGCGAAGTCCCTAGTCCAAGGGACTCTCATATCTGCAGGGGTCCAAATAATGAATATTTAGTGTTGTACAACATTCTTTCTGATATATTGTAGCTACAGATAAATACCAAGATGACTTGATTAAATAATTTTACAATTTATCAATTCAGTGCTTTTTTGATATATTAGATAATGGTAGATCTTCGAAATTTTTATTGATTCTATTGAGATCAAGGAAGCATTTTTTGCTTGCCTCAGAGGAACTCATTCCTTTCATCAATTTTATAAACTTGCGCCTCAAATTTTATCTATCTGACATTCATTTCTAGAGTAAGCTTATTATGACCTGAAACAATGATATTCCTTAAGGAGGTATATTCCATCAGCAATGCATTTGCAAAAACAAAGCTTATCATGTTTTCAAACAGGCTTTGCATTGCTTTTAGACCATAGCTATAGATGACAACTAACTAATAATTTACCAAGATTTCTTATTTAATAATTTTATTTAAGTATCAAACTTAATTATTAACAACCTGTTTGTTATTTGTCTGAATATGTATCTCAAATACATACCTGTTTTATATCAGAGTATAATTTGGTCTGCTGGTATTGTACTCTGGTTAGCTAGCTTATTATTTCCGATTTGCTGTTGTCATAATATCTAATGCCACTTATTACCTGTTGGTTTATGCCCATGACATCATATTTGACTGTGATAATGTAAGATTACCTATTTGCTGATTTAATGAGAGGTTTTCATCATTTGATCGACAGGCTGGTCCTTTTTTAATTTAAGCAGAAACCAAGGAACTTTTATGGAGCACTGTATAATGTAACTATTCTTCTGAATCTGAAATCTTTGGTTGCCTTTGATTAAGATAATGTATAGCATTTTATTTGATTTATCGAATACGGTTTAACATTTGAATTGTTTATAGTGCTTCCTGCCGGTAGGTGTTGAGCATTTAAAATATTATTTTTAAGGAAGAGTTAATTTTATGGGAAAATATGTATGTTAGCATGGATGAAAATATATTATAACTTGTAGAATTATGGACTGGAACAATTGCTGTGATGTGGTATTTCATAATTAAATTTTGGGATTATAAAATTGGTTAATTTTCTTGTTTTTCACCTATAATTGCACAACTTAAATTTGGTTAACGAATGAATATTATGTATAATATCATGAATAAAAACGTTTTTCCCCATCTTATCTACACGACTATACATATTTGGCCAGTTTATGGTGAAACATCCTGTATATACAGGATGAGTCAAGTTGCATATTAATTTTAACCATAGATTCCTCAAATGGTACACTTTTTGGCGCTCTTGTTCCCTGGAACAGAGTGCTTATCAATTTGGCAAAATGACTGTAATTTTCAAATTTTTGGCTGAAAATGGTCTCAACCGTTTTGGTTCGACTCACTGATCAAGAATCCGTGGTCAAAATCGATTCTGTCCGGCCATCCGTTAACACGATAACTCTCGAAAAGAATGAGCTAGACAGTTAAAATTTTCAGAGTAGGTTTGAAATTTTTTCGAAATATAAATCGTAATTTTATGATTTTATTGAATGCTCTAATTATAATATGCTGATGTATGTAAATCCAACATATGAGGTGAGCCATAGACCTAAGTTTTGAATTTAATTTTATATGATGCAGTTTTATCATAAGAATCCATTGATGACATTCCTATCTCTGAGAAACCAATACTTTCAGAGATATGATTTGTCAAAGTTTGAATAATAATAATAAAGATCTTTATTTCAGATTAAGTTGCTACAAGTTAACATTGGCAACATAGAATGAAATAGTGTCAAAAGAAATATTCACATATACTATATCCTAAGAAATTCGGATAAACTATATGGTTCCAGTCCTATGAGGAGTTTCTTGATTTCTCGTTTAAAAATGCTTATTTTCTTTATTGACTTTAACTTAGGCTTAAGTTTATTGAAGAACTTTATTGACATGTAGTGAGCACTTTTCTCTGTTACAGTCAATCGATGCTGGGGGTAAAAAAATTCTTTGGTTCTTGTGGGATATCTATGCGAAAGAGTATTCTCTTCAAACATTTCTGGATGTTTAAAGATGAACATTAGGCATTCGTAAATCTACAGAGCTTAGATTTTCATAAGGTAGCTGTCCTGAATACTGTTCTGCAGGATTAATTATATTATCTCATGTTGTTCATGAGTCTGATCGTCCTTTTTTGGATAGTGAATATTTTTTCAATGTTGCTATTTCCGCCCCAAAAGATCATTCCGTATCTTGCTACCGATTCAAATGTTGCGAGGTAAAGGACCCTAGTGTCGTTGTTGTGGAGAAATTTGGATGTTACTCTAATTCCATAGGATATCTGACTCAGCTGATTTTTTAGGAACCAGTTTTTGGTTTTTTCAAACAATTGCACACTGTTTGTCATCATTTCTGGAAATGTCCCGCCACCAGCTAGAAGATTTGTGTCGTCAACAAAGATGGTCGTGAATTGATAGGGACTTGTATCAGAATAACATACATCATTGAGATAGATGAGGAAAAATACAGTTTCAGGGATACTACCTTGAGGAATTCCAACGTTTGTGACGCGATACTGCGATCTATAGATTATACCATTGTGTGAAATTTCCACTGATTGAGGACGGTCTGACAAATAGGATTGTATCCACTTAAGTGCTGGTCCCCTTATTCCATATCGTTGGGCCTTGATTAAAAATAATTCGTGATTCACACAATCAAAAGCCTTAGACACGTCCGCAAACATGCCCAAAGCTATTAGCTTACCTTCCATCATGTTTATTATATTTTGGGTGAATTCGTGAATGGCTATTTGTGTGGATCTACCCCGTAGGCAACCGTGCTGAGATCTATCAAATAAATCACACTTGTTCATGAAATCTATTATTCTGATGGACATGGTTAGTTCAAAAATTTTTGAGAAGCTATGTGGGATGCATATTGGTCGGTAATTTACCATGCTTTCAGGATCTCCTTTTTTTTTAAAAATAGGTTTCAGAAGCGAGTTTTTCAATGCCGAGGGAAAGATTCCCGCGAGTTGTTGTTAATATATGCCATAATTTCACTAATGATGGGCAGGCTTTTCTTCATGTGTGCAGGGATTCCATCTACCACACTAGAATGTTTATTTTTCAAATCTTTCGACAGGTTGATGATTTCAAGCGACGTAACAGGTCGCAGAAACATTGATTGACTATTCTCGGGGATTGCACAGTGAAAAGGAACATGTGGAGTATTGGCCAACAGTTGGGGAACGACGTTCACCAAATATTCATTGTAGTCGTTGACTATCTTCTCAGTGCTTCCCCCCATTTTACACTCACTTATTCTGGTGTTTCCTGTTATTTCGGAGCAGATACTCCACATACACTTAGATTTGTTGTCTGACTTTTTAATCCTACTCGTGTACTCTTTTTTTTTCGCATCGGTTAAGAGTTTATTATATTTTTTTCGTGTTTCTATGTATGATTCTTTGTAAGCGGTATTATACTGAGATAAGACTAGAAGTGTATCCAATTGGCTTTTACATTCTAGGACACTTTCATTATTGAGATAGTTTTTCCTTTTTTTCATATTTCCATTTAGGCGCTTTAGAGGAAAATACTCATTGAATAATGAACTGTAGATATCGAAGAAAGTATCCCACTGCAAGTTCACATCCTCCTTCCTGACTGATAGGATGTCTGTCCAGTTTTGATCTCCCAAATGTTCAATAAATTGCTTGGTGTTTCCTTCGGTGAAAATTGTGCGGTTTGAGATTTGATGGTTGAAAGCATTTCTCATATTCAAGTCGATTAATTGAGCTGTGTGATCTGATACATGATTCTCTATTACTCTTGATTGATAAGTTCCCCTACAATTGGTGAAGATATTATCAACGCAACTTTTCACTATAGGAGTAATTCTGGTATACTCATTGGTTGTAGGTAAAAGGTCAAAGAATCGGGACATATCAATCAGGTCAGAACCAGCCTTGTTCTGGAGTTCGATGTTGAAGTCGCCTGCAATAAATATTGTTTTATTTTCCATATTGATCAGATTCAGTAATTGCTCAAATTTATCCCAAAAAATGTCGAGGGAGGCCCCACTTGGTCTGTAAATTGCCACAATTATAAATTTGTTGCATGCAATATCTGCTTCGATGGCTGAACATTCGAATTCCTTAAAATCGATAAATCTGTTAAGTAGTTTAATGGTTAATACCGTTTTTACAATAAGTTGCAGATCCTCCATGTTCATAAATATTCCGACAAATACTGGAAGCTAATGTGAAATTCTTTATACCCAGATAATGTAATTGATAACTAGTTTTCCAGTGCTCAGTTATACATATGAAATTGCACTCTTGTTCGTTCTCTAGAAATGATTCCAATTTTACAACACTATTTCCGAGGGATTATAGATTTTGATGCATAATTGTCATATTGAAATCAGTTGGTTTTTTGTTTGGTACTTGATTATTGCTCACATAAAATTTGATGGGGAATCCTGCTGATTGAGAGCATTGTATTTAGAAAAATCGAATCGTCTGAAAGCCACTCCTTTAGGCCAGAAGTTGGGTTGATACAACTGATCTTTGAAAGAGAACGGTGCACCAATCATGAAACATTTTTTGATGGAGATCTTTGAGGGTAGTTCCTTTACTACGTATTCTACGTATAATGACTTACTCGATAGTAGTTTGACAACTTTTTCTAGATCCTTGTAACGATCTAATTTTTCATATAAAAAAGTAATGGGAATGAAAAAAAAAACAATAAGTTAAAATTAACTACTGTGTATACACTCAAGAAAACCTCAGTCCATTATCGACGCTCATCACAAAATGAAAACACCATTTGAAATTACTGAAATTTATTCATCTATACAATAGGAAAATAAAAAGAAAAAAAAATCAAATATGACTTGTTATCAAAATAATTACGATTGAATAAAATTACAGCTGATAATAATTAACATGTTACAATATCGACTGAGTATTCAGGCAATCAGTATCTTCAAAAACATATTGTGAAGTGACTAGTAAAAAATTATTTGAAGTGCTAACGACAAGACTTCCATCTATCCATTGAGTTTTCACCACAACATGATTTATATCTCCATTTAACATAAATACAAACACATAACATCCACATGCAACCTCTTGATTAACTACCTACTGTCTAAATGATGTTAATTTTTAAAACTATAATTGGAATTCTCATCATGATGACCTTATGTAAATCCCTATAATATTTCATTTTCTGATGAATTTTTTTAGAATAATGGACTTTTCTTCAATAAATAAAAAGTTCAACCTACAAGATTGGTCTACATACCCAAGAAACTCCGACCCAACCTATTTCGAGTATTCAAAGTTGAAGACAGTGACAAATAATTCGGATTTAGAATCGGATAAAGCTGACGAAAACAATCGAACCAAGAAAATTAGGAATTATAACCGATTATTAACGTTGACTAGACTTGAAAAGGATTCCTTCGAAGAAAGTATCAGTTCAAGGTCAACCCGACATGTTAAATCTATTGACATCTGATATTATTAAATTGGTCTTTTTTCTCACTGATATGCCAAAATTATTTGGATTAAGAAAATGGCAGTAGATGGCGTGTAGGTCCATGCTTACTAGCTGGCAAACTTCTAATTTGATTTTTTATAAGTGTACAAGTTATAGATAACATCAAACATAACCTTTATGTTCGATTCAATGGATTTTTATCGTGATAAACAACTAGCTCTGCAGTGATAGTATAAAGACCAATAGCAAATTTACCAAAATATGATTTGTTGTTGTAGAATAGCTACATTCCTATAAAAATGGCAAGTGCATCTGTGAGTGTAAAAGTTTATAATATGAAGGTAGGGGAATACGTAAAATGATTTTCATATATCACAACATACAGCATACAGGGACATTTACGGAAATATGTTCTCCAGAACTCGCTGTAAATAAAAATACGCGTCGAGTCTCATGAACTAGCAGTTTGTCATGGTTTAAATTGTTCATTTCCTCCAAATAAATTAGGGCAAGATATAAAAAGTACTTTGTACATCAGACTATTTGAATTGTTTCAGTCAAGAATTTGTGTTGAGGACCAATGAATACATTATCAATTGTTAAATTACTCAAATTTCTATTTGATAACCTCCAGTTCTCAGACGTTATGCCATGACAAATCGTACAAGTTTCGGGATACAAAACAATAAGAAAGAACAGTTAAATAGTTGGAAAATAATTCTAAGGACTCTCGCGCCATTAAAAAGTATTTTTAGTATTCCCCTTCTCAACAATCGAACAATTTATTGCCCGAAGACCTTGTTCTCGATGGCCTTGTGAAGGTTACCAACCAGCCTTGTTAGCAACTCTCTGTATACTGAGTCTTTGTTGAATACAGAATCCAAAAATTTGCCATCGTTGAAATATATGAAAACTTTGTGTATGCGTGCTTGACTGCTTGGTGTTAGATGGATTACTGCAATGTTTATGATAGCGTTTTCACACTCGGAGAGGCAACGGTTCAAATGTACTTTGTCGTAGGTGTAGTCCATATCGTGGAAAGTCGTTATCATCATGGCCAAATTTTTCACTTTCGTCTTCAAAATTTCCAATTCCTGCTCTTCTCGATCTTCAAGTAGGTTTTTTTTGTATAGTAGTATAAATTTGATGACGGTCTTGATGATGTTTTTGATCAGCTTTTCGGCTATTTCCTCACTATTTGACTGAAACAAAAATCATGGGAGTGATTAGTCTATTTATTCCACATAATACTGATTTCCAATCATGCAATATTTATCGTAGTGACATTTTAGGTTCTCAATGATAAAATATTGGACGAGTTTGGGAAGAAACAAAACAACTATTATAATAAAAATTGATTAGTTATATAAAACAAATCATCATTTAGTATAACAACCAATAAGCCAGATATATTGATCAATCATTAAAACAAGAAAAAAATAATGGGGTAGAGTTATGTATTGAGTTCTTAAACCATATTTGAACATAGGTAGTTGATATTATCTCAGCATAAAAAGATGTGAGAACTGAAAATTTTTATACTTTTTATGGGATTAAATCAAGTTAGTTAATCCAGACAATTTAGATAGGATACTATCGCTTTCCATTACACTGAACCATACATGTTCGGTTTGAATTTTTCGATCTGTATGTACTATGGTTTATTTGAGACCTTAGCATATGATACTTACATATGTTTTTGCGATTTCATATATATTATCAAGGAGAGTAGAAGTATTCTCGTCTATGAACATCCTAGACATATTCTTCCCAGCCATCTTGGATAGGATTTTCTTTTGTGCCCGCAAACCGATGTCTCGAGCTTTAAAGCTACTCTCGGTCATAACTGAAAGAGAAGAGAATCGTAAATTTCATGAAGTCTCATTTTCTGTTAAGAAAATATAGAAATTTGATTATAATATATATTCTTCATTTTTGATTCGAATGAGGTACCTCAGTACCATCGAATATTGAGAGTTGATATTTTGTTAAAATATTGCTCAAAAACTTATCAACGGGTTTACATTTTGCACTGCGGTATCAGTTCGCATATTGAGTATCTCTCTCCTTATAACATTTTTTGCGCGTATGTTCTGGGGAACATCGCGTTATAGTTTTGCCCGAATGTCTGTAACTTTCGAATTTTTTGACGAAAATGGTCTCAAACGATTTAGTTGGACTCCCCAATGAAGAATTCGAGGTCAAATTTGATTCTGTCCGGCCGTTGCCACGATAACTTGAGAACGAAAAGAGCTAGCGACTTGAAATTTTCAGGGTGGGTGGCGCATCCCAATACGACGGACAAGTTCGTTAATGGGCATAATCGGCCCAGTGGTTTCCGAGTAATAATTTTGTTTTCAACCAATATGAATCCGATCGAATTGAAACTTGGTGAGTACTTGAAGAATATGAACCTAAGCACGTTTGTGAAATTTTATGCGAATCGTATGGCTAGAAAATTTTAAAAAAATTATTAAAAAATATTTTTGTTGTCACGATAACTTGAGAACGGAAAGAGATAGCGGCTTGAAGTTTTCAGGTTAGGATGTGCACCAGAACGAGACATTTCAGTTTGTTTATGAGCATAATCGGCCAAACGGTTTTAGAGTTATAGCCATCTGAAATTTTCTGGAATTTGGTGGTTTTTTGTTCCACATTTACTCGAAAAATACTGAACCGATTGAATTCAAACATGGTAATTAGTTGTAGAATGCCAACGCGAAAATGTTTGCAAAATTTGGTGCGGATAGCATTTGTAGAAAATTTTTAATAAATCATTGAAAATAAAAAAAAAATTCTATATATCAGTAACTATTCGTTTGAAATTGCTGAAATTTTGCAAGAGCCTTCATAACCTAACTCTACTGCCAAGTTTCAAGTTTTAATACGATCGGTTAAATATTGTTGGAGATTCGAGCATTCTTGTGAGTTCAGTAGATGGGTGACCGTTGCCTCGCTAACTTTCGAACGAAAGCAGATAGGGACTTGCAATTTTCAGGGTAGGTTGCGTATCCGAAAGGGAGAGTTGAGTTCGTTTTCGGGCATAATCGGTCTAACGGTTTCCGAGTTATACCCACCTGGAATATTATTTCCTTGATAACCCAAAAAATAAATATTCGATCGAATTGAAGCTTGGTAACTAGTAGTAGAAAATCAACATAAAGACGTGTTTAAAATTTTGTAAGAACCGCACCCCTAGAAAATTTGAAAAAAATGACAAAAAAAAAATTTTAAGAACCGTACCCCTAGAAAATTTAAAAAAAATCACGAAAAAAAAAATTGGTTCAAGCACTGACGTGAAGTCAGAAGCTTTTGCGCTTATGTTCTATTGTCCATTCTTCTGTATTGGACACCCTTAATCGAATTTATCATGGTAAATTATGTTGTCCATTCTCCTGTATTGGACACTCTTAATTCGAATTTACCATGGTAAATGGTAAATGGTCAAACGGTTTCCAAGTTATACCCACCTGCAATATGATTTCCTTAATTAAGAGTGTCCAATACAGGAGAATGGACAACATAATTTACCATGGTAAATTCGATTAAGGGTGTCCAATACAGAAGAATGGACAATAGAACATACGCGCAAAAGCTTCTGACTTCACATCAGGGCTTGAACCAATTTTTTGTTTAAATTTTGATCTAATAAAACCTTTGTTACATCATAAAGAACAACATTATTTTCCGTCACTTTTATTCAACAGATATACCATCACTATGCACCCACTACATTTCGATAACTTGATAGGATGATTTCCTCTCTGGCAAGATAGAGCAAACAGAACGATATATTAGAATTTACGACAAGCCATTGAACTCGTAGAAATATAAATAATTGCCCGCTGGACAAAAAAACAACGGCTTTATTCAACAGCGAATGAGACGTACGCGAACGTATTCTTCCAAAATTTATGTCCAACCGTAAATGTATTCCGATAGGACGTATATGATATGTCATTCAATTTCGATATGTCTTTTCCCTTATAGAAACTGGAAATGAAGAATGAATGAGTCTGTCCATGTGTCCATCCATGGCCAGGGGAGGGCATAATGGGGCCTCAAAATACCACTACCTTACTTCAAATATACCATGAATTAAGATAATATGCCCAGAAAACTGTTCGTTCATAGTATGATTGAAGGCAAAAAGAAAACAATTAACAACTCGCGTAGCGACATCTATTCTGAAATAATCACAGTTTTCACAATCATATACTTTTTATCCGCTTGAGGAAAAAACTTCCTTTGCTTAGATGAAAAACAGCATATTTGTTCAAACCGAATAACATTCCTATTGCTGAGGTTTATTGGGCAACGGTTTTCAGCAGTTGTTGTAGCGCTGCCTTGCAAGGAGCGTACAGTTTTAAGTCATACATGTACAGGAGATGTGAGACCAGATATTCTATTCTGGTAGGAGTTTCCCAGTGGGAGAAATTCGTATATCATATATACTAATTATTTATTCCGACCATAGATGACATTTGAAGCATGTGTGGATAATCTATGGTACGGGGAATCCCCTTATGCATTAAAATATGGAACTTAGAGGTTAGGGGCACAATTTTTGTTTATTGCTGTGAACTGAAGATCGATTGATTTCGCGATAGATATACGAGATTTTTGTAGCGAAAAATGAAGAATTGAAGAGAAAATTTGTCACGTAGAATTTTCTCCAAGGACATCAGCCTCGTTGTTTCGCTCAACAATCGATAGTTATTTTTTTATTTTTGAAATTATATAACTCAATGATGATATTTTAGTAAACGATTTATTCATCATCATGAACCTAAAGTATTTTCGCTTCTCTATTCCAAGGTTTATTATTTGAGAAAATAATATAGCAATAAAACGGAGTATCATGATTCTTTAGCCAATTAAATCAATTTCTCGTCTGTACAGCCAATAATTGTATTATACGAAACCTATGATTGAAATCGTTTAACTTGAAGAGAATGATCATTGGAGCAATTCAAGCCTATAGAGATAATATGGAATATGCACATGTGTAATGCTTATTTTTACATCATTTTATACGTTTATTTCACCTTGACCTATATGTCTGTGTATATCAATGTGATGAAACCTTGGTACATGGTTTTTGCGCGCAGAATATGAAATTTACTTCAAATCGCCCCAAATTGGACTATGAAATGAGACGTACACATTCACCACTTTGCATCAAAGGGTATTTCACGCTCGTGGAGCAAAAATAAAATTTAGATTAAAAAAATGGGTTCAAGCCCTGTGGACAGGAGCTTTCTGGCGCTCTAGTTCAAACAGACAAATTATATCTCCGAAAGTATTGGTTTCTCAGAGTTGGGAATTTTATCAATATTTTTAAATTTCAGGAAATTTTGGAAACAATAGTTACAAATCACCACACTCACGGGGAGAAAGGTTTTTTTGCTGAGGTTTTTCCCTAAGCTCTTTTATATATTGTATTGTATGGTACCCCGTTACACCAACCTCTGCTAACACATATACAGCTCTCAGTCAAAAGAATATATATCATAAAGGAAATTCAATTCAAATAATAGTTTATTTATCAAGATTAAATGAGCAATTATGAGAATGAGAACTGAACCATGGAAGAAATCAAATTAAATCTGGCCAATTTTGCCCAATAACGAACTTAACCGAGATATTCATATCCCTAACCTACTCTGAAAATTTCAACTACCTACCTCATTCCGTTCGAGAGTTATATCTATGTCTATGGATGAAAAGCAGTCTCACTACTCTCAGATCTCTTACTTCATGTTCCGCTCCGAAATGTAAGACTTTTCTGAGAAAAACTAATTTCGGAGCAAACAACTGAGATTTTTCTCACTTCGCTCACAATTCTTCGATTGATTAGATAATGTCATGTCTCAGGAAAATAAGTTGACATTATAACAATTCATACATAGAATAATTATATCATTCTGTGACAACGTTGAAATACGATTTATTAGTGAAATTTTGAAAAATCATATCTCCGAAAGTATTAGCTTGTTAGAGTTAAAAATGATATCATTGGATTCTTATGGTAAAACTGCTTATTGAAAAAAATTTAATTTGGAATTTGCTTTGTAAAAAAAAATTTTTTTTTTGTTACTCCGAAACCATCTGTCCGATTTTGCCCAATAACGAACTTAGCCGAGATATTTATCTCCCAAACCTACTCTGAAAATTTCAACTGTCTAGCTCATTCCGTTCGAGAGTTATCGTGCCTACGGCCGGCCGGACAGAATGAATTTCGACCACGGATTCTTGATCAGTGAGTCGAACCAAATCGTTTAAGACCATTTTCATCGAAAATATCGGAAATTACAGACATTTGGGCAAATTGATAAGCACTCAGTTCCGAGGAACTAGAGCGCCAAAAATGTGAGAGGCTCTGTAGAAAGGGGGTTTGGCGCTCTTGTCCAACTACTAGCGAGTAATTATTCAAACTTTGACAAGTCATATCTCCAAAAGTATTCAATTGGGAATAATATAAATGGATTGTTATGATGCAACTGCATCTTGAAAAAAATTGAATTTGAAATTTGTAATGTAAAAAAAATTGTTTTTTATTTACTCCGATTTTGCACAATAACGAAATTAACCGAGATGTTTATCTCCCAAACCTACTCTAAAAACTTCAACTGTCTAGCTTATTCCATTCGAGAGTTATCGTGTTAACGGCCGGCCGGACATAATCAATTTTGAACACGCATTCTTGACCAGTGAATCGAACCAAAACGTTTCAGACCATTTTCAGCGAAAAATTCGAAAATTACCGACATATTTGATTATAGGATAGATAATCATTCTCTGGACCGACCATCTAATTTTAAGGATCTTGGAGTTACTTTCGACCCAGAACTGTCTTTTAGAGTCCATGTGGACGATATAGCTGTCTTAGCAAACCGCATGTATGGATTTCTTATTAGAGTGGGTCATGACTTCAAGAATACCGATACGCTTAAAGCTCTTTACTATGCTTTTGTAAGATCTAAGCTTGAATATGCATCGGTTATCTGGAACCCATATTATCAGGTGCACATTTATAAACTGGAAGCAATTCAAAGAAGGTTTCTCAAATACTTGAGTTTTAAAGTAGATCGAACTTATCCGCAGATTGGCACGTCACACGAGAGTTTGTTGACAAGACATGGCTTTTTCAGTCTGGACATAAGAAGAAGGTGTTCAAGTGTCATTGCGCTATACAAAATAGTTAATAGCGATATTGGATGCCAATGCTTACTACATCAGATAGACCTTAAGGTACCCCGTCGGGCATCTCGGTGCGCCGACTCATTCTATACTTCCACGCCACGAACGAATATATTAAAGAACTCCCCTGTTCATACTATGTGTAATAACTATAATTTAATAAGTGAACAACTTGATATATTTTGTTGTAATGTGCGTAAAATTAAGAAGTTTTACTTTCGGTGATAGTATTCTTGAATTGGTTTCAAGCTTGTTTTTTTTGTTATTGATCTTATTGTGTAGCTTGTATTACTCTTAAGGTTTTTCTATCGATATTAGTGTGTACTTTTTACTTGGTTCCTGTTCTGTAATTGGAAATCTTTTTGGGCGCATGTTCTAGGGGAACATCGTCCTATCATTTCGTCCAAATGTCTGTAATTTTCGAATTTCGAGCTGAAAATTGGCTAATAGACTAATTCGGACTCCCTGATCACGAATCCGGTGTCAGATTTTTGGGTGCCGTATGGCCGGCCGGCCGTAGGCACGATAACAGGAGCACCGAAGGTCCTACCGACTTCAAACTTTCAGGGTAGGTTTCTGATCAAAATGCGAAGGTTAAGTTCGTTAACGGGCAAAATCGGCCGGACGGTTTAGGAGTTATAGACATTTAAAATTTTGAGGTTATTTCCCTGATATTTCAGGAACTAAAGAAGATGTTGAATTGAAACTTGGTAGTCAGTTCGAGGATATAAACGCGCAACTTTTGGCAAAATTCTGTTATGATCGAAATGTTGGTAATTTTTAAAAAAATATTTCTTTTAATTTTTTCGAAAAAAAAATTTTTTTTTCGTGAACTATTCATCAGATTGCAACAAAAACTTGTACTAACGTCAATTGTAGTATTTTCCAACATTGTGCAAAATTTTGGCTCTATACGATTTCAATTTCTGGAGATATAAGACAAAATGTGTCAAATTTCCTGGGTCTCTCTCAGTATTTTCATCGATTATTCTATGAACTCTTTGAATTCCACCGAAAACAAATTCAAAGACATAAACATAAAGAATCAAGTCATAGTTTAGACGTCGAAAGAAGGACGATGTTGATCGACTTGAAAAGGTACCTATTTCAAGAAATGCAATAATGAAATGCTTAATTTATGGATATAATATTATCTAAGTATTGTTGGGATCGGGCAGTTGGAAAATTTTTTAATAAAAAAATTTGTACCGACGTTAAATCAAGCTTTCTACACGAGTGTGCAAAATTTCAGTTCGATACGATCTCAATTCCAGAAGATATTGCTTAAAATTCACATTCCAGCGTGTTTTGACGTTCTATGGTCACAGAAAATCGTCACAAAAATCTATTTACCTCATTTGACGGCTGTTTGTCAAATCAATTAATTCCAATAATTGATGTCAGATTTCCTACATACCAAGTTCAAACACATTTTATTATATGGAAAACACTTATTATGATCACGTTCTACAGGAATTGACACTAAATAGAAGCTAGATGAAGATTATTGTAATGGAAAATTTGTGTTCCAGAATAATATTAAGGTATTCAACATGATACTGCTTTTTTTCTTTACTGGTCAGTACGGGCCACAAGGAAGATGAACATGCGCCCAATAGCTCCTGTCCACAGGGCTTGAACCAATTTTTTTTTCTGTAGAACAGTGTAAATAAATGAATAAATAAATAAATAAATAAATAAATTTGGGCAAATTGAAAAGCACTCTGTTCCGAGGAACAAGAGCGCCAAAAACAAGCTTTGGTGAACTATGGGATGAAAAATAATTATCAAATAGAAATTTATTCAATAAATTATTCTGCTTTTTGGCGCTCTTGTTCCTCGGAACAGACTGCTTATCAATTCGCCCAAATGTCTGTAATTTTCGAATTTTTGGCTGAAAATGGTCTTAAACGATTTGGTTCGACTAACTCATCAAGAATTCGTGGCCGAAATCGATTCTGTCCGGCCGTCCGTTAACACTATAACTCTCGAACGGAATGAGCTAGCCAGTTCAAATTTTCAGAGTAGGTTTGTGAGATAAATAGCTCGGTTAAGTTCGTTATTAGGCAAAATCAGCCGGATGGTTTAGGAGCAACAAAAAAAAATTTTTACATAACAAATTTCGATTTGAATTTGTTTTAAGATGCAGTTTGATCATAAGAATCCATTGATATTACTCTCAACTCTAAAAAGCTAATAATTTCGGAGTTATAATTTTTCAAAATTTCAATAATACATCGAAGTTCTATGTTTTCACAGAATGCGAATTATATCTGTCTGTGTTCTATATGTTTGCGGTAGCTCTCGTTTGGTCCAGTTTGAAATATACACGTCATTAATATCAAACGAAACTGAAAGTGTACTTCTGGAGAGTTTGGTAGATGTAAGCATGTAAACAATTTGAAATTTGGATTCGCTAAGTTGATAGACAAAGTTTGTTGGTTAGTGAGTCGAAAATGCATGATGCAAGGAAGTCGAGCATAATTTACGAGTCATTCTTTAATTATGTAAGATTTAGAACGGGATTTCCAACTAATGTACAGGTAGTTATTCCTTAGTAACACTATTTAAGATTTCCTACATAAATATTCTGGTTTGAGTTCTCTCTGGACTGATTACATTAGATTTTTTTCATAAATAAAACTGGCTATTTCATTTACTCAATTTTTCAGAATGACTCCTTATAGTTTTGAAACACTTGTAACCAAAATGGACCGTCATATACAGATAAGGCGCAAAGGGATTTTCATTCCTTTTATGATGTAGTTGCATCATAACAATCCATTGATATCATTCTCAACTCTGAGAAACCAATACTTTCGGAGATATGTTTGTCAAAGATTGGACAAGAACGCCAAAGCTCCTGTCAACAGGGCTTTCCCACTTTTTCTGTTAATTTACGCTTTCATTCAGTTTTTGCGCGCACGTTCTAGAGAACAGCGTGCCATCATTTGCCCAAAAGTCTGTAATTTTCGAATATTTGCCGGAATCGATCTATAACGACTAGGTCCGACTCACTTGTCAAGAATTCGAGGTAAAATTCAATTATATCCGGCCGGCAGTTGTCACGATAACTTTCGAACGGAAAGGGATAGCGTCTTGCAATTTTTAGGGTAGGTTGCGCATTCAAGGTCGCCTGTTAAGTTAATGGGTATAATCGGCAAAACGGTTTCGGAGTTATACCAATCTGAAATATCCTTTCCTCAATAACTCGAAAAATACAAATCCGATTGAATTGAAACTTGGTAATTAGTTGTAAAATGCCGACGCGCAAATTCCTGCAAAATGTTGTGAGGATCGCATAAAAAAATTTGTTATTTCTCCCAGAATGTTATATTTCACATACTATCTGTCAATGAAATGTATTGTTTACCCCAAAATTTGGAAACAAAGGCAGACAAAGGATTATCTTCACCTATGCCATGTATCCATCAGTATGGATATTTAAAGTAACCTATGAAATATAAAAACGGATACATACATTTCATATGAAAGTCGTGTAACAACCCCTTCTTTAACTAAGAACACCTTCTCAACTGGAGTAATTGAAATTACTCGTAGATTAAACAGCACGCGATCACTTGGAATTTGGAATAGCAAAGGAAACTGAATGGAGTTGAATGAACACACATTTTTGACAACCACATGGGATTTGGCCCACCTGTCCAACACAGCTGGGGATAATTTGTACTTCTCCAGCACAGAGCTTCTCAAAAGGTTGGTGAAAACCTAGCTAAGCGTTCGCTTCATCTGAATTGAAATTCGCTAAACAGACAAACAAAAACAAAGTGAATATACGTACGAAATACCTAATTAAACTTATACCACATACATAGATTGTATAGAATAGGTACGAACACTCTTTGACATATTTTCGGCAGAAATGCGGTCCAAAAAATTTCAAAATACAAGGATATTGTTCTACTTCAGTTTTCGTCGATAGATGCCGATACTAAAAAAAAATGGTTCAAGCACTGACGTGAAGTCAGAAGCTTAATTCGAATTTACCATGGTAAATTCGAATTAAGAGTGTCAAATACAGGAGAATGGACAACATAATTTACCATGGTAAATTCGATTAAGGGTGCCCAATACAGAAGAATGGACAATAGAACATACGAGCAAAAGCTTCTGACTTCACGTCAGTGCTTGAACCAATTTTTTTTTCGTGATTTTTTTAAAATTTTCTAGGGGTGCGGTGCTTAAAATTTTTTTTTTCGTAATTTTTTTCAAATTCAAGCTTCAATTCGATCGAATATTTATTTTTTGAGTTATCAAGGGAATAATATTCCAACTTTCCCTTTCGGATACGCAACCTACCCTGAAAATTGCAAGTCCCTATCTCCTTTCGTTCGAAAGTTATCGAGGCAACGATCACCCATCTACTGAACTCACACAAGAACGCTCGAATCTCCAACAATATTCAACCGATCGTGTTAAAACTTGAAACTTGGCAGTAGAGTTAGGTTATGAAGGCTCTTGCAAAATTTCAGCAATTTCAAACGAATAGTTACTGATATATAGAATTTTGTTTCAATTTTCAATGATTATTTAAAATTTTTTTACGAATACTATCCTCACGAAATTTTGCAAGAATTTTCGCGTTTGCATTCTACAACTAATTACCATGTTTGAATTCAATCGGTTTAATATTTTTCGAGTTAATGAGGAACAAAAAACAGTCAAATTTCAGATGGCTATAACTCTAAAACCGTTTGACCGATTATGCTCATAAACAAACTGAAATGTCGCGTTGTGGTGCACATCCTAACCTGAAAACTTCAAGGCGCTATCTCTTTCCGTTCTCAAGTTATCGTGACAACAAAAATATTTTTTAATAATTTTTTTAAAATTTTCTAGCTATACGATTCGCACAAAATTTCACAAACGTGCTTAGGTTCATATTCTACAACTACCCACCAAGTTTCAATTCGATCGGATTTATATTGATTGAAAAAAAAATGATTACTTGGAAAGCACTAGGCCGATTATGCCCATTAACGAACTTGTCCGTCGTATTGGGATGCAGCTTTTATAATAGGTAAGTATAGGAATACATTTCATACCATTTTAATGACACACTTCAGAAGAGAACTAGAGAATCGTCTATGAACACAGAATTTTTATTTCCGACATATGTATTCTATTACAATTGAAATACGAAAAAACTTTCGCCTCAAGTAACTCCAGGATACGATATTTAAAAAATTCCGTGAAAATTAGTGGGTCGGCATTCTACAAGTAATCACCGAGTTTTAATTGGATCAGATTTGTATATTTTGAGTTATAGAGGAAATAACAACAAAATTTCAGATCAGTAGAAAGTATAACTCCAAAAACATTAGGCCGATTATACCAATTAACGGATGCGCAACATACCCTGAAAATTGCAAGTCGCTATCTCTTTCCGTTGTCAAGTTATCGTGAGATACCTAATATTTTTTTGTAAAAATTGTGGTCCCCACAAAATTTAACACACTTCTTTAGGTCGATATTCTAGAACTAATTCTGTATTTTTTGAGTTGTCGAGAATATAATATTCCAGATGGGTATAACTCCGGAACCGTTGCACAACAACTCTTAAATGCGGATGCGCAACCTACCCTGAAAATTGCAAGTCCCTATCTTTTTTCGTTCGAAAGTTATCGAGGCAGCGGTCACCCATACAGCTACTGTACTCACCCAAGGCTGCTCGGATCTACAACAATATAGATCCGATTGTTTTCAACGGATCTATATGTCGGACGAATAGTTTTTGATATATAGAATTTTTTTCAATGATATTTTTTAAATTTTCTAGTGATACGCTCCTCACGAAATTTTGCTAGAATTATCGCGTCAGCATTCTACAACTAATAACCATGTTTGAATTGGATCAGTTTCTTATTTTTCGAGTTATTAGGAAATAACAACCAAATTTCAGATGGGTATAACTCCAAAACCGTTTGCTCGATTATGCCTATTAACTAACTCAAATGTCGCATTCAGATGCACAACGTACCCTAAAAATAGCAAGTCACTATCTCTTTCCGTTCACGGGTTATCGTGATATACATAATATTTGTCAATAATGTTTGGCGCTCTTGTTCCTCGGAACAGAGTGCTTGTCAATTTGTTCAAATGTCTGTAGTTTTCGAATTTTTGGCTGAAAATTGTCTTAAACGATTTGGTTCGACTCACTGATCAAGAATCCGTGGTCGGAATCGATTATGTCCGGCCGGCCGGCCGTTAACACGATAACTCTCGAACGGAATGAGCTAGACCGTTGAAATTTTCAGAGTAGGTTTTAGGGATAAATATCTCGGTTAAGTTCGTTATTGGGCAAAATCGGTCTGATAGTTTCGGAGTAACGAAAAACAAATATTTTTTTTTACAATACTACTTTTGAATTCAAATTTTTTTAAGATGCAGTTTCATCATAAGAATCCATTGTTATAATTTCAACTCTAACTAGCTAATACTTTCGGAGATATGATGTTTCAAAGTTTCAATAATACATCGTAAGTTCTATGTATTCAGAGAACTTTCGGAGATATGATGTTTCAAAGTTTCAATAATACATCGTAAGTTCTATGTATTCAGAGAATCTGCCTGAGTGACTGTTCATAAATGTCATCTTTTCTAGCTATTAGATATTGTCAATTCGTATATTTTCTCTTGGAAAGCAAGCATTCGATTCTTGAATTTGTGGATATATACAAGACTGTTTTGATGTAGTTTATGGAGGCAATAGGAAAGAAGAACATAATGGAATCATCAAAAGAAATTACTGTTCGTTGACCACTGAGGTTAATATTACCTTTTACTTCCTTAAGTAGTGGTAGTGAGACATGTTCCTATATACAGTATTTTCATAATGTTGCTAGCAAAAAAATACTGGAATATGGATCTACATTTGTGTTACAAACATTTTTTCTTGAGTTAAGGTTCATAATACAGAAAAGAATGTGTTAGTGGTATGAACTATTAAATTTCAAATTATGAAAAGAGGATAGTATTTTATTAATATATTTTGAACTATTGAAATAATTTGTTCGTAATCCACTACCTACTCAAATATCAGGAATAAATGGACAATCTGCTATGATTGTCTCCAGCCTTGCACTAGACATTTCGATGATACTTTCCTTAGGTATTTCGAGTTGTGAAAACTATGCACCGAGTGTGAGTTGCAACAACCCATTCCACGAGGTTGAATCATTGCAGATTGCTCCTTTAATCTTGATAAATAAATTTAATGACAATTCTTAAAGCATTGAAGCATTGTAGATTGCTCTTTTTTTTTAAAGTTAATTTTTGAAGCATTTTTCTTAAACGACACTTTTTTTAAATTTAATTTCTTTCATGATGCGGTTCTATCATAGGAATCCATTGATATTATTCCCAACTATGAGAAACCAATACTTTGAACAAATTTTTTTTTTAAATTTTCTAGTGATACGATTCTCACAAAATTTCACAAACGTCTTCAAGTTTGTATTCTGCAACTACTAGCTAAGTTTCAATTCGATCAGATTTGTATTGGTTGAGAACAGAATTATTACTCGGAAACCATTGGGCCGATTCTGCCCATAACGCGTCACCTGCCCTGAAAATTTCAAGTCCCTATCACTTTCGGTTCTCCAGTTATCGTGGCAACGCCCGGTCGGGCAGAATCAGATTTGACCTCGAATTCTTCATCAGGGAGTCGAGGCCATTTTCGGCAAAAAATTACAAACATTTGGGCAAAACACCTGTATACAATCTTTCATCAGAATCCGTCGATGAATTTTTGAGAATTTTTTTTTATAACTCATGAGTGAATTCCTAGAAGGTTGATACTCAATTTTTGTACCAAGTTTCATGTTCATTAGTTCAGGTTTTTTAGTTCAATTTAAAACGTAAACTGTTTGAATTTCATCAAAATTTACAAAATTAGTTTTTGCTGCAGGATTCTAAAGGAATTATATTGGAGAAAATATTAAACACAACGACCAAGTCTTCCTTGGTCTACCGAAGATTGAGAACCACTGCTTCTATCAGGTAGAATTCACTGTAGATACCTGCAATAACATCGAGAAAAGAATCTCTCTATGATCGTTTTCGTATGCGTATATCTGTCTAAACTCTAAAGGCGAAAATTCATGGAACGATTAAATCGCAACGACAAGATTCTCGTCGTTCGTTTCTAAACGAACGACGTCGTCCAAATGAGTATACAGTCATTTGGACG
Source organism: Halyzia sedecimguttata (assembly GCA_937662695.2). Lineage (NCBI taxonomy): Eukaryota > Metazoa > Arthropoda > Insecta > Coleoptera > Coccinellidae > Halyzia > Halyzia sedecimguttata. The sequence continues at coordinate 48,151,596 of OW569418.2, forward strand.
ACATCGTCCATGTCGCTGGATTAATCCAGCATTCCAACGACAACTGATGTCATACCTCTGACAGCCGCGAAAATTAAAATTGGTTCAAGCACTGACGTGAAGTCAGGAGCTTTTGCGCGCATATTCTATTGTCCATTCATCTCTATTGGACAAATTCAAATGAAAGTAGATAATATTATCCTATCTAATATGTCTTCGACCAGAAATGACTATTGTTGTGTGCCCAAATGCAATTCATGGGCGAAAAAATGCCAAAATGTATAGGTTTTATTCTGTATTGTTTTATTCTGTACTGGTTTTATTCTGTACAACTCCCTGTGAAATTTACTAGTATAGGTTTGTGTTTTCACTTCTTACCTCCGGAAAACCAAATATAAATATAATTATTGAAACTGCGTTAGGAAGATAAATAATAGACCGAAGAGTACTCAACTTGGAACTACATCATCTTCAAACAGAGTACAAGGAGGTACCTCGAAAGAGAACTGAGGAAGGATGTGTCGATGACTTGCTGTGCTAAAAACCTCATTCAGAAGAAGAAATAAGCATCACCCAAGCACCCTTGAGTTAGTTGAACAGCAATAATAATTTTAGTAGTATACTTGGTTGTGTACATTGTTACCAGACCACTTAACATTTGTGCCATTGATATATCCCGGTTATCTACAAAGAGTGATATCTTGAACAGTGACAGTGCTTTGAAAAGTTTAACAGGCATAAACAATTTTGATATATTCAATTGAATAGAAGAGATGGTCATCAAAACTCTTGGAAACAAAACAAAAAAAAAGCAACTTTATTATACCTCAAACATTACACTTATTGTTAATAATTATTTTCACATAATAAATATGTATCATATCTTGAAAAAATCATTTTAATTATGGATAACTGTTTTACCACTGCTTTATCTGGATCAATTAGACACTATGTATCCTCATAAATGAACTAGAACAGCATGCACCTGAACTTGAATTAAAACATCAGTAATATGTTTACACCTGCTCCATGCTCCGACTTTACAAGAATATACCATACTTTTTTTTTTAAATTTACCATTCTCCACATTAATATGGGCCATCAATTTTATGTGGTTCTGAATTAAGGGCACTACTTTGTAAACATGAGGAACAAATGTCTATAAAACTGGGACCACAATTTGTTTTGTCATACATGATCTACATTCAGAACCTCTTCTCCTTCTACAAGGATTCTAGAATGTACTCCAGAAATTGCATCGTCTTGGAAGTTCCCATTTGTTTTTCTTTTGCGATTTAATACATTTATATAATTATTAGAGATAACTGTAGTACTTTAGGAACTCATTTTGTACCTAAATATGTATTTAGTTGTAATATTTAAATTCAATTAGGTTATGTTTCTGTCAGTTCAAAATAATCTGTCGTCCGATTTTGTCGTTTCATGAAATATAGGGGAAGGGAAATTTTGAACGACAAAATCGTCGAAATTTTGGACGACAAAATCGTTGGTTTTCGACGACAAAATCGTCTCATGAATTTTCGCCTTAAACCGTCCCTGAATGAAGAATTTAGATCGAATTTTTGGCACTTCAGAAAACAAAACAATTAAAAAAAAATGTATAAAGAATTATTACACCAATACCAGTTATGAATTTTGTTCTGAGATTAGAATAAAAAGACAAAGATAAAAAAATAAAAAATTGCAATGAAGAAATAATTTTTCATGAAGATATTACACTGAAATTTTGTTTAAAAAATCCAGATGACACACAACTCGAAACAGCGATTACTCGGCGGCGAATCTCAAGTACAATTCTCATGAAATGATTCATCCTATTTTAGTCATGCGGTACAAACGAAAACAAATAACGAAAAAAAAAGCATACTTTACCTTTTTCGGGTTTCATGTCTCTCAATTGGGATCCACTCAATCGAATACACAACTACTAACAGAACTTCTCAGGCCACACAACAACAAGAAATCAAAAGTTCCTAGAACGAAAGAATTAAACTCGAAATAAAAAAAAATTAACATAAGGAGCATAAACAGGTGCTTTTTTAAAGGCGGTCAAAAACATAACAACATAATGAAGGATCTGACAGGCCAGAGAAACTCGATTTGAAATAATCATTTGCGATAACATTCAAGAGTTCTCTGTTCTGACAAATAGATTATTCTGGCGGATTTGTAAATATTTCTGTTGATAACCGCGAATAGGAAATGTGAGTAATACCACACATACACTGCGCGCCATCGAAAATGTACAGAACTTATAGTAGTGAGAGTCAAAAGTATGGAATAATAGAAAGATTTTCTCCCCTTTTAGGTCAAAATTTTTGCGTAGATAGTTAATTAGAAAATGCTAAGGCCGCCCGCAAAATTTGCAATAGTTATAAGCAATGAAGTGAAAAAAAAGAAGGGGTTTTGTTTTTCGTCAATATCTGAGATAACTCAAATTTGAAAATAAATTCGAGAACAGGGGGAAATTTCCTGAAAAAAAAGTCCTAACTCCCGGAACTAGGACCAATATTTATAATTTTCCGAAAGGGTTGAAAATACTCTCGAAAACCTATCCCCCCCTTTGGTCCTTTCATGAATAAATATTATTTAAACTTATTAAATATGTAGATAAAAAATTCAGGCGTCTGCTGGATAGATCAATGAACAATAATCCTTAGTCCAAAAATGTTTATCGCGACTTTTCGATTAGTTATCCATTAGTTAATTAACAATTTTTTGTAGCATGAACATTGACATTGCTAGTGCGATACTTGTTTAACCATTGATCTGAGAATTTCTTCCTTTCGTAGAGCTATTTTTCAAAGGTCTTGGAATAGATTCCCGTTGTAAAATTTGAAAAATTGGTAATTTTCGTTTTGTTATTAACAATTTACTTCAGTGAAAAATTATAAAGCTTCAATTATGTTTCTAAAGAAAATTATCTCATAAACAACGCATTGGTTTATAACATTTTTTTGAACAAAAGGAGATAATAATTATTAAAAATCAGTTTTGAGTAGTTTCTGATCATAAGAAAACGGATCAATAGTAATATAATAATTTGAAGCTTTGTAATTTTACACTAAATTGTTCATAACAAAACCAAAATTAACCAATAGGAATCTATTCTAAGATCTTTGTTGTTTTTGTTAATGTTCGTGCTACAAAAATTTGTTAATTAACTAATGAGTAACTAATTGAAAAATCACGATAAACATTTTTGGACCACGGATTATTGTTCATTGATCTATCCTGTAGGCGCCTGAATTTTTTCAATTTTATATTTCCATATTTAATGAGTTTAATGGTTATTCATTATATAAGGGAAAAAAGTATTAGATTTTAGCTCGAGATTATGTTGTCTCCCGACGCGAAGCGGAGGGAGACAAAAAACCGAGAGCTGAAATCTAATATTTTTCCCGTGTATAATACACTATTTTTTTCTGTGACAGGAAAAACGACGATTTAATAGTGAAAGAACATATTATTACAATATATTAAAGTCAGAATGTTATCGATATGAAATTTGAATTTTTAAACTAGTAAGCTATTAGAACTGCTTTGCTAAGGAAAACTTCAGTGTAATCAAATATCGGTCAATTTAATTTTGTGATTTGATTCAAAAATTGCGAACTCAGTAATTTTTTAGTAGTTATTTTGAATACTATAAAGTTAAAAATGCTTGATTCTGAGTTTTCTCTGACTCCACCGGAGTTGATAGAAGCAGCGCAAGTAGCGTCACGAAAATTATTGCCAGCTAAATCGCGGAAAATTTACGAAACCGCGTATTCAAGATTTATGGAATGGAAAATGAAAAAGACATGCAGTTCTTTCTCGGAGACAGTGTTATTGGCTTATTTTTCGGAACTGGCACAACAACAAAAGCCATCAACAGTGTGGTCGAATTATTCAATGATTAAAAGTATGTTACGATCCAATAATAATGTAGACATTTCAAAATATTTCAAACTAATTACATTTCTGAAACAAAATGGGAAAGGTTACACGCCCAAGAAAGTTGCGATTTTTACGAGTACACAAATTAGTGATTTTTTAAATAATGCACCCGATGAAGTTTATTTAATGGCCAAGGTTGTTGTTGTATTTGGGATTGCAGGAGCTTGTCGAATTTGTGAAATCAGCCAGGTAACATTAGATGATATTGAAGATTCGGGAAAGTTATTAATTGTGAAACTGAAGCAAACAAAGAATGATGTAAACAGGAGATTTGTAGTTACTGAAGAATATATTAAATATTACCGAATGTACATAGCCCTTCGTCCAGCAGCAGCAAAAGATCGCCGCCTGTTTTATGCATATCGCAATGGAAAATGTATCAATCAGGTTGTGGGTAAAAATCAGTTTTATAAGGTACCTGAAACAGTAGCTAATTTTCTTCAACTTGAAAATGCTAACTCATATACAGGTCATTCATTTCGAAGATCGTCTGCTACACTTTTAGTTGAATCTGGGGGAGACTTGATGACACTAAAGAAACATGGCGGTTGGAAGTCATCAACGGTCGCTGAAGGGTATGTTGATGAATCGGTGGCACACAGAACAGAAATTGCTAATAAAGTGTTCAGAACGTGTGGCAGTTCTGAAATAACACCCGATTTGCGACCAGGTACATCAACAGCAGTTGTGTCCATGTCAGAGAATATTATTTCAACACAAGAAAATTCGTCTGTTGTACCGAATAGTTCAAGGAACATGTCATTCACGCAATGCACATTTAATAATTGTACTTTTGATATAAAGGAAATGTAACTTATATTCAATAAAATATTCTAAAATCAAATATCTTTTATTATCTATATGTATAATATATCCGGGAAAAAAGTATTCACTTTTTTCCCGGGGAAAAAAGTAATAATATATATAAAATAATAGAAAAATAGTAATTTACGTAACAAGTCCGGAAAATAGGGTTTTTTTGGACGAATACACAAAATTCTAGGACGAGCGTAAGCGAGTCCTAGAAGTCTATGAGTCCAAAAAAACCTTTTTCGGGCGTGTTGCGTACAATATTTTTTCGGCAACCGTGTAGAATAACAAATCAATGAGACGACACATTTCTTTTTTATATATTTTGATTCTTAGTCAAATTAAACAGAACAGAAAATATCACATGTTGACAACTAATTTTATATGAACTGTCAGCCGTTTTCTCAGTGCTATGGTAACTTCATTTATCAAAAATATACCTACCAAGATTTCCATATTTACAATGACCAAAACGACGTGATTTTTCCGGCCTAGTCCGGGAAGTACGTACTTCCCGGACTAGGCCGGGAAATGCTTCTTTCTCAAAGAAAAAGTCCGGGAAGTGCCCACTTCCCGGACGGTTGCCGAAAAATAATATTTATTCATGAGAGGTCCGAAGGGGGCGAGGCTTACTCAGCCGGAGTACCCGTTTTCGGGAGTATTTTCAACCCTTCTCGGAAAATTATAAATATTGGTCCTAGTTCCGGGAGTTGGGACTTCATTTTTAGGAAATTTCCTCCTCTTCTCGTATCTTTTTTCAAATTTGAATTATCTCAGATAGTTTTTGAGATGTTGGCGATAAACCAAAGCCCCTTCTAATTAATTAATTTTTTATAACTATTGCAATTTTTGCAATCGGCCTTAGCATTTTCTCAAAAACTATCTACTTACATGCCTTTCCGAATCGAATGACACCTCAATCATAATTTTCGGAGAATACGCAAAAATTTTGACCTGAAAAGCACTTATTGACAGGACTATTTCAGGAATATCGAAAAATAGTTTGATCGGTCGAATTAATTTATTTTTGGCGATCTTGTTCCTCGGAACAGAGTGCTTATCAATTTGCCAAATGTCTGTAATTTTCGAATTTTTGGCTGAAAATGGTCTTAAACGATTTGGTTCGACTCACTGATCAAGAATCCGTGGTCTGAATTTATTCTGTCCGGCCGTAGACACGATAACACTCGAACGAAATGAGCTCGACAGCTCATTAGTCAATAACTCAGTTAAGTTCGTTATTGCGCAAAATCGTCCTGAAGGTTTTGAAGTAATGAAGAAAAAAATTTTTTACATTACAACTTTTCGATTCAATTTTTTTCAAGTTGCAGTTCCATCATAAGAATCCATTGATGCCATTTTCAACTGTTACAAGCTAATACTTTCGGAAATATAATTTTTCAAAATTTCAATAATACATCGTCATATTTATTGGCGCTCTTGTTTCTGTTCTAGTTTGTTTATATAATTCGTACTTTGAAAATATTTTGCGTTGGAAAACAAGGTTCCGCACCTTGAATTTGTGAATATACAAGACTGTTTTGATACCAAAAATAATATTGACTTTTTGCATATTGAATAATTTATGGGCAAATATTGGGGATGATGTTTCAGAAGATTTAGAATTGGATCATTTTAATGATGTAGTTTATGAAGTCAATAGGAAAGAACAACATAATGAAATCATCAAAAGAAATTACCGTTCGTTGACCACTGAGGTTGATATTACCTTTTACTTCCTTAAGTAGTGAGACATGTTCCTATATACAGTATTTTCATAATACTGCTAGCAAAAATATACTGAAATGTTGATCTACATTTGTGTATCAAATATTCTTTCTTGAATTAAGGTTCATAATTCAGAATTAATGTGTAAGTGGTATGAACTATTAAATTATGAGAAGAGGATTGTATTTTATTAATATAATTTGAACTATTAAAATAATTTTTTCGTCAGCCTATACCTATTCAAATATCAGGAATAAATGTACAATCTGCTATAATTGTCTTCAGCCTTGCTCTAGACATTTCGATGATACTTTCCTTAAGTATTTCGAGTTGTGAAAAATATGCACCGAGTGTAAGTTGCAACAACCCATTTCACAAGGTTAAATCATTGCAGATTGCTCATTTAATCTTGATAAATAAACTATTGTTTGAATTTAATTTCTTTTATGATGCAGTTCTATCATAAGAATCCATTGATATCATTCCCGACTCTGAGAAACCAATACTTTCGGAAATATGGTTTTTTAAGTAACATTTTTCCTTAATTCTTATTATACTAGACTAACATTTGCCGTTACCAAGTAATGACGTCATCGATATTTCAATTCCAAAATTTTCACATGTTTTTCAAATTTAAAAAATCAATATCTCGAGAATTATTGTCCCAAATGGCGTTACATATCCATTACTGAATAAAAAATTTTACGATCTATCGATGTAGAGTAAAAAATAGGAGCTTGCAATTTAAAAAAAAATTAATGACCTCACTGCTTGGTAATGGGAAATGGCAAAAAAATAAGAACTATGGTAAACTGTTCCTCAAAAAATAAATTACTTCGACCTATCAAACCTTTTTACGATATTCCTGAAAGGGGAGCAAAAAATCCATTATTCCCATGGAGGTAGAAGGAAGTGGAGGGGGCATAAAGATCGAAACTTGTCACATACTCCGCCATATTGGTGTGTCCCAATTTTCTATAGGAATCTAGAATTCCAACCATAGAAAACTCACAATTTCATGTTTATAACAAAGGATTTGCCCATACCAATATGGCCGATTTTATGTGACACTTTCGTTACAAGGGAAATAGAGCACATGCTCCCTCCACTTCCTCCTACCTCCATGATTATTCCAAACTTTTGACGCTCACGGTATATTTTTTTTCGCCGAAATTTATTACCTATATGAAAAAATATAATACCGAATCCGCGATATTCATAATTCACATTTACTTCAATGAAGTTTTAAGTTTAGAACGTATTCCAGGAGTATTTTTAGGTGAAAATATTCATCTTCGAATTCATTCAGCCTGAACGAACACAGATGGTATATCACGCATAGAAATAGATGCTCAAAAATGTAACGAGTGTGAGGAATGGATGATAAAAATATCATCCATCATTTTAATGGATTCCCATCAAGTGAAGATCGACTCTATGAAATATCTGTATACATTTCGCATGGCCCGAGTGTAGTGTAGAATGGTAGCAAGCTGTGAGTTTCAATATTGGCAGCCAATCGAAAATCAACTTTCGTTTGTTTTTTTTTTTCACTGGGTACTCACAAAGACACTCGCTGCATTCTGTACAAACGCACTGATAAATAACCCAGGCTTCCAAATCGATCATGGACATCCTCAGGAATTTTGAAATAGATCTCGGTCTGAAACAATAAAATTTTATAATTATATATTATATCAGATATTACAGTAATGTAAAATATTTAAAAAATCATTTCATGTCGAATGCACTCATTCATAGAAGATTTCAAATGCACGCATTCATAGAAGATTCAGGATTTCAATGATTTCATAGAATTTTCATGACCTCTGTGCTTTTCCTACTATTTTGTAACAGAATGCCAGATAGATCAAATCAGGCTCAGAGTAATTCATTATTTATACCGTGAATAAAAGGAGAATTTTCTATGGTTTTGAATATCTCTCGTATTTTTCGAGATTCTCGAAGAATACAAATTACCGTTCGACCAGCTGAGCTGGGCGCGACATCAACATAACAGAGGTCTCGTGAAGAACGTAATCTCGTCTCCGCCGCACGGTTATTAAGTGCATTCCGTTTCGTAGAAAACATTCCGCTTTATTGAATAATTTCGGTATTCAGGACGTCGGAATATTCCAAACGCGGTCTTCTCTGTTCGACCCTCGCATATCTATGTCTCTTCTCTCCTTCCTGCGACCAATTTGCAAATGTTTCGACTGGGCACGTTCCGATACGTCGCTCTTTATTTCATCGCTGGGTTGATTCGGAAGCTCCGAGGTCAGGTCAAGGCTGAGGGTGAGCGGAACGGTTATTCGGACACGGGATAACGAATATAACGATACATCGAGATCATTTTCTGTGACGATCGTGAATTAGATGGCGTCAGCTTTTTCCGTTTTTCGACAAGAAACGTTATTATTTCTTGTAGATAACACAGTTTTCTTCCTTCTGATCGCCTGTATTTTAGAAGTGAATTTGAAAAGTTCGACTTGTTGTATCACATATTTATGTATGGGTTTAAAAAAAATGTTGACAGAAATACGTGTGTCAGAACATGCAGTTTAATTTGTATATTGTTGTAGGGGTTAACGTTGCACTGCGACCTTAAGGTCTATTGTGCCCCCCCTTCAGAGCTGACGATGTCATTACCATCTACAGCTCGCCTTCCAGTTCCATAGTTCTGTTGAACTGCAGTATCTGGGGCCCTATTCTGAGGTCGACATTGCGAACGATTATCATTCGTTTTCGTAATCATCACGAACGTTCACTCGTTTTGCAATTCTCAACTGACAGATGATATGATTTGGTGAGACGAGCGCTCGAAATTCTAAACGAGTGGTATATAGCACTCGTTTTCGGAAGAAATTCCACTCCTGGGATGGCTTCAAGGAGGCTAGGTCTTCGCTCCTGCAGATTTCTTACCCAAAGCATTCCTTGCGTTGGTTTGAGTTTGCGAGGCATTCCGTCATCAGGAGTTTCATCCTACTCCCAACAGAATCTGCACTCGTCAGTTTCTGCTAGCCCTTATCTCATCATATGCTTCCTGAGGCCGCAGTGCACCGTGAGGAAGCCAGTGAGGAGGTGCAGCTTGTTCTTACTGAGTCCAATTATTTCTTGGATCTGACAGTATCGAAGTTCCGGAGGAATTTCTTCGAGTGATGCATTCCGGGGAGAGATCTCCAGAAAGTACCTCTCTCAGTTTCTTCTTTCGTCGGGAATTCACCTTTGTAGGTGTGTCTACCAACCCCACAATAAGGATCCGGGCTAATAAAGGGGGTTTATGCTCCTTTCTTAGCAAGTGTGTTGGCCTCCTCATTTCCTATGATTCCCGCGTGACCAGGAACCCAGACCAAGGAGACCCTGTTGTTCTTGCCTACTTCATTGAGTTTTCTTCGGCACTCCCATATTAGCTTGGATTCGATAACATGGGAGCTCAGAGGTTTAATAGCAACTTGACTGTCAGAGTGGATTGCTATATCACAACTCTGATAGTTTCTTTCTAGGTTCATTTCCACGCATCTTCCTATTGCAAGTACTTCTGCCTTAAAGATGCTCGGATAGGAGCCTAGCGATAGTGAGCATTTGGTGCCTGGCCCATATACTCCAGCACCAGCTCCTGTAGTGGTTTTTGAACCGTACGTGTACCATTTAATGGCATTTCTTTCAAGAACTTGGGTGGTGAATTCACGGTCCCATTTTCATACTTATTTTTTATGTCTTATTTCATACCAAGCATCGTAGTAAAGTTCTTATCGATGCTTACTTTCTTGATCATTTCGTCACTAGGAAGATTGGTGATGAAATGTACCTGTAAGAGAGGACCAGGCTTTCTGGTTTTTAATACTCTCATTACCTGCTCCTTTCCTAGATATTCTGAGAATGGCTTCATGGGCCATTTTCTCTATCACTAGACGCAGTGTAATTCGCTTATATGCGGAAAATAATGTCATTCAAATGATGTCCGTTAATACGATGACAAATTCGGAGATACTGAGTTGTGTTCGAATATTAACTCGGTAGAGTAATATTTACTCCATTGCGTTCGAAAACTGAAAGGTTGAGTGAATTTTACTCCGTGACTGTCGTCCGAAAAGTCGGATTATTCGACTGAGTTGTGTTCGAAAATTCACTCCACGGAGTAGAGTAGAGTTTTTGAAGGTTTGACCGATTTACTCTAGAGTTACTCTGACACTGACAGTGACAGAAGGTGCCAATATCGGAAAATAGGTTATGTCGGTTTAAGAAAGATCCTATTATTAAGGCGAAAATTCATGTGGCGATTTAGTCGCCGAAAACCAGCGATTTTGTCGCCCAAAATTTCGACGATTTTTTCGTTCAAAACCAGCGACTGTCGCTCGAAATTTCCCTTCCCCTATATTTCATGGAGCGACAAAATCGCCACGACAGATTATTTTGAACTGACAGAAACATAACCTTATTGAATTTAAATATTACAACTAAATACATATTTAGGTACAAAATGAGTTCCGGAAGTACTACAGTTATCTCTAATAATTATATAAATGTATTAAATCGCAAAAGAAAAACAAATGGGAACTTCCAAGACGATGCAATTTCTGGAGTACATATAGGAGCTTCAACTCCTAATTCTAGAATCCTTGTAGAAGGAGAAGACTAAGAGGTTCTAAATGTAGATCATGTATGACAAAACAAATTGTGGTCCCATTTTTATAGACATTTGTTCCTTATATTTACAAAGTAGTGCCCTTAATTCAGAATCACATAAAATTGATGGCCCATATTAATGTGGAGAACGGTAAACTTAAAAAAAAAGTACGGTATATTCTTGTAAAGTCGCAGCATGGAGCAGGTGTAAACATATTACTGATGTTTTAATTCAAGTTCAGGTGCATGCTGTTCTAATTCATTTATGAGGATACATATAGTGTCTAATTGATCCAGATAAAGCTGTGGTATAACAGTTATCCATAATTAAAATGATTTTTTCAAGATATGATACATATTTATTATGTGAAAATAATTATTAACAATAAGTGTAATGTTTGAGGTATAATAAAATTGCTTTTTTTTTTGTTTCCAAGAGTTTTGATGACCATCTCTTCTATTCAATTGAAAATATCAAAATTGTTTATGCCTGTGAAACTTTTCAAAGCACTGTCACTGTTCAAGATATCACTCTTTGTAGATAACCCGAATATATCAATGGCACAAGTGTTAGGTGGTCTGTTAACAATGTACACAACCAAGTATACTACTAAAATTATTATTGCTGTTCAACTAACTCAAGGGTGCTTGGGTGATACTTATTTCTTCTTCTGAATGAGGTTTTTCAACACAGCAAGTCATCGATACATCCTTCCTCAGTTCTCTTTCGAGGTACCTCCTTGTACTCTGTTTGAAGATGATGTAGTTCCAAGTTGAGTACTCTTCGGTCTATTAGTTATCTTCCTAACGCAGTTTCAATAATTATATTTATATTTGGTTTTCCGGAGGTAAGAATTGAACACAAACCTATACTAGTAAATTTCACAGGAAGTTGGACAGAATAAAACCTATACATTTTGGCATTTTTTTCGCCCATGAATTGCATTTGGGCACACAACAATGGTAATTTCTGGTCGAAGACATATTAGATAGGATAATATTATCTACTTTCATTTGAATTTGTCCAATAGAGATGAATGGACAATAGAATATGAGCGCAAAAGCTCCTTACTTCACGTCAGTGCTTGAACCAATTTTAATTTTTGCGGCTGTCACTGCTGTCAGAGGTATGTCATCAGTTGTCGTTGGAATGCTGGATTAATCCAGCGACACGGACGACGTCGCCCAAAACGGTCCAAATGACAGTATACTCATTTGGGCGACAAAATCGCTGGTTTTCGGCGACAAAATCGCCTAATGAATTTTCGCCTTTATTGTTTTCTTCACATATATGTAACTCTAATCATAAATATATATTGTGAGCAGTATAAAACTATTAAATTACATCACAAAACATTCATAAAACAGTTAGACAAAGATACTAGATTTTCCTTCCCATGAGTTATGTCAATTTTGACAGGAGTAAAACTCCGAGTCGAATACTCCGACTTTTCGGACGACAGTCACAGAGTAAAATTTACTCAACCTTTCAGTTTTCGAACGCAATGGAGTAAATATTACTCTACGGAGTTAATTTTCGAACAGAACCTTGGGAGTTCATTAAACTCCTGTCAAAATTGACATAACTCATGGGACGGAAAATCTAGTATCTTTGTCTCACTGTTTCATGAATGTTTTGTGAGGTAATTTAATAGTTTTAATACTGCTCACAATATATATTTATGATTAGGGTTACATATATGTGAAGAAAACAATAATAATAGGTTCTTCCTAACAACAACATAACCTATTTTCCGATATTGGCACCTTCTGTCACTGTCAGTGTCAGTGTCAGAGTAACTCCAGAGTAAATCTGTCAAACCTTCAAAAACTCTACTCTACTCCATGGAGTTAATTTTCGAACACAGCCCTGGAACAGTGGAAGCAATGCTCCAACTTATGGCAGATGAGCCTGATTCGATTTTGATAATGAGCGATGAGGCTCATTTTCACATTAACGGTACTGTGAATGACATGATGTGAATTTAATAATAAAGCATTTTATAACCGAAATGTACCTCCAATTATTTATTGTTCTGCCTATCTCGCAATAAAGACAACGTTTAACGTTCACAAATTCATCCATTAATGACCACTATTATAACACTCAATTTCTTTTCTATTAATGCATGATTGTCATTAGCAACCGCACAAATTATTCACAAGCAATCTGAATTATGTCACAACTTCTGTAATATGTTTTGAATATTTAATCTAGGGTCTGTGTAACTACTCTCCTAAAAATCATGCCGAAATGAACATAGAAATGTCAAATTTGTCTATTATGGAAAATAAAAATTTTTTTCCGTCCAGAATTCTTCCAATTCGAAACAAGGTCGACGGAAAAATCTTTCGCGCACGTTAAAAAATCTCGATCGTTAATCACTGCCATTAATCAACAAGTTGATTCAATAACTATACTTTAACTATTTTTATTCTATGACTATAATCGACCTTAAATGCCTAAATCAAACTGGAAATTTTAGCTAGGAATTCAGGAAAGTTTTACGAAGCCTTGTCAGTTGTTTTGGGCCAAAAACTCTTACTATCACCACCTGTTGCCACTATATTCAAGATGGACTAAATTGCCGCACGTTTCCAACGACTATTTTTCACCTGTCGCAACAGACTGTAGGCGCCTGAGCATGAAGATATGAGGGTTCCCTCATTCTTTCTGTTATACTTTACACACGACCAGAATGAAGAATTAAATCATTTGATATTCGATTTATAATGATATTATATAAAATTTCAACATTATTATTTCTGGAGATTTAAAAAGAACTCAAATATTCATTCGGAATTTCAATGATTCATAAAGTAACTCTGCATCCGGAATATAATTTAAATTAGATTGTAAACAATCATTATCTTCAATTTTGAAATTTATACGCAATAGGAAAGAAAAGCTTGGAGAATTACCTCATGCTCGATTTATATCACAAATTTAATATCTATACTCCATTCACTTTTATGAAGTCTCCCGGTTGGCCATGAGTTAGGTCTATCACATTTTTGTAACTAAAACTAAGTCAGGTTGGCACTCCTGAAATATCGTCAACTCTCAACAATCAACATAGTGTTCCATCTTAGACAAGATATTATCACAGATCATTATCTTCAAATAATAGAGAACTCTTATCTTTGAAATTGAAAATGCCGAAAGCAGTTTTTGAAGAAGCTGAGACAAAGTATCAGAAAGGGCTAGACAGAACTGAAATCTGCAATAGGAAAAATTCATTTTGTCTCAGGACATGTTGAACTCTCGAATGAAATCACTTAGGCCGCTCGTACACCAGCACGACGCGACCGCAACGCGACCGCGACTTCGTGTCGCTTCGCAGTCGCGGTACGTGGTAATTCATAGAAGCGCCCACACCAAGGATACGGCGACGCGACGCATTTTCCTCGTTAAAAAGTATCGTCGCGGTAGCGTTGCGGTCGCGTCGTGCTGGTGTACGAGCGGCCTTAGATTCCTATCCTATCACAATATTTTATTAAGGTTTAACAGTGACTAAAGTTTCGTAATACAACTACATTTTGAAATTGGTGTATTTCAAGTTGTGCAACAAGGTATTTGAATGTCTTCTGTAGGCTTATTTCTTGAGAATTTCGAAAAGTGGGGAATTCCATAGGTACCTTTGTTCGTTTCAAAGTTTTCCTGCCGGGTTATTCAGGTACTTTCATTCTTTTTGGCGCTCTAGTTCCTCGGAACTGAGTGCTTATCAATTTGCCCAAATGTCTGTAATTTTCGAATTTTTCGATGAAAATGGTCTTAAACGATTTGGTTCGACTCACTGATCAATAATCTGTGGTCGAAATTCATTCTGTCCGCCCGGTCCGGCCGGCCGGCCGGCCGTAGGCACGATAACTCTCGAACGGAATGAGCTAGAGAGTTGAAATTTTCAGAGTAGGTTTGGGGGATAAATATCTCGGCTAAGTTCGTTATTGGGCAAAATCGGACAGATGGTTTCGGAGTAACAAAAAAAATTTTTTTTTTTACAAATCAAATTCCAAATTAAATTTTTTTTAATCAGCAGTTTTAACATGAGAATACATTTTTATCATTTTTAACTCTAACAAGCTAATCCTTTCGGAGATATGATTTTTCAAAATTTCAATGTAAATCGTATTTCTACGTTTTCACAGAATGATAGAATTATTATGTGGGTATTCTATGAATTGTTATAATGTCAACTTATTCTCTTGAGACATGACGTTGTTTCATTCGAGCATTCGTATAAATATGAGAATGATAATATAATATCATACTTTTTGTTGGTTGATATTTTCATGCCCATGGTCAATCCATATGATGATGGGAATGGTAATGGTAAGTTAATAATATTGAGTTCAGAATATCTCCACTAAAAACAAAACTGGAATATTGTAGATTTGAGGAAAGATATATAATATCGTTCATCATATAATTGAGGAATGAATATCTCGGATGAGTTCGTTGTTGGGTAGAATTCGTCTATTGGTTTTGGATTGATAATTTTTGGCACTCTTGTTGAATTTAAATTCTTCTATGATGTTTGAATTCAATTTCTGCTAAGAAGAAGTTCTAAATTTCAATAATGAATCGTACTTCTATGTTTTCACTGAATGCTATAATTATTCTATCTAAGCTTTATTATATGATCTGTGTTCATACTCGTACATTTCATCCTGTTTTATAAGAGAGAGTCAAATTCATTTCAGCTATTTTAATTTGGTTTCTTCCATGGTGCAGTTTTCATTCTCAGATTGCTCATTTAATCTAGATAAATGAACTATTATTTGAATTGACTTTCCTTTATGATGCAGTTCTATCATAAGAATAAATTGATATAATTCTCAACTCTGAGAAACCAATACTTTCGGAGATATAATTTGTCTGTTTGAACTAGAGCGCCAGAAAGCTCCTGTCCACAGGGCTTGAACCCAATTTTTCAAATGAACTATCACAAAGTAATGAACTACTGTATCCAAAATTTTTCATTAAAATTTCAACACTTGATTCTAGATTTCCGTATGAGAGAATAGCATAACTGAATCTTCCAACAAGTTATATACGTGAAATATTTCTCTAGTAACAACAGATGAACAATTTTCTTCAACAGTCGCCAGATCTTTGGACTTGTTGAATTCACATATCTTCGCAAATTCATTATTTTTGGCGCTCTAGTTCCTCGGAACTGAGTGCTTATCAATTTGCCCAAATGTCTGTAATTTTCGAATATTTCGATGAAAATGGTCTTAAACAATTTGGTTCGACTCACTGATCAAGAATCCGTGGTCGAAATTCATTCTGTCCGGCCGGTCCAGCCGGCCGTAGGCACGATAACTCTCGAACGGAATGAGCTAGAAAGTTGAAATTTTCAGAGTAGGTTTGGGGGATAAATATCTCGGCTAAGTTCGTTACTGGGCAAAATCGGACAGATGGTTTCGGAGTAACAAAAAAAAAAATTTTTTTTTACAAAACAAATTCCAAATTAATTTTTTTTAATAAGCAGTTTTATCATAAGAATCCATTCATATCATTTTTAACTCTAACAAGCTAATAATTTCGGAGATATGATTTTTCAAAATTTCAATGTAAATCGTATTTCACAGATTGATATAATTATTCTATGTATGAATTGACATAATGTTAACTTGACAGAAGGGAATATTGTAACTTCAAAAATATTGGGGTTGAAATACTCGTATTTTAGCGATGCAACGGGGACCTCACCCGAAAATGTTTGAAAATATTACGTAAATATTGAAAGCATAATTCTGTAGTTCGAGAGAGGAGAAAATTTGGTGAACGTAGATCAGGAAATTTTTGATCGTTTACAAGGTAATTTTTTATTATTCCTTATCTTCTCTCATACATGTTTTATGGAATACCTACTATTTGTAGGTACTTTAAACCTGTTTTGGGCAATTGTCATACGAAACTTGTTTTTTTGGCGCTCTAGTTCCTCGGAACAGAGTGCTTATCAATTTGCCCAAGTGTCTGTAATTTTGGAATTTTTGGCTGAAAATGGTCTCAAACGATTTGGTTTGACTCACTGATCAAGAATCCGAGTGCGAAATCGATCCTGTCCGGCCGGCCGACCGGCCGTAGGCACGATAACTCTCGAACGAAAGGAGTTGGCGGATTGAAAATTGCAGGGTGGTTTTGGAGCGTAAATATCTCGGACAAGTTCGTCAATGGGCGAAATCCATTAAGGGTTTCGGAGTTATGGCCGATTTTACTAAAAATATTTTTTATGAATATTTCCGAAACCGATCACTCGATCTATCTGAAATTTAGCATCAAATTGTAGAATCATGACCTTTATACGCATGTGAAGTTTTGTATTGACCAGAATACCGCAAAGTGTAAAAAAAAATTTTGAAAATGTGGTGCAGTTCTCATTCTCATGATTGCTCATTTAATCTTGATAAATGCAGTTCTATCATATGAATACATTGATATAATTCCCAACTCTGAGAAACCAATACTTTCGGAGATATAATTTGTCTGTTTGAACTAGAGCGCCACAAAGCTCCTGTCCACAGGCTTGAACCCATTTTTTCTAACAAAATTCACTTTGTGAAAAATACGTAATTACTAGGACTTCTATGTAGAGAGGACAACGTTGCGTAGTTATCCCACAGGAAAATGAGCATAACCTAACTTTTTCAAAATATACACAGTGAAATCTGTGAAAATTTCATGGCCAACCGGCAGACTTTATAAAAGTGAATGGAGTTATATATGAAGGAAGAAGTAAAAATATCCGAGAAAATATCCTCAGTTCCTTCAATCCATACGTATAGTGATAATGACTGCTACAACACATGCCCAAGTGAAAACCCAATGTTTTGATTCATATCTTGTCTTGAATCATCCCAAAATACGACCGTATCCAGTTTGCTTTCGAAGGGATAATCTCATTTTCGCGTACGTTGCCCTCTGAAGAAAAACGAAAGGGATAACACCAGTGGCGCGCACTTGAGTTGAATCATGTAGGCGGCACTCCCCAAGGTCGTCAGATAAACTTTTCGAAGACCCTGGAACCCACCCAAGTAGATAGAAATTGATTATTTCTGTGACGGAAAAAACGTATGACATTTTATCTCTGTTGACAGGAAAGTGAGTACTTTCTTCTATGACTATATGCTAACTATGGAGTTCGTTCATAGGCTGACAGAATTTTAATTGTTGTTGTTTATATTGTGGTTGGATATTCTATGATATCCATCATTGTGACGGGTCTTTCAATGGGAACGCACCATTTTCGTATTGACATTACTCACGCACGGCAGCCTTTTTTGGCGAACTAGTTCCTCGGAACTGAGTGCTTATCAATTTGCCCAAATGTCTGTAATTTTCGAATTTTTCGATGAAAATGGTCTTAAACGATTTGGTTCAACTCACTGATCAAGAATCCGTGGTCGAAATTCATTCTGTCCGGCCGGTCCGGCCGGCCGGCCGGCCGTAGGCACGATTACTCTCGAACGGAATGAGCTAGAGAGTTGAAATTTTCAGAGTAGGTTTGGGGGATGAATATCTCGGCTAAGTTCGTTACTGGGCAAAATCGGTAATGAGTAATTCAAAAAAATTTTTTTTTTACAAAACAAATTCCAAATTAATTTTTTTTTAATAAGCAGTTTTATCATAAGAATCCATTCATATAATTTTTAACTCTAACAAGCTAATACTTTCGGAGATATGATTTTTCAAAATTTCAATGTAAATCGTATTTCACAGATTGATATAATTATTCTATGTATGAATTTTCATAATGTCAACTTGTAACTTCAAAAATATTGGGGTTGAAATACTCGTATTTTAGCGATGCAACGGGGACCTCACCCGAAAATGTTTGAAAATATTACGTAAATATTGAAAGCATAATTCTGTAGTTCGAGAGAGGAGAAAATTTGGTGAACGTAGATCAGGATATTTTTGATCGATTACAAGGTAATTTTTTATTTATTACTCATCTTCTTTCATATTATTACTCATCTTCTTTCATACATGTTTTATGGAATACCTACTATTTGTAGGTACTTTAAACCTGTTTTAGGCAATTGTCATACGAAACTTGCCCAAGTGTCTGTAATTTTGGAATTTTTGGCTGAAAATGGTCTCAAACGATTTGGTTCGACTCACTGATCAAGAATCCGAGTGCGAAATCGACCGGCCGTAGGCACGATAACTCTCGAACGAAAGGAGTTAGCGGATTGAAAATTGCAAGGTGCTTTTGGTGCGTAAATATCTCGGACAAGTTCGTTCGATCTATCTGAAATTTAGCATCAAATTGTAGAATCATGACCTTTATACGCATGTGAAGTTTTGTATTGACCAGATTACCGCAAAGTCTAAAAAAAAAATATTGAAAATTTAAAAAAATGTTTTTCCACAATAACTCTCGAACGGAATGAGCTAGGTAGTTGAAATTTTCAGAGTAGGTTAGGGAGATGAATATCTCGGTTAAGTTCGTTATTGGGCAAAATTGGCCAGATTTAATTCGATTTCTTCCATGGTGCAGTTCTCATTCTCATGATTGCTCATTTAATCTTGATAAATAAACTATTATTTGAATTGAATTTCCTTTATGATGCAGCTCTATCATATGTATACATTGATATAATTCCCAACTCAGAGAAACCAATACTTTCGGAGATACAATTTGTCTGTTTGAACTAGAGCGCCAGAAAGCTCCTGTCCACAGGGCTTGAACCCATTTTTGGGCGCATGTTCTAGGGGAACATCGTCCTATCATTTCGTCCAAATGTCTGTAATTTTCGAATTTCGAGCTGAAAATTGGCTAATAGACTAATTCGGACTCCCTGATCACGAATCCGGTGTCAGATTCTTGGGTGCCGTCCGGCCGGCCGGCCGGTTTTCCGGCCGTAGGCACGATAACAGGAGCACCGAAGATCCTATCGACTTCAAACTTTCAGGGTAGGTTTCTGATCAAAATGCGACGGTTAAGTTCGTTAACGGGCAAAATCGGCCGGACGGTTTAGGAGTTATAGACATTTAAAATTTTGAGGTTATTTCCCTGATATTTCAGGAACTAAAGAAGATGTTGAATCGAAACTTGGTAGTCAGTTCGAGGATATAAACGCGCAACTTTTGGCAAAATTCTGTTATGATCGAAATGTTGGTAATTTTTAAAAAAATATTTCTTTTAATTTTTTCGAAAAAAAAATTGCAACAAAAACTTGTACTAACGTCAATTGTAGTATTTTGCAACATTGTGCAAAATTTTGGCTCTATACGATTTAAATTTCTGGAGATATAAGACAAAATGTGTCAAATTTCCTGGGTCTCTCTCAGTATTTTCATCGATTATTATATAATAATCAATAATATTAAGGTATTCAACATGATACTGCTTTTTTTCTTTACTGGTCAGTACGGGCCACAAGGAAGATGAACATGCGCCCAATAGCTCCTGTCCACAGGGCTTGAACCAATTTTTTATTTGTGACATTGATATTGGGTTTCACGAAGCTTCGATTAGCATAATTGTGGATTTAATTCGATGGTTGTATCAAAAATGAACTGAAAATCGACATAGAATTGCACTAATTCGGCAATTAAGAGCTGTCAAAGCTTCGTGAAACCCACCGTTACAATTGTATTTGTCAATGTCTAACATTTAATCATGGAGCGGTACACGCTTCAACAACGTTTACAAATAATCCAAATTTATTGTGAAAAATCGCGTTCTATTAGTCAACCTTAACATGTTTTAATTCCAATTTTTGGTCGTTAAAATCGTCCGGATAAAAGAACAATTGAACGTTTAATAAGGAAGTTTGAATCAAATTACACTTCAAGATGTTACAGTGCCAGTGAGACAAATATCATCTCCCAGACATATTTATGGCGAATTTTACGAAAATACCTTTGTTTACATCCATAAAAAATTGTTCTAACCTAAGAACTCAAACCAACTGATCATTTAAAACTTCGTTTATTCAGTAATTGATGCTTAGAAAAAATCGGAAATGATGCAGATTTTCATAAGAAAATCATTCTCAGCGATGAGGCTCATTTCTGGTTAAACGGTTATGTTAACAAACAGAATTGCCGTATCTGGAGTGGTGACAAACCTGAAGAATATCAAGAACTGCCATTACATCCTGATAAACTTACTGTTTGGTGCGCATTTTATGCTGGAGGAGTCATTGGACCTTATTTTTCTCAACGAAGTTCATAAGGCAGTAGCTGTCAATGGTAATCGTTTAATGCTGACTGATTTTTTATGGCCTGAATTGGTTCACCTTGATTTGCAGAACATGTGGTTTTAACAGGAAGGTGCCATTTGTCATACCGAAAATTGCACAATGTCTTTATTGAAAACAAAATTCGGTGATTCGATTATTTCAAGAAATGGACCGATAAATTATCCTCTCCGTTCCTGCGATTTAACTCCATTGGACTTCTTTCTTAGGGGTTACATTAATTCATTGGTTTACAGCAATCATCCAGCAAATTTAGACGATTAACAGATCAATATTGAACGAGTAATTGCTAACATACGACCTGATTTGTGCGAGAGAGTCATGGACAATTGGGTTCATCGACTATATTCCTGCCAGCGTTTCCGTGATGGACATTTAAATGATATTTTGTGTCGTAACTATTTGTATCTATTGTACTTCATAATGAAATAAAAATTAAATCATTTTCAAATAAATAATGTGTTTTATTTACATTTATGATGTAAAATTCCTTCGGATTATTATTTTGAAAAAAATGTACCAAAATTCGGTGTTTACTGCGTCAATCCACACTCAATACCCTAATCTAATACGTCCATGGTTACACTCAAAGACGAGACGCCGCTGGGCAAGGGATATTAGCGAAAAATCAATAGGGACGACCTAAGAAAGGGTCCTCTCACTCGGCGAAACCAACCCTCATTCTTACAAGGAATAAAAACCGTATTCTGAACACACCTTCGTCGTCACGGCGTCCTCTTCAATAAGATGTTACCGTAACCCTCCTAAAATAACCTAGAGGGTAGGATTATAGGTAGGAAAGGATAAGGATCTGAATTATGAACTATGTGTGTGTGGAACACGCGATGATGCATTTGGAAGATAGAAATGTAGCACGAAACGTCAGTCTGTAGAAAAAACGCTGCTAATTTAACATTAAAATTTCAGGATCGAAACGTATCAATCCTTTCTGCGTATTATAATAATAATAGAGTTTATTTCGGTGAATAAACGAATTACATCATTGAGGTACAATAATAATATACCTGTACGTGATATCAAAGTAATGATAATTCTTAAAATCGTTCCACGAGGATAAATTTTGAAAAAAAAATGGGTTCAAGCCCTGTGGACAGGAGCTTTCTGGCGCTCTAGTTCAAACAGACAAATTATATCTGCGAAAGTATTGGTTTCTCAGAGTTGGGAATTATATCAATGTATTCTTATGATAGAACTGCATCATAAAGGAAATTCAATTCAAATAATAGTTTATTTATCAAGATTAAATGAGCAATCTGAAAATGAGAACTGCACCATGGAAGAAATCAAATTAAAATAGCTGAACTGAATTTGACTCTCTCTTATAGAACAGGATGACATGTACGAGTATGAACACAGATCATATAATAAAGCTTAGATAGAATAATTATAGCATTCTGTGAAAACATAGAAGTACGATTCATTATTGAAATTTAGAAAAATCATATCTCCGAAAGTATTAGCTTGTTAGAGTTGAAAATGATATCGATTATTTTAATGGTGAAACTGCATCTTGAATAAAAATTGAATTTGAAATTTGTTGCATAAAAATTTTTTTTTTTCGTTACTCCAAAACCATCAGGCCTATTTTGCCCAATAACGAACTTAACCGAGATGTTCATCTCCCTAACCTACTCTGAAAATTTCAACTGCCTAGCTCATTCCGTTCAAGAGTTATTGTAGAAAATTTCTTGTTAAATTTTGAAATTTTTTTTTTGACACTTTGCGGTAACCTGGTCAATACGAAACTTCACATGCGTATAAAGGTCATGATTCTACAATTTGATGTTAAATTTCAGATAGATCGAGTGATCGGTTTCGGAAATATTCATAAAAAATGTGTTTTACTAAAATCGGCCATAACTCCGAAACCGCTTGATGGATTTCGCCCATTAACGAACTTGTCCGAGATATTTACGCTCCAAACCCACCTTGCAAATTTCAATCCTCTAATACCTTTCGTTCGAGAGTTATCGTGCCTAGGGCCGACCGGCCGGACAGAATCGATTTCGACCTCGGATTCTTGATCAGTGAGTCGAACCAAATCGTTTGAGACCATTTTCAGCCAAAAATTCGAAAATTACATTTGGACAAATTGATAAGCACTCAGTTCCGAGGAACTAGAGCGCCAAAAAGAAACTGAAAGAAGCATACTCTGGAGATCTCTCCCAGTAATGTATCACTCCAAAAAGCTCCTCCGGAACGTTGACACTGTAAGATCCAAGAAGTATATGGCCCACAGCAAGAATACGCTGCACCTCTGGTTCCCTCACAGGGCAGTGCTCTCTTTGGGATAAGGGCTAGCAGAAACTGACAAGTGCAGATTCTGTGGGGAGGAGGATGAAACTCCTGATCACCTGATTACGGAATGCCTCGCCATCTCAAACCAACGCGAGGAATGCTTTGGACAAGAAATCTCCAGCATCGAAGCCTTAGCCTCCTTGAAACCATCCCAGATAAAGGAGTTCTTCAGAACTCTGGAACTGGAAGGTGACCTGTAGATGGCGATGACATCGACAGCTATGACGGGGGGCACAATAGCCTTAAGGTCGCAGTACCCTACAACAATATACAATCTATACCATTACCAAAAAGTACGAGAGTTTCAACAGCGAGATCATTCAAGAAAATTTTTTGGATGCTGAATTTTCAGAAACATGAGAATCTCCGATCAATGGCTGTATTTATCATCAATTTCAGTCGTTTTTGGCGCTCTAGTTCCTCGGAACTGAGTGCTTATCAATTTGCCCAAATGTCTGTAATTTTCGAATTTTTCGATGAAAATGGTCTTAAACGATTTGGTCGACTCACTGATCAAGAATCCGTGGTGGAAATTCATTCTGTCCGGCCGTCTGGCCGTAGGCACGATAACTCTCGAACGGAATGAGCTAGAGAGTTGAAATTTTCAGAGTAGGTTTGGGGGATAAATATCTCGGCTGAGTTCGTTACTGGGCAAAATCGGACAGAAGGTTTCGGAGTAATAAAAACAAATTTTTTTTTTACAAAACAAATTCCAAATTAAATTTTTTTTAATAAGCAGTTTTATCATAAGAATCCATTCATATCATTTTTAACTCTAACAAGCTAATACTTTCGGAGATATGATTTTTCAAAATTTCAATGTAAAAAGTATTTCACAGATTGATATAATTATTCTATGTATGAATTTTCATAATGACAACTTGACAGAAGGGAATATTGTAACTTCAAAAATATTGGGGTTGAAATACTCGTATTTTAGCGATGCAACGAGGACCTCACCCGAAAATGTTTGAAAATATTACGTAAATATTGAAAGCATAATTCTGTAGTTCGAGAGAGGAGAAAATTTGGTGAACGTAGATGAGGAAATTTTTGATCGATTACAAGGTAATTTTTTCATTATTTCTTCTCTTCTTTAATACATGTCTTATGGAATATCTACTATTTGTAGGTACTTTAAACCTGTTTTGGGCAATTGTCATACGAAACTTGTTTTTTTGGCGCTCTAGTTCCTCGGAACAGAGTGCTTATCAATTTGCCCAAGTGTCTGTAATTTTGGAATTTTAGGCTGAAAATGGTCTCAAACGATTTGGTTCGACTCACTGATCAAGAATCCGAGTGCGAAATCGATTCTGTCCGGCCGGCCGACCGGCCGTAGGCACGATAACTCTCGAACGAAAGGAGTAAGCGGATTGAAAATTGCAAGGTGGTTTTGGAGCGTAAATATCTCGGACAAGTTCCTTCGATCTATCTGAAATTTAGCATCAATATGTAGAATCATGACCTTTATACGCATGTGAAGTTTTGTATTGACCAGATTACCGAAAAGTGTAAAAAACAAATTTTGAAAATTTAAAATATGTTTTTCCACAATAACTCTCGAACGGAATGAGCTAGGTAGTTGAAATTTTCAGAGTAGGTTAGGGAGATGAATATCTCGGTTAAGTTCGTTATTGGACAAAATTGGCCAGATTTAATTCGATTTCTTCCATGGTGCAGTTCTCATTCTCATGATTGCTCATTTAATCTTGATAAATAAACTATTATTTGAATTGAATTTCCTTTATGATGCAGCTCTATCATATGTATACATTGATATAATTCCTAACTCAGAGAAACCAATACTTTCGGAGATATAATTTGTCTGTTTGAACTAGAGCGCCAGAAAGCTCCTGTCCACAGGGCTTGAACCCTCCACATGTTCTGCTCGGTATTCTTCCAGAATTCTTCACGAAATTTCTCGGAATTGTCGTCTGCAAGAACATCCTGTATGTGTTCGGTTGGGATTCTGTTTCCTATTCCAATAATTCTGATGGAGATGTTAAGGACTTTCTTTCTCCTGTCCTCCCTTCACTAACGGATACATCTGGGTCAGGGTTGCCTAGGAAACCTACTTACCCTCGTCGAAAGGGAATCTAAACGTAGAACGGTATAACGGCCAGAGACGAGTATATACAGTTAACAGAGCAGACCCCACGAAATGGATGGTTCGTCTTCGTTTTAGATGTCAAAGGCATCGGCGAAAATCGATGCTCCAACATGAGTTTATCGATTATCGTTACATAATTGAATTTAGAAGGATGCTTTCTTGACAGAATGTTATACTCGGAAACTGAGCGGAAATATATTTGAGGAGTTGTTAGCGTACACATATACAGGGTAAGTCTTTGACCACTGCATTAATTTTAACCAAAGATTCCTCTCATCAAATGAAACACTTTTTTCATTTTCCATTTTTCCAGATTCGGCTCAGGTAAAAAGTTACAAGCGTTTAAGGATTTCACAATGTGCTAATACACTCCCGCATATAAATTATCTATGACATTGTTGGCGGACGAGAATAAGGCATGGTAACGTGGTTTACAGCTTGATTCGGGATTCCAACGCTCAGGGACGGATCCATAAAAGTAGTGAAATTTATGGAGTTTTCCATTTTAAAACATTCAATGAAGAATATCTCGAAAACGGTGCGTTTAAGGAGAAATGATGAAGAATAATATAATGTTCTAAAACGATGGAATATTCTTGAAATGACTCAAGAAAAACTTTATATGCTTTCTTTATGCTAATTTCGTTTAGTTTTATGAATCCACGAGTCCATAACTAGAAAACCAGTAGAAGTAGAAAATAACTAATATTTGGCAAATATGTATCATAGTTATAGGAAACTTTACGCCAACATTCATTTTATTCGAAAAAAGGATGTCAAAGCTACAAAATAAAAACTGATTTTTTTTCAAAATCTCAACAGTCTGTATCTTTTCACCTGAGTTGAATTTGGAAAAATGTTAAATGAAAAAAGTGTTTCATTTGATGAGCGAAATCTTTGGTTGAAATTTATGCAGTGGTCAAAGACTCACCCTATATACTGCTCCACAAAAGTTAAGGAAGTTCAGATTCATTTTTTGGCGCTCTTGTTCCTCGGAACAGAGTGCTTATCAATTTGTCCAAAGGTCTGTAATTTTCGAATTTTTCGCTGTAAATGGTCTTCAACGATTTGGTTCGACTCACTGATCAAGAATCGGTGGTTGAAATCGATTCTGTCCGGCCGTCCGTTAACACGATAACTCTCGAACTGAATAAGCTAGACAATTGAAAATTTCAAAGTAGATTTGGGATCTAAATATCTCGGTTAAGTTCGTTATTGGGCAAAATCGGCCGGATGGTTTCCGAGTAACAAAAAAAATTTTTTTTTTACATTACAAATTTTTAACTCATCTTTTTGCGCTTATGTTCTATGAAACATCGCGTTATTTTCAGATGCAGTCATCATTAGAATTCATTGATATTATTCTCAACTTTAACAAGCTAATACTTTCGGAGATATGATTTTTCAAAATTTCAATAATACATCGTACTTCTATGTTTTTCACAGAATGCGAATTCTATCTGTCTGTGTTCTATATGTTTGCGGTAGGTCCAGTTTGAAAGATATACACGTCATTAATGTCTAACGAAACTGAAAGTGTATTTCTAGAGAGTTTGGTTGATGTAAGCCTGTACAATTTGAAATTTGGATTCGCTAAGTTCTTAAGCAGAGTTTTTTGGTTAGTAAGTCGAAAATTAATGAAGTCGAGGATAATTTATGAGTAATTCTCTAATTATGGAAGATTTAGAATGGGATTTCCAACTGATGTACAGGTAGTTATTCCTTAGTAACACTATTTAAGATTTCTGGTTTGAGTTCTCTCTGGACTGATTACATTAGATTTGTTTCGTAAATAAAACTGGCTATTTCATTTACTCAATTTTTCAGAATGACTCCTGGTAGCCGTTGCAATTGGACCGTCATATAAAGATAAGATGCAAAGGGATTTTTATTTCTTTCATGATGTAGTTCTATCATAATAAACCATTGATATCATTCCCAACTCTGAGAAACCAATACTTTCGGAGATATGATTTGTCAAAGATCGGACAAGAGTGCCAAAGCTCCTACCACAGGGCTTTCTCCCTTTTTTTTCACCAATTATGAGAAATCTAAGAGTTTACTCACTTATCTAACTCATTATTTTGCCCATTTCTTCGTAAGTTTCACAGTTTCAGGTGAAAACTTATTTTTAGTATTTTTAATGCAAAATCAGTTCACTCAAAAATTAAAAAAATAATGTTAAGTAAAGAGTATAGACCAGGGTCGAAGCCTTTAAAAATGGTATAAAGTGGAAGAATATTATAGTAGAATGAAGCCCATTGGAAAATGAAGAGAATATAGCAAAAATTATAGGAAAAATAATTTACGGTCGATCTGAGTTCGGGAAGGGGAAGGGGGTCAGTTTTTAATGGTAAAAAACGATTTATCTTGATTTCCAGCAAAACTACAAGTCCAATGGGAACAAGTTGAATGGCAAAGTTGTAGGTAATAAAAAGATCTACAACTTTTGTTTCTACACTTTTTTCACATAACCTCAAAATTTATGTGAAAAATTCAAATAACCACGTTTTTGGTTTTTAATTTTTATGTTTTACAATAAATATTTTTTTTTCACAAAATTTGGTAAAAACTTACCCTTTTATGTCCCAAATACACTGTAATTTTTTGGATTTAAAATTTATTTTTTTCACCTTAAATTGACTTAATATCGAAAAAGCATCCTAATTTTCAACCAAAAATTCTCACGTCAAAATATCTGCTTTTTTAAAAAAGTAGCTTGGCTTTTTATTCATTGAAGTCTCTACTTTCCGATGGTCTAAAAAAAAATATACATTACTATGGTAAATTTTCTCAGAAAATGCTACGAAATAACAGGTAGTAAGGCCCAGACCCAAATAGCACTTTGCCCAATTCTCTATGAAATAACTTTTGATGGCCTAAAATTTTTCGTAGGTCACTCAGGTGTATAAGTTATATTAAAATAGCAATAAATAAGCATCTACGCATATAATTTAGAGACGATTCTATAACTTTATCAAAATATTGTAAGTGTCCTATTAAATATTAACTTCATTAACTTAGCATTATCTGAGAAAATTTACCATAGTGAGTGATGTATATTTTTTTTTAGACCATCAGAAAGTAGAGATTTCAACGAAGAAAAAGCTCACCTACCTTTTTAAAAAGGCAGATATTTTGACGTTAGAATTTTTGATTGAAAATTATTATGCTTTTTCGATATTGAGTCAATTGAAGTTGAAAAAAAAATATTTTAAATCCAAAAAACTACAGTGCATTTGGGACATAAAAAGTTAAGCTTTTACCAAATTTGGTGAAAAATTTTTTCTTTTGTAAAAGATAAAAATTAAAAACCAAAAACGTGGTTATTTGAATTTTTCACATAAATTTTGAGGTTATGTGAAAAAAGGGTAAATGCAAAAGTTGTAGATATTTTTATTACCTACAACTTTGCAATTCAACTCTTTTCGATAATTCTCGCAGGATGGGTTGGTGCATTATCGTCCAAAAATAAGAAATTTGGCCCCATGGCAGCATGAAACAAAGAAATAATATTGTCAATGACTTGCTCTATGTAAATCTGGTTCATGGTAGCATCAAGTACCAACAATTCTGAACGTCCATAGAAACAAATGTTTCCCCAAACAGTAAAGGCGAAAATTCATGGATCGATTAAATCGCAACGACAAGATTCTCCTCGTTCGTTTCTAAACGAACGACGTCGTCCAAATGAGTATACAGTCATTTGGACGACGTCGTCCATGTCGCTGGATTAATCCAGCATTCCAACGACAACTGATGACATACCTCTGACAGCCGCGAAAATTAAAATTAGTTCAAGCACTGACGTGAAGTCAGGAGCTTTTGCGCGCATATTCTATTGTCCATTCGTCTCTATTGGACAAATTCAAATGAAAGTAGATAATATTATCCTATCTAATATGTCTTCGACCAGAAATGACTATTGTTGTGTGTCCAAATGCAATTCATGGGCGAAAAAAATGCCAAAATGTATAGGTTTTATTCTGTATTGTTTTATTCTGTCCAACTCCCTGTGAAATTTACTATTATAGGTTTGTGTTTTCACTTCTTACCTCCGGAAATCCAACATAAATATAATTATTGAAACTGCGTTAGGAAGATAACTAATAGACCGAAGAGTACTCAACTTGGAACTACATCATCTTCAAACAGAGTATAAGGAGGTACCTCGAAAGAGAACTGAGGAAGGATGTGTCTATGACTTGCTGTGCTGAAAAACCTCATTCAGAAGAAGAAATAAGCATCACCCAAGCAAGGCCGTCTTAAACTATGCTGGGGCCCTTGGGCACACAATAATTTGGGGCCCTTTCGGAAAGTAAAGAAAGCGAATTATACATTTTTCTACCCTGATAACTCTTGAACGGAATGAACTAGACAGTTGAAATTTTCAGAGTTGGTTTTAGATGTAAATATCTCGGTTAAGTTTGTTATTGGGCAAAATCGGTGGTTTAGGAGTACCTATCGAAAAAAAAAAATTTTTTTTACATAACAAATTTCAAATTCAATTTTTTGAAAATGCAGTCTCGTCATAAGAATCCACTGATATCATTCTCAACTCTAACAGAATAATACTTTCGGAGATATGATTTTTCGATATATATGATGCAGTCAAAGTTTGAATAATTACTCGCTAGTACTTTGACAAGAGCGGCAAAGCCCCTGTCCAAAAAGCTTTCCCACTTTTTGCGCGTATGTTCTGGAGAGCGTCACGATAACTTGAGGACGGCAAGAGATAGCGACTTGAAATTTTCAGGGTAAGTGGCGCATCCCAATATGACGGACAAGTTCGTTAATGGGCATAATCGGCCCAATGGTTTCCTAGTAATAATTTTGTTTTCAACCAATACAAATCCGATCGAATTGAAACTTGGTAAGTGGTTGTAGAATACAAACCTAAGGACGTTTGGGAAATTTTGTGAGAATCGTATCACTAGAAAATTAAAAAAAAATTATTAAAAAATATTATTTATGACACGATAACCTGAGAACGTAAAGAGATAGCGACTTGAAATTTTCAGGTTGGGTTGTACATCTGATTGCAACATTTGACTTTACTTATATAGGCATCATTGGCCTAACGGTTTTGGAGTTATACCCATCTGAAATTTGGCTATTATTTGCTTAATAACTCGAAAAATGCAAAACCGATCCAATTCAAATACGGTTATTAGTTGTAGAATGCCAACGCAAATATAACGCCAATGCCAAAATTACGAAAAAAAAAATTGGTTTAAGTACTGACGTGAAGACAGGAGCTTTTGCTCTATTGTCTCTTAATCGAATTTACCTGTAAGTCCAATACAAGAGAATGGACTATAGAACATACGCGCAAAAGCTCCTGACTTCACGTCAGTGCTTGAACCAAGTTTTTGACTTATATTGAGCCAAATACAACCCAAGTTTAGTCTTATATGACTTTTTTTGTCTTAAATCGATCCTAACTAGGCTGATTAAGTCAAAATCAAGTCAAATGTTAGGGACATTTTATATTTTAAAAAGAAAATAGGCAAAGTTTGACTTGATTTTGTCTTAATTTGGTTAAATAAACATATAATTCTGATTTAAATTTTAAGGCCAAAGTACATTTTATTTTCGACTTGGGTGCTTACTGTTACTGTGCCTGACAAAAATGTTTTTAGAATAAATGTGAGAGAAATAGTCTGTCTTTCGGGGCCCCCCTAAGGATGGGGGCCCTGGGCACGGGCCCCGTGTGCCCTTATGGTAAAGACGGTACTGCACCCAAGCACCCTTGAGTTAGTTGAACAGCAATAATAATTTTAGTAGTATACTTGGTCGTGTACATTGTTACCAGACCACCTAACACTTGTGACATTGATATATCCCGGTTATCTACAAAGAGTGATATCTTGAAAAGTTTAACAGGCATAAACAATTTTGATATTTTCAATTGAATAGAAAAGATGGTCATCAAAACTCTTGGAAACAAAACAAAAAAAGCAACTTTATTATACCTCAAACATTACACTTATTGTTAATAATTATTTTCACATAATAAATATGTATCATATCTTGAAAAAATCGTTTTAATTATGGATAACTGTTTTACCACAGCTTTATCTGGATCAATTAGACACTATATATCCTCATAAATGAACTAGAACAGCATGCACCTGAACTTGAATTAAAACATCAGTAATATGTTTACACCTGCTCCATGCTCCGACTTTACAAGAATATACCATACTTTTTTTTAAGTTCACCATTCTCCACATTAATATGGGCCATCAATTTTATGTGGTTCTGAATTAAGGGCACTACTTTGTAAACATAAGGAACAAATGTCTATAAAAATGGGACCACAATTTGTTTTGTCATACATGATTACATGATCTACATTTAGAACCTCTTCTCCTTCTACGAGGATTCTAGAATTAGGAGTTGAAGCTCCTATGTACTCCAGAAATTGCATCGTCTTGGAAGTTCCCATTAGTTTTTCTTTTGCGATTTAATACATTTATATAATTATTAGAGATAACTGTAGTACTTTAGGAACTCATTTTGTACCTAAATATGTATTTAGTTGTAATATTTAAATTCAATTAGGTTATGTTTCTGTCAGTTCAAAAAAATCTGTCGTCCGATTTTGTCGTTCCATGAAATATAGGGGAAGGAAAATTTTGAACGACAGTCGTTGCTTTTGAACGACAAAATCGTCTCATGAATTTTCGCCTTAACTGCACCACTTCTGAACGGATGAACTTCCTGAACCGATCTGCGAGTTCTGGGCATCAGAGGATGGATCCATACCCGAATACGCCGACTATCCGAAAACCGTCCATATCTCGACTCATCTGTGAACAATACAGACCTCCATTGATCGTTCCAATTCACGTGCTCATCGGCCCATTCCAATCGAAGTCGCATATATGATTTTGAGTTAGTGGAATCCTTCTCAAAATTCGTCGAGAATGTAGATTAACGTCTCGAGTCTTCAACGAACTGTTTCTTTCGAAACCAAAACACCAGTAGCGTTCAAAAGGCGCCTTGCATGATTAGACAAGTACACAAAGGCTCTTTACAAGTAGACACAGCCAGAAACCGATCTTGTACAGAAGCGGTAGATCTTGGGCGTCCACTTCTCGGTCTTTCGGTCTTAAGTTTGTTTGTAATAGACTAGTCAACAAGTGCTATTTGGACCAACTTTTTTCAGCAGTCTCCGAAAATTATGTATGAGGTGTCATTCGATTCGGAATGGCATCTAGATGATTTTTGAAAAAAATGAAGTTCGGCTTGCAAAAATTGTAAAAGTTATCAACAATTAACTAAAAAAAAAGGGGGGTTTTAGTTTTTTGTAAATATCTCAAAAACTAATAAAGATTTTTCAAATCTGAAAAAAGATTCAAAAAGAGGAGGAAATTTCCTAAAAAAAGTCTTGACTCCCGAAACTGTACGATAAATATTTATAATTTTTCCAGGGGGATGAAAATACGGCCGAAAACGGGTACTCTGGCTTGGAGAAGCCACGTCCACTTCGGGCACTTCAACAATAAACATTTTTTAAACATAGTAAATATGAAAAAAAAAAATTGAAAAAATTCAGGCAGCAACTGAATAGATGAATGAATAATAATCCGCTTGAACAAAATTTTTATAATAATTTTTCATTTAGTTATTCAATAGTTAATTAATAACTTTTTTCTGCTTGCACATTAACATTGCAAGTGTGATAATTGCTAAACTATAAGTTTTAGATTTTTTTCCTCTCTTGGAGCAATTCTTCAAAGGCTTAAGAATAGAATCCCGTTGGGAAAATTAAAAAATGTTTATTTTTCAATTTTTTATTAATAATTTTCGTTGTTGCAAAATTAAAAACTTAAATTAATCATCGAACAAAATTTTTTTTTTTTAATATTATTAATGATCCGTTTTTATGCATTTCTGCTTTTGTGACAGAAAGTAGAATAGAAAAAAAAATAAAAGGTAAAAATTTATTTGTTTATAAAAAATTGTTTATTGCATAAACAATGAAAAAATAAATAAAATGAAATTTTTTTTTATATCGAAAAGAAAAATGAATAATGATTTTTAAAAAAAAATATCGTTCCTTAATATTAATTAGAAGTGGAAGAAAATAATTGTTAATTAACAAATGCGTTTTTAAGCAAAAAAAAAATTTTTTTAAGGAACAATTTTCCTTTTAAAAATCATTATTTGTATCAAAGATTGAAATTCCAAAAAAAAATTTTCAATTATCTTATAAACAACGCATTTGTTTATAATAATTTTTTAAACAATTAGAGATAAAAATTTGAAAAAATTATTTCTATGCAGTTTCTAATAACATAAAAACGGATCGTTAATAATATTAAAAAAAAAAAATTTGTTCGATGATTATTTTAAGGTTTTAATTTTGCAACAACGAAAATTATTAATAAAAAATTGAAAAATAAACATTTTTTAATTTTCCCAACGGAATTCTAGTCTTAAGCCTTTGAAGAATTGCTCCAAGAGAGGAAAAAAATCTAAAACTTATAGTTTAGCAATTATCACACTTGCAATGTTAATGTGCAAGCAGAAAAAAGTTATTAATTAACTGTTGAATAACTAAATGAAAAATTATTATAAAAATTTTGTTCAAGCGGATTATTATTCATTCATCTATTCAGTTACTGCCTGAACTTTTTCAATTTTATTTTTCATATTTACTATGTTTAAAAAATGTTTATTGTTGAAGTGCCCGAAGTGGACGTGGCTTCTCCAAGCTAGAGTACCCGTTTTCGGACTTATTTTCATCCCTCTGGAAAAAATATAAATATTTATCGTACAGTTTCGGGAGTCCAGACTTTTTTTTAGGAAATTTCCTCCTCTTTTTGAATCTTTTTTCAGATTTGAATAATCTTTATTAGTTTTTGAGATATTTACAAAAAACTAAAACCCTTTTTTTTTTTAGTTAATTGTTAATAACTTTTACAATTTTTGAAAGCGGAACTTCATTTTTTTCAAAAATCATCTAGATGCCATTCCGAATCGAATGACACCTCATTCATAATTTTCGGAGACTGCTGAAAAAAGTTGGTCCAAATAGCACTTGTTGACTAGACTATAAGGTGTAATTTACCCAATGAGTGGTATCATTTTAATCCAGTTCATTAATTTATTGTTTAACTTGTTTTATTTTCCTTTCTTGTAGTACTTTTTTTCAGGGGTTGAGTGGAATAGCTAGACCCCGCCCCAATATTTGTATATTGGAAATGAAGACACTATTATTTCCTTATACGTTTCGGTTGGTCGGTAAAATGATTATTGGGTAATTATTTCATTCCATCCCAAATGTTTGGCGAGTATTTCTTATATTTTCTTGGAACAATCGCCTGAACTACACGAGAAAATCCTTCGAAATAATACCAGGGCAGCAATAGGATCCGTGAACTTTTAATTAATTTTAATCATAGCGACTACTGCTTTGTTTTGTATACCATCGCTGGTGAATTAATTTTTGTCGCTCATTTAAATATTCCTAGCTTCTTGGATATTGCATTTAATATAATTTTTCTTTACTCGAATACCTATTCTATCCTACTGGTCTATTTTCTAGATATCATAGTTCAAAGAGTTCGATTTTTTATGTTCTATGATTCTATGAAATCGATCTCACCTAGCTTAAATAAATGTATACAATAATCAATCACTCCTTATAAACAGTTCAATACGATTTATCAAGCTTGTTTTCAACAAACTAGGTAGAAAAATTGTTATACAGTGCGTTTCAAAAAGTACGCACCAAGAGGAAATTTTTTCCCCTGTATAGTTTTTTGAAATTTTGGTTTTCGGGTTAGTTGGTGCACAAGAAACGATGGTTTTTGACATATATGTCATTGATCGTGTTACTCTGCAAACCTGTCAAAATTTAATTTTTTTTCGAAAATTGACCAAAAGACGTAGAAATCAGAATAATATCAAAAAGTGTCTGAAAGAAATGTTGCTCAGAATTTCATTTTATACCAAACTGCCAGATTTCATAGTGAAATTCCGAATTTTTTTGATATTAATAGTTTGATGACAGCACGCTAGAGGGAGCTTCGGGATTTGCGCAAATTTGAAAAATTAATCGGAATGTAATTCCAATGAAAGAGATATTATCACAATTCAAATAAAGTTTATATTAATTTAATGTTCCTCATAAATTATGATTTCTATAGTGAAAACCTCACAACCTTGGTGCAAACCGAATTATACTTGGGAAATTAAATGCGGAAAGAGTTAGGTAATATCTTGCTAATTATTCTTGAAACATCATAAGAAATTAAATTATTCGATTTCTTATCTGAAGAATAATTCTCCAATCCTCTGAAATCGCTTTTGAATGCATTAACTCAAATACCACTAAAAAACGCAATACAGGTCTCATATAAAACAAATTTACCTGTGAAAATGAAATGGAATTTCACTATGAAAATTGGCAGTTTGGTATAAAATGAAATTCTGAGCAACATTTCTTCCAGAAACTTTTTGATATTGTTCAGATTTCTACTTGTTTTGACCATTTTTCTGAAAAAATTACAGGTTTGCAGAGTAACACGATCAATGACATATATGTCAAAAAACATCGTTTCTTGAGCACCAACTTTCCCGAAAACCCAAATTGCAAAAAACTAGGTATACAGGCACGAAAATTTCCTCTTGGTGCATACTTTTTGAAACGCACTGTATATAGGTAACAATTCGGAGATTTTACATGCATATACATAACCGAATAGATAACTATTCTAAGTAGATTGAATTCAGTGACTTTGGCATGATTCTTTTAAGAGAGTGGTCTCCCACATGTCGTGAATTCATTTGGAATTTCGATAGTATATATTTCACATTTACTATAGAACAGTTATAAGAAAGGAATGTATACGACCTGAATTCAAAGAAATAAAGATTATAGGAGTTTCAGTTTTCAGTATACTCGCGATTCTGTAGAAATACATTCACATTCATAGAAATAATGAATAACTGATAGTAAATAATTGATAAATATTGGTTCATTCTGAGCGTAAGTATTTATTTTATCCTTTTTACTTTTAGACATAAACTAGAATGAATGAATACCTATTGCAACTAGGAATTGAATTAAATATATCGTTTCGACTTAATTATTTAATAATATTCATTATCAAATTTCTTTTAGGACCTATTTTTTCCAAACGAAATTAAATATATTCCGCCAAGAAAAGGGTCAAATTAAGTGTCTGAACGGGTAGTTCCATCTCCAAAAGCAGCAAATTTATGTGGGAAATTCAGATATTTCCCGATGTCAATGAGGAGATTATTGAAAACTTCAATTTGACCTACCTTTCTGGTTGATCTTGAATATTACTTACACTAGGCACATAGCTTTTGGTCCGGGAATTATCAAGGCTTTTATGAGTATCTCGTTCCTGAAACCGTTAAATTTACCGAACCTAATA
Organism: Halyzia sedecimguttata; assembly: GCA_937662695.2. NCBI lineage: Eukaryota > Metazoa > Arthropoda > Insecta > Coleoptera > Coccinellidae > Halyzia > Halyzia sedecimguttata. The sequence continues at coordinate 48,188,769 of OW569418.2, forward strand.
CTTCAACGTTTTAGAGCGCGAAAGGCAAAATCCAACCCCTACACTAATCGAAATACTGTCAATGTCAACCCCTCACGTAAACATACAACCTCTGCTGCCGCTAGGCGAACTGGAATTCGTAAATCGTAATTCGTGCTTGTATGGAATTGGTGAATAAAACATTTGTCTTTGTCTAACACCATTCCTTCTCTATTGTTCTTGTTGTCATCGTAGTGGAAGGGAATGGAAGGGGTAACTTGGCAACGTTAACGGCAGACAAAATGGCAACAACGAATATTTAGAATGTAGGCAACTCATCATACACAATTTACTGCTGAAAGTTGTCTAGCATTAAACAAGTCGAAACGTTATGTTTTCTGCAGATAGAGGGCGGATTGCTCATTGCTGAGCTACTAGCTGAGCTACTGAGCTACTGAGCTGACTATATTCTTATGAGAATATAGTCACTGTATGCTGAGCTATGGTTATATATATATCCCTTGTCTATGGCTATGACGAATCAATTTTGACTTCTAGGTTTGTACCACATTAGTTTGGTTAGGCGGGAAATTTGAATTACGATCCATCCGTGGATCCGAGCACTGAATTCCCCATGCATTTCTTATGGACCTGAAATTTACGCGAATTTCTCGTCTGTTTTTAGATACTTTGGCTAGTTTCTTAAGGTTTATTCCGGTTGAAATAGATTCTATGAACCTTTCTCAACCACCAATCAAGTTTTCATAACAAAATTGTATATTTCTAAAATAAATAATAAATATAAAAGTGTTCACCAAATTCGACTGACGTATGTCTTAGCTCACTCGAAATCAGTCAAAAATAATAACATAACCCTATATCGGCCTTGTAATGACGCACAACAGATGTCATCTACGACACACGGTAATCTTTCGAACTACATTGGTTTCAATTTTGATTTAAGTAGTAATTGATGTAGATTTTAATGTGGAAATAACATGAAAACATTGATTCTGTCCGGCCGTTGCCACGATAACTTGAGAACGAAAAGAGCTAGCAACTTGAAATTTTCAGGGTAGGTGGCGCATCCCAATACGACGGACAAGTTCGTTAATGGGAATAATCGGCCCAATGATTTCCGAGTAATAATTTTGTTTTCAACCAATATGAATCCGATCGAATTGAAACTTGGTGAGTAGTTGTAGAATATGAACCTAAGCACGTTTGTGAAATTTTGTGCGAATCGTATGACTAGAAAATTATTGAAAAATATTTTTGTTGTCACGATAACTTGAGAACGGAAAGAGATAGCGGCTTGAAGTTTTCAGGTTAGGATGTGCATCTGAACACGACATTTGAGTTTGTTTATAAGAATAATCGGCGCAACGGTTTTAGAGTTACAGCCATCTGAAATTTGGTTGTTTTTTCCTCGTCATTAACTCGAAAAATACTAAACCGATTGAATAGAAACATGGTGATTAGTTGTAGAATGCCAACGCAAAAATTCTTGCAAAATTTGGTGAGGATAGTATTTATGGACAATTTTTAAGAAATCATTGAAAATTAAAAAAAAAATTCTATATATCAGTAACTATTCGTCTGAAATTGCTGAAATTTTGCAAGAGCCTTTAGAACCCAACTCTACTGCCAAGTTCTAAGTTTCAACACGATCGGTTAAATATTGTTGGAGATTCGAGCAGCCTTGTGCGAGTTCAGTAGATGGGTGACCGTTGCCTCGATAACTTTCGAACAAAAGGAGATAGGGACTTGCAATTTTCCGGGTAGGTTGCGTATCCGAATAGGAGAGTTAAGTTCGTTATTGAATTTACCATGGTAAATTCGATTAAGGGTGTCCAATACAGGAGAATGGACAATAGAACATACGCGCAAAAGCTCGTGACTTCACGTCAGTGCTTGAACCAATTTTATATCTAGATATAGATATTTTGTTTCTTATTACTCTGAGGAATACCTGATCTATAATATTGACAAACACCTCCATAATCTATTTATGGTAATTATTTTCGCGCACAGGTACCCACTGTATATTCGAATTTAAGCGAGTAACCGGAACAGAGCGGTTAAGACCAATGCTTAGCAAGAGATTGGTCTTAACCGCTCTGCTTCGGTTACTCGTTTAAATTCGACTTATAAATATTCATGTTCGAATGCAGGGAGCTAATCCCATGTTCAAATGTAATTCTTTCGTTTCGTCCGTTGGCACAAAAACTTTCAACATAAATATCTGGGGCACCTAGACATGCATGTTATTTACAGGACAAATTTTTGAACTCAAACGGTAAGTTGCTGGATCAGTTAAATCCACCGATTAGGTCGAATGATGTCGTTTGGAAATTTTGACTCAAAAATTCGAAAAACCTGATCCAACAAGTAGTAAGATACATATTTAAATACAACATCATTTAGAAACATAAATCCCAGTTTTATCAAATTGCTGAGAATCCTTCCCTAGATTCAGCTCAGAATTTGAAAATTCCTAAAGGTTTCGAAGAAATGAATTGTACAAGAATCAGCTATATAAGCCGATCAGAGGGAAAGTGGTATAACTCACAAATTTTTAATTTTTGGGTTAAACCGATATTTTGGTACCTAAGATTGTATTTCATCCTACGAATGAATGGTATAAGTCGAAACAATTTTGTGACCGAGTTAGAGCCTGTTGATGTTTTACCTCTCAACGAAATAAATTGTTATTTTAAATACGTTGAAAGGTAAAACCTTAATTTCTCAACAAATCACTTAAATGGAGTTATACCACTGTTCCTCTGAGCGGCTCATATATTGATCGAGACAAGTGTTTCTGAAAAATGCACAACTTCATCGAAGTGGCTCTATGTATGAACATTTCTAAAATCCAGAAACGAATTCATATCAATAACAATCAAAACTAACAGGAGCAGGTGACGTTTCCAAATGGTCAGATAAAAGTTAATTCATAGAATTTCAACTTATGATTTAAAATACCTGAGAATTTAATCAGACTAAAGTTCAGAATTATATAAAACATGGAAACAACCAATATTTAGTAATGACAAAATTATCAAAAATGCTTTACACCTAACAAAAGCCCAATATTCACCTGCTACGAAAACTTTCAGTCGGAACATTCTTACGTTCTTGAGTACCTATTATACTCCCCACACCGATGAAAATATTTTTGATTCATTCACTGTGTTCTTAAGATATTAGACCTCAACTTAAAAGATAAAGTCTACATGGGACATCTTTCTGAAATCAATGAAAAATTGAGTTTTAGACAAATTTCACTTACATGCTTTGAATGAGGTTAGAAAGAAATAATCAGCCTAAAATTATACAAATTGGTTTTATTCATATTATTTTACAATTAACTTCATTGGGGTGCTCCGTCTCCAGTAGGTAACGATTTGATGATATCGGAATCTCCAGCATCTGTAATCGACATTGTGCACACTCTGAAATATTTTCCGCATGCAGTCCCCAATTCTATATTGTTACCAGTGTAATGGTGCACTCCAGTCTTGGCTAACATGGCGTAATATTCAATTTCACCTTTCCTTAGCGGTGGTGTGTTATTGGCGATAATGATTAGTTTGGCTTTACCTTGCCTCAAAGTTTTGAGAGTTTGCTTGTAACCCAAGCAATATTTTCCAGATTTCATTACTAGGGCCAGCCTGCTGTTGATACTTTCAATTGCTTTTTTCTGTTTCTTGGTGGCACCCATTTTTAAGGCTTGTTATAACTTTTTCAACTTATCGCAAAATATCACGTTTTGCACGTTCAACGTGGTCTACGACGCACCGAACCTCAAAAAGAATCTTATGTTAGGGTCATAGACAAAATCTAAAATTCGACATAGAATTTTATTCTCTTTTAGCCATAGAATATGCTTTTAGCAGAGCATAACTAGGGGTGTCCAACCCGTTTTTCGTAGTTTCATTGATTGGCAACATTGCAACATATATTTATGTTTTTTCGTTTTTTGTTGGCATGTTGGTGACCCTGTTAATTGTTAACGGAAAAAATAGAGAATTAAATTAAATTTGCTTTACTACTTTTTACATTTTTTTTTATATATTAGTGTTCTGAGCTTTTTACTTTCCTTTCGACTAACGAACGAACATTTTTATAGTGAAAAAAATCGATCATGACGTCCAACAACAAATCTCTACAATTCATTAAGATTTCAAAAGAAGATTTAATAGGTAAATACATAATATACTACTTCAAAATACATTACAATTAAGATACTATTTAATTCCATTGCAGAAGCTGGTATACTCCCAGAGGAACTGAATATTCAAGAATCCAATGCAGGTATATGACATCATTTTGGAATCTATTTGTCTCCTCATTATATCATTAATTTCCAATAGATAACTGTATTTTAGGAAAATTGACCTAAGTCCTTCAGCCCACAATAAGTTCAATTACATCAAGTATCAAATTACAAAAATGGGTATACCCAAAAATGATTTGTGTACATCAAAACAAATCTTGATAGTTCTTCAGTTCCTCTATTAAAGAATAAGTTGGAAATTATCTTCGTGGGTTATTGGGGGATTGTGTAGATGGTTCCTTGGGTTCTTTAGTTTTGTAATTGTTCTAAGCGTTGAGGTTCCTGCCACTTCTATTATCTTCTTAACAGATTATTTGCATATGAGTGATGTCCATATTCAATTATTGGCCTATATATATTTTTATAAACTGTGGACGCCGGTTTCATGTGTATTCCTAGGACCTTGTATGCCAAATAAGTGAAGTGTTTAGCTCTGTTGATTGATTTATTCTTTATTAAGTTGGGTGTAATTTTGGGCTGGCCCGAATGTCAACAATTGTGATTTCTCTGTGTTAACTTTGAGTCTCAATTTATGTGTAGTTGTAGATTGGAGCATGTAAGTGTTTTCTATGCGAAATAGCCAGTGTGTTGTCCGCATATTGTAGAGTGTATTGATTTCTATTTTGTATTGATCCAATGCCACAGCAATATATGTTGGACAGAAATGGAAAATGTTACATGGGAATGAAGAAGTCTTACAATTATTATTTAATTTTACTTTCAGTGTTCTATCCTCTAAAGTTCGTTTTGATGATATGTATGAGATAAGGTGGTGTGTTTTCATGTATAAATTGTATAATAGACCTTGTATCCATAATCTATCGAATGCTTATTGAATATCCGTGCATACTGCTACCAAAATTTCAAATTGTTATCTCTTTCCGTTCTTAGGTTAAATTCCACATAAGTCTTTGCGTTGGTATTCTACAATAAATTTCAAGTTTCAATTTGATCGAATCTGTATTGGTTGAAAACAAAAGTAGTACTAGGAAACCGTTGAGAGGATTATGCTCATTAAAGAACCTGTCTGCAGCATTTGGACGCGCCAACTACCCTGAAAATTTCAAGTCGCTATATCTTTCCGCTGATAGCACACGGAACATGGATACATTCTAGACCTGAATAAGTACATCCTAAATAGTTTGAATTTGTTTTAGGTCCCCCAGTGAAAGAGAACAAGTTTACGATGATTAAAATAGATGAAAACTACTTGGATGGTAAAAACTTATTTAGCTTTATACAAGTACCTTTCTAATTATGTGATATTTTCCAGCATTTGGAATGGAAGCTGCTAAACCAGATTATAAAAACTACTCTTCAAGTAAAGGTAGAAAGAAATACAATCTCAAAACGCAATATTAATATTTTATGATAGCACCTGAAATTAGTCTTGTGCTCATGTCATTGACAATAAAATCTAAGATCAATATATTCTTGGTTAAATACGTATAAATCAGTGTATAATGTACCTGTCAATTTGATATCTACTTACGACAATAATATATAATTCATATATCCTTTCCTTTGCTTTGTAGCAATTTATTGATTGATTTCAATTGTACACTTAACCAAACCTAGGTCTTATATGTTATTTTAATTATGTGAAATTTTTCTTATTTCAAGGTTTCCACAGACCCAATTCAGTTTCTAAGAGAAAAAGTGGGACTAACAGTGTTTATGACATAAAAAAGAGTAATACTACTATCAGTCGTAGAACCTGTAATGAGAAGAAGGTAAAGGATAAATTAATAATTAAGATATTTAGAATATCATGCATAGTATAGATTTTCTGATATTATTTAATAATGACGTTAAAAAGCTGTTGTTTATCATCGTTTATATGTAAAAGTATATGTTGAACAGACCATGCAATGTATTCACGTATTGTTTCCTCTTAATGGAAAGTACTACATACTTGTATATTGTTTCTTTTTAAATTTCAAGAAGTATGTAATTGTCAGATCACAAGATCCAGGAACACACATTGTTTTGTCAATAAACAGTAGATCTTGGGTCTAATCAAGAAATCAAGTTGGATACCATATTATGCACTTTGCGCCTAAAATGTTAATTCTAAAACCTAATTATTTCAGGATATCACCAAAAAATGTATCAGTAATATTAGCGAAGTTTCAAAAAAAGGTGTTCAAAACAAGGGGGAGCTGAAGTTTATTCCAATGCCAGCAGATATTTTGGGTGAGTTGAATCACTTTGTTATTATGCATATTTCTAGTTTATGTCCAATAACACACCTTAAAAATTGGGTAATTAAAAATACTATATTTGATTCACTTTCTGTCTTATCGTAGAAACTTTGGAAAAAGAATTCTCAAAAGCAAATGTTAGGAAGGAATTATTCAAAATGCCAGCTAAATCTGAAGAAGCATTGACATCTCACAGAGTCACATTATCAGGCAAATTTTTTAAGGTAAGAACAAGGTTACGGTTCATTAACTTTGATATTTTTGCCAAATTACACTCAAGGAAAACAATAAGAGCAACAAGGATGAACACATTGTATTCATGTTATAGATATTTTTGTTTGGTTTATGATATATGATAATATAAATATATAACAGGTAAGTGCTACTGTTATGACCGCCAGGAGAAATCACTAATTATGAGGTTCATATTTATTCAATTTGATCTCTAGAACACACATCTGAAGTTGAAAATATGGGCTCGTTCTTGGTTAAGAGGTTTTGGGTACCCAAAGGTCAAGAAAATGTTCCATTTGCAAAACTCTCTTATTCTATTGGGAAAGCAATCGCTTAACAATTAAGTATAGTTCACATATCATATTATCTGAGCTTTACACAACAATTTAGACCAGTTTCTCTCCAGATTATCTAATTTTTAAACAGCCAAGCTTAGGAATTTCAGTGAGAAAAGCAAAATATCATTTCTATCTAGCTAAATTTGTGAAGGTTAGCTATGGTTAGGTTAGGTTAGGTTAGGTTAGGACATTGCCATTAAAGCCAAAGTTAGACATAAGTTTATTATCCATTTTCTGTTGGTACCTTGTGAATAACTATGAAGTTTTCAATTAATTTAGGCTCCCAGAAACAATAATAAATCAACAGTTAGTTACAATTCCCCACTTCTGGATATGGATAAAGTGGAATCTGTTTTGAAGAAGAACTCTTCACTCAAGGCACTTCCTCAACCACATTTGTCAGTACAAACTCCTTCAAGACTGTCAACGGTTGCAGAAGAAAGCCACAGTTTATCTCCAAGTACATCAGGAAATACTTCGATAATTGATTGTGATAATGGTCGTCGTTCTTCAACATCTTCTAACGTCGAATTTGAGGCTATGGAACAAATGTGCAACAACCAAGAAGCTACGATGGTAAATGATCAAATAAACAAAATTTTAGGCATAATACAAACAGACCAAGAAGAGTTTCAAAAGTATAAAGAAGCTAGAGATAAAAGAATGGACGCAATTATAAGAATACTCAATGAAATTGTTACCAAATCTGTAGGAGCAAAAACTTCAGAGGATAATAAAGAAAATCTGGCAAGAGCTCAATCAAAACCAAAGACCCCAAAACGCACTCTATTTAAAACTGGAGTAATTTCAAATAAATCCTGTGATTTGAGAAAAAGTGTACTTTCAAAGAGTCTTGGCAACACCCCCAAAAAACAAAAAGCTGAAATTATGTATAACAGTTTAAGAGACAAATATGGGATTCTGGAAACACCAAAGTTTGATAGAAAGACTCCAAACAACGGGACTATGAATATTTCAGCGAGAATTCAACAACAATGCCTTATGCTTTTGGATACGCCCCAATCAAAAAAGTGAGCCAAATTGTATTATTCGTTTTATCCTATTTATTTTATATATTTGATTGCGATTCTTTTGCACTCCAATTGAAAATGAGAGGCAATATAAATTGTTAATTGTGGATATTTTTTGATATGTTCATTTGTGATATTGTGTATTTATCTGTGTTCCAAAATTAAATAATAAATGTCTTTGAACTTCGTTAATTGTCATATAGTTTCATATTCAGTTCAAGGTAAAACCTAATACCAGTAGGTTGATCACACAATATTAGACACACCAAAATCAAATCAAATTTATTCAAATAGGTTATTGAAATATACATATGTTATACAATTATGACATGGAAGTAATAAGCAAAATTTTATAAGTAATGCACCTAGGTGAGTTAACTCCTGTTTGTGCATCAATAGCAAGTATTTTATGAACTGTAGAATAATGTAATGTAATAGCTACTGCTGACATGTAATGAAGATAAAAGATTAATCAAAGTCAAAAAGAAACTGGTAACAATACGAATAGTGGTTACAACGGTATGGTACTGATAACATAGGTGGCAGTCATAAAATATATATTTAGCATTGCCAAATTATGTTTGTTCACAATATCTTACGTAAGTTATCCCTATTTAGACTGATAAAGTATTTGCATTTCTTAACGAAGAGTTTATACTCAGTTGTTTCTCTTATTTCATTAGTTAGTATATTATAGATCTTCGGCGATATAGCTGCAACAAACCTTTGATTCCCGTCATATTTTCTAAATGGTACAACCATTTGTTTCTTAGTGTGCTGCCTGGTTTGATAGCAATGGTTAACAAAATGTTTTGTCGTAGATTTAAAACAGAATACGCAGTTACTGAGATAGTATAAACTTCGAATATTCAGAATTGACTCATTATAAAGACAGTTTGTGGAATATTGTCTAGTTCTGAATGATATTATGTAGTTTTGTACTACATTTAGTTGAGCTAACTCACTGTCATAGAGACCTCCCCCCCCCCTACACTATGATACCATAGTTCAGAAGTGATTCACAAAAGAAAGACTGAATCATGAGGTGCATTCAAAAGGATACAGTTAACTTGAACCGAAGTCGTAAGGGCACAACGACCATATAGATTTTGAATGCTTCCCTATTGAATAACTTGTAACTTGTTGAACACTAATAATATTTGAATTAATGAATTATTGAATGTTCAGGGACAAAGAAGCGAATTAATCCAAGCTTCGAGCTTCTATATTATAATACTTCCCTTAAGTGCTTCTTCAAGTATCATTTTTAAGTTGGTGGCTTGTCCTAAATATAAGAATCTCTTCAGTTGCGGAGATATAATAGAGAATTCATGAAGGGACTGGTAGACATAAAAGGTTAACTTCTGAATAGTATTGGAATTGGAAGCTCTGGAGCATCAGTAAGCAGGAATTTTAATATGGTAGAGTTTGAATAAGTAATATTTCTTCGCAGGTTTACTGCGAGTGGACCCAGAGTTAGTTTTATAATGCCACAAACGTTTTCCTGCATTTTCATAAGCTTTGGGCGAACCGATAAAGCAGGAACACAGTAGCTCTCTGATAGTTCATTCAAATTCATGGACTGTTGGGCTCCTGGTAAAGCTAAATGACACCGACCATCCCCTTTATATATCCTGCCCCCCCTAGCTGTAGGGGAAGCACTGACTTGAGGAAGGAAGAGTGTAGGTCCGGCACTGCTCTTTAATCACCTCCTGAGTGAACAAATAAGGTAGAAAGAGAGTAGGTCAAGCACTGCTCTTTAGTCAACTACTACGAATATAAATGATGAATACACACTAATGCTTACTTACCTACGATCCATTGCATATTCTAACGTCATGTTGCAGGTACAGAAACATTACTACCCCCCAGATACTTTCTTTATCGTTCTCAAGTATTGTAGAAATGTGAATGTAGCAGTTGGTTGATATATATTTGTCTGATCACGATGATCACACAACTTTTTTTTCTAAGCCTTTTCCCGTAGTTTTACAAAATATACATATCTGAACCATAGCCTACTCTATTAACAGGCCAGAAGACTCGTCGAAAATGCGAGGTTGCCCATTCTACACGGGAGGGTTATTCTTATTCGGTGTGTCGTGTGTCACTGTTACCGGCCATTTGTTTATGTTTAATTAGTACCATGTTAGTACCTATCAGTTTTCAAGCGGCTTGCTTACTCGTGTCGGTGTTGAAACAGTTCGGTATTGGTATTTTCAGTTTGTTCGATTGTTTTAGTGCTTCAAGTGAATATAAAAAGTGTTTGTTTAACCAAATAATTGTTAATTCAGTTGAGTGTTCACGAGCTTCATATTTGGAATTTGGATATCTAAAGGTATAATCAGAAGGTTAGTTACACATTTGGAATTCTTCGATTTGCGTTATCACTTTGAATAAAGAACCACAGGAAGGAGCATTTGTATACCCTTCTGTGCAAAAAAGTGCGACGGAAACGGCCTTGTCGCAGCTCCGAGTGTGACTCATCACTCTCATCTCATCAGTCTTGTCTGGTAATTCTTTGACAGCCTAGTAAACAAAGTTAAAGGTTAGGTGCTGAAATACATATTAAAAATAGTTAGTTGTGCATATTTTGCTTTGTTTCTGGATCAGAAACAAAAGGATTCTTATTTACATTTCACAGGTATGTATTTTAAATGCTTCATTCATCTAAATATGTAAATCGAAAATTGGGACAAATATGACAATTTGACAGTCAAATAACATGGTATGCAGAGGCGTAACATAGGGAACAGCCAAGATTGAAATCAGTTGTTCCTTATAACGAAATAATTGTTTAGATTTGCAGTTAATTAGTTAATATCTATATAAAAATGAGCCATTGACTTCATTTGAAAATCATCACGTTAATTCAAATAAACTTATATCTACCTTTATTGTAGGTTTCCTTAAAATAAGGAAAGGAGAGCAGAATGGATTAGGTTTGTGAAAAAGCCAGATTTTGTTCCAAAAGCCAGTAGGGTTTTATGGTCCCATCATTTTGCTGAAATCTGTTTTGACCGAACATCCAAAATTGCAGTGCGACTACTCTCAAATACAATTCCAACAATTGAAGTGGAACGTTTTAAAATATGTGTGTTTCAAATTTTGCCAACCATTTCCATTTCCTTAAGTTGTTCATCCTTTCCTGCCACAGAACATGTGTTTCTTTTTTAGTTTGGTAATTTATTTCAGGTTAGGACATATAATCGTATCGTATTAACAAGACCTTCAGAATATATGTGTAGAAAGTACATTGAAAAAACACTGATATTTCATTATCTATTGCTAGAATAAGGAACATGTTCACCAAACTAATTTTATTTACAGGTCAATAAATTTTAATACGGTTTAGATTTTTTTCTCCAGCCTTTTCCTTCATTTTTCATTTCATTTATAATCCATAATAACTGTTGCATATTTCTGAATTACAACTTTGTTGCTGAAGAATATGTGTCCAGATAATGAATGTTACAAAATTCGTCAACGTATTACTGTTTGCTTTTAATCTTAACCAAAGTAAATCAGGTTTCAACCCTACTTAAATGCACTACGCCACTGTCAACCGGAAACATGAGTCGGCAATATGTGAGCTCCGTTCTGGTCCCACAAATTCGAGCCTTATGCTCCTTCCTGTGGTGCTTTATTCAAAGGATCATCATGACTCGTACTTGTGCAGTTCCTGGTTGTAATAGTAATTATAAATCCACACACGAAAATGTTTCGGTATTTAGATTCCCAAAAGATCCTTCAAACGACGAAAATTGCTCAATGCAATCCATAGGGAAAAAACTTTCAAAATTAACAATAATACTGTAGTATGCATAAAACATTTTGTAGATGCATCTATTCTAAAAGAAAATTCTCTACCGACTTCAGATGGATCATTTATTAGTATCCCGAGAAAAATTCCTAAATTAACAGATGACGTACTCATTCCCTTCAATTTTTCCAAATCAACCAAGTTATATGTCTTCTGCAATTACTCCCAAAAGAACTGATCCAGAGCATCTAAGGCAAAATTTAGTTTTTCATTATGATAATATTTTTAGCGACTGGGACAACCAAGATCAGATTCTTACTTTTTGTCACTTTTGTTCCCATTTCAAAGACAAGGCAATTTTCAACTTTTCTTTTAACGTTCAAGAAAATGATTTCGTTCAGTTTTACAAAGTGTATTTCGAAGGTGAGTTTCCGAAAAATAACGTCGGGGTTTAAGGTTTTCACAGCTTTGAGGATTGACGTGTTCAAAAACTAAGTCAACATACCCATTTCTAAATTCAAGTGGTTATTAGGTATATATATACATGGTGAGTCTTTGACCACTGCATTAATTTTAACCAAAGATTCCTCTCATCAAATGAATCACTTTTTTCATTTACCATTTTTCCAGATTCGGCTCAGGTAAAAAGTTACAAGCGTTTAAAGATTTCACAATGTGCTAATACACTCCCGCATATAAATTATCTATGACATTGTTGGCGGACGAGAATAAGGCATGGTAACGTGGTTTACAGCTTGATTCGGGATTGCAACGCTCAGGGACGGATCCATAAAAGTAGTGAAATTTCTGGAGTTTTCCATTTTAAAACATTCAATGAAGAATATCTTGAAAACGGTGTACGTGTTTAAGGAGAAATGATGTAGAATAATATAATGTTCTAAAACGATGGAATATTCTTGAAATGACTCAAGAAAAACTTTATATGCTTTCTTTAAGCTAATTTCGTTTAGTTTTATGAATCCACGAGTCCATAACTAGAAAACCAGTAAAAGTAGAAAATAACTAATATTTGGAAAATATGTATCATAGTTATAAGAAACTTTACGCCAACATTCATTTTTTCGAAAAAAGGATGTCAAAGCTAGAAAATAAAAACTGATTTTTTTTCAAAATTTCAACAGCCTGTATCATTTTACCTGAGCTGAATTTGGAATACATAATGTTAAATAAAAAAAGTGTCTCATTTGATGAGAGGAATCTTTGGTTAAAATTAATGCAGTGGTCAAAAACTCCCCCTGTATATTCTTTTGACTGAGAGCTGTATATGTGTTAGCAGAGGTTGGTGTAACGGGGTACCATACAATTCGACGTATGATACAAGAGCTTAGGGAAAAACCTAAGCAAAAAACCCTTTCTCCCCGTGAGTGAGGTGATTTGTAACTATTGTTTATAAAATTTATTATTATTAGTTATTAGGTGAGAGATAGGTACATATGTGATAGGTGGTCGGAATAAGAAAACTTAATTTCACAATTGAATAAGACCGATTTAGATTCAGATTCCTCTGCTAATGCCAGCAGTTCTTTAGAACAATATATTTTAGATAAAGTAAAGGAAGAAGTTGAGAAAATTTATAGTGCCCCCAAAAATTGTATCAATAATCTAGAAAACATTAATACAGACGACATTGACACCTATCAAATGATCAAAAAATTAACTTTTTGGCGCTCTAGTTCCTCGGAACTGAGTGCTTATCAATTTGCCCAAATATCTGTAATTTTGGAATATTTCGATGAAAATGGTCTTAAACGATTTGGTTCGACTCACTGATCAAGAATCCGTGGTCGGAATTCATTCTGTCCGGCCGGCCGGCCGTAAGCACGATAACTCTCGAACGGAAAGAGCTAGAGAGTTGAAATTTTCAGAGTAGGTTTGGGGGATGAATATCTCGGATAAGTTCGTTATTGGGCAAAATCGGACAGATGGTTTCGGAGTAACAAAAAAAAAATTTTTTTTTACGAAACAAATTCCAAATCAAATTTTTTTTAATAAGCAGTTTTATCATAAGAATCCATTCATATCATTTTCAACTCTAACAAGCTAATACTTTCGGAGATATGATTTTTTAAAATTTCAATGTAAATCGTATTTCACAGATTGATATAATTATTATTCTATGTATGAATTCTCATAATGTCAACTTGACAGAAGGGAATATTGTAACTTCAAAAATATTGGGGTTGAAATACTCGTATTTTAGCGATGCAACGGGGACCTCACCCGAAAATGTTTGAAAATATTACGTAAATATTGAAAGCATAATTCTGTAGTTTGGTGAACGTAGATCAGGAAATTTTTGATCGATTACAAGGTAATTTATTATTACTTATCTAATAAACTATTATTTGAATTAAATTTCCTTTATGATGCAGTGATATATCATATGAATACATTGATATAATTCCCAACTCTGAGAAACCAATACCAGATATAATTTGTCTGTTTGAACTAGAGCGCCAGAAAGCTCCTGTCCACAGGGCTTGAACCCATTTTTTAAGTCAACAACTCAAATTAGCAGTTTCACCGAGGCCCATTTATTCTAAGGCTTGCTTTTGTGGGCATCTTCTATTCATTTCCAGTTTCTTACAGGTTGATTAGAGACTCTCATTTATTAACTCTTCCTCACCCGTAATATTTAAGTAATAAGCGGATATAAAATGTATTGTAGGAATTAAAGAAAGTCAGATATCATATCTGAGAAAGAAATGTCAAAATTTAGAGTCTCATGAGGGAATATAGTTTATTTATGTTGACTTTTTGTTTTTAAGAATTTATTATATTAAATTTAAGATCAGCAGTCAGAGTATAATCGATATCAATGGCTGATATCTTTTTATTTTCCTAATTTTGATATTTATGAATGTTTGATTAAGTTTGAATGCCTCAGAAAATCGAATATTCTAATAATAATCTTTTGGGACTCAATAATACAGCTACCTCCTCGTGGTGAGTTCTGGATTATTTGCGATGAAACTAATCGCAAATAAACGAAATGCTGTATTGCTTTCCTCCATGCAGTTCTTAGAATTATAGACCATCAGAGCAACTCAAAATGAAATCGTGAACTGTGAAATGCCTGGAGAATCGGTGCCTTGTCCGTGCTTCGCGACACTCCGATAGTCCGATAGCAACAACGGCAACGTCTAACCTTCTGGCCTGTTAGTTATTAGAGTAGGCTATGAGTGGACATCAGAGAAATAGAGGGATTTCCCTTGACTGGATTTCCAGAGAAATAGATCTCTGAGCCCCTATTCACGAAATGTTGAGACTGTTGAGAGAGATCTCTCCTAGGAGATTTATCACGTCAGTGACTCTGCGCAAACTCCGTATGTGAATTGTCGGTTGAAATGTGTTTCTCTACAATCTCTACTACTAAATAGTGAGGGAGAAGGGAGATGAGATTTCCTGTAGGAGTTTTCGCATGAGAATACTCATTTCATTACTCATCTCTACGAACGTCGAGTATACGGGGCCTGGGGATTTCCCTCTATTTCTCTGGTGGACATATACTTTGTTATCTGTGTCAGTACAGTACTGTCAGTGGATACGAGAGGTCTGTGCAGACATATTGCGATTTGAGTACCTAGGTCCTCTAGAAGGTAGATATGCCCAAAATCTTATATTTATTTATAACAATAACAGTCAATAACTATCGTGAATCAACATCGACTAAAAACGTGAAATTTGATATCGTTACGAAATGTACACAATAAAGGTCTATTTTTCAATCATCGGAATGTGTCAACCCTTATTTGTCACCAGTACTTACCCGCTGAAAATATACACGGTGGTCCACTTTTCTGTAGAATAACCTCAAAGGCTGGTTTATGCTGGCTGGTAACTTTAACTTAATCATATATATATAATATATATAGACATTTATTTTTAGTGTTATGCTTTATAATCAGACTAAATAATCCGTTAACTTATTAATTATTATTATTAATAATAAGTAAACGGATTATTCAGTCTCAGTATCAACCATAGCGTTAGAAATCTATGTTTCAATTTTTAAGTTAGGGAATAAGTTAAAGTTACCAGCCAGCATAAACCAGGCTTAACAGTCGATAAAATTCTCAATTTCAAGACAAAAATGTATCATAAGCAAGCTGCATGGAAATCATTAAAGGATATTTTGGGAGATGCATTCATATTTAATGGTTTTTTCTGAGTTTTCTCTCACTCTCTTTGGAAAATATTCATAAAATACGAATTTTAATTATTTGCTGTTTAATTGCTACTGCGTTACACAAGATATTTGTGAGAAGCAATAATAGAACAATGATACCTAAAAATCAGACCCCTTCTTCTGATAAAAGGGGAAAATTTTCAGAATTATTTATTGTCCATATTCAAAGACGCTTCGTCTTTGAAGATGGAAACTTTTTTCCGAAACATATGTCAGACGACAAAAACTGTAGTGGACAATAAGAGTGTAGTTACTTTTGAAGTATTCAGAAAATTATAATCAGAGTATTCTATGAATTCATAGAATCAAGAATAGTTACTGAAATTTTAAAAAAATATATCTCCGAAAGTATTAGTTTGTTAGAGTTGAGAATAATATCAATGGATTCTTATGATGAAACTATATCTTAAAAAAATTGAATCTGAAATTTGTTTTCGTAGGTTCGAAACCACCAGGCTGATTTTGCCATATCAAACCAAACCGAGATATATATCTCCCAAACCTAGTCTGAAAATTTTAACTGTCTAGCTCATTCCGTTCGAGAGTTATCTTGGTTACGGACGGACGGCTGGACATAATCGATTTTGACCACGTATTCTTGATCAGTGAGTCGATCCAAAACGTTTGAGACCATTTTCAGCCAAAAATTCGAAAATTACAGACATTTGGGCAAATTAATAAGCACTCTCTTCCGATGAATAAGAGAGACAAAAATTGCTATAGAACATGAAGATTCTGAACTCGAAGCAGAAAATTTGGAATTTCGAATCCGCCACTGTCGTAGGTACTAAAATAAAAAGTTCAGGGGGCTAAAAGGGATCTCGGCCCTCGAAAAATTGGCCTGTATATTTTCAACGATGTAAATTTGTTGAGCTAAACATTTTTTTATAAATTTGAGTAAAATATCTCAAATACTGCAGAAGATATAAAGAAAAAACTAAGATGAATTTCAAACTTCAACTCCCTGATGATATGTAACAAAGTGTTTTATAAATCTGAGAGAAATATCTCCAAAACCGCAGAAGCTATAAAGAAAAAAAATTGGTACAAGCCCTACGGAGAGGAGCTTTGGCGCTCTTGTCCAAACTTTGACTAGATTTGTTGTTATTTATCAAGATTAAATGAGCAATCTGAGAATGAGAACTGCACCATGGAAGAAATCAAATTAAAATAGCTAAAATGAATTTGACTCTCTCTTATAGTACAGGATGACCCGACGACATGTACGAGTATGAACACATCATAATAATTCATAGATAGAATAATTATAGGATTCTGTGAAAACATAGAAGTAGAAGTCATCGAGAAAATAATATTTCAGATGGCCGATTATGCCCAACAACGAACTCAACTCTCCCATTAGGATGCGCAACCTACCCTGAAAATTGCAAGTCGCTATCTCTTTCTGTTCGGAAGTTATCATGGCAACGGTCACCCATCCAGCTACTGAACTCATTCAATGCTGCTCAGATCTTCAACAATATACAGTGCGCGTCAAAATTATGGAACAAATTCATTTTCTCAGAAGAAAAATATTTGGCAACAAAATCCTGAAACAAATCAATTTTTGTTTCACTTTAACCAAATTTGTATGCATTTTTGAAGGATTTTTGTTGCACCTTGTGCCACCCCATTAACCCTCTAAATTTTTTGAATAGGGAAAGTGGGTCATGTGCGGTAGTTTTTTGGCAAGGTCTTTTGTATCTTCTTCACAGGCGTGCAGAAATTTTGAAGAAAAAATTTTTCTTTTAGAAAAATAGTTAGTTCAAAGAGGTTTTTAGTATGTGGGTTATTCCGTTCTAACTGTGATATTCAATGTCCTGTATTGTTTGTTCTCATAGGTCATTAATTAATAATCAATTTATGAAATGTTTGTGCTTATTGGAAAATTATGAACATATTTCAACATTATTTTCATATAATATAACTTGCCACTTACAGAAAACTTACAATATATCACTTAAATGTCAGTACCATGTCCATTTCTAGAATTTATTTATTAAATGTCAGTACCGTGTCATGTCCATTTCTAGAATTTATTTATAAATTGTTAGTTTTTTTGTCGTAATAAATGATTTAAACTAATTACCTCATAAATTCTAATGTTTATGATCAAACTGAACAAAATTGACACATTTTTTGTTTAATGTATTAAGTTAACATTGAGTTCCGGTTCAATAACTTTTGTCTTTAAAGCTTTACTTAATACATTAAATAAAAAATGTGTAAATTTTGTTCAGTTTGGTCATAAACATTAGAATTCATGAGGTAATTAGTTTAAATCATTTATTACGACAAAAAAACTAACAATTCATAAATAAATTCTAGAAATGGACATGGTACTGACATTTAAGTGATATATTGTAAGTTTTCTGTAAGTGGCAAGTTATATTATATGAAAATAATGTTGAAATATGTTCATAATTTTCCAATAAGCACAAAAATTTCATAAATTGATTATTTATTAATGACCTATGAGAACAAACAATACAGGACATTGAATATCACAGTTAGAACGGAATCACCCATGTGCACTTTGTCATGGCTCATTTACTTTGAGACGATGGTACGAAATTTGTCACTGAATGAAAGTCGACCATTACAGTTTTGTTCATGCACAACTTTGAACCCCTTTCGACCCCCTCACGTGAAAAATTAGAATGTGAGGGGGTTGAATGGGGTTAAAAGTTGTGCATGAACAAAACTGTTTTCGGCGCTCTTTTTCCTCGGAACAGAGTGCTTATCAATTTGCCCAAATGTCTGTAATTTTCGAATTTTTGGCTGAAAATGGTCTCAAACGATTTGGTTCGACTCACTGATCAAGAATCCGAGGTCGAAATCGATTCTGTCCGGCCGGCCAGCCGTAGGCACGATAACTCTCGATCGAAAGGAGTTAGAGGATTGAAATTTGGAAGGTACGTTTGGAGCGTGAATATCTCGGACGAGTTCGATCCATCAAGCGGTTTCGGAGTTATGGCCGTTTTTATTAAAAACATTTTTTATGAATATTGCCGAAACCGATCACTCGATCTATCTGAAATTTAGCATCAAATTGTAGAATCATGACCTTGTAGAATCATGGCTTGTTTCACATGCATACGGTTCCATTCGGTTCGGTTCGTTTTCGGTTTTAACCGAAAACTAATGAAGGCCTTTCACACATATACGGTTCATATAAGGTTTTATGTTATCTTCCGACACGGGCTCACAATTCCAATTTTTCCGCGACGTCAGATTCATCAAAGCCATTCAAAATTGAACACATACATCTTTGAATGCATCCTACGTCTTTAATTCATCTTTATATTTTTCGGAAGTTTTGTCCCGCAGCACTGGTTTAGATTTACTGCAGAAATCAGTCGATCCACATTTGGTAAACCATCATTATCTCATGAATACTGAGATAGCAACAATATCCCGAAAATATTCTTCTTCTTCTTCGTTTATATGTGCCTGGTAACTAAGACCATCTACTCAGTGCAGTGGATTGTTTCCTTTTGTAGGAGGTTTGTTCGAAAACGGATTTCAGATTAATATGCTTCTTGGTTATTCAGAATTGGAGCACGCCATAACAGACTTCTAAGGTTATTAGGATGATGGGCAAGAAAAAAATTAAAATAGGAGTTAGACGTCACTAGGGACATTAGTATACACACATATGACACATTAGACTCCACGATAGCACCAATACATCAACTCAACTGGAAGATCATAGTAATATTTACTACAATCTTATGCCTGATATTGTTAAAAAATTTACCAGTACTTTAATAACCGACACGTCGTTGAAAAATATGACTTCCCACAAATTCAAGGGGAACGATAACTTGTTCCGCAATAGCAGCGCCAAATCTGAATTTAATCCATTACTATTCTCTCTATTGTTAGTGCAGTATTAGGTGATTCTATCACTTTTATTTTAAAAAGATGGACAGGGCTACAACAGTGCGATGATCTTAACCTGCATATGGTTGTAATATATTTTCTCGGTAGACCTATATTGTTGAACCATGGTTTATTGTAGGGAAGTTTTTTATTTATCATCTCTATATATGCGCGACCTTTAAGTAAGCCAATTTTCACCCATTGATCTTTCCACTTCTCCCATATAATTCTTCTAAAACTGGGCCAAAACTCCCTACTATCACCTTTGATGTGTCGTGTTGAACGAAGGTTCAGAGCTTTTTTTGCCAGTGAATCTGCCATTTCATTGCCGTTAATTTGGGTGTGACTGGGGACCCATACCAAGGAGACCGAAAAACCTTCCTGTTTCATTTTATTTAAAGTGTTTTTTATATTCAAAGTGATGTAATCGTTTGAAGAATGAATTCGAGAGGTAGTTATTTTCTCCAGTGCACTTTTAGAATCAGTAATGATCGTGGCCTTATAGAATTTTCTGGACCTGATGGCGGAGACTGCCCTTAGAATAACAATGTTTTCGGCGGAACAGATGGAAAAGAAATTTGGTAGGCGTTCTATATAATTTATTCTACCTGGGCTGAAAACTGCCAAACCCACTCTATCATTAGTTTTCGATGCATCAGTGAACACTCTAATATTGTCAGGAAAAAGTTCGTTGCATTTCTCGTTGAATAATTGGGAATTGTCTACAGCAGTTTTTTCCAAACCGAGGGAACGGAAGTGGAGTTTTGAGAAATGGGTCGTCAAGTCGAATGAAAAACATGGAAGCAAAGAACTGGAATACATATCTTCTGGATTCCGAATTAGGTTTAATGCCTCTATTAGAGGAGGGGGGTACTGACCTACCCAGAAATGTCGAAAAGATGGGAGGATCTTCAGAGCAGAGAGTACCGGATTTTTTCTTATTTTCAGTTGTTTTGTCAAGAATTTTGTGCCAACCAATTCCTTCTGAAATGAAGGGGCATGATTCCGACAACAACACATCTACAGGGGTAGAACGCATGAGTCCAAGAGTCGCTCGCAAAGCAGCATATTGCGTTCTGTCTAATTTGTTTAATGTTTTTTTAGCGCATCTGTTGTAAAAAATGCTGCCAAAATCTAAATGGGGCCGTATAATGGATCTATATACCACCAGTAATGTTGATGGGTGTGATCCCCACCAAATACCGCTTAGAGACCTTATCAAATTAATTCCCTGAGTTGCTTTAGCGCACATATTGTGTATGTGAGTGGACCAATTTAAGTTACACTGAATAGTTACTCCCAAATATGTAACTGTGTCCTCCCAAGGGATATCGCAATTGAAAAGTTGGAGAGGGGGAAGATTCGCCCACTTTCCAGATCTATGACAGCAGAGTGCTTTTGATTTTTCGGCTGATATTTTTAATTGTTTTTTTTACTGCCCACATTTCGAGCTGTTTCAACGCGACAGATAAAGCATCAAAAGCTGTTCGGAAGTTACTTGCAGTCGACAATAGCGTTGTGTCATCTGCATATTTGAGGACTTTAACACCTCTGGCTTTGACGTACAAACCTATATCCTTTGTAAAAATATTGAACAGGACAGAGCTATCTGGGGAACCTTGAGCCAATCCAAGATTTGCTTGTTGAGGACCTATTAATTGTTTAGATTGAGGATCTATTAAAAAAAGATTACGCCGAAGAATAAGGTCTCTGATGACGTATATTACTTCCCTTGGAACTCCTTCGTGCTCCAAGGACTCCTTCAAAAGATAGAAGTTAACGGAATCATAAGCGCGTTCAATATTCAGAAAAACTGCTATTGTGACTTGTTTGCGGGCAAAAGAGGTGTAAACTTGCGAAGTCAGGAACGAGATAGCGTCATCTACAGACTTTCCTTTTCTGAACCCAAACTGGAATTCATGTGTTGGGATGTTATTTTCATATATTCTATCCAGTCTTGTGGCGAGAATAGAGGTGAAGGTCTTAATTAAGCATGAGTTCAGGGCGATGGGTCTATAACTCCGTGGATCATTAGGGGATTTTTCGGTTTGCAAATTGGAATAATTACTGTTTCTTTAAGAGTAATAGGAATGTCAGGAGTCTGTAGATTTGAGTTGAATATACGTAATAAAATAACTTTGGCGTTTAGAGGTAGATTTTTCAACATGCTGAAAGTGATTCCATCCTTGCCAGGGGTGGAATCCTTTTTTTGTTCTAAGACAGTTAGCAACTCATCCAAAGTTATTTCCGGAAATGGAACTGATTGAACTGGAAGAGGGGAAGATACGGGGGATGGAATCGAAGGAGGGCAAAGCCGGTCTAGTATGTCTTGTCCGCATGATATTGTGGGTTTCTGAATAGGGTCGATGTTAAAACCATATCGGAATCGTTTAATGTCCTTCCATAATTGGGAACCATTTTTATGGGAAAGATTCTCACAGAAGTTTCTAAAAGAAGTCTTTTTTTTTTGTTTTATTTTAAATTTAGCATAAGCTTGGAATCTCTTTGCGTCAATGAAATTTTCAAGTGTGGGGTTAGTCATAAATTTTTTAAATGCTAAAGATCTCTCTTTCACCACTGTTGTTAAGGAATCATCCCACCAACATACTCTATATTTTGATTTCAGATTCCCATGAAATTGAGATAATTTGGGGATTGATAATTCAGCGGCGGAGATTACCATTTTTTGGAAGGATTCTAAATTACTTGTTTCCTGTGAGTTAATTTGGATGGTTATGCCATCCTGATATTGGTCCCAATTCGCTTTTTTAATATTGTATTTTGTTGTACGAAAGCGGTGAGGAGACACGGGGGGAATGGAATCATTAAGTTTCCCAATACTAATGGGGTAATGATCGCTATTACCTAGATCAGCGGTGGGACTCTGTAACTTGAATTTCAAAGCGAAAGCAAAGCAATAACTTTTATTGCTTTATATTGTTGGTGTGCCATCATTTAACAAACAAATATCTTCCTCCAATAGGAGATCTTGAATAATTAATCCATTAGAATTAGTTAAAGTGGATCCCCATATAGGATTTTGAGCGTTCATATCGCCACATATTAGAAAAGGAGGGTTGAGTCTATGTAAAATATTCTTCCATAAAGATTTGGTGGTTCGGGTCTTGGGTGGACAATAGATATTCACTATTGAAAGCTGGTTAACTTTTATTCCCTGAATTTGGAAGTTTCTTGGTGCCACAAAGTTGGAAAAGGTCAAAGCAGAAAATGTAATATTATTGTCTACGAGTATCGCAACACCACCCCCTCTGAGAATTATATCATCACGCAAAATAGAATATCCTGCAATTCTGAAAGGTATACTTGGGTCAAGCCAGGTTTCGGTTAGAAGTATAATAGAGGGATTCATTTCATCTATATGATATTTCAGATTTTTCATATTTGAATTCACAGATCTAATGTTCCACTGAAGGATGTAGTTCATAAGGGAAGGGGAAAGATAAAATAAGTTTTGCGGTTTCTATTGGGTATTGGATGAGGTAGTAGGGGCAGACAGGGGCGGATCGTGAATTTGTGGGGCCCTGGGCTAATACTACTTAGGGGCCCTCAAAAAACTGTATTCTCGAGTGGTGTAGGCGTACGCATGTAAATTATAAAATTACCTTCCGGCATTTTTGTGCTGCATAATCCTAACTATACTCATCACATAGTAATTCCTATAAATTACAATTTATTATTATTATTATTACAAATATCACAATAAGCGGCCTAGGCCGATAATAATTCAGTCGTTAGTTCGACGTTGTTGTCCTATTGTTCTCTACGTAAGATATCCCGGAAAAATAGCGCTCTGCTTCACAGCAAGTTATTATAGGCAACGTTAAAGAAATCTTTGATGTCGTATAACAATTTGGGAAACAATAATTCCCACAACAAGTTTCTTTTCATAAACTAGCATAACAATTTCACAGCAAGAGGTGTAAGACTCTGGCTCAGACTGTAGTAAGTAAGATTTCAACTGATTACACTCATTCACTAAAAAATGTTCGTCTACGTCATCTGGATAACAATCAATAATTTTACGTACACTTTCCAGATCTATGCTTTCCGTATTCTTGTCTTTCAAATCCATTGAAAATTTGATTTTTTTGCTAGATGTCTCATAGACTAGGCTTCTTTTATTTAAATTCATAATCAGCTTCTAACGCAACGTTTAGCGTGTAATTTTTTCAGCGCCATATACCTACTGAGATTTTATCTGTGGACTTATCTGGAAATTTTTAAGTTATGCGTCTTTTGTTCATTTTACTGAACCTAGTCTCTGTTCCCACACCAGTCCTGTTTTGTAGCTTTTTCTTCGTATTCCTTCAGCTTCTGATCGGATTTGTGTCGTATGTTGTTCACGAACTCTTTTAATGACACAATTAATTTAGTGCCTTCACAAATATCTAAATCAGGGCGTTCTATTTTTGCGCGTATGTTCTGGGGAACATTATTGCGTTATCATTTTGCCTAAATGTCTGTAATTTTCGAATTTTTTGCCGATAATGGTCTCAAACTACTAGGTTCAACTAACTGATGAAGAATTCGAGATCAAATTTGATTCTGTCCGGCTGGCCGTTGCCACGATAACTTGAGGACGGAAAGACATAGCGACTTTAAATTGTCAGGATAGGTGGTGCATCCCAATACGACGGACAAGTTCGTTAATGGGGATAATCGGCCCAAGGGTTTCCGAGTAATGATTTTGTGTTGAATGATTACTAATATGATCGCATTGAAACTTGGTGAGTGATTGAAGAATACAAACCTAAGGATGTTTGTGAAATTTTGCGAGAATTGTATCGCTAGAAATTTTTTAAGAAATTATTAAAAAATATTATTTATGTCACGATAAACTGAGAACGAAAAGAGATAGCGACTTGAAATTCTCAGGTTAGGTTGTGCATCTGAATGCGACATTTGATTTTTTTTCTAGGCATAATCGATTGAGAGGTTTTGGAGTTATACCCATCTGATATTTGGTTACTATTGTCTCAATAACTCGAGAAATTCAAAACCGATTCAATTTAAATACATGGTTATTAGTTGTAGAATGCTAAGGCGAAAATTCTTGCGGAATTTCGTGAGGTTCGTATGACTAGAAATTTTTTGAAAAATCATTGAAATAAATTCTATAAATCAGAAACTATTATTCCGACATAGCTGAGCCTTCAGAACCTAACTCTACTACCAAGTTCCAAGTTTGTACACGGTCGGATCTATATTGCTAGAGATCGGGGCAGCCTTGTGTGAGTTCAGTAGCTGGATGGGTGACCGTTGCCTCGATAACTCTCGAACGAAAGGAGATAGGGACTTTTCAGGGTAGGTTGCGCATCTGAATGTGAGAGTTAAGTTGGCTGTAATCGGCCCAATGGTTTCGAAGTTATACCCATCTGGAATATTATTTCCTCGATAACTCAAAAAATATAGAATCCATCGAATTGAAGCTAGCTAACTAGTTGTAGAATATCGATTTGTCCGTACTCCTGAGAACGGACAATAGAACCCACCATGGTCAATTCGATTAAGACTGTCCAATATAGGAGAATAGACAATAGAACATACACTCAAAATCTTCTGACTTCACGCCAGGGCTTGTATGATTTTTATTATCTAAATTCAATCTTTGCAAAATTTCTTCCCGAAAAATAATTAGAATTGCACTTTTTCATTTTCGCGGAAAATTTTCATATCATCCTAATTATTTTTTATTGATTTGACGGCATCATAGTGACAATACTATCTGGTCTGGCTTAAGCTTTTTACGCTTCTTTACGATTCTTACAAAATTACACATACATCTTTTAAGTTTGTAATCCACAATTACACACAAAGTATCAATTCGATCGGATCTGTATAGGTTGAAAACTAAATTATTACTCGGAAAGCATTGGGCCAGTTATGCCCATTAACGAACTTGTCCGTCGTACATATTGGGGCGAGCCACCTACCCTGAAAATTTTCAAGTCGCGATCCCTTTCCGTTCTCAAGTTATCGTGCCAACAGTCGGCCGGCCGGACAGAATCAAATTTGATGTCGAATTCTTCATCAGGGAGTTGAACCCCTGAACATTTGAGACAATTTTCGGATAAAAAACGGAAATAAGAGACATTTGGGTAAAATGATAACAGTGACGCTGTCAGCGTGTTACTTTGGCGATGAGAAGTCTCCTTAGGTAGTAATAGACCATATAGACAAGAAAACAAGCGAAGGGGAATTCCCTGTTCTATTTGATAGACGCGCACACGGTTTGATTTATTTCAGATTTGCCAACCTTGTGATTGGAATTTATTTTTAATTTTAGATATATATTAGATATGTTCTTTACAATTTCTATTATTTTCAATTTGGCCGGGGGCCCCTTGTATCCACGGGGCCCTGGGCCGGAGCCCATAATGCCCATACGTAGATCCGCCCCTGGGGGCAGAAGGATTCTGTAGTATAGAATTTATGTTTTTTATTACTTTATTCAAATTATTTAATAGCTCATTATAATTTTCTGACGTAAGACTCTTCACTATCATGTTTTGGATTTTTTCGGATTGAGGTAATTCGGAAGGGAGGGAGTTTATATTTAAAAATATTAAGGGGGGGTTGTTGTTATCTAAAGATATAGGGTTGGACAAATCTGGACGATATGTAATGAGTTGCTCTTGGTGAGCTACTTTGTCGTAACCAGGAGGAGAAGGAACTCTCCTTCTTTTGGTGATTTCTGAATATTGTCTATTAGTTCTAGATTCGTTTAGGAGAGATCTTCGGTTATGGACTGATATTATATTTGGGTTATTTAAAGTAGAGTGCTTGTTTGAAAGTTGGGGAAAATCTTGAGGAACTTGTAACAGGTTACGGGATTCAGGGGGATTTGGAGAGTTTGAGGAATTGTATGTTTTTGGTACCAATTTAACCGCATCAAAATACGATAAATTTTCAATTGCTATAATGGTATTAATTTGCTTTTGCCTTGCGAATTCAGGACAGTTGCGGTCCGTTGAAGCGTGTTTACCTATACAAAAAACGCATTTATTGCGTTCTTTTTGCTGGTTGTCACATTCTTCCTCCTCATGTTCATCCCCACAGTTCCTACATCTTTTTTTTCCGTTGCAGTTTGAAATAGTATGACCGTATCTTAAACACTTATAACATTGAATTACAGGTCCTATGTACAATGAAATTCTTCGGATACATCCCCAGATAGAGATGAATTCGGTAAAGTTTTTACCTTCAAATGTTAAGACCCAAGTGTTGGACGGGACATACTTGATGCCTTCGTCTGTTTTCGTTCTTCTATTTAATTTTTTTGCTGTAATAATTTTGATTCTAGATTCAGAATGTTCTAAAATGTCTTCTAATGTTATTTCGTCTCCTATATTTTTTATTACTCCCCTGCATGTGATCATTCTTAAAGGAATGTATATATCCGTTTCTTCTTCAGAAGAGAAAGGATTATTTGACATAAAGGAATTTGCACTTGGAGCGCTAGAGAATTCGATGCATATTCTGTTTTTACCCTTTTTTGTAATATTTATAATACCAGATATTCCTTCCCTGACAAGTTTTTTCCCCAAATGCATATTGCCAATATGATTATTTAGTTTGGATTCTACTACGACCACATAAGGACCAGAAGAGGTTATCGGATATTTTAATTTTAATTTGTTTTGTGTAGTTCTGTTTTCAGATGTATGTTGATTTTCTATGTTTTTTTGCTTTTTTTTGGAGTTTTCTGTGATTACGTTTATTTTTTGTGAAAGAATACTTACTTCACTCATTATTTCTACGTCATTACAAAATTGTGTTTTAATTGATTCTAATTCCCTGGAGAGAAGGGAGACACTTGCTAGAGAAAAGGGGGAATGATTTTCATTTGATTCTACCAAGATATTTGAAAATGTCTTTTTAGACATCGGAGTTAATTGATCGAAAATGGAATTTTGAGAGTGAGATGACGGGGAACCCACGGGCTCCCCGTCCACTTCCCAATCCATCACTCTACTGATTACAGTAGAGGGAGGGACCGGAGATAATCAGATTAATTTAATTAAGAACTTCCAGTTAAATCTGTAAGACAGAACAACCCACAGACAACATACCCCTATCAAGTCACTGTTACATACAGACACTTGTTAAAGGAGAAGGAAAAAAAACAAAAGTTATTTACTAAAAGGAATAAATAAACAATAATTCTTATATTATTAGCAAAGGTGGTAATAATTTGGAAATATTTAGGATAATTATAAAGGAATATCGTCTAAACGTGCTTCACGTGCAACGGTTAACCTCGAATCCTCCCGAAAATAGGTGTGTTTATATTTCTATATTTGAACAATTCGTGAAAAATTGAAAGATATCTGCTCGATTTGAGGTTAAAACCACACAACGAGACAGAAAACATATGTAAATATTTATTACTATATGGTTAAAACCGAAACTAATCCGTATTCGTGTGAACGCTCCGGTTGATCTGTATTCACTACACACGAATCCAAACCTGATAGAAACCTATTCGAGTCAAGGGAGTATTAGGTGCTGTATGGTTTCTATCCGGTACCGAATCTAAACCGGAGCGTTTCACACTTGTCGCCAGCGACCGAATTGAAACCGAAAACGAAACGAACCGAATGGAACCGTATGCATGTGAAACAAGCCTTATACGCATGTGAAGTGTTGTATTGATCAGATTACCGCAAAGTGTAAAAAAAAAGATTTGAAAATTAAAAAAAAAATTTCTACAATAACTCTCGAACGGAATGAGCTAGGCAGTTGAAATTTTCAGAGTAGGTTAGGGAGATGAATTTCTCAGTTAAGGCCAGATGATTTTGGAGTAACGAAAAAAAAAATTTTTTTTAAGCAACAAATTTCAAATTCAATTTTTATTTAAAATGCAGTTTCACCATGAAAATCCATTCATATCATTTTCAACTCCAACGAGCTAATACTTTCGGAGATGTGATTTTTTGAAATTTCAATAATGAATCGTACTTCTATGTTTTCACAGAATGCTACGATTATTCTATCTATGCTTTATTATATGATCTGTGTTCATACTCGTACATGTCATCCTGTTCTATAAGAGAGAGTCAAATTCATTTCAGTTATTTTAATTTGATTTCTTCCATGGTGCAGTTCTCATTCTCAGATTGCTCATTTAATCTTGATAAATAAACTATTATTTGAATTGAATTTCCTTTATGATGCAGTTCTATCATAAGAATACATAGATATAATTCCCAACTCTGAGAAACCAATACTTTCGGAGATATAATTTGTCTGTTTGAACAAGAGCGCCAGAAAGCTCCTGTCCACAGGGCTTGAACCAATTTTTGTTTTAATTTTCTAGTGATACGATTCTCATAAAATTTCCCATAGGTCTTTAAGTTTCTATTCTACAACTACTCACCAAGTTTCAAATCGACCGGATTTGTATTGGTTGAACACAAAATTATTACTCGGAAACAGTTGTTCCGATTATGCCCATTAACCAACTTGTCCCTCGTATTGGGACGCTCCACCTACCCTGAAAATTTCAAGACGCTATCTCTTTTCGTTCTCAGATTATCGTGGCAACGGCCGGACGGACAGAATTAAATTAGATCTCAAATTCATCAGAGAGTCGAATCCAATCGTTTGAGTCCATTTTCGGAAAAAAATCGAAACTTAAAGAAATTTGGGCAAAATGAACATGCGCGCAAAAATGACCGATTTGACAAACTGTATATCGTTCTCTTGTTCGAAATATCCAAATCTGTACTTTGATATTATTGGGGATTTTCAGATTGTCGAAGATGAGGAGAGAACCATTTTACTCGTATTCTTACCTCCTCTATGTCTGCACAATATCTAGCTGCGTGCTGGAAGAATCGAACGCATACCAGAGTTTTGGAGAGTGTTCAACTATTCCAGAGGCTGCCCCACATCGTACTCCTGTTCCTGTTCCTCCGGAGGAAGATTATGGAAACGAAGATGAAGATGAATACCCGGAGAGGTTTATTAGATCCGGAGATTCTGACTTAGTTCGTGAACAAGAAGTACCAGCTCCAGTGCCATACGGTGGTTTGAAAGTGTACTGCAAGGGAGTAAATCTAATCCAAACGAACCCTATCCAACATTGTTTGAATTGCCAGAAATTAATTTACCGAGACAGTCGCATTTCTAAGCTCCAAACCAACTTAATTCAAAACGCATCCAATTTGCAAGAAATCGACTTGGCTGAAACCTGCATAAAAAAAATTGAGTCTGGTGCATTTGCCAACATACCCACTTTGTCAGTTCTGAACCTCGCGGCGAACAAATTGAAAACAGTAAATAAAGGTACCTTTAACTCCCTTATGAACTTAAGGTCATTAAATCTAAGCCATAATGTTATAAGCAGCATCGAAGAGGAATCCTTCCACGGTTCCAGTTCAATCGAAATTTTAGATTTGAGTCACAACAAGATCAGCGCTCTGCCCAAAGATCTATTTCTTCATTTGAATCTCAAATCTCTGAACATTTCCATGAACTTATTGGCTGAAATTGGTGATGTCTTTTGCGATTCGATACCTAAATTGACCAGTCTTATGATGAATAATAATCTTTTGGAAAGTATGCCTGATTGTTTGAACGACTCGATTATTTCAGATTTATCCCTCAGTTTCAACTCCATCTCTGACTTCAACAGCTCTCTTCTACCTTTGTCACTTGAGACATTTGCTATCAGTAACAACGATCTTGAACATATACGTGAAGAATCATTTCGTTCGTTAACATATTTAAAGAGCATTGATATATCGGATAATTTATTGGGTAAATTACACCCAAAATGTTTCGAAGACCTTAAGGATCTAAGCATTTTGAAAATCTCTGGTAACAACATGAGAACCATGACCGCAAACCTGTTTATCTTCACGAAATCATTGGAGGAGCTACAAATAGGAAGGAATAATATCACTGTTCTACAAAAAAAGACTTTTCAACACTTATCAAGTTTAAAACGCCTGGATCTGTCTGAAAATAACATCGAGTTCATACAACTGGATGTTTTGAAAGATTTGGTGTCTTTGGAGGTATTGAACATTTCGCACAATAAAATTGAGTACCTGCAATCGGGCGTTTTTAACGGTATGAAAATGATGAACGTTTTAGATTTGAGTTTCAATAACATAGAATCACTGCAATATCATATTTTTGCGCCATTATTTATCTTAAGCGTTCTTGATATCAAATTCAATCAAATCAAGACGTTGGATGTTGAAGATTTAGTTCTAATCTGTCGAAACCTGCGTTACCTTGCACTCGATGGCAACAATTTGTCTTGTATGTCATTAGGAAGAATTATTTCATACGCCCAACATCGTGAACTATATTTAGAAAGTGGAAAAACAGTATCATCGGAAAATATAAAAGGCATTTCTTGTCATGAACACGTAGCAGGTGAAATAGTATCAACTAAGGAAGACAGTTTGATAAGCATGAAATCGTTTTTTGAAAACGACTTCAAGAATACATCCTTCTACAATTTCTTCAAGAATTTCACCGGACGTAATCCTAAAGACGTTACAGAACAAAATTTGAGCAGAGTTATAGAATTTTTGCACAGCAATTTCAGCACTGGCTCCTCCAATGATTTGAATCTAAATGTTCCCAGTAAACATTGATGCATCTCAGTAATATAGCTGAAACATTTCACGTGTAACATGAAACATTTCATTCATAGGGGTAGAGATGTTTCAGAAACATCTACGAGATCGTTAATGTCCAAGGACATTTATGCTTCAGTGGAAACATATCTCAGAAAACGTCTCAGTAACATATCATTGAAACATATAATATATGTTTCAACATATAACATATAATATATGTTTCAATGATATGTTACTGAGACGTTTTCTGAGATATGTTTCCACTGAAGCATAAATGTCCTTGGACATTAATGATCTCGTAGATGTTTCTGAAACATCTCTACCCCTATGAATGAAATGTAACGTAGATATTCCGCCGTATTCACAAAGCATTCAATCTCCGTTAAGTACTAACTGAGGTCCTCAGTTAAGGATAAATAAGAATCGCAACCTCAGTTAACTTATGTAACGTTGCTTAAACAGGCCTGTTTCACGTTAATTTTCACTTAAACTGAGGTTGCGATTGTTAATTATCCTTAACTGAGGGCCTCAGTTAGGACTTAACGGAGATTGAATGCTTTGTGAATACGGCGGTATATCTACGTTACTTTTAACGTTAATTTGGTCTCATTGCAATATACCAAGGATATGTTACAGAACGATTTTTCACTGGAACAAAAACATTCTTGATTCTACTTCAATCTTCAGGTGTTTCATTAGGTTTGTACCAAATCAAGAAATTATCGGAGAATGCATCGTCAGGATTCGGAGCAGTATAAAAAATGTGACTTTTCTACCTACTGCTCCGAATCATGACGCTGCATTGTACGATAATCTCTTGATTTGGAACAAACCTATCGTAAAGAGTAAATATACAACATTACACTTAAATCCTTGGTGTCAACAAGAATACTATCGAAGGTTCTAGTCAATATATTAAACAAATGTTATCAAATCGAGTTTTTATTCATTATTTATGCAAAGGTGTACAACAAAACCTGGAATCGAAATATTAAATAAAAATATATTATATAGCACAAAAATTTAATAAAATGAAAACAACTTATTCTTTCGTCGTTGCTCCATGATATAATATAAATATATTATTAGAAAAGTTATAAAAAAAAAAATCAAGTAAGTATGATATTATAAAGAATTCACCTCCTTATCACCGTTGGATGAAAGATGAAACCATATATTTATTAATCACTTATTAGTTTCAAAGAGTATGAACTAATTTATCATATCACACAATGATGAATGAAACTTAAAAACTGCCAAAACTTCTACTTTCCACCAAATTAAATGATCATCAACAGACATAACCTCCACTCCTAACCACGCGTAATCTGTGATCCATGGGTCTGTCGCACAGAACAACAATGGCTGCCCGCATCCGTCTACCGCCAACCAATCAGAATCAGTAATCAGCATTCATTATTTGACATTAGGCTTATTAAATCTTTCAGACAAGATTTATTCTTGAATATATATTCTTGAAGAGAAAATGATATATATTTATACGTATCATTGTCGTATGACTGAAAACTGAAAAAAAAAATGTTGGAAAGGCTAATGTACCTATACTTGAATAAATAATTTAATATACATATTTCACCGATATTGCTTTTTTTAGAGGCCGTGTTACATTCAAACATTTCCGTTAGATTACTGGAATGTTTTCTAATGCCCACATAATATACCTATATTATATGTCTCATATTTCATGTCACTGTGATATATCCATGGATAGTGTTGTGAGTGTGGAAAATGTCTTAAATACTCCTCTGATAAATACTGAAAAATGTCCGAAAATTATCATTACTTCTAAAAACAGTCGACATTTAGAGTTTTTTAGTATTTATCGAAATTATCGAAAATGTCTGGATAAATATCATAAATTTCTTTTCTACTTAAACATTTTTTGAAAATTTTCATTTTGTCCGATATTTATTCTTCTTTTCTACTTGGATCGAAAATGCTTAACGATCTGAGATGCCAATTTTACAAAAATTTTTAAAGAAGTTTATTTTTTTCTACTTGGATCGACGATGCTTCACGATTTGTGATGCCATTATACAGAGTTTTTTCTTAAGCAGTTTATTCTTTTCTACTTGGATCGAAGGTTCTTAACAATCTGTGAACCAATTGGAAAATTATACAAAGTTTTTTTTAAACAAGTTTATTTTTATTATTTAACAGTCAAATTAAATCGATTTTTCTAATACTAATTCTTAATTCAGAACCTGGCTCCGGTCCTTTATCACTGATACTCAATAAAATAACACGATAATAACTCATTCAATGATAAGTTATTTGTTATTTCCAATTGACCATGAAAAATATCTTAAAATGCCTCAAATTGTCCTGATATTTAAATTAACATGTGACGATTGTCATATTTTTCCGCAATGTCCGTAAATACTTAAATACTCAAAATGCTCGACCTTGAGGGAAAGTTTCGGACATTTTTCCAGGACATGTATCCTTAACTTAAAAACTCGAGTATTTCACATCACTATCCATGGAGGTAGAAGGAAGTGGAGGGGGCATAAAGATCGAAACTTGTCACATACTCCGCCATATTGGTGTGTCCCAATTTTCTATAGGAATCCGAAATTCCAACCATAGAAAACTCACAATTTCATGTTTATAACAAAGGATTTGCCCATACCAATATGGCCGATTTTATGTGACACTTTCGTTACAAGGGAAATATAGCACATGCTCCCTCCACTTCCTCCTACCTCCATGGATATATCACTGATGATGCGAAGCGATGTTCCATATAAACATTTGCGAGATGTTCATGAAACATAACTTTGCAATGTTTCAAAATGCTTCACCCATATCTCATATGAAATGTTTCTGTGATATATCATGTTTACTGGGTTAAGGAGTTGAACTTTCAAAATATTTCATTTGGGAATTTTTTGAAACTTGCTGTCATATCACATGGACTGGAAGATAGCCAAAGACATAATAGAAATTTATCATTGGATGATCTGTCCTCATCTCTTCGCAATAAAATTAATACTTTCGTGAATTTCGAGAATTCCTCTTTTATAAACTTCATGAGCAAGCTCTCTGAAATTGTCGACAAAATCGTCGTAAATCAAAACGAGTCTGAACAAATTCCAGGAATAATCAATAAACTGCAGAAAATCAGCGCTGAAAAGTTGGTTTCGACGGAGGAACCAAAAGGAACCGCAGAATTGATAAGTGCTATCAATCAATTAAAAGTTTTTATAATTTTGTGCACTTTTATAATTTTGCTGTTTTTCATGGCAAAAAAAATTTGTCCTCACGTTGAAAGGAAGTATTTCAGCGCAAAATATGTTGAACAAAATCAAGAGATGCCAATTTTACAGTGATTATAACGTAGTTCAAGGTATCCCTTGATTACTTCATGAGTTTGAACTTCCAAGAATTATTTTATATTTTGTAGAAATACATTGTAACTTGTATATTACTTAAACTCCATTGAAAATATTCAGGATGTACCTGAATTTTTGTATCAATGTCAAGTTTGTTGTGACAAATATATTGATATAATTTCAAAAGTAATTAGAAATGATTCATTTGGCCTGCACAGAATCAGAAAGAATAGTATATTTACAAGTTGCAGAATGGGCTCCTATTCAAATGCGAAATTTGAAAACGAGCGACGAAGGAGCGAGTTTTCGAACGCATGAGTGTTGGAATTGCCTTCTGCAACGAGTATTAGACGATATATTTTCTCTATTTCAGGCAAGTTTTGTAAATTACTGTTGAAATTCAATGAAAAATTCGGATTATACATCCTAGTGACTTTTGTATTGTATCTTGGTAGTTGGTGTGACTGTTACGAAAGTTGACAGATTACGGAATTTTAATTTGAAACGTACGTAGGGCATGGAGATCAGATTTAAAACAGTTTCCTAATAGCATGAATTATTCAAAATTAGCAAGAAGGAAATCTCTAGTACCTTATTTTTCAATCAAAATAAATCTTTTCCCTCCCAATTATTTCACTATGTCCAGATTATATTATATTGATAATTGACGTGTGTTGAAATTTGATAGGATCAAATGTCAGTGCTGACTACCACAAAACGAAAAATATAACTAGAAACAATGAGGGAATGAGGAATGAGTTCATTCCAGCACTGTTTTTAGTGCTGGAATGGACTCATTACGATACTGAAATAGAGACAAATTATTTTGTTATTCTCCTGTATATAAAATTTATGTTACTATTATGATTCCGAAATAAAATTAATGAATCCTTAATAGTCATTTATGTTACCAACACAACACGTAGAACTAGAAAATGTGTATGTTCTGGGGAACATCGTCTTATCATTTGGCCCAAATCTATCTAATTTTCGATTTTTTTGCCTAAAATATTCTCAAACGATTAGATTCAACTCTCACTGATGAAGAATTTGAGGTCAAATTTGATTCTGCCAACTAATGAAAAATGTGAAAAGCTAATGAATTCAATAAATGCAAGTCGTAAGGAAAAGTGGAATAGTGTAGTTTCAGATATGAATTTCACTCATTCGAGTGTAGGAGTATACATGGGATGTTTTGAGAAAATTAGGAGATGCTACTCCTCTAACATTGTCATATTCTGAAATTTATTCTAAATTAATTGCTCGTCGACTAGTTGATGTTTCCAATTAGGTAGAAATTCAAGAACAAAAATCAAAAATATGAAGTATAATTTGGATAAATTTAGAACATCATCTTTATCTGGATGAATTAAAATCAGCAGTTAAATGTACTAAATCTCGAAAAGTAGCAGGATTTGATGGAATTTAATCTGAATTCATCAAACACTTGGGCAAAAGGGCATTGTCTTGGTTATTATCATTCTATAATATTATACTAAATGCCGGAAATATTCCAAAAGAATTCCGCAAAGCGAAAGTCATAGGCATTTTTTAAAACGTGGAAAGAATTCTTCAGATCCTAGCAGTTATATATCGACCCATTAGTCTCTAGATGAGTGTTTTAAATTTCAAGAAGGTTGATTCTATTTAGGATTGAATCATCTGACGAAATTCTACATAATTCGCCCAGGGAGCCTTCAGGAAAAATAGTAATTGTTGTGATAGTTGTTATAGTCTTACTACTTTTATAGAAACAGGTTTCAATAATAGCATGAAATCAAGAACAGCATTTGTTGATTTGTCGGCAGCATATATGACCCAGTTTGGAAAGATAGTTTGATTTTCAAACTTTATAATCATTTAAAGTGTGGAAAAATGGTTCGTCTACTCGAAAATATGTTGACAGATAGAAGGTTTCGTGTTTGTTGATAATGATAGTAGTAATTTAAAGAATTTGAATAATGGTCTCCCACGAGGTTCAGTTTTAGCACCTCTCGTTTTCAATTTGAGTCGCGTTTGTGCCCGAATCCAAATAAAACTGAAGTCTCTTGCTTCCGTTTGAACAATCGTCAAAAATATATAACATTGAGTGTAGCTTTTGGTGATTCTTTCTTGATTATTGAAAGGTTTTTTTCTGGGTTTTCTCTCACAAACTACGAAAAATATCTATAAAATAAAAATTAATTATTTTGTGATTTGCTTGTGCGTAAGAAACACAAGATATTTGTCAGAAGCAATCAATTGAACAATGTTGCCTAACAAATAACAACGAAACGACATCAAAGAAGAAACAACTATATCGTAACCTTTCGGAGTCTATATCAGACTCCTTCGTCAGACGCTTAATGAAAATCTTTAGAATTATTTTCATTAAGCGTCTGGGAGGTTAGGTACTTTTAATGTTATAAAATGCACCCACTTTAATCTAACCTTCATAAAAGTGACTACCTGAGTTCCTGCTGATGTAAAAAGGATATTATTGATCTATTGAAAAGTGGTGCGTGTTAGGGTTTTAGAATTGTATATTCTAAAACAAGTTGCAGAATGAGCTGATATTCAAACACGAATGCAAAATTCGAAAACGAGCGACGAAGGAGCGAGTTTTCGTACGCATGAGTGTTGGAATTGCCTTCTGCAACGAGTATTAGACGATATTTTCTCTATTTCAGGCAAGCTTTGTAAATACTGTTGAAATTTACTGAAAAATTAGGATTATACATCCTAGAGACTTTTGTATTGTATCTTGGCAGTTGGTGTGACTGTTGCGAAAGTTGACAGATCACGGGATTTGAATTGTACGTAGAGCATGGAGATCAGATTTAACAGTTTCCTAATATCATGAATGATTCAAAATTAGCAAGAAATAAATCTCTAGTACCTTATTTTTTTATGAAAATAAAACCTTTCCTCTCAACAACTATTTCACCTTATCCAGATTATCTTATATTGACAATAATTGACGTGTGTTAAAATTTGATAGGATCGAATGTCAGTGCTGACACTGCTGACTACCACAAAACGAAAAATATAACTAGAAACAATGCGGGAATGAGTTAATTCCAGCACTGTTTTTAGTGCTGGAATGAACTCATTACGATACTGAAATAGAGAAATATGTTTCCTATTATTTGAAGGGTATTTCCATTTTAAAAATAAAGATCTGCTTTATGTTACAACAATCTTGTCGACCAGTGTGTTACTGATTATAAATAAGATCACTTTTGGTTTCAGGTGGATATCATGGTGGAATCATTTGAAATGTACATAAGAGAGAGAGGGAAGATCCAAAGCAGGGTGATAAAGGATGGAGCTAGTGTAGGAATAGAATCAGAATCGTGTGCAATATTGGAAATATTGAGAGAATAAATTAATATTTTCTGTTATGAGACAGTGTTTTCACGCCTCTGAGAGTGTAGAATTCATTAATAACATTTGCTGAGAGCTTCGTAATTCAGCACTTCTATTTTTTGCCAATATGATTCCAGGAATTCCATACCTACATTAGCTCCATCTCTCTCACATGTAACTTTCAATCCTCTCTTTCTATCCATGGGATATTAGGTCTATGATTAGAACAGAGAACAGTCGAGAACAAAGCTTTTTCAGGATCACCAAATATTAAACTAATCCATTTAGAACGTAATCAAATTGCCCAAATTCCACGATATATCTTCTCGCAACTTTCAAGTCTGGAATATTTGGACCATTATGACAACAGAATGTCTGAACGCACATTTGCTTGTATCTTTAAGCTTTCCGCCCATTTTTCTTATTGGGTGTAACTTGGGTTGCCTATACAACGTAAGTAAGTAGTCATGGAGGTAGAAGGAAGTGGAGGGGGCATAAAGCTTTGTAAAATACTGTTGAAATTTACTGAAAAATTAGGATTATACATCCTAGAGACTTTTGTATTGTATCTTGGCAGTTGGTGTGACTGTTGCGAAAGTTGACAGATCACGGGATTTGAATTGTACGTAGAGCATGGAGACCATGTTAGAAAAATTTTGGCCATAGGCTTCAATATTAGAAGCACAGATTATAGTGCCCAATCAAGCAGGAATAAATGCCATGAGTATAATATATCTTTTAAGTGATAAAGGGCCGGTTTCTCAATTGCGAGTTGACGCATGTATTTAGCGATATTCATAAATGCGCAACACTCGGGTTACCCGCAACCTCGGGTTAACTCGTAATTGAGAAACCGGCCCTAAGTCCTCCCAAAAATATACATAGAAGACGTTACTTTGGCATCAAAATGATACGTTTTCTGGAAAGCGCTCATGAATTGTAACAAATTACGAATTGAATCATTTAGGGCCGGTTTCTCAATTGCGAGTTAACTCGAGGTTGCGATTTGACGCATGTATTTAGCGATATTCATGAATGCGCAACACTCGGGTTACCCGCAACCTCGGGTTGACTCGCAATTGAGAAACCGGCCCTCAAGGTCGGTTTCTCAATTGCGGGTTAACCCAAGGTTGCGAGTAAGCTGTGCCTGACGCGCATTCAAGGCGAGTTACCTCAAGGTTGCGTAACTCGCAAATTGAGAAACCTACCAGAATGAAAATGCAACACTCAGGTGTTACTTTTTCTGATAATTTCATGGAAGGAGGAAAGTGTAATTGGATGAAGAAAACCAGTAGTAATAACATTTTATAAAATATAGAGTTCAAGCAAAATTACACATAGATATCCAATTGATAAAAAATCTATAGAGCACAGTACAGTTCTAATCACATACACTAAATTCATTCTATATAAATAAATATAATTCCTCAGAAAATTATTTGTGCCTGACTTGCATTCGAAAATTCAAAATAAAAATACTTCTTTCTTGATTTTATGAAACTTTCATAGAAATATCGATTGGTGGATAGGGAAAAATTGGTTCAAGCCCTGTGGACAGGAGCTTTTTGGCGCTCTTGTTCAAACAGACAAATTATATCTCCGAAAGTATTGGTTTCTCAGAGTTGGGAATTATATCAATGGATTCCTATGATAGAAATGCATCATGAAAGAAATTAAATTTAAAAAAAGTGACGTTTAAAAAGATGCTTCAAAAATTATCTTATAAAAAACTAGAGCAAGAGGTGTACCAGAAATAATTTTGACATTTATCTCTCATAGGAAAATAAGATGACATGTAAGAACACAGATCATAAAATAATTCATAGATACAATAATTAAGTACAGCATTCTATGAAAACATAAGAAGTGCAGAAATACGATTCATTATTGAAATTTCGAAAAATCATATCTCCGAAAGTATTAGCTTGTTAGAGTTGAAAATGATATCAATGGATTTTTATGGCGAAACTGCATCTTAAAAGGAATTAAATTTGGAATTTGTGTTGTAAAAAAAAATTTTTTTTTCGTTTCTCCGAAATAATCAGGCCAATTTTGCCCAGTAACGAACTCAACCGAGATAATTATCTCTCAAACCTACTCTGAAAATTTCAACTGCCTAGCTCATTCTGTTCGAGAGTTTTTGTAGAAACGAAATTAAAAAATTTTTTTTTTGATACCTTATTACAACCAGGTAAAAAAAAACTTCGCATGCATATAGAAATCATTATTCTACAATTTGATGCTAAATTTCAGATAGATCGAGTGATCGGTTTCGGAAATATTCATAAAAAATGTTTTTACTAAAAAGGGCAATAACTCCGAAACCGCTTAGTGGATTTTGCCCGTTAACGAACTCGTCTGAGATATTTACGCTACAAACCCACTCTGCAAATTTCAATCCTCTAACTCCTTTCGTTCGAGAGTTATCGTGCCTACGGCCGGCGAGCTGGACCTGCCGGAAGAATTGATTTCGACCACGGATTCTTCATTTTAGGCCAAAAATTCGAAAATTACAGACATTTGGGCAAATTGATAAGCACTCTGTTTCGAGGAACAAGAGCGCCAAAAACAGAAAAATGATTAGGCAACACCTCCTACACCTACCTTTTAGGAGGTTTTGGATTAGGAGATATATGCAATAATTATTTGATTAATTATCACTGATGTTATAAGAAATGTCTTTTGATTTATCAAGATTACACACAAGTTTGATATTCAATCAAATGTCAAAAATGTAGTGCAAACAAACGATAACAAGTTATATGGCAGTATTTTCAAAATAGGAGTTAACAAAATTCATATTATGATATTCTGACAATAATCAGCAGTATCATCATTCAGAATTGTCTTTATACACCCAGGTAATAACAATATTATTTTGATTACACAAATCAAAACATACACAATAAAGAAGAAAAAGTTTGAACTTTAATCTGTTCAAATACAAGGATAATTCAGGAAGTACCCGAGCTGAAGTATAGATGGCAGCTGTTTGGAAATAATGACTGATGGAAGGTTCCAACCTTGTCAAGCATTAATTTAAAGATGATTTCTAAGTACTGTAATCTGATTAAGAAACAAATAAATAAATGTAAACAAACATGTGGTTTCTTAT
This sequence comes from Halyzia sedecimguttata, assembly GCA_937662695.2. NCBI lineage: Eukaryota > Metazoa > Arthropoda > Insecta > Coleoptera > Coccinellidae > Halyzia > Halyzia sedecimguttata. Next base: position 48,230,171 of record OW569418.2, read on the forward strand.
TAATTTAGCATCCATTAAAAACTAATATTGGCGAAGACTGTTCCATCTACATTCAAGACAGGTAATAGGTCAGATTTTTAGGAAGCGTATGGGAATATTTTAGCTGCATATCTTTAGAAAAAGAAAATGCAGCACATCACATGTCTATGATGGCCGAAGTCAATGATATTAAGTTCAAAATACTTCCTCATGCAACCAATTCGCTAAATTTACCCCCTATTAATATTTTCTGTAGGAAGGGCATGGTACTTCTGGGATTACCCTTATATCAATGTAGTCATGGATATATAAACCTTTGTATCACTTTTTCTATAAATTCAACCTCTCTAGAATTGCTCCTTTATATATTAATTGTCTTTTATCATGCTCACCCACCACCAGAATCTCAATATTATTGACATTCACCCCAACGATTTTGTAGACTCTTCAAATGTTCATATGCCTTTTTTGTGATAACTAAAGGGACGTAGACCTCTTCTAAAGGATCAATCTTCATCATACTTAATCCTGCAAGTCCCAAAGACGTGTGTAGGGGATCTGGTGGATAATACTCGTATTTAGATAGCCCACCATTCCTGTGTTGCGCAAACATCAATTTGTGTCTCTGTTGCTCGTAAGGGGCTATCAATTGATATGCTCCAAGGAGATGAAGGGAACCTCCCGTCCAGAAAGAATAGCATGTATCTACAGGCTTATTTGTCCTACCACTAAATCCAAATTCGACCTTATTTACAAGCCATCTTACAAGTCCCTGTTTCTGAAATGCTGGAATTTCATCCATGTTACCACTCAAGAATAGAGAAGCCAGGGCACAGAAGGTAGATCCAGAGTGACTCTCTGAGCCTGGTACTTGGCCAAAGGCTTGTTCATAAGACTGCAATAAAGGAAATGTTAAGATATAGAAGTTGGCTTGTATAATTTATAATCTTACAACACAATCATGTATGTATCGAATCATCTGTTTCATATCGAGTCCCGACCAATCATTCAATATGTAGCAAATAGAAGCAGCACAAAAGACAAATCTCATATCACTTTCAGTTCCTCCCAATCTTGTAGCAGTAAATGAACCATCATCATTCTGCAAAGCTCTTAAACCTTCAATTATTTATAAAGTAGTAATTCAGAAATTCAATTAATAAGTACTCACTCAATAAGATTGATTTTTTGTTTATTTTAGCTAGGTCATCTCCTAACAATAGTAGAATTGCTAATGATGAGTATGTATTTGTTATGTGTCCCCATTTATATGGGGAATTTTTATTCTTATTTTCTTTTGTGTTCATTATTGAACTACCCTGAAATCCACTCACTAATTCTGTAAATATGAAAATATTCAATTTATTAATACTTTATTCGGAATATTTACTGACCCTCATCATCAACCACTTGCAATGAATAAACCCAGTTTATTAATTTTTCTTTCTCGGCATCTGTTATACATTCTAAGTCTCCTAGTATTCCCAAACCTAGCACAGCAAAATGAGCGATGACAACCCTTGAAATAATAAAGAAAATAGCTTTTACTTTAAGCAAAACATAGGATTTGTAACTACCTGTTAGCATCAGACGATCCATCATTCCTTGGAATTTCTCGTAAAATATGTTTTAGTAATTTTTTGTGCATTTTCGGCTGAAATTCTGGACAATTCAGATAATGTTCGTTCATTTTGTATAATTATTTGTATAAGTTATTTTTGGAATAGGGCGTGGAAAAATCTAAAAATGTAAACAAAAATCCATTTATGTGCAATTTATGTATTTTCGAAATACAGGTTAATTCATAGAAATAGATAGGAGGAAATAAAAAAAAATGAGCAATTTGATCTATGAATATTGATAATTCATGAAGCAACTCTGCGATTCGAGTGCATTTGAAATAATAGAATTTTATCAATATCTTTTTCTCAAGTGGAGTAAAAGATAACAGAATTAATATCCTACAGCAATAAAAATTAAATACAAATATCAGAACGTAATTTGTCATGTTCGGTACTTTTCGAGCGTTGTTCAAACGTCATTTAAATGTCTACAGACTAAACAAAAAAAAAATCTGAGCTCATTTGACTACTGGAATCGACTTAAATAATTGTTAAAAAAGTTATTTATTAAGTATTTCTAAGAGAGATTGGCTGTGATATTGATTTTATAAATTTATAAATAAAATAATTATCTTAATTAAAATGTCCAACAAATTCGATGCGTATGTTACCATGTTGTTACCATTATGAAAAGTTATTTAAGCATGTCCCATTGTTTACAGACTAAAACACCACCCAGCAGATAACTCAGATAACGATAGTGGAGATGACGAATTGGGACCCAATATTACAGAACTGGGACCGATAGAATATCCACCAGGTGAACATAGGTTACAACATCCATATTGTTTATGGTTTTCTAGAAGGCCCAGTAGGTTACAACAAGGTACGGAGGGATACGGTCAGTCTTTGAGGTTGGTAGGACAAGTAGGTACCGTTGAGCAATGGTGGGCTCTGTATTCTCACATCGTCAGGTTACAAGATATAGCCCCACATAGGGACGTACATCTCTTCAAAAAGGGTATAATGCCTATGTGGGAAGACCCTGCTAATAGAAAAGGGGGTAAATGGGTGAGACATCACAAAGTGTCCATTCTGAAACAACCTATTACACATTAATTTGTTTTAGGTTATACGCTTGAGAAAAGATTATGGAAGTAGAGCATGGGAAAATCTTTGTCTTGCGATGTTAGGTGAACAGTTTATGGTAAAATATTTTTGTTGTCTAGAATTTATCTCATTAAATATTACGTCCTGGCTGCATGAAGATTTTATCTAATATTTCTACAGGCAGGGAATGAGATTTGTGGTGTAGTCGTGTCCACAAGGTATCAAGAATGCCTTTTGAACATTTGGAATCGGACAGCTTCAGATATGGTTACTACGAATAGAATACGAGATGCGTTAAAACGATTGTTAAATATGCCCGCAAGTGCCACAATGGAGTACAAAGTACACAGTGATTGTCTTAAGTGAGTATGAAGTAATGATGTTCTAAACATATCTAAAATATAAAAAAATTGGTTCAAGCACTGACGTGAAGTCAGGAACTTTTGCGCGTATGTTCTATTGTCCATTCTCCTGTATTCGACACTCTTAATCGAATTTACCATGGTGAATTCTATTGTCAGTTCTCCTGTATTGGACAGTCTTAATCTAATTTACATGGTAAATTCGATTAAGAGTGTTGAATACAGGAATCATTGAAAATCTATCTAACTCTTTTCTCCGAATTGTAATATTGTTATTTTCAAATGGAATGTAATGTAATGTAACCTAAATATTATGTGCTGAGACTTGTACATATATACTACTGATAATTTTTTTTTTCAGAGCTTCAAAAACTATAATTACCAATAACACATTCAAAAGTTGACTTGAAGTGAGTTGTTGATGGAAAAATAGAGAAGTTGATGGAATTTTGTTAATACTGATTAAAGTACATATAATTTCTGCCAATAAATATGATAAATATGTGTATGCTTTTTCTATTTTGATTCCAACAGAAAAAAAAAATTATTTTTTTCAGATATAACATCTGCCAGGAAATAATCTTCTTTACTATGTTTGAATTACACTAGAACTATGGACTAATGTTTATAAGTACCACGAGTCTAATATTTACATCTTAACCATAACTGTTCGAACACCCCTTTAAGGTCAACATACCTTGGGCAAATTGTACCCTTTCGCTTGAATTTCAAATACTTCTTTTCATCTCCTTGATTTCTTCAAAATTGATTTCATCTCCACTGTCACCTTTATGTGTACCACAATTCATAATTTCTTTGACCATGAGTAACAATACATTATTTATTCTTAAGTTTCTTGTATTGTTTCAATTGACCCAAAGTGAAATCAAAAAATTGTGTAACTTACACACACTGAAAAATTAAATGAAGTGGCTGTTTTCATCATATATAACTAACATGATTTGAATGTTCATGCTTTATTTAATGAAGGTCCATCATAATTTATTAAATAGATTATTCACTCGAAACCTGAATCTTATTGTTTCTCTTCTTAATAGCTCTCTAGGTGCACAGTCTACAGTGAAGGAGGTTGCGTGTTCGAACCTTGAGGCAGTAAAATAATTTTTTTCCGTTTTTGCCTGCTCGTACCATAAATATTATCTTTGATATATGGCCAGCAATGAACTAAGAAAGTTTTAGAACCTGTCCATTTTCAACGTAGATTCAGTTTGATTTATTTATTTGAAAGTTCAAGATTTTCGATATAGCTTGTAATTCAAAAGATTTGTGTATTCAACCATATTATATACACCATGAACAATTTTCTGATACCTATTGACAACTTGGTGAAAATCATATTAATGAACAAGAGCTAAAATATTTGACTCCAGATCAGTGCTTCAATATTTTTTTAAATGAATTCATTAATTAAAATAAAAAATATAAAAGTTTTCAGAGCACAATAAGATTCTTGCTCCATTGAATCTAATTGGTTTAAAATGATATTAACGAAGGTTTAAAGAAGTCAACAATATATTTTATAAATTTGAATGCTATAAACAATAAAAATATTATTAGTCATTACGGAACGGATCACACAAAATAGTACCCACATTTATTAACTGTATAATAAAATACAAAGGGTAATAAACGTCTGGTTCATCAGCAAATATTTTAATAGGTATAGATAACTATTTATCAAGTTTATTACTTATAAGTTAAATTAGGTGGAATCAAAATATTCCAATCAGAAAGTCCACTATAAATTACATTATTCTTAGAATAACTGGTAAATTGCATCATAAAACTATTGATTAACTGTACAATTGTCAGTTGACATTAATAATGAATATTCATCATCATTCACTCTTCGAATTTGTGGCATCGTCGTCATCTTCCGAAGATGAACTACTTGAGGAACTGTCAGAATCATCACTAGTTCCAGAGTCATCACTAGAACTGCTCAAGTTTGAGTCTGATTCACTGTCGGAATCATCACTACTTTCTGAATGTTCGTTTTGGTTCGTTTCATTTTCACTATTTTCCAATACTTTAATTTTCTTTTTCAATTGTTGTGTGCGAGATTCTCTGTGAAGATATTTTCTTTTGCCCTTACACTCGTACGTCCAATGACCATACTCCAAGCATTTCTGGCAACGAACCCCTTGAGGAGGATATCCATTTTTATTTCTGAAATTTTTTATATTTTGATTCCTTCAAAGTGTTGACAGCATTATTTTGAACTTACTTTGCGTTCGATCCTTTCACTTCTTTTCCGATAGTCATGTCGTTAGAAGATATGATGACTGCTGTTATAAACGTCTTTATGAAATAAATAATTAATTAATCTGGAAATTGTTCGTCGGCAAAATTCAACCCATAAAACAAATATACTAATTTTAAGCAATGTTGCCACCATGTAAAGAAAAACCAATACTGTGATAATTTATTCAAATTCATATGCACATTTATATCAATAGTGGAATTTTGTTGCTTCTTAGGAACTAATTTCACTGAAGATATTATATCCAAAAACTGTTTTGGATTTTTCAAAATATTGCAGGATTAATACACAGATTAATACATCTGTTTGGGATTCTAATATATGACGGTCACGATCCACGATGGTAATTGGTAACATTGGAGAAGGATTCCGTGATCGAGCGTCCATACCAAAGTCTATGGTCAAATATTAACCTCTTTTTTGTGAAAGAAATCGAATTCTGTGTTCTTTGCTGTATTCACGTGTTTGAGTGGAGATATTTTACTGCTGCTGGTGAGAATTATTATTCATTTCAAAAATATTTGGTTGTATATTTATTGTTTTTCGTTGAATTTATAGCATCATGGGTCGTGTACGTACCAAGACCGTCAAAAAAGCATCCAAGGTGATAATAGAAAAGTATTACACCAAGTTAACCTTAGATTTCCACACAAATAAAAGGATATGTGAAGAAATCGCTTCAATACCCACAAAACCATTGAGAAATAAAATCGCTGGTTTTGTTACCCATCTGATGAAAAGGCTGAGACATTCTCAAGTTAGAGGTATTTCAATTAAACTCCAGGAAGAAGAACGTGAGAGACGGGACAACTTCGTACCACCAATTTCTGCATTGGAGAGTGATATTATTGAAGTCGATACGGACACCAAGGAAATGCTTAAACAGTTGGACTTCACTAATTTGCCTGGATTACAGATTACTCAACCAAATACCAATAATTATAATAGAAGGGTTTGAAAATGTTTAATAAAGCATATTAAAAATTACATGTTTTTTAGAACCAGTTCGTCACTTTCAAGACCTTAGATTCATTCCTCAGGTATATCATGCTAAATGAGCACCTTATATTGTTTTCCTAAAAAACATTTGAGTGGAACAATCTGGTGATATCAAACCAATAGATGTAGAAATCACTATATTTGATGGTTACTGTATACAATGGTTTACGTATTCCCCATCAAACTCTCCAATGTTCTCGGAGATGTTTCATTTGAAATAGATCTTACTACAACATTGTTGTACAGTACTAGTAATACAAAGTTGATGTTGGTAGAAACTAACCATGTTCTTATGGACTGCTCTTCTAATGTATTAGACTCTCCTTAGTTATTGAGAAGTGAGAACAGGCAAAGTACAGTAGCTCATTCATGATGAAGAAATATTAATAACACAGAACACTAATATATTAGAAATTAATTGAGCATTTTATTTCAAACCAGCAGCTACAACCCATTGGGAACTTCCAAAACTCTGGTGGCGGGATTCGGCAACTAACCACGCTAGTAATAAATGTAAACAATCTCGTGTTGGACAGGTCAGTCGACGAAGTTTGACCGAAATTTTCATGGAAAATTTAAATTATAATTGACTTGAGATCATTGTTGGATTACTTTGTGATATATATTCAAATATTGATCATTATATAACTAATTTTATGGCACTAGATTGATATAAAGATTACAACCAGTAAGTATATTCATATTTATGTTTGTCAAACTTACATTATATTTAAAAGTTCTTTCAGTTACTATTTGCGAATGATTCAGAAGGGACTCAGTTTATTAGAATTTCTGGAGTACATAGGAGCTTCAACTTCTAATTCTAGAGTCCTTGTAGAAGGAGAAGAGGTTCTAAATGTAGATCATGTAATCGTGTGTGACAAAACAAATTGTGGTCCCAGTTTTATAGACATTTGTTCTTTATGTTTACAAAGTAGTGCCCTTAATTCAGTACCACATAAAATTGATGGCCCATTAATGTGGAGAATGGTGAACTTAAAATAGAAGGTATGGTATATTCTTGTAAAGTCGGAGCACGGAGGAGGTGTAAACATATTACTGATGTATTAATTAAAGTTCAGGTGCATGATGTTCTAGTTTATTTATGAGAATATGGTGTCAAATTGAACCAGATAAAGCTTTTGTAAAACAGTTACCAATAATTGAAATGATTTTTTCAAAATATGATACATATATTATGTGAAAAGAATTATTAACAATAAGTGTAATGTTTGAGGTATAATAAAGATTATCTGGATGTAGGTCCAGGTTAAGTACTCTTCGGTCTATTAGTTATCCTTCTAACGCATTTCCAATATTTATATTTGGTTTTCCGGAGGTAAGAAGTGAAAACTCAAACCTATACATTTTGGCATTTTTTTCGCCCATGAATTGCATTGAGGCACACAACAATAGTCGTTTCTGGTCGAAGACATATTAGGCAGGATAATATTCACTATTTCAACTTGAATTTTTCTTTTAAACAAAAGTTTATTGACGAATACTGAACAATTAAACTCGAACACGTGGCTCATACTAGCTTGGTTAGTTGCCGAATCCCACCGCCAGAGTTTTGGAAGTTCCCAATTCCCTTAGCCATTTCTGAAACGATCTGTGGTTTCAAGTCAATTAATTTATTTCTAATTCGCGTTTATTAGTCGATTGAAATATTCTAATAAAAATCTTCCTCAGTTTAGTAAGTTTGTATATCTGATTTCTAGAATTAGGGAAATATCATATCCGAAAACATGAACTAAAAATAAAATATCAAACAAAAATTTTAAACGCATGTTCTATGTTGAACAAATTCGCGCGTTCTTTTCTCCGGTCGTCTAGTTGACATTTGACTTTGACAGTAGTTTTCTAGTTTGTGTTGTAATTTGTATGTTTTAGAATTTGTGTTTTACTTGACGATGGCGGACGACAAAGATGTTGCCGAGAAAACTATTGCGGAGGACTTGGTTGTTACCAAGTTTAAAATGGCTGGAGAAATTGTTAATAGTGAGTTCAAACGATAATCCAAATAACAAAGCCCAGATGTAAATCTATACGATATTGAATAAAATGCTTGCCCCATATGGGTAAATCTCCGGTGATACATGTGCACGTTTAATTATTGCAACAAATTACTAAAGGATTGAATGCGATCGAAATTGACCTGATTCTCAATATTACACTTATCATATTTTCAGTCTGATAAGTGAATTTGATCCTAATCATCCACATTTATGTAACCTATATTCAAGGATTTGCAAGCGTGTTCTGTTGTTAGTAATAGTTTTGAAACGAGTGTAGTTATATTAGAATGTTGTGGACTGACCTAAAATATCAAGTCTCTGATTCATATTTGTATTTGTAGGAGCTTTGAAGCAAGTTATTGATAAGTGTGTGTCTGGAGCTTCTGTAAGAGAAATTTGTCAATTTGGTGATCAGCTCCTCACAGAAGAAACCAGCAAAGTGTTCAAGAAGGAGAAGGAACTGAAAAAGGGCATTGCTTTCCCTACTTGCATATCTGTTAACAACTGTATCTGCCATTATTCTCCTGTTCCAACTGAACCGGATTACACCCTGAAAGATGAAGACGTAACGAAGGTGTAAGTTGAAGTTACATAGCACTTCCCCATTTAAGTCCAAAACATACCACAATCACCTATTCATTTCTGTCTGTTCCCCTTAATTTTTTTTAGAAATCTTTGGTTTCTTATCATGATACGTCCACTTGGTTTTTTTACTGTGTAATTTCTGTCTTTTACAACATTCTCCACTATTCCAATTGTATCCCATTACTTCTTATTAAACTTCTGTGTGACCCCTTTTTTTCGTGATGCCAAAATAAGTTTATGACCTTAGAACAAGATTTCTTCTAGTGATTTGGGAGCCCACATAGATGGATTCATAGCTGTTGTAGCTCATACCATTGTGATAGGAGCTTCAAGTGAAAACAAAGTGACCGGAAGACGGGCCGATGTTGTCCTGGCAGCCCATTACGCATCTCAAGCAGCCCTCCGGCTGATGAAAGCAGGAAATGAAACCTACATGGTCACAGATGTCGTTCAGAAAGTGGCTGAATCGTACAAGTGTAAACCGGTAGAGGGTATGCTCAGTCATCAGTTGAAACAATTCAAGATCGACGGAGAAAAGACGATAATACAGAATCCGAATGACGGTCAAAAGAAGGAACATGAGAAATTTGAATTTGACAAGTATGAGGTAATGATGAGTATTTATCATATTTATTATATGATGTAATATTTTTTTCTTCAACACTTGCGGGAATCATATATTCCTATAGTCCATTCACTTTTATAAAGTCTCCCAGTTGGCTATGAAATTTTAACACATTTCACCGTGTATGTTTTGAAAATGTTAGGTTATGCTCATTTTCCTGTCAGATAACTATGCAGCGTTGTCCTCTTTTCATAGAAGTCGTAGTAATTATGTATTTTTCACAATGTGAATTTTCTTGGGAAAAATAATGAATTTGAGAAGATATTAAGAGAATTCAACAATTCCAAAGACCTGGCGACTGTTGAAGAAAATTTTTCCCCTGTTACTATGGAAATATTTCACGTATATAAACTGGTTGGAAGACTCAGTTATGCTATTTTCTTGTACGGAAATCAAGAATCAAGTGTTAAAATTTTAATGAAAAATAATGGATACAGTAGTCCGTTACTTTGTGATAGTTCATTTGAAACAGAATAAAAGTACCTGAATAACCCGACACGAAAACTTCTAAATGAACAGACTCACCTATGGAATTCCCCACTTTTCGAAATTCTCAAGAAATAAGCCTACATAAGACATTTAAATACCTTTTTGCACAACTTGAAATACACCAGTTTCAAAATGTAGTAGTACTACGAAACCTGAATCACTGTTAAACCTAAATAGGGATAGGACAGGAAACTAAGTAATTTCATTCGAGAGTTCAACATGTCCTAAGACAGAATGAAGTTTTCCTATTGCAGATTTCAGTTCTGTATAGCACTTCCTGATACTTTATCTCTGCTTTTTCAAAACTGCTTTTGGGATTTTCAATTTCAAAGCAAAGAGTTCTTTATTATTCGAAGATAATGATCTGTGATAATATCTTGTCTAAGATGGAACATTATGTTAATTGTTGACAGTAGAAATGGGCAACGTCTCAGAGAATTGTTTTGACATTGACGAAATTTCAGGAGTGCCAACCTGCCTCAGTTTCAGTTACAAAAACGTGAAAATCATGGGCAACCGGGAGACTTCATAATTATTTCTAAATAAATGAATAAATAAATGCTTGGCGATGTCTAAATATCTATGAAATCTAATATGATCTATGAAATCTTATGAAAAATTCGAGAAATATCTAACATCTCACCCAATGTGGTGTTGTCACACTTCTGAGGTTTATATAATTTTGAATTTTGGAAGAAGTAGATACCAGTTCGAAATTTTATTTTCACTATATTTCCGAAAATACAAAGCTGATCGAGCTGAAATCCGGTACTCGATCGTTAAATGGCGGCTTGAAGGTTCGAGCAGAATTTCAGCGGATTCGGACGGACTGATTCTGAAATATAATTTTTTTTTTCTAGTGACGCATCGCTAGAAACAAAAATTTTTGCGAAATTCGTTAGGGTGCGCTCTCGAATGCGCAGCAGGTATTCTGGAAGAATTGAATTTGACCTCGAATCATCTGTGAGTCAAACCTAATAGTTTGAGACCATTTTCGGCAAAAAATCATTAGTCATTAGTGACGGTAATGTCAAAGGTTGTCAGTCATATTTTTCATTAGGGCTAAAGTTCCTAAAGCCCTAGGTGTGTTTCTGAAATACATCATAGAATAAGATTCCAACATAATATCTTTGTAAATAATTTGCAACACATACATTTTTTTTTGCTTGTTCTAGGGAATGAATACCCACCTGAAATATTGTCTCCTCAATAACTCAAAAATACATATCCAATCGAATTGATACTAACTAAACAATAAAAAGTATTAGCTCGTTAGAGTTGAAAATAATATCAATGGATTCTTGATAATGAAACTGCATCTTAAAAAAAAATCGATTCGAAATTTGTAATGAAAATTTTTTCGTTACTCCGAAACCATCCGGTCGATTTTGCCCAATAACGAACTTAATCGAGATATTTATTTCCCAAACCTACTCTGAAAATTTCAACTGTCTAGCTCATTCCGTTCGAGAGTTTTCGTGTTAACGGACGGCCGGACAGAATCGATTTCGACCACGGATTCATGATCAGTGAGTCGAACCAAATTGTTCAAGACCATTTTCAGCCAAAAATTCCAAAATTACAGACATTTGTGCAAATTGATAAGCACTCTGTTCCATGGGACAAGAGCGCCAAAAGGACGGCTTGAAGGTTCATGCAGTATTTCGTGAGGTTGCCCGAGGCGAGAATAGATAATAGAAGATGCGTTCGAATTTTGTATAACCTTAAGAAATGATTTATTGATCAAATATGAGATACAATACAAGACTTGAAAATATGAGCAGAAAATTCATCACCAATTAGAAAAACATAAATGGACCCTCTGGTTCACAGCTATCAAAGAACAGCACCACCGAAAGCAAAATTACCACCACTCCCAATCTTCGAATACTTAAAAACATTGTAACACTTTGAGAAAATAATGGATATTTATGTTAATGAAATTTTTAACTGGCAGGAAGACTTAGGTTGACAGCCGTTTGATTGTAATTATGATCAATAAAGTTTATTTCTCTCTCTCTCTCTGAGATACATTTATTCATTTTATCAGAAGCAAAGCCAATCAATAATCTAAGATTGGACATTGCTTTAAAATGTGACATGAGATGTTTTATTGCAGGTTTATGCAATGGACGTTCTAATAAGTACCGGTGAGGGGGTAGGTAAGGAGACAGAGACTCGAGTATCCATCTATAAAAAAACCGACGAGACTTACCAACTCAAACTTAAGGCATCAAGGATGTTCTACACAGAAGTGAGACAGAAACACGGCAACATGCCTTTCAATTTAAGATCGTTCCAAGATGAGACAAAGGCTAAGATGGGTGTTGTTGAATGTGTAAAGAATAAGTTGATTGAACCTTTCCAAGTTTTGTATGAAAAATCAGGTAATACTCATCTTATTCTCGTATTGTTCAAAATAAAATAACCGTTGAATTTTTTCAGGTGAATTTGTGGCTCAGTTTAAGTTTACTGTACTTCTTATGCCCAACGGGCCTCATAAAATAACAGGTCTGCCATTCGAAACTGAACTGTTCCAGTCGGAACACTCGATCACATCGCCTGAACTCAAAACAGTCCTCAATAGTTCTGCTAATCCTAAGGCTGCCAAGAAAAAGAAGAAGAAATCTGAGTCCGCGGATCAGCCAGCCGAAACCACTGAGGCTGCCGCATAAGAAACTAAGGAATTTGCTCAGGGCAAATTTGGCAACAAGTGGAGGAAGAAATTAAACAATCTTGTACAGAAAACTGCAATTCATTCTCTTACGAACATAGCAGAGCTATGGACGTTAGGTAAAATATTCGGAATTACAGTCAACTTCTCCAATTAGTCAAATCTATTCCTTGTTTCCTCACCACCAATTTTCATTCACAACTCATCTTCTTTTTCGAAAAGGAATATCGTATTTTTTTTAAACAGAACTATTACAATGATCGCCACAATTTTTTTATAGAATGTAAATATATCATTCAGTTCCAGATTTCTACATTTAATGATTTGACGTAACTTATATCTTTTGAAAACATGAAAAAGTTAAGATTGTTGTGTAGAAATAGTAAATAAAAATATTTGGTATTTTTATTCCTTTCAGTGAATGTATCCTATAATTTCGGACAAAATTTATTTAAGCGTTATTAGGACATCACTATGCAGAAAATCCTTGAAATAAGAGAAGTTTTCTCGTTGATTATATTTTCATTATAGATATGGTAGGAATTTAATCATGCAAAGTGATGTTCATTCATCTTGAAATTTTTATTTTTGACATATCTTTAAATTTCAGTAGTGTATAATGTTACAAATCAGTAAATAATATTGAACATTTCAAATGAATGAGCGCGAAAGCTTCTGGCTCCTATAACGAACTTATCCAAGAGATATTCATTCCACAAATCTACTCTGAAAATTATATTATATCAATTGAAACTTAGCCAATATTCCAGTTTTGTTTTTACTGGAGATATTCCGAACCCAATTAGATTAACTTGCCAAAGTAATTTCCTTCATATGGATTATCCTAGGGCATTATATTATCACGCAATAATTATAATATCTCAATTCCACGATAGCTGAGTTTTTTTCATTGGTCATTATGCATTCAACTTTGTTTTCTAGAACGAGGTATTATATATTATGAGTAACGAATTTTGAATTGAACCAGAAATAAATGAAGGGGTCAAGTGACATTATCTGAAAATATTCGGTTATATCATGGAAGAAGGTGTTATGTGCATATGTAACTTGTCCCGTCAGGAATTGCTTCTATTCTCCATATCTGAGCAGATACACAGTGGTAGAAGGGGCAATGTTACATTAAACATCAAGCACGCAAAGGAATAAGGAGTTATGTACGCATGAATCAAAATTTATATCGAAAAGAGATATGATAGCAGAATGCTGTTAATCATGAAAAATCATCCAAAAACTAATCCTCACAATTGCACCAATCAAATTATTATACTACTTTCCATCAAAAATAGCCAGCTCACTTCACTAAAATCTAATTTTCTCGCAAACTCATATTTGTAACATAACTCCTTCCACTTGCCCCTTCAAACATCACATATCGGTAGATAAGATGACATGTATGAACACAGCTCATGAAATTTATAGATACAAATACGGACGTTAATTTTTGATTACAGCATTCTGTGAAATGATAGAATTACGGTTTATTATTGAAATTTGGAAAAATCATATCTCTGAAAGTATCAGCTTGATAGAGTTGAAATTGAAATAAATGGATTCTTATGATGAAACTGCATCTTGAGAAAACTTGAATTTGTAATCTAAAAAAAAAATTTTTTTTTCTCATTACTTCACCATAAGGACGATATTGCCTAATAACGAACTTAACTGAGATATTGATCTCCCAAACCTACTTTGAGAATTTCAACTGTAAAGCTCATTAAGTTCGAGAGTTATTGTGTTAACGGACGGCCGGACAGAATCGATTTTGATCACGGAATCTTGATAGAGTCAAACCAAAATATTTGAGACCATTTTCAGCCGAAAATTACAGAAATTTGGGACAATTGATAAGCACTCTGTGCCGAGGAACAAGAGCGCCAATAAAAAGGATATTTTCTTCAAATACCAGTAATTTGGGAATAATTGGAGTTCTGTGCAATTATTTAATGAAGATTTCCGACATGCATAGTACTATCTCCCTTAAAGTATATTACCCAGTATGTTCTTTCGATAGATCTTGGCACAGATCCTCATTTGCGTGAGGACAGATATCAATATTATTGTATTATGTGAAATTCATTAATTTTCTCGACATTGTTCAAGCAAAAATATAGATGAATAATTTAAAATTTATTACAACTATTTATGTACAATATTTAAAAAGGTTTCTATTGCTGTTTCGAAGATTCCTCAAATTTCAAGTTATCTATAATTTTTTTAACTTCCTCATTCTTAAGTGCCATATCCACTCCTTTATCTGTCCAATTCGAAAGATGAGTTGGAACGTGTTGCAAAAAGTCGAAAGTGGCTGAAACGCCTCTATTCCAATAAACTCCAGCCATTTGATGCATTTGTTCAGTCTCTGGCAGCTTAGGTAGCTGTAATTTGTAAACTGAATATGAGCACTTGCATATACTATGAGTAAATGTTGAAACCCTACATACATTTATGTTTACTGGAACTTGGGCTCTAAGCTGATCTATATGGGGTTGCGAAGCTGCTTTCAATCGTTCCAAAGCTTTTAGGGACACTTCACTGTCATTCCATATCCCTTCTTTCTTCATATAATAGATGGCTGTCCCCGCTAAGCCAAGTTTAACAGCAAACCTGCAATAATCGAGCGTAATTTCAGTGTTTTCCCAACTAATTATTCCAACTCGAGCCGCACTCAATAATTTTCGATAAAAATATTCCATGTTATAGATATTAATCTGGCACAATGAAAATAAAAAGGTTCACATAATTAATAATGTAGTCATGGAGAAGTAATTGTCAATATCGAATCATTTTCAGAGATAACCTTTCCATTAAATAAGGTAATAGTAAAAAAATTAATTTTAGCTTTATACCTGATGATACCCATTTTATATAAATTTTTATATGATGAATTGATGAATGATCGAAGTGAAGAGGATATGTCACAGAACATATATATATAAGAAGTGCTACCTGCCTTGTAAACTGTGCGCAACAGTAGTGACATTTACATACCATAGATTAGAGAGAGATGGGGCGAAAAAGGTGGGGATATTCCATTATGGTTCGAGGGGGTGTCCGCATGTTGAAGTGTCACACTAAAATGACATATACAAGCGGACACCCCCTAGAACCATAATGGAATATCCCCACCTTTTTTTCAGGTTTTTGTATTCGAAATTTAAAATGATTCGAAAGGAAAGATGCTCCAAAATGAAACAAAGCTTTAAAAAAAATAATTTCTTTATTAACATCATTTTTTTTTACAATTATGTATACATCTATTATAGAATTAAACAAGTAAATGATATTTGTTGAATTTTTCGAATGTGAATATAATTTAGTTAGCAGTTTTCTAAAACAAATAAGCTCAATTTGCTTTGGGAGCAAGGTTTCTCAAACTTTAGGCTTTACGAGCCCCTTTTCAAGTTTCCAGATGACAGCGAACCGCTTAACTAATACATGGTGGGGAGCCCGCCACCATGTTTGTCACATGTGCCTCCTAGTCATCAAGCCACCTTTACTTGAATCTTATCGCGAACAACCTACAGTCGAATGGCGAACCCCTAGGGGTTCGCGTACCCCACTTTGAGAAACCCTGATCTAGAGAAACTAAAAACCATGACACAATTCAATGAAACAAACAAAATTTTTGACCAACCATAGGTCTTTTTGGAATTTGCTGAGTTATTACAAGTTATTAGGGGTATAACTACCAAATTCCAGTACAAATATCTGAATAAAATGTCAAAATAACACTTGTATATAGAGTTAGGGATAAATTATTCGTGGGTCAACACTCAACATAATGGTCTTTCAGTTTCATAATGATCAGAATTGTCACTTCACTAAATCACAATAACACTGATTCATCTAGGAAGGAGAAGAAACTACCACCAGTCACAATTGACAGTCAAAATCCGGTAGAATCCATCAATCTAAGTGATGACGGTCACCATCACTATTTTCTGAAAAAAGAAACAAGTATTTTTAGATATTAAGTGATAGATGAATATTGAAATATATTTTAAATATAAATATTCGTGATAAAGATGTCAGGACGGATCTAAATGGTTGGTTCTATCAGAATTAAGTTAATAAGGTATATCCCTTATCGTTCCCAAAAAATGCTTCTCAGTAAAATATTAACGTTAATCACACTATAACTAATATCTCAGTTAATAGACTACTACTATAATAATAAAATATTGAACAGTTTATACAATCATAGTGTTTAGTGAGTGCATGTATTAGGTACAAATGTCTGAAACCAGTTACATTCAGGCAGTCAGTCAGCGAAAATTAGAAATAATTTTGCTAGGACTTATTTTACAAATATCATTCCAAATTTTTAAGGTGGAAGGGTCTTTAGGGAAACGAAAAAAACTGTTTCTGCAAACAAGTGATGAATGGCTGATATATGAATTTTGGCAAGAATACTTAACATCTTGCGCAACAATGAAGTAGCAGAACCTGAAGCCATTTTCTTAATTCAATAAGATATTGAACACAATCAGATTTGCAGAATTGAACTTCGTATAAATATAAACTTATCAGATCTCACCAAGTGGTCATAATCTTTAACATCCCTGAAAAAAAGTCATCAAATTACCGACAAATCACCATTAAAACTATTAAATTATATTGTCAACATAATCTGAATTCTGAAAGAAAATTTTTCGTTACATTTTATATAGAACACCTAAAAGGAGTTGGAATATTATATTATCTTCAACATCACCTGAAACGGAAACTTTTTCATTGAATTACGAAAAAAACAAACTCATCTTCACACGGGTAATATAATAACACTAGTATAACAATTATTATTGCTATTTGCCACAAATTATTAGAAATATCACGAGTATATTTTCCACAGTTTCAGTCTTGCTTGTCAAATTTACGAAGTCCTGACACTCATGTCATTCATTCTTCCATTTGAACATATCTACGACAAGCGAACAAAAAAGGTGGGGACGTATGTCCATGTTTCCACTTTTTCGACTCTCGCCACAGATAACTAAGACTCTCGCTTCACCCCCCTGGGATATGTCAAAAATTTCAGGTTATATCACAGTCATAGATAATATGATCACAGTATATTCTTTATCTTTTCAAACTGCGTCCTTTTATTAGACGGATTGGACTCCATCGTTAGTCATATACCCAAGCACAGGTATACAGCATACAGCATATCTTTTCTCTATTTCAGTATCGTAATGAGTTCATTACATCACTAAAAACATTGCTTTGCTGTAATGAACTCATTCCCGCATTGTTTCTAGTTATATTTTTCGTTTTGTGGTAGTCAGCACTGACATTCGGTCCTGTCAAATTTCAACACTAGTCAATTGTCAATATGATATAATCTGGATATAGTGAAATATTGTCGAGATAAAAAGTTTTATTTTCATTAAAAAATAAGGTAGGTACTAGAGATTTCCTTCTTGCAAATTTTGAATAATTCATGCTATTAGGAAACTGTTTTAAATCTGATCTCCATGCTCCTACGTACGCTTCACATTCAAATTCCGTAATCTGTCAACACAGAACATAAGTCTGTCAACTTTCGTAACAGTCACACCAACTGCCAAGGTACAATATAAAAGTCACTAGGATATATAATCAGAATTTTTCATTAAATTTCAACAGTATTTTACAAATCTGGCCTGAAATATAGAAAATATCGTCTAATACTCGTTGCAGAAGGCAATTCCAACACTCATGCGTTCTAAAACTCGCTCCGTCGTCGTTCGTTTTCGAATTCCTCATTCGTGTTAGAATGCTCTGCTATTTTCATCAGTAAATACTGAATGATATTGATTGATAACAAACAACATACGCTATTGTTTGAATTTAGCCTATGATGTTGATGTGTAATCTGGTAGGTTCTTTTTTCAACGGTTTGAAGCTGTCTGTCACTGTTTTCGTTCCGTTTCGGCAATTTCGGAATCTAATTTTCAATTCCTAACAGCATCCGAATATCTATTGCGTTGCTTTGGAAGCAAGCACATAATTCGACAGGTACATCCTGTTATTGATATTTCTTTTGAAGAAGTTCGATTCTAAGAATCGATCATTCTTATTCTAGTCCATAGATTGTTCAGACTTTCTTCCAGCCGACTCGATATTTAAATTCCCTTCTCATGATGAACATTCATTTCGCTATTTATTCCATACTCATCTATAACAGACTTTGAATGTCTTCCTGATGGCCAAAGGGAAGTATCCATTTAAGAATTGTTGCTTTACATAGTACATAGTAGAGAAGCTAATTGTTAATTCAAGGCATGCCTTCAGGATGTACGGTGTCTAGCCTAGACGATAGCTGGCAGCCTCTGTTTCATTGCAATTACTATTGACTTGATGACACGTAGAGATTACAGAAATGAACAGTTTTTATCTAATTTGTTTGTTTTGTATGTGGGAAGAAACAATTAATTTTCGACTGTGGTTGAAATCAGTTTGTTGATGATGTAGGTACTGCTTTCTGATTTGTAATATCACTGGCGGAATGATCGATTATCCATTACAGCAATTTTCATCGTTTTTCCCATGTGAGATTGTTTGCGAATTTTCTATGTTCGCTGCGCTATATTTTTCCCAATATGAATAGAATCAAGATACATAGAATAACATTCTATGCATCTATAATAGAATAATATGATTAATATGTATTATATGCATCTATATTTTTCCTTATATCCAGTTGATTGGGTTGATTTTCAACGCAATTATCGCAAAATCGATTCGATATTATCGTAGATTACGTATGTGATGTGTGATATTATATTCACGATTCACATTGCAACCGCTTGGAATATTACATGTTTTGATAATAAAACTGACCTCACACACCTATAACTTTTAATTTAATTGAGATAAGATAATGCGTAATTTAAATTTAATTGATTATAATGTAAACAAAAACAACATAAAATTAACCTGGTATTTGGATATTTTTTATTCTTGTTCGGATGATTATTCTCTTCTGTTTTCCTGTTTCTAGAAAAAAGTATATTTTTGATTCAATATAGGTATCGCCAATATGGTTTTTCTTCAAAAATTGCGTTGCGAATTTTCTCGTCTAAAATCTTAGGACGAAATTTTTCAATCAAGGATCTTAAATCCATAACTTCAAATTTATTTCATCAAAAAAAAAGGGAAAAGCCCTGGGGCAGGAGCTTTGGCGCTCTTTTTCAATCTTTGACAAATCATATCTCCGAAAGTAATCGTTTCTCAGAGTTGGGAATGATATGCATGGATTCTTATGATATAGAACTGCATCATGAAAGAAATTGAATTCAAACAAGAGCGCCAAAAACCACGAACTTACCCGAGATAATCATTGCTCAAACCCACTCTGAAAATTATATTATATCAATTGAAACTTAGCCGATATTTGAGTTTTGTTTTTACTGGAGCTATTCTGAACCCATTCTGATAAATTTACCAAAGTATATACATGTTTCCATCATCATATGGATTATCCACAGGCATTAAAATATCACCAAAAAGTATAATATCATATTAACGTGCGTTCAAAAAAATTCTGCGTCTGATTCAGACGCAGAATATTCCTTAGCTACTAGACCACGAATTATTTTGAACGCACGTTATAATCCTCATAATTCTACGATAGCTGAAATGAATTTGACTCATCTCTTTTATAGTATATGAACACAGATCATATAATAATTCATAGATAGAATAATTATAGCATTCTGTGAAACCATAGAAGTACGATTTATTATTGAAATTTAGAAAAATCTTATCTCCGAAAGTATTAGCTTGTTAGAGTTGAAAATGATAGCAATGGATTTTTATGCTGAAACTGCATCTTAAAAAAAAATTTCATTTAAATTTGTAATGTAAAAAAAAAAATTTTTTTGTTACTCAGAAACCAACAGGTCAATTTTGGCCAATAACGAACTTAATCGAGATATTTATCTCCCAAACCAATTTGATGCTGAATTTCAGATAAATCGAGTTCCGGAAATATTCATAAAAAATGTTTTGTCTAAAAGCGGCCATAACTTCGAAACCGCTCGGCAGATTTCTCCCGTTAACGAACTTAACCGAGAAATTTACGCTCCCAACCTACCCTGCAAATTTCAACTATCTAAGGCTGGTTTTCCTGTCACGCTGACGGTCGGCGCTGATGGGTCAATATGTATGTAGCTATAGGTAGCGTTTTCGAGTCACGCGGTGCTGACGGCCGTCAGCGCTGAGCTATATACGCGCACGTACGCGCCAGCGCGTCGGCGCCGCTGACTAGCTGGCGCCGACAAGCCTCCACATTCAGTGAGCCAGAGACAATAGCATTCTTCTATTTCTCAATGTGATCAGCGTAATGCTAAAAGGATACGAGCTGACCGATCAGCGCTGACCGTCAGCGCCGACCGTCAGCGTGACAGGAAAACCAGCCTAATTCCTTTCGTTCGAGAGTTATCTTGGAATCTTTATCGGTGAGTCGAACCAAATCGTTTAAGACCATTTTCATCCAAAAATTCGAAAATTACAGACATTTGGGCAAATTGATAAGCACTCTGTTCCGAGGAACAAGAGCGCTAAAAATGCATACAATTGACAGACGAGATTTTAAAGGGTTAGCACGCGGATAACTATCTATTCCTTTTTGACTTGGTTGGTATACTCGAGCTTATTATTCTATGAAAGGTTCTGACACAATATATAAATATAATTATATTTATGCAGCGAGATTAGAGTCAGACCGTTTGAGGGGCCGAGTTCAATCCCGAGGCTAGGAAAGAAATTTTCAAGTCACACGTTAATCGCCCTTCGCAGTTGGCTCAAAAATTAACAGTGCTGTGCCTAAGGTAGTATAAGGCCACGGTAAGTAACAAAACCTACACATATCACATCCGATTCTTATTCTAACTCGCTCAAGCTCTAAGAGCTTATGAGGGCGGTGAGACCTAGGAGGGTCAGATATAATAATATCTAAATATACTAAACAGTAACACTGCCATATTATAATTCTCCTAAAGTAATTAATACAACTTTTTCAAGAAAAGCAACTATATCCCCTTACAGCTAGGGTTCGTTTCTCCTTTTCGAGATATCGAAACCTGAAAAGTATGGTCTGAAGCAGAAGCAAAGCCTACTCCAATAGAAATAAATACATATGAAACCACGAAACTACCTGTTTGACAGGTTGCGGCGTGATTTATGTGAAACCCAATCTAGTCAAGTAGTCATCCTTCCTGCTGAATGCCGTTCACAGAAAATCACCATTTTCATATTTCAGGAAGCCCGCAATATCATAATCCAATTAAACTTGTTCAAGAAACTAAACATTTTATTTGCGCATGTCGTTGCCTTATTTCCATGCCAAATTCCAAATGGTTGCGTGAAGCGGGCTCCAAACAGTCCAAACCAAACAGGAACCGAACGAACGAAGTCAGCCACCTAAGTCGAGACAAAAAGCGTTGCGTATTGCGTTCAGTCAGTTCCACCAACCCGCGTGTGTACGTTGTGGTAGGACCAGAGTGTTTTCCGTGTTAAACAGTGTCCAAATGACTTCTTCTTTATGGCTATGCTATTTCTTCGAGTCTTCTTTGTGTGTGCAGTAATATTGTCCGTCTGTCCGACTAAAAGTAAGTCCGAATTCGAAATATATCGAACAGAATTCGCAAAACAACTGATCCTTTCGTGTCTACCTTCTAAATGCCAATATGGCGGTGTGTTTGGTTTACCATCCTAAACTTTCAAGATTTACGTATTTTTCCTCGTTCAATACAGTGATAGATGAATTAATTGGATTCTTTGTTATATTCTCCTCGTTCTCTGATAGTTCTCTACTGTGAAAACATTCCCGTATTAGCTGTCAATTCGAAAACATGACGCAGTTCATCTGTCAAATTGGGATATATATGTGGGTGCATTCTTTCGCATCTGTGTTATGAGGGTGGAAACAGCGTATTTGATGGGGTGTACTGAAGAATTCTTGTTTCTTTCTGTGGCAACATGAAAGAATGCAGCTCAGGTAGTTCTTTGACTGTATCGGAGGTTTATGCTAGTTCTTGGAATATTTGTTTTTTATTAGAGATCGCCAATTTTTGAATGTTTATATTTTGGAAGTGGACTTGTTCTATTTAATCATTTTCGTTGATCGATAATGTTGTTTCATTTGGGAATGGAAAATTGTAAGAATGCTGTGGGCCGGGATTTTCGAAATATTGTTCACACGTGCTTTTTACTGTTTTTTGTTTATAAACATTATGATGCTTTGTAAGTACTGTTGGAGCACTGGTTTGTGCAGACTGTAGATTAATAAGAAGTATGAATTCGTCCATATATAATAAATTATGTAATACCTATCTTTCTTTCAAGATGTTTTTGGTAACTTATATGAGATATTGATATTAAAATGTTTTTTTCAGGATTCACATCTTGATCGATTTCAACAAAAATGTTTTTTATTTTGCACCGTGACGCTTGTTAATTCGTGAATATCGAAATGGAAAAATGATTATATTAATATCCATCTACCTATCACTTGTGGAAATTAGGGTGCGTTTTTATTTTAATCGAAATACCTATCTAATCGATTTATCGTATACGAATCGTAGTGTTTTTATTTTCGTAAAGTGAATATTCACTTGAAGATAAAAACAAACCGATTCATTTACGCTTAATCGATTAGTCATTTCGATTCAAATAAAAACGTATATAGGTACCCTTATTATCATAGGATTTTGATACTTCTGTCATAATATGTATTGGTGGAACGAAACTATATTGAATTAGTCACGTGATGAATGGTTTTCATTCAGCTCCTTTTTGGTTTATATTTCACAATTAAGAATGTTGAAAATGGATAATTCATTTTATTGATACCTTATTATAGGTATGCGTATAGAAATTTTCAGTTGAATCTAGTACCTAAATGTTTCTACAGATTTCGAACATTTTCTTATTTTTATAGTGATATTATTTCAATGATAAAAACTACGATGGTTCAACAAGAAATGAACTGGGATCATAGAATATAGACTAATATTCTCTATTCTATGACTTTGATATTATCAAACATAGAATTGGTTCAATTTTGAACACTAGCTAGAGCAATCGATGTATTTTGAATCCTACAATTTGAAATTGGCATATTATATTTAACATATGGGTATTATACCTATATCATTAAGGAACTTGATCTTCCCCTTTGAGCTCAAAACCTATCCTACAAATATCTAGTCTCTGAATGATTTATTTGGTAAGTAATCCTGCTTACAAACACAGATATGAAATTCAATTGGATCAGTATCGGAACATTCAAAAAGACATGCAATTTGGACTAAACTGGATATTTCACGTGTATGGCACCTTCGAGGGCACCTTACACTCGCTGGTTAATTTATTTATCGAACGACAATGCTTATTTAGAAAATAATCTTTCTGATACAAAGAATATAATTATGTGACTCATGTGTGTATTATATTTTATGCATCTTGGTATCGCCAACCATTGAAAAATATAGGTAGTTTGCTGAAGTCACAATATCGGATGAAAAATCCATTGATTTCAACAGAATATAAAACAGCATTCATTCAGTGAATTGAAGTTTTCTTCCAAGTAAACGAATTTGATGAACTCGTAATGATACGTAGTGCACATCTTCCGATCCGATCCGTACGTTACGAAATTCATTCTTCCGCAACCTCGATTACAATTCGCGAATACAGGGTTCCGCACAGTTGGCCCCCTCAGTCGCCGAATAAAATTTCTACTCTAAATTCACGTTAGAACCAGATCGAATTACCCGCCACCGTGGCCTGGCAGAAGAGTACGAGGGGCCAGCTGAAGAAACGCAAATCTTCGCCAATTCAACGTACCCATTTTCCACGCCCAGGTGATTCAGACCCCGGCCGTTTGATATCATTCCGTGCCGACTTTCGAGCTTTCCGGAAGACCGCGGAATTCCGGTCCTCGTGGCGGGGTTGTCATGTCGACAGATTTGTACCGGGTTTTGGGTGGATATGGAAACGTTCTGAAATGTGTATATTAGTTGGAAATCACGTTTCAAGGTTTGCACACACCATAGATGCATAGAATGTTATTCTATGCATCTTGCACACACCCTTGCTGATGTACTGCTCGATTCTATGTGCGCCATACTGCTTCGAAATCAGTGTTCATTCTAAGATGCATAGAATTCTATGCATCTATGTTCATTCTATAAGGTTGGTTTCTCCTACTTCGTACATTGGATGTACGATGAATATCTGGGAATAACCCATTGTATTTTTGCCCTATGTTTAATTATTTAATGAACATCCTGTACAAGATGTTCTTTTAACTGCATTAGGTATTTCGGTCTTTTGGGATAAATTTTGATTGACGTTTGTCAAAGTGACATTTGTGTTCAGAAAGGTTTGCTATTTTAATCATGAATAGATTAACACTTGAACAGCGTTTTCAAATAGTGGAATAGTATATTCTAAAACAAGTTGCAGAATGGGCCCCTATTCAAACACGAAGGCGAAATTCGAAAACGAGCGACGAAGGAACAACAATTCATTCACTACATACAGATTATATTATATTGATAATGGACGTGTGTTGAAATTTGATAGGATCGAATGTCAGTGCTGACTACCACAAAATGAAAAATAAAACTAGAATCAATGCGGGAATGATTTAATTACAGCACTGTTTTTAGTGCTGTAATGAACTCATTACGATACTAAAATAGAGATATATATTTTCAGTAGTAATATTCCTAGGACATTGATAATAGACGAGATAATTTTATGACAATCGAAAGCTCGTTCTTTGGTAACAGCCCGAAGGCTGAGGGGCGAGGGCTGTTACCAAGCAACGAACTTGAGAAATTTGTCATAAAATTATGAGGCATTCGACAATGTCTGAAGGATATTCGGCGGAAAATTTTTTGACTAAAAATGTGTGAAAGCCCTGTAAACAGGAGCTTTGGCTTATAGCCATAGCGGTCACCCATCCAGGTACTGACCTCGCCATAAGCTGCTAAGCTCCAGAAATAAAATAATTTTCCAAATATTTCCAAGAATATAAATCCGACACTAAAAACAAACTTGCAAAAAAAACTGATCGTCTTTTTGGCCGAGAATGATGTCAAACGAATAGTCGTGACCCAAATACATACATTCACTGTTGGTTCGAAAATGAACAGGCCCGGGTCTGTGGAAATTCGAAATATTGATGGGCATTTCTTTCTTGGATGTGTATTCATATGATTGAACTGCATCATAAAGGAAATTCAGTTCAAATAATAGTTTATTCATCAAGATTAAATGAGCAATCTGAGAATGAGAACTGCACCATGGAAGAAATCAAATTAAAATAGCTGAAATGAATTTGACTCTCTCTTATAGAACAGAATGACATGTACGAGTATGAACACAGATCATATAATAAACCTTAGATAGAATAATTATAACATTCTGTGAAAACATAGAAGTACGATTCATTATTGAAATTTCGAAAAATCATATCTCCGAAAGTATTAGCTTGTTGGAATTGAAAATGATATCGATTGATTTTTATGGTGAAACTGCACCTTAAATAAAAATTGAATTTGAAATTTGTTACTTAAAAAAATTTTTTTTTTCGTTACTCCGGGCCTATTTTGCCCAATAACGAACTCAACCGAGATATTCATCTCCCTAACCTACTCTGGAAATTCCATATGCCTAGCTCATTCCGTTCGAGAGTTATTGTAGGACATATTTTTTTTAATTTTCAAATTTTTTTTTTACACCTGTTCAATACAAAACTCCACATGCGAATGAAGGTCATGATTCTACAATTTGATGCTAAATTTCAGATAGATCGAGTAACCGGTTTCGGAAATATTCATAAAAAATGGTTTTAATAAAAACGGCCATAACTCCGAAACCCCTCGATGGATTTCGCCCATTAACGAACTCGTGCGAGATATTTACGCTCCAAACCCACCTTGCAAATTTCAATCCTCTAACTCCTTTCGTTCGAGAGTTATCGTGCCCACGGCCGGCCGGACCGGCCGGACAGAATCGATTTCGACCTCGGATTCTTGATCAGTGAGTCGAACCAAATCGTTTGAGACCATTTTCAGCCAAAAATTCGAAAATTACAAATATTTGGGCAAATTGATAAGCACTCTGTTCCGAGGAACAAGAGCGCCAAAAACAGCGAGTTTTCTCCAAAGTACCCGAAGAGGGAAAAACGAACTAATAATAATACTACATAACCTTTTAAAAGCCCCCTCTTACAAATATACTCCTCTGTAGCCGCATGGATCTCTTGAAGAAGAATCACCTCAGCTAATTTTCGAATGTATTCACTGTTAGAAATTCCTTCAATATTTGAATTGAATAAGGAAAATGTCGTTGCTCATAAGGCCAGGAGGGTTTTCTTCAAAATCAGGTGAATCAAGCGATGATTACTAGAACGCTACAGGACCCTAATGTAGGGCTATCATCTCCCATAGGTAAGTATATGATGCTTTTCTCTGAGTTTTTATTTCAATAGAAATGAAAATAACATTGATTGGAACTGGTACTGTCTTTTCGAAAGGATATCGAACTTTATTATTATTTACAAAATGGCAGATTGTCACAGGCCATAGTTCTCAGACAAGTTTAATGTCAAGATCATAGAGGAACATGAAATTCTGGAAAGACAGATAATATGTTAATGAAGTTACTAACTTCATGGAATAATTTAGAGTCGAAAATGAGAAACTGTTGACAACTTGTTTGGTCGAATCTAACTACAGTGGACCAGTTCACCCCGATCGCTGGAATATTTGGATATATATAGCAATATTTTCACCAATATAGATTCGATCGAGTTATCTAGAACTTTTCTGTAAAACAATGTTTTGAAAGCTCTAGTAGAAATTCAACCATATCTGACGGGACAGCTTCTGACATACATAATTTATTTAATATTTTTTTTTAATTTTCAAGTCATGCGATCCTCACAATATTTTGCGTAAGTCTTCGTGTAGGTATTTTTCAACTAATTACTGTACTTTGATTCGATCAGATTAGTATTTTTCAAGTTATTGGGAAAACAAAATTTCAAATGGCTATAACTCTGAAACCACTCGGTAGATTTCGCCCATTAACGGCGCATTTGGACTCCAAACCTACCCGGACCGGCCGGATATCAATTCTGACCTCGGATTCTTGATCAGTGAGTCGAAGCTGATCGTTTAAGACCATTCTCGGCCAAATATTCCAAAATTTCAGACATTTGGATGAATTGATAGGCACTCTGTTCATAGAACAGCGCGCCAAAAATTGAGCTGAATCATTGATTCACCAGATGTACCTTCATGCGATCGGCCGTTGCAATATTCTAATAATCAAAGGAATGCATAATTATTCATCACTTCTTGTACTTGAACGTAGATGAAGTCAACCACCTAGAAATTCCTTCAGTCCCGAGCAACACTAAGTCGATTTCAGTTACACAATGGTGTATTAAGTGGTTTCTAGTAAGCAAACACTATTATACTTAGGCGCTGCGTGGCAGGGGGGGCAGTGTTATGGTGCATGCTGTCCTTATACATGCAGGATCTGCGGAATCGTTGAACTATACGAGGTCAAGGCTGCTAAAAATGCATTCTGATGGAATACCTGAATTCTGTATCGAGTGTGCCGATTCAGATAAATACCTCGGGCAATAGCGTAGATTTTATTTTTCCTGCTAAAGGATTCGTTTCGATCGACATTCGCAGATGTTAATTACGATTGAGAGTTGATTTAACGGACATTCGATTGGTAAATGATGCAAAGATGGGGCCGGATGAAAACGTTTTATTGATTTTCTATGGTTTCGAATATTTTGAGTGTTAGGAGGTCCTGGTTTAAATATTCAAGAGAGAAAGAATCTGATGTGAAAGTACAGGGTCTTTATGAATATTGTAACATGGCAGTTGGCTTTGGATTTTTGGCGTTCTTGTTCCTCGGAACAGAGTACTTATTAATTTGCCCAAATGTCTGTAATTTTCGAATTTTTGGCTGAAAATGGTCTTAAACGATTTGGTGCGACTAACTGATCAAGAATCAGTGGTTGAAATCGATTCTGTCCGGCCATCTGTTAACACGATAACTCTCGAACGGAATGAGCTAGACAGTTGAAATTTTTAGAGTAGGTTTGGGGCCTATTTATCTCGGTTGTATTGATTTATTACCTGCATTCGAACATTGAATAGTAGATTCTAAAACGAGTTGCAGAATGGGCTCCTATTAAAACACGAATGCGAAATTCGAAAACGAGCGACGAAGGAGCGAGTTTTCGAACGCATGAGTGTTGGAATTGCCTTCTGCAACGAGTATTAGGCGAAATTTTCTCTATTTCAGGCAAGTTTTGTAAAATACTGTTGAAATTTAATGAAAAATTCGGATTATACATCCTAGTGACTTTTGTATTGTATCTTGGTAGTTGGTGTGACTGTTACGAAAGTTGACAGATTACGGAATTTGAATTTGAAACGTACGTAGGGCATGGAGATCAGATTTAAAACAGTTTCCTAATAGCATGAATGATTCAAAATTAGCAAGAAGGAAATCTCTAGTACCATATTTTTTAATGAAAATAAAGCTTTACCTCAACAATTATTTCACTATATCCAAATTATATGGTATTGTCAATTGACGTGTGTTGAAATTTGATAGCATCGAATGTCAGTGCTGACTACCACAAAACGAAAAATATAACTAGAAACAATGCGGGAATGAGTTCATTCCAGCACTGTATTCAGTGCTGGAATGGCTCATTACGATACTGAAATAGAGAAAAATTATTTCAACAGTATGCATTCAGTTATCAGTACTTACATCTCAAAAGTTCTTCCATTCAAACACAAGGAAACAGATTATTGATATATGTTCAATAGCTAATATGATATCTCTTGAAAATGACGTAGGAGAATAGATTCCCAACTAATAATTAATTCACTCTCGATTCCATCAGCTTGATATTTTTTTAAAGAAAACTGCTTAAAACGGAGTAAAATCCAGTATCATTCAGCATTCTTTTAATCAAATTACCCTGCTCTGGTCATCACAAGGTCTATTATAAAACCCAAAGGAGTTTATTATTACGCCAAAACCAAGTGTAATAAGAGCTTAAATCCAAAAATTCATTTATTTGAAAATTGTTTATCTACCCTTAAACTATGAACATTTTCGGGGGGGTAATATTTTGCTGCACGCCCAAAAGCTACTATGGTTGGTGATGGCATCCACAAGATCAATTTGCATAGAATAACATGGATTAGACTAGAAGATAGCATAGAATAACATGTATGAAATAATATAGAAGATACATAGAATAACCTGTATTCTATGCATCTTTCACAAGATTATAGCTGTGAATATAGGACGCCCTAACCGATTTTCTAGCTGGCGCATTGGCCTAACGTTCTGAAGATATTTTAATTGCGCTGAATATTTCAGTTTTAATTTCAAACTCTTTCTCTCGATTCTTGAATGAATGAACAGGTTTTTCGAGTTGCCGCCAGTTTTGATACATTCACGCGTATATCTCTGTCTCTCGTTCTCCTTCCTCTCCGTTCGCGGTTATTGTTATTTTTGTCGAACAATGAATGACGACCTCTTGTTCTTTTTTCACGGTCCCACTGCTAGTTATCGCACGAATTTAATTTTCCAAGGCCCGTAGATCAATATTTGATTATCATCTATATTGGTTACTTACCGTTTCACAAAAGAATGACCTTCGGTTTAACGAGTAGAGGTGATTCTATGGAAGGAGTATCTTCGTTGGATCATATATTTGTTTTGCAGGTTTAACGACCATAGAAATGCAATGAAATTAAGGAACGGTTAAATACGCATGAATGGTAATTAGTACCCATTTTGAAGGAAGAATATATTACAATTTTATGATTTTATGAATAACTTGAGGAGTAGTGGAGACAACAAGGAACAGCGTTATTTTGTGTTTAAATATATATATGAAGTGACATTCCAACCGTCACACGCCGAAGGAAAAAATAATAATGAAATATTTTCCTTAAAAATTTTATATTTCTGGAACTATTTGTCAGATTTCGCTGAAATTCCGCACAAACCTTGAAGGCGAATTTTATTTTCCCAATATTTTCAAATATACGGATCTAATCGAATAGAGAACTGTAAGCACTCTATGGTCCACAAAGGAAACGAAGGTCAGGGAGACAGGTAAACAATTTTTTGAATAGGTTACGTGCCATAGACATCAAATAACATGGACTGGTTGTGAGAAAGAGACCATTGAAATCAGCATTGAAAAAAGACAGAATAGTTAAAGGCAAACCACGGTATATGAATATATTCTTATAATTTGGCGATTGGCAAAACCACAGAATTCAAAACATTGGTTTCCTTTATCCTTTGACTTTTCTTGTATACTGTATTGTTTGGTTTCGTGTATTGTGTATGTGTTTTGGTGATTTGTAGACAGAATAGTTAAAGGCAAAACATTTTCATTCAAATCCGAGAGTCGTTTCTGAATATTCTGATACTTATAACACAGATAACCGTGCTTATAATCTGAAAATATTTCTCATAAATTTCCTTACTGTAATTCATTCAGCTTTTTCGATACTCATTCAAAATAATCAATTAAAAATCGAGATTTTCCAATATACCCCAATTACACCATTGTTTTTATACCATTATTTGCCTTTACTTATTCTATCCTTCATAACACCTCTCTCCAATGTATTCCGCAACGAACTGTGTGATAAAGTTAAGTGAGGGCCAGTCCATGTTATTCTATGTCTATGGTTACGTGCATTTTGGTGTATCTATTATTAACTGAAATGCGTCTTTTAGGACTCGTTTTTTGAAAAAATTTTGAGTATTGGTGCATGGTGTGCATTGGCGCTCTTGTTCCTCGGAACAGAGTCATTATCAATTTACCCAAATGTCTGTAATTTTTGAATTTTTGGATGAAAATGGTCTTGAACGATTTGGTTCAACTCACTGATCAAGAATCCGTGGTCAAAATCGATCTTGTCAGGCCGGTCTGGCCGGCCGTAGGCACGATAACTCTCGAACGGAATGAGCTCCCTGCTAGACACTCGAAATTTTCAGAGTAGGTTTGGGAGATAAATATCTCGGCTAAGTTCGTTATTGGGCAAAAACGGCCTGATTTTCCGTTTCCCTGACAAATCAGCTCTATGTTCCTTCCTTATTATGCTCTATTCTATGGTCACAAATGATAACATAAATCGGCTATGTTCAAATTAAATGATCATGGTATCCCGAAAAAGGTCAGTCAAGTCTCACAGATTAACGATTGATGAAAAGTCTCGGAGGCGAGAAGGCCATAGAAGACCAGTATCACGTAATTTTTTCATAAGAGCCTATCAGGAAAACTGTTGTTGGCAAAATGTTTTAACATCAGTGCAGACTGCACTACGTTTCGTATGTAATCATTTGCATCTCAATTCCTACAGAAACTTCTTCTCTTAACCCATCAATTATCGAGAAAGCTTAATCGAATTCGAATGTAATTTTCGCAATTCAACGTTCAAAAGAACTGAAAAACAAGCATAACCATACTCGTATGTGGAACTATTCCACAGCTCTCGTATATTCAACCTGGCGTGCGTTAAACCACTGATAACGAATTCTATGGTTCACATAATACTTGCTTAGACGGTCTACACACGACATTGGCTGTCTGTTATAGAAGATAATTGATGTTTCACACCAGAGAGGGCAAATATCTGTATACCGTTTTAATTGCATCGTAAAAATGCCAACAGATTATGCCGACAACTGATACCAGATATTCTCTGTGTGGTTCGTGCCGATAAATATGGCGGAACGTAATATAGGAATCCGAATGAAAAATGTATCACCTTAAAATTATGCAGATTGTAGATAACAGGAATGAACGTATACCCAAGTAACTACATTCGCTGCTCAAAGATAAAGTAGATCACGCTTTGCAATAGCACCTGATTGAAATTTATTGCCTTACAAGATATCGGCACTTTGGTATTGATTTCCAATACTAACCATGATCGATTTTTAATCAAGTAATCGCAATACTTGGACACCCCTGTTCGAAGATGGTTTGAATCTATGGTGAAGGGTTTTCTACAGACCGCATAAGGTAGTTAGGTTAGAATCATTTCTCAACTTTTGAGTCTTATGGAGGTCTATTGTGTCTAATGACGCACTTCACAGCCGATTTGATCACCCCTGCTTACGGCTTTGACCCAAAGCCCTTTCAATTGAAGGCGTCAGCTCTTCCATTCCCTTCAAACCCTGTGTGCCCCGGCACCCACCCGAGCTCAACTCAGTTTCTGGCAGCCAAGGTTTCCAGGTGCTGTCGGCATTCCAGCACAAGCCTGGAGTGAATTCTCACGGACCTAAGTGGGGGGGGGATTGTCCCCCCCCCCCAATGTTGAACGGAGTTAGCAAATTTTCAATACAGTTGGATAAATTTCGAAGGAGTTGGACAAAATTTCGAAGCAGTTGGAAAAATTTCTCCTGCTCCAGAGTGCCCGCTCATCACGGAACAGTACGTGAAACATGTTAATTCACTGTGTTGTCTTTTCTACCCCTCCGCGGGGGCTTTAGTCCCAGCTCGAAGGAAGGATCAAATTTGTGAGTTACTGGACTCCAGTCGCTCACCATGTTCAGGATCGAGTGACTAATAAGTCCCCCAATCCCAGCGTGTCCGTACTCCGTATGACCTTTGTCTTCGGACGCCTTGCCTCGGCCCTCACCAGAAGGTGAAGGGGAGGGAGTCCCTCGAGAACCTCCATAGCGTTTGCTAAACGAATGTTATTACTGACTTATCGACTTGTCAAATTTGACTTCGGCCGTCAAAATCAAAAATTGTGGACAACTTCGTTGGTCGACTGTAAAAAATGCACAAGCACATCTCGATCGTAGTAATATTTCGATATTTCGGTAGTATCTTCACCATTACAGATCCGATCGAATTCAAATCTAGAACTTTACTGTAAAATAATATATTTTGATGGCTCTCGCAGAATTTCAACGATATCTGATTGCTAATTTCTCAGATACACAGTTTTTTTAAATTTTTCAGTCATGCGATACGCCTTCGTGTCGGTATTTTAAATTCACGTTCGTGATTCACTACCCAATACCTATGTCAACGTAGCTTAAAGGTTTGGTCACATTAATACACGTTTCGTGTTAACACTCATTAACACGACATTACATTAGAATAATGTGCCGGTGCTGGCCCATTCGAAATAACTAAGATATTTCTATAACACGTGTTAACACGACACGTGTTGATAACGTGTGCGTACCTTTAGTGAAATTCATTCATCGTTAAATCAAAAATGTATTGGTAAGAAACCTTCACTTGCTTTAGGTAGTGTTCGAGACGAAACACCGAGTCAACGAATCAGATTGAATTTAAAATGTTTTCCTTGCGAATTTGAATTTCGTCGGTTGAAATAATCACACGATTCCCCAATATGTCCAAGGCCGCCTGATATGGGTTTTCTTTGTTTAAATGCCGACTTGGATTTAGTGTAAACTAAAATAAAAATATGGACGGGGACAATAACCTAACCTTGAGTTCGTAAACATTCGTTCGGTAATCTAGCGGAGACCCACAACTGCGGACTTGATTAATTTCCGAACGACGTAATAAAATTTGGTTATTCCATTTCCTAAATATAGTATCGTTTATGATGATGATCGATCAGGAAGTGATCGTTTTGGTACCACTGGTACCCGTTCTATCCAATATTTGTTGTAGGCTGTTACCACAGAAGAGGACGTGTGTGTTCGTGACTGTCGGGTTTATCGTTTTGTTTTCTATGGAGAGCTCGGGCTGTCCTTAAATCTATGCCCGAAATCCCGATTGTGATCTGGTTGATTTACATTGGGTTTCACAAAACTTTGACAGCGCTTAATTGCCAAATTAGTGTGATTCTATGTCGATTCCCAGTTCATTTTTTGCGCTCTAGTTCCTCGGAACTGAGTACTTATCAATTTGCCCAAATGTCTGTAATTTTAGAATTTTTGGCTGAAAATGGTCTTAAACGATTTGGCTCGACTCACTGATCAAGAATCCGTGGTCGAAATTCATTCTGTCCGGCCTAGACAGTTGAAATTTTCAGAGTAGGTTTGGGAGATAAATATCTCGGCTAAGTTCGTTATTGGGCAAAATCGGACAGATGGTTTCGGAGTAACAAAAAAAAATTTTTTTTTTACACAACAAATTCCAAATTAAATTTTTTTCAATAAGCAGTCTTACCATAACAAACTAATACTTTCGGAGATATGATTTTTCAAAATTTCAATAATAAATCGTATTTCTACGTTTTCACAGATTGATATAATAATTCTATGTATGAATTGTCATAATGTCAACTTATTTTCCAGAGACATGACATTATCTAATCAATCGAAGAATTGTGAGCGAAGTGAGAAAAATCTCAGTTGTTTGCTCCGATATTAGTTCTTCTCAGAAAAGTATTACATTTCGGAACGGAACATGAAGTAAGAGATCTGAGATCTGAGAGAAGTGCTTTTCATCCATAGACATAGAATGCTCAGTTTTCTCACTTAATGACGGGACTGACGGAAGGGAATATTATAACTTCAAAAATATTATGTTGTTATTACGTTACCATACCGTTTTCTCGCCCGTCAATAATGTCATGGATAATTCATATGCAGGAGTGTATTAGCACATTGTGAAATCTTTAAACGCTTGTAACTTTTTACCTGAGCCGAATTTGGAAAAATGGTAAATGAAAAAACTGTTCTATATGATGAAAGGAATCTATGGTTAAAATTAATGTACCACTTTAAGACTCACCCTGTATATATCTGTGTGATATAACTAGCTACTCCCTCTGAGAAATTCATATACGCTGATGACATTGCCCTTGCATTTCGTCATTCTGATTTCCAAAGTATAGAAAATAATATATGTACAGATTTGGAAATTCTGAAAAATTACCTATTTCAGTGGCGTTTGTGTCCGAACGAGTGTCAGGATCCAAATAAAACTGAGGTTTCTTGCTTCCATTTGAACAATCATCTAAAATATGGAACATTGAGTGTAACTTTTTGTGATTCTTTCTTGAGACATAATTTTAATCCTAAATACCTAGGAGTGAAACTAGATTCCTCTCTGAATTTCAAAGACCATTTGGATAACTTGCGTCTGAAGTTGAAAACAAGAATAATATTCTGCAGAAATTAGCTGGTATTTCATGGGGTGCTGATGCAGCTATTCTTCGAACGACAGCCTTAGCCTTGGTTTTTTCTGCTTCTAAATATTCTTGCTCGTCTGGTTTAATAGTGCTCATACTAAAAAAAAATTGGTTCAAGCACTGACGTGAAGTCAGGAGCTTTTGCGCGTATGTTCTATTGTCCATTCTCCTGTATTGAACACTCTTAATCGAATTTACCATGGTGAATTCTATCGTCTGTTCTCCTGTATTGGACACTCTTAATCGAATTTACCATGGTGAATTCGATTAAAGCTGTCCAATACAGGAGAATAGACAATATAATTCACCATGTTAAATTCGATTAAAAGTGTCCAATACAGGAGAATGGACAATAGAACATACGCGCAAAAGCTCCTGACTTCACGTCAGTGCTCGAACCATTTTTTTTTTCGTGAAGTCAGGATAGAAAGTAATGATGAAAAAATTAACACATTATTGTCTACCTTCAATTCTTCTTTAGGAGAAGAATACATAATTATTCTTGAAAAATATTACTGGAATTAATGTCATATTTAAATAATCAAAGTAAAGAAAATTATAAGTTTAGTTACTAACATATTGAATGAAATTCAATTGAATTCCAGTAATATTCAATTACTTATTCTTAACCAATAAATGTCCATTGATAGATCTAAAGGTGATGAGGTGAAACATAAAGATATATTCTCATTAGTGATAGAAAAACTGACATGACATTATCTAATCAATCGAAGAATTGTGAGCGAAGTGAGAAAAATCTCAGTTGTTTGCTCCGAAATTAGTTTTTCTCAGAAAAGTATTACATTTCGGAACGGAACATGAAGTAAGAGATCTGAGATCTGAGAGAAGTGCTTTTCATCCATAGACATAGAATGCTCAGTTCTCTCACTTAATGACGGGACTGACGGAAGGGAATATTATAACTTCAAAAATATTATGTTGGTGTTGAAATACTCGTATTTTGGCGATGCAACGGGGACCTCACCCAAAAATGTTTGAAAATATTACGTAAATATTGAAAGCATAATTCTGTAGTTCGAGAGAGGAGAAAATTTGGTGAACGTAGATGAGGAAATTTTTGATCGATTACAAGGTAATTTTTTGCGCGTATGTTCTGGGGAACATCGCGTTATAGTTTTGCCCAAATGTCTGTAACTTTCGAATTTTTTGACGAAATTGGTCTCAAACGATTAAGTTCGACTCCCCGATGAAGAATCCGAGGTCAAATTTGATTCTGTCCGTCCGGCCGTCCGGCCGTACGGCCGTCCGTTGCCACGATAATTTGAGAACGAAAAGAGCTAGCGACTTGAAATTTTCAGGGTGGGTGGCGCATCGCAATACGACGGACAAGTTCGTTAATGGGCATAATCGGCCCAGTGGTTTCCGAGTAATAATTTTGTTTTCAACCAATATAAATCCGATCGAATTGAAACTTGGTGAGTAGTTGTAGAGTATGAACCTTAGCACGTTTGTGAAATTTTGTGCGAATCGTGTGGCTAGAAAATTTTAAAAAAATTATTAAAAAATATTTTTTTTGTCACGATAACCTGAGAACGGAAAGAGATAGCGGCTTGAAAATTTCAGGTTATGTTGTGCATATGAATGCCACATTTGAGTTTGTTTATGAGCATAATCGACCAAACGGTTTCAGAGTTATAGCCATCTGAAATTTTCTGAAATTTGGTGGTTTTTTGTTCCTCATTAACTCGAAAAATACTGAACCGATTGAATTCAAACATGGTTATTAGTTGTAGAATGCCAACGCGAAAATGTTTGCGAAATTTGGTGAGGATAGCATTTGTAGAAAATTTTTAATAAATCATTGAAAATAAAAAAAAAAAATCCATATATCAGTAACTATACGTTTGAAATTGCTGAAATTTTGCAAGAGCGTTCATTACCTAACTCTACTGCCAAGTTTCAAGTTTTAACACGATCGGTTGAATATTGTTGGAGATTCGAGCATTCTTGTGTGAGTTCAGTAGATGGGTGACCGTTGCCTCGATAACTTTCGAACCAAAGGAGTTAGGGCCTTGCTATTTTCAGGGTAGGTTGCGTATCCGAAAGGGAGAGTTGAGTTCATTTTTGGGCATAATCGGTCTAACGGTTTCCGAGTTATATCCACCTGGAATATTGTTTCCTTGATAACTCAAAAAATAAATATTCGATTGAATTGAAGCTTGGTAACTAGTAGTAGAAAATCAACACAAAGACGTGTTTAAAATTCTGTAAGAACCGTACTCCTAGAAAATTTGAAAAAAATGACGAAAAAAAAAAATTTTAAGAACCGCGCCTCCAGAAAATTAAAAAAAAATCACGAAAAAAAAATTGGTTCAAGCACTGACGTGAAGTCAGAAGCTTTTGCGCGTATGTTCTATTGTCCATTCTTCTGTATTGGACACTCTTAATTCAAATTTACCATGGTAAATTCGAATTAAGTGTCCAATACAGGAGAATGGACGACATAATTAACCATGGTAAATTCGATTAAGGGTGTCCAATACAGAAGAATGGACAATAGAACATACGCGCAAAAGCTTCTGACTTCACGTCAGTGCTTGAACCAATTTTTCATTATTACTTCTCTTCTTTCATACATGTTTTATGGAATATCTACTATTTGTAGGTACTTTAAATCTGTTTTGGGCAATTGTCATACGAAACTTGTTTTTTTGGCGCTCTAGTTCCTCGGAACAGAGGGCTTATCAATTTGCCCAAATGTATGTAATTTTCGAATTTTTGGCTGAAAATGGTCTCAAACGATTTGGTTCGACTCACTGATCAAGAATCCGAGGTCGAAATCATTTCTTTCCGGCCGGCCGACCGGCCGTAGGCACGATAACTCTCGAACGAAAGGAGTTAGAGGATTGAAATTTGCAAGGTGGGTTTGGAGCGTAAATATCTCGGACGAGTTCGTTAATGGGCGAAATCCATCAAGCGGTTTCGGAGTTATGGCCGATTTTAGTAAAAACATTTTTTATGATTATTTCCGAAACCGATCACTCGATCTATCTGAAATTTAGCAACAAATTGTAGAATCATTTTGTATTGACCAGGTTACCGCAAAGTGTCGAAAACAAATTTTGAAAATTTAAAAAAAGTTTTTTTACAATAACTCTCGAACGGAATGAGCTAGGTAGTTGAAATTTTCATAGTAGGTTAGGGAGATGAATATCTCTGTTAAGTTCGTTATTGGGCAAAATTGGCCAGATTTAATTTGATTTCTTCCATGGTGCAGTTCTCATTCTCAGATTGCTCATTTAATCTTGATAAATAAACTATTATTTGAATTGAATTTCCTTTATGATGCAGTTCTATCATATGAATACATTGATATAATTCCCAACTCTGAGAAACCAATACTTTCGGAGATATAATTTGTCTGTTTGAACTAGAGCGCCAGAAAGCTCCTGTCCTGGGCTTGAACCCATTTTTTGATGCAACCATCGAATTAAATCCACAATTAGACTAATCAAAGCTTCGTGAAACCTACCATTAGTATGCTTGCTGAAATTTGAACAAGTTTTGCGCACTTGTTACTATTATACATAGTGACGTAAAAAATTTTATTAAAAAGCCCCGACGTAAAGCCAGTCATGTTCGTCTGTCTATTAACGCCTAGCACAGCCTCACGAAATACTGCATGAACCTTCAAGCCGTCTTTTTGGCGCTCTTGTTCCTCGGAACAGAGTGCTTATCAATTTACCCAGATGTCTGTAATTTTCGAATTTTTTTATGAAAATGGTCTTAAACGATTTGGTTCAACTCAATGATCAAGAATCCGTGGTCAAAATTAGTTTTGTTCGGCCGGCCGTAGTCTCGATAACTCTCGAACGGAATGAGCTAGAGAGTTGAAATTAGTTAGAGAGATACATATCTCGGTTAAGTTCGTTAATCGGAAAAATAGGCCGGATGGTTTCGGAGTAACGAAAGAAATTTTTTTAATACCTTACAAATTTCGAATTCAATTTTTTTCAAGATGTAGTTTCATCATAAGAATCCATTGATATAATTTTCAACTCGTAACAAATCAATACTTTTGGAGATATGATTTTTCAATATTAAATCGTAACTCTATGATTTCACAAAATGCTGTATCGAAAATTAACAAAGTATGTTTGAATGCAAAATGACCAATAGAATAACCTCAGCTATCATAGATATCTCTTCTTGGATAATCTCGAGGATAATCCAATGATGATGACGATGTTGGAAATATATACTGTGTCAAGTTATTCAAATTGGGTTCAGAATATCTCCTGTAAAGACAAAACTGAAATATTGAATAAGTTTCAATTGATAAGATATAATTTTCATAGTAGATTTAAGGAATCAATATCTCGGCTAAGTTCGTTATTGGTTTTGGATTAATCATTTTTGGCACTCTTGTTGAATTTAAATTCTTTTACGATGTTTGAATGTTTTTTTATGATGAACTTCTATCATAAGAATCCATTGATATCATTCCCAACTCTGAGAAACCAATACTTTCGGAGATATGATTTGTCGTAGTTTGAACAAGAGCGCCAAAGCTCCCGTCCAAAGGCTTTCCCACTTTTATTACCTACAACTTTGCCATTTAACTTTTTTCCATAGGACTTGTAGTTTTGCCGGAAATCGAGATAAACCGTTTTTTCCCCTTAAAAACTCGCCCCCTTACACTTCCCGATCTTAGATCGCCCGTAAATTATTTTTCCTTTGATTTTTGTTATATTATCTTCCTTTTCCAATGGGTTTCATCCTAATATAAATTTTTTTCACTTTTCACCATTTTCAAAGGCCAAAAAGATCATAGATCCAAAAAGATCATAGAGCAGGGCTGAAGGTCTATGATCTTTCTGGCTCAACTTGGCGGGGGAACTACCGTGTCCTCAGATTCCCGGATCGCGGTAGTTTGATCTCGCCGATCCCCATTCTATTATAACGACATCGCAATTGAACGTACCAACCAACAAATTGCCTGCAAATCGCACAGATAACGACGCAATATAGAAGAGCTCGGCCGTTCTCAGGTGAAAATTGAGTCGTAAGATATAAAACCCATTGCGTTTATTCGCTACCGCTATTTGCGTACACGATTCCGGGACGACTCCATTAAGCCGACTTGATGTCGATTTTTACGCCTTTATTGAGCGTAAATTATTCAAAATCGCCAATAAAATAACGCGTTTTATTTCAATAATTCCTCGATGTCCGGATTAAAGAGAATCGCGCATTTACGTTTGCGGAACGCCAATTCGGTTCAATATGTTACGACACTTGAAACCAGGGGCGGCTTGTGAGAGAGGGCTGCGGGGCGCCGCCCTCCCTAGAAAAATGTCGTACATACATAAACAATAATAATATAATAATAATAATATAATAATTATATTTGCGTTAAGCTTACGCATAGACAAGGTATACTATGAGCGTCAGCACTGTGTCGGGCTGAATCTCGATCGCCCAAGCGAAATCGCGGGTTACCATGGAAACGGCGAGCGTCCTCACTCAGAGACCAGCTAGTTCCACGCGTTTCTCAGTCATGATTCGGGCGTATTAGTAGAAGCCCAAAGAGGAATAAATAGCTACGCTCAGTAGCAGTATACCTTGTTTATGGTTACGTTAAATAGATGGGTATTATAGGTGCCAATTGTTTCGTGTTGTAATGTTGCGTTGAGGATGTGTGATCTAACAAAATTAAAATTTAGTTTGACGCAAATGTTTACGAAAAGACTTTATGGTTGTGCGGATGTGAAGAAAAACTTGCGTTTTTTTGTTTTGTTTGCTAACTATTTGGTGGAGACGATAACTGGACAAGAGAAGGTGTACGTGATTTGAAACATCTGGGTGAAAAGATAAAAAAAAATGTTTTAAGAAATCATTGAATATTAAAAAAAAAAATCTATATATCAGTAACTATTAATTTTGCAAGAGCCTTTAGACCCCAACTCTACTGCCAAGTTTCAAGTTTTAACACGATCGGTTAAATATTGTTGGAGATTCGAGCAGCCTTGTGTGAGTTCAGTAGATGGGTGATCGTTGCCTCGATAACTTTCGAACAAAAGGAGATAGGGACTTGCAATTTTCCGGGTAGGCTGCGTATCCGAATGGGAGAGTTGAGTTCGTTTTTGGGCATAATCGGTTTAACGGTTTCCGATATATACCCACCTGGAATATCATTTCCTCGATAACTCAAAAAATAAAGATTCGATCGAATTGAAGCTTGGTAACTATTAGTAGAAAATCAACATAAAGACGTGTTTAAAATTTTTTAAGAACCGTACCCCTAGAAAATTTGAAAAAAATTACAAAAAAAAAAATTTGAAAGAACCGTACCCCTAGAAAATTTCAAAAAAATTACGAAAAAAAAAATTGGTTCAAGCACTGACGTGAAGTCAGGAGCTTTTGCGCGTATGTTCTATTGTCCATTCTCCTGTATTGGACACCCTTGATCGAATTTACTATGGTAAATTGGTAGAGTGTCCAATACAGGAGAATGGACAATAGAACATACGCGCAAAAGCTCCTGCCTTCACGTCAGTGCTTGTTGTCAAATCGTCTTGCGCCGAATAGTCCTCGATAAATAGCCGGATTACGCTTAGGTAAGTAATGATTGCACCCAGGACCGAAATTCTCGTAGAATATGTGCATAATGTATGGGACGATCTGCTGTTTTGGTCTGGCATAGCGAAAAAATGGAATAATTCATGCTATATTTATTAGACTTGGAATCAGATGGGGAAACGCTTAAAATTTCAAGGTTCTCCAAGTCTCTCGCTCAGCTATTTCTCTCGATTCAAGTTATTACTGTCCTGATTATTCAATTCGTCGTTCCAAGTACGCTAAATTGATTAGATTAAAATTTATATAGTTCTGCCGAAGGATCAAAATAATTAGCTCGCGGAATGAACCACATTAGTTAGCTTAGGCGGGCAAAAAAAAACACGCTGTGATCAAAGGTGAGTCTTGGTTTTAACAGAAGGTAGAACTCACCGAAATAAACCATTTCACCAAAAATCGTATGTATTAGATATGCATGATAGGGCTGCTATCCCTCCAAAGTCGCATGCGATTCCACGATTTTTCAACCACAGCTCTGTCTCCCCACGCTTTCAACCATTGTAAACTCGTACTCGCAAAGTCGCATACATAGTCCGGTCTATTTACACATTCAAGGTTACATAAATTCCCAACAAGCTGAAAATTGGCATAGTTGTTCTAAATATCATTATAAAGAAAACCTCAAAAGTCTTCATCGTTCCGAGGTGTGCTAAAAATTTGGCATGGGGTCAAAGGTCAAAAAAATGAGTTTTTTGCGATTTTTAGCAAAACGGTGAGTTTTTTCGCAAAATTACCCCAGTACAAAATTGTAGATCACGAAATTCTCTACTTAAAATGTACCAAAAATTTTTTTTCAAGCCACCATTTTGGAGATATAACGCTTTGAAAAGTTGGATCAGTCGTAATCCCCTTATTTTGCACACATTTTTTATTGTGTAGCTTTGACATCCTTTTTTCGAATATAATGAATGTTGGTGTGAAGTTTCCTATAACTATGATACATAGTTATTT
Organism: Halyzia sedecimguttata; assembly: GCA_937662695.2. Classification (NCBI taxonomy): domain Eukaryota; kingdom Metazoa; phylum Arthropoda; class Insecta; order Coleoptera; family Coccinellidae; genus Halyzia; species Halyzia sedecimguttata. Next base: position 48,273,631 of record OW569418.2, read on the forward strand.
TTAGTTTTAGTTTATTAGTTATTTCCTACTTCTACTGGTTTTCTATTTATGGCCTCGTAGATTCATAAAACTAAACGAAATTAGCATAAAAAAAGCAGATACAGTTTTTCTTGAGTGACTTTAATAATATTCCATCGATTTAGAACATTAAATTATTCTTCATCATTTCTCTTTAAACGCACCATTTCGAGATATTCTTCATTGAATGTTATGAAATGGGAAACTCCAGAAATTTCACTACTTTTATGGATCCGCCCCTGAGCGTTGGAATCCCGAATCAAGCTGTAAACCACGTTACCATACCGTTTTCTCGCCCGTCAATAATGTCATGGATAATTCATATGCAGGAGTGTATTAGCACATTGTGAAATCTTTAAACGCTTGTAACTTTTTACCTGAGCCGAATTTGGAAAAATGGTAAATGAAACAAGCATTGACGTGAAGTCAGAAGCTTTTGCGCGTATGTTCTATTGTCCATTCTTCTGTATTGGACACCCTTAATCGAATTTACCATGGTAAATTATGTTGCCCATTCTCCTGTATTGGACACTCTTACTTCGAATTTACCACGGTAAATTCGAATTAAGTGTCCAATACAGGAGAATGGACGACATAATTAACCATGGTAAATTCGATTAAGGGTGTCCAATACAGAAGAATGGACAATAGAACATACGCGCAAAAGCTTCTGACTTCACGTCAATGCTTGAACCAATTTTTTTTTCGTGATTTTTTTTTAATTTTCTGGAGGCGCGGTTCCTAAAATTTTTTTTTTCGACATTTTTTTCAAATTTTCTAGGAGTACGGTTCTTACAGAATTTTAAACACGTCTTTGTGTTGATTTTCTACTACTAGTTACCAAGCTTCAATTCAATCGAATATTTATTTTTTGAGTTATCAAGGAAACAATATTCCAGGTGAATATAACTCGGAAACCGTTAAACCGATTATGCCCAAAAACGAACTCAACTCTCCCTTTCGGATACGCAACCTACCCTGAAAATTGCAAGTCCCTATCTCCTTTGGTTCGAAAGTTATCGAGGCAACGGTCACCCATCTACTGAACTCACACAAGAATGCTCGAATCTCCAACAATATTCAACCGATCGTATTAAAACTTGAAACTTGGCAGTAGAGTTAGGTAATGAACGCTCTTGCAAAATTTCAGCAATTTCAAACGTATAGTTACTGATATATAGAATATTTTTTTTTTATTTCCAATGATTTATTAAAAATTTTCTACAGATGCTATCCTCACCAAATTTCGCAAACATTTTCGCCTTGGCATTCTACATCTAATAACCATGTTTGAATTCAATCGGTTCAGTATTTTTCGAGTTAATGAGGAACAAAAAACCACCAAATTTCAGAAAATTTCAGATGGCTATAACTCTGAAACCGTTTGGTCGATTATGCTCATAAACAAACTCAAATGTGGCATTCATATGCACAACATAACCTGAAATTTTCAAGCCGCTATCTCTTTCCGTTCTCAGGTTATCGTGACAAAAAAAATATTTTTTAATAATTTTTTTAAAATTTTCTAGCTATACGATTCGCCCAAAATTTCACAAACGTGCTTAGGTTCATATTCTACAACTACTCACCAAGTTTCAATTCGATCGGATTTATATTGGTTGAAAACAAAATTATTACTCGGAAACCACTGGGCCGATTATGCCCATTAACGAACTTGTCCGTCGTATTGCGATGCGCCTTCCACCCTGAAAATTTCAAGTCGCTAGCTCTTTTCGTTCTCAAATTATCGTGGCAACGGACGGCCGTACGGCCGGACGGACAGAATCAAATTTGACCTCGGATTCTTCATCGGGGAGTCAAACTTGATCGTTTGAGACCAATTTCGTCAAAAAATTCGAAAGTTACAGACATTTGGGCAAAACTATAACGCGATGTTCCCCAGAACATACGCGCAAAAACTGTTCTATATGATGAAAGGAATCTATGGTTAAAATTAATGTACAACTTTAAGACTCACCCTGTATATATCTGTGTGATATAACTTGCTACTCCCTCTGAGAAATTACATACGCTGATGACATTGCCCTTGCATTTCGTCATTCTGATTTCCAAAGTATAGAAAATAATCTATGTGCAGATTTGGAAATTCTGAAAAATTACCTATTTCAGTGGCGTTTGTGTCCGAATCCAAATAAAACTGAGGTTTCTTGCTTCCATTTGAACAATCATCTAAAATATGGAACATTGAGTGTAACTTTTTGTGATTCTTTCTTGAGACCTAATTTCAATCCTAAATTCCTAGGAGTGAAACTAGATTCCTCTTTGAATTTCAAAGACCATTTGGATAACTTGCGTCTGAAGTTGAAAACAAGAATAATATTCTGCAGAAATTAGCTGGTATTTCATGGGGTGCTGATGCAGCTATTCTTCGAACGACAGCCTTAGCCTTGGTTTTTCTGCCTCTAAATATTGTTGCTCGTCTGGTTCAATAGTGCTCATACTAAAAAAAATTGGTTCAAGCACTGACGTGAAGTCAGGAGCTTTTGCGCGTATGTTCTATTGTCCATTCTCCTGTATTGAACACTCTTAATCGAATTTACCATGGTGAATTCTATCGTCTGTTCTCCTGTATTGGACATTCTTAATCGAATTTACCATGGTGAATTCGATTAAGGCTGTCCAATGCAGGAGAATAGACAATAGAATTTACCATGGTAAATTCGATTAAAAGTGTCCAATACAGCAGAATGGACAATATAACATACGCGCAAAAGCTCCTGACTTCACGTCAGTGCTTGAACCAATTTTTTTTTTCGTGAAGTCAGGATAGAAAGCAATGATGAAAAAATTAACACATTATTGTCTACCTTCAATTCTTCTTTAGGAGAAGAATACATAATTATTCTTGAAAAATATTACTGGAATTAATGTCATATTTAAATAATCAAAGTAAAGAAAATTATGAGTTTAGTTACTAACATATTGAATGAAATTCAATTGAATTCCAGTAATATTCAATTACTTATTCTTAACCAATAAATGTCCATTGATAGATCTAAAGGTGATGAGGTGAAACATAAAGATACATTCTCATTAGTGATAGAAAAACTGGCCTAAAATTCCTGTCTACCCATCACGAGATTTAATATCCACAAATGAGCCTCCCACCTTACAAGATCAGAAAGTGTGGTTAATTTGAAGTTAAGTTTTGAAGCCTTCAGCAAAATTTCAGCGATATCATATTAAAAATAATACATTACCTTTCAAAAGTCCCCTCTCACAAATATACTCCTCTGAAGGCACATGGATCTCTTGAAAAAGAATCGCCTTCTCTATTTCTCAAAGATATTCACTCTTGTTCATAGAAATCCCTTCAATATTTAGTTGCCTCCTCCTAAGGAGGATCTCTTTCAAAACTAGGTCTGACCGCTAATGTAGGGCTATCACCTCCCATAGATTTGTGATGAAATAACACGATTTTCCCAAGAACATACGCGCAAAAATATGTCATCATGACATTCATATTTTTGAAGGTTCTCGCAAAAATACGACCATAGACAACATATACGACGATTTGCATCCAGCTACCGAACTCACAAAAGGCTGCTCGGTTCTCCAACAATATGGATCCGATCATGTTCAAACTTGGAACTCTGCAGTAGAGTTAGGTTCTGAAGGTTCTTCCAAAATTTCAGCCATGCCGGACAAAAATTCTTGCAGAATTTCGTGAGGATGGTATAACTAGAAAATTTAAAAAAAAATATTGAAAATAATTGAAAAAAAATTTGTATATATGTATATATATAATTTTTTTTCAATTATTTTCGCGTTGGCATTCTACAACTAATAACCATGTTTGAATTCAATCGGTTTTGTATTTTTTGAGTTAATGAGGAACAAAAACAACCAAATTTCAGATGGCTATAACTCTAAAACCGTTTGGCCGATTATGCTTATAAACTCAAATGTCGCATTCAGATGCACAACCTAACCTGAAAATTTCAAGCCGCTATCTCCTTCCGTTCTCAGGTTATCGTGTCATAAATAATATTTTTTAATAATTTTTTAAAAATTTTCTAGTGACACGATTCTCACAAAATTTCACAAACGTGCTTAGGTTTATATTCTACAACTATTAAATTCGATCGGATTTATTTTGGTTGAAAACAAAATTATTACTCGGAAACCATTAGGCCGATTATACCCATTAACGAACTTGTCCGTCGTATTGGGATGCGCCACCTACCCTGAAAATTTCAAGTCGCTAGCTCTTTCCGTTCTCAAGTTATCGCGGCAACGGCCGGACGGCACCACGGAATTAAATTTCACATTTGGGCAAAATGATAACGCGATGTTCCCCAGAACATACGCGCAAAAATTGATGCACAGCTGAATTAATCTATGAGGATCATCACTGGAACTATTAGATCTACATCTAACATTGGTTTCCAGTTCTTTCAAACATTGTCCCGCCCCACATTCGCAGGCAGAGTGCTGTTTCAAATTCTTGGAATAAATTTCATTCTTTTCCGAATTCATTTCCGATTATCTCCTATATTCCAGGCAATAATATTCCCAGATTGACGTCACGTAATCCTGTATGGTCCAACTGTTTTCTCAATTTGAATAAAAGTGACAAGGATGTCTGGCGTTCTGAATGGATTTCTTGCGAATTATTCAACCCAGATTTAATTTCTGATCCTTCAAATAGAGTTCCGGGGTTTGATCTTCCAAGGAAAATATGGTCTATTCTGAATCGTTCAAGAACCGGTCATGGCCGTTGCAGCAGCATGCTTTTCAGATGGAACTCTGTTGAGAGCCCATAGATCATGGAGTTAATAATTGTCCCATACATATATAGATTCCAGAATGGTTTTAGGGCTATTCATAACGTTTCTGAATCTTTTTTTGAAAGTGTAGCGAATTTCAAATCTATCTAATAAAACATGGAATATTCCATTTTTGCGCGTATGTTCTAGGGAACATCGCGTTATAGTTTTGCCCAAATGTCTGTAACTTTCGAATTTTTTTACGAAAATGGTCTCAAACGATTTAGTTCGACTCCCCAATGAAGAATTCGAGGTCAAATTTGATTCTGTCCGGCCGGCCGTTGCCACGATAACTTGAGAAAGAAAAGAGCAAGCGACTTGAAATTTTCAGGGTGGGTGGCCCATCCCAATACGACGGACAAGTTCGTTAATGGGCATAATCGGCCCAGTGGTTTCCGAGTAATAATTTTGTTTTCAACCAATATAAATCCGATCGAATTGAAACTTGGTGAGTAGTTGTAGAATATGAACCTAAGCACGTTCGTGAAATTTTATGCGAATCGTATGGCTAGAAAATTAAAAAAAAATTATTAAAATATATTGTTGTTGTCACGATAACTTGAGAACGGAAAGAGATAGCGGCTTGAAGTTTTCAGGTTAGGATGTGCACCAGAACGCGACATTTCAGTTTGTTTATGAGCATAATCGGCCAAACGATTTTAGAGTTATAGCCATCTGAAATTTTCTGAAATTTGGTGGTTTTTTGTTCCTCATTAACTCGACAAATACTGAACCCATTGAATTCAAACATGGTTATTAGTTGTAGAATGCCAACGCGGAAATGTTTGCAAAATTTGGTGAGGAATGCATTTGTAGAAAATTTGTAATAAATCATTGAAAATAAAAAAAAAATTCTATATATCAGTAACTATTCGTTTGAAATTGCTGAAATTTTGCAAGAGCCTTCATAACCTAACTCTACTGCCAAGTTTCTAGTTTTAATACGATCGGTTAAATATTGTTGGAGATTCGAGCCTTCTTGTGTGAGTTCAGTAGATGGGTGACCGTTGCCTCGATAACTTTCGAACGAAAGCAGATATGGACTTGCAGTTTTCAGGGTAGGTTGCGTATCCGAAAGGGACAGTTGAGTTCGTTTTTGGGCATAATCGGTCTAACGGTTTCCGAGTTATACCCACCTGGAATATTATTTCCTTGATAACTCAAAAAATAAATATTCGATCGAATTGAAGCTTGGTAACTAGTAGTAGAAAATCAACATAAAGACGTGTTCAAAATTTTGTAGGAACCATACCCCTAGAAAATTTGAAAAAAATTACAAAAAAAAAAATTTTAAGAGCCGTACTATTAGAAAATTTAAAAAAATCACGAAAAAAAAATTGGTTCAAGCACTGACGTGAAGTCAGAAGCTTTTGCGCGTATGTTCTATTGTCCATTCTTCTGTATTGGACACCCTTAATCGAATTTACCATGGTAAATTCGTGTCCAATACAGAAGAATGGACAATAGAACATACGCGCAAAAGCTTCTGACTTCACGTCAGTGCTTGAACCAATTTTAATTTGTTCGTTTTCTCCTTTTGTCTTTTCCTTTTCCTGATTGAGTACCTCGGAGAAACCTCTCTGCTTGTTGAAGGAAGACGCGATAGTAAAGAAAAAGATGCCCTTCAATATTTAATATTTCAGCATATTTTGGAAACAATTTCAATTTTCATAAATCACAACACTAACGGGGAGATAGGGTTTTTTTGATGAGGTTTTTTCTCTAGGCCTAGAGAAGAAACAATTTCTACACCCAAGTGTACTTGGGTGTAGAAATTGATTGCATGCTTTAGTAACGCTTCGTCTTTGAAGATATTTCAGACGACAAAAACTGTAGTGGACAAGAGTGTTGTTACTTTTGTAGTCTTTTCCAACTACACTGCTCAACAATTGATAGGGGTCACTTACTTTTTGCGCGTATGTTCTGGGGAACATCGCGTTATAGTTTTGCCCAAATGTCTGTAACTTTCGAATTTTTTGACGAAATTGGTCTCAAACGATTAAGTTCGACTCCCCGATGAAGAATCCGAGGTCAAATTTGATTCTGTCCGTCCGGCCGTACGGCCGTCCGTTGCCACGATAATTTGAGAACGAAAAGAGCTAGCGACTTGAAATTTTCAGGGTGGGTGGCGCATCGCATTACGACGGACAAGTTCGTTAATGGCCATAATCGGCCCAGTGGTTTCCGAGTAATAATTTTGTTTTCAACCAATATAAATCCGATCGAATTGAAACTTGGTGAGTAGTTGTAGAATATGAACCTAAGCACGTTTGTGAAATTTTGTGCGAATCGTGTGGCTAGAAAATTTTAAAAAAATTATTAAAAAATATTTTTTTTGTCACGATAACCTGAGAACGGAAAGAGATAGCGGCTTGAAAATTTCAGGTTATGTTGTGCATATGAATGCCACATTTGAGTTTGTTTATGAGCATAATCGACCAAACGGTTTCAGAGTTATAGCCATCTGAAATTTTCTGAAATTTGGTGGTTTTTTGTTCCTCATTAACTCGAAAAATACTGAACCGATTGAATTCAAACATGGTTATTAGTTGTAGAATGCCAACGCGAAAATGTTTGCGAAATTTGGTGAGGATAGCATTTGTAGAAAATTTTTAATAAATCATTGAAAATTAAAAAAAAAATCCATATATCAGTAACTATACGTTTGAAATTGCTGAAATTTTGCAAGAGCGTTCATTACCTAACTCTACTGCCAAGTTTCAAGTTTTAACACGATCGGTTGAATATTGTTGGAGATTCGAGCATTCTTGTGTGAGTTCAGTAGATGGGTGACCGTTGCCTCGATAACTTTCGAACCAAAGGAGATAGGGCCTTGCTATTTTCAGGGTAGGTTGCGTATCCGAAAGGGAGAGTTGAGTTCATTTTTGGGCATAATCGGTCTAACGGTTTCCGAGTTATATCCACCTGGAATATTGTTTCCTTGATAACTCAAAAAATAAATATTCGATTGAATTGAAGCTTGGTAACTAGTAGTAGAAAATCAACACAAAGATGTGTTTAAAATTCTGTAAGGACCGTACTCCTAGAAAATTTGAAAAAAATGACGAAAAAAAAAAATTTTAAGAACCGCGCCTCCAGAAAATTAAAAAAAAATCACGAAAAAAAAATTGGTTCAAGCACTGACGTGAAGTCAGAAGCTTTTGCGCGTATGTTCTATTGTCCATTCTTCTGTATTGGACACCCTTAATCGAATTTACCATGGTTAATTATGTCGTCCATTCTCCTGTATTGGACACTTAATTCGAATTTACCATGGTAAATTTGAATTAAGAGTGTCCAATACAGGAGAATGGACAACATAATTAACCATGGTAAATTCGATTAAGGGTGTCCAATACAGAAGAATGGACAATAGAACATACGCGCAAAAGCTTCTGACTTCACGTCAGTGCTTGAACCAATTTTTTTTTTCTAAATTTATTTCTGAATTATTCGCTCCAAGATTATAAATTTAGTCAGATATCAGAGTATTTTCAGTTGATAATATGGTTCACTTGAGAAAAGAATGAAAAAATGGAAAGTTGGAGAGAAAAAAAGACTTTATTAGGAACACTCAAAATTCTGTGTTTGAATAACATAAAAATTTTATGATGACACCACAAGAAGGCTGAAGTTTCGGTTAAGCTAGTACCTAGTTGGCCCCCCACGAGCTCGTCTCAAGCATTCTACCCTACGAGGCATACTTTCAATCAAACGATTTATAAAATTTTGGGGCAAATTCGTCCAAATATCCCGTAAAGCGTTAGAAAGGTCCTCCAGGTTATTGATCGGTTGTTCTAAGGTTGACAATTGTCTAGACATCTCAGACCAGACATGTTCGATGCAATTCATGTCTGGAGAGCGAGCTGGCCAGTCCATCCTATCAATAGCATGAGTTTCTAGCGCTTCATTAACCAGACGACTACGGTGTGGACGGGCATTATCGTCAATTAAAATGAAATTCTCGCCCAAGGCAGCCGCAAACGGAACAATTATGGGTTCAATAATCATATCGTGATATCTCTGGCTGGTCATTGTGGTGTTCTGCAGAACAACCAACTCTGTGCGTTGGTTCAAACAAATGCCTCCCCATACACATATAGAACCTCCGCCAAAAGCTGTTGTGGGTACCATAAACTGTTCTGCATACCTTCGACCTCTTTCCCTCCAAGCAAGAATACGTCCATCGGAGTTGACCAAACGAAATCTAGACTCATCCGTAAATAAACATCGGCTCCAATCTTCAACTGTCCAATTGCGGTGCTCCTCAGCCCATTGCCGTCGATGAACCCGGTGTTCCCTATTCAAACGGGGATGTTGTACCCTCCTACGTGCTCTCAAACCACGAACATGTAGTCATCGTCTTACAGTCTGGTTCGAAATTAGAACTCCTCTTGCAACTCTCAGTGATCTATTGAGCCGCGACGCCGGGTAAGTGGGATTTCTCCTAGCATTGAGAACCAAAAGACGATCTTGGGCAGCTGTTGTACTGCGCTGCCGACCTCCCCCATGAACATAAGCTACTGAGTCGTTTTGGATGAACCTATTCCAAGCCCAACTCACGACACTTTGCGAAACATTCAACCGCCGGGACACTTCTCGCTGGGACAAACCTTCCTGTATCCACCGTATGATTTGGTCCAGTTGCACAGGAGCCAAACGTCTTCTCGGCATGACTGATAAGCTAATATTGTTCTCATTTCTTCAATTATTGTCACCTTATGTGTTTGAACGAGAGAAAAAAACAGATTTAATAACAAATACCACATTGCTTTTCACTCCACATGTAACAGCCTACAGATAATAATCGATTTTGTGAACAAGAGCCGATGAAGTGAGGAAAAATTTGATATAATCAACTCAAAACATCTTAATTTTTCCTTAGAGAACATATAATGTACAGATATTCACGAGATAACTTGAAAAAAATACAAATGAAGAGAAGTTCATAAGTGATCCCTAGCAATTGTTGATCAGTGTAGTTTGAATCTCCCATTGTCCGTCCCTTCCATAGATATTCTCCGAGTGGCTTCATGAGCTATCCCGTCTATCACAAGACGAAGAGGCGTGGAATACCTAATTCCAATACAGCAGGCACATCTTTAAATGCATCGGGCTTTAAATTTCCGTGACACCTACAAATGATACACCTTTGACCTCCAATGCGGAGGAAGGAAAGGAATGAATTCGGTTGTTTCCTATCGTCAACGAAGTGTCCGTATTGAAATACTTGAGACGCCGACGCATTTCATAAATAATTTACGGACTGAAACAAATTACATCGTGCCATAATTCGCCAGTTGACTTTCACCACGGTCAGCGATTTATTCCGATTTAAAGGGCCCCACATCAATTTGTCTGACGAATCGACAAAATACTGAATTCGTTGAATAATTCCATCTGGCCCAAGCCATCAGATTTGCATACAGGTTGGGCATTCTATTATCTACTGAAATTTTGATAAGTTGCGTCTTGCGGCACAAGGTGTCTCGAAAAGTCAAGAAAAATACAATTCGACTGTTGGAATTTCTGAACGCCTGTATATGTTTCACATTTATAAGACGTAAACAAAAATCAGTCGACCTACATATTTTGGGTTCGACCCTACTTAAACTGGAGACCAAAGCCATGAGAATGTTAAGTAATCTCAAGTGGTTGACTCGTTTTCTCCCATGGAAGAACATTACATTTCTTTATCTAACAATAAAGCATGTGTATGAAAAAAGTGTTAGCAGAAGTTAGTGTAACGGGGTACCATACAATGCTATATATTTTAAAATTCTGCTTAAAAATTACCTTTCCAACGATGTGTCACACTTTGTATTTTACATTTGATTTGATGGAGAAAACGTCAATTGAAATGTCAAATTCAAAGAATCGCTGTAGGCTACGATATTTCGTGTAATCTTGATTTTGACTTCAATAATCGAGATAAAAAAAAAATCAATTCTTTTTTTTTCGTGATTTTTTTGAAATTTTCTAGGGGTACGGTTCTTAAAATTTTTTTTTTCGTTATTTTTTTTTAATTTTCTAGGGGTACGGTTCTTTATGTTCATTTTCTACTACTAGTTACCAAGCTTCATTTCGATCGAATATTTATTTTTTGAGTTATTATGGAAATAATATTCTAGGTGGGTATAACTCGGAAACCGTTAGACCGATTATGCCCAAGAACGAACTCAACTCTCCCTTTCGGATGCGCAACCTACCCTGAAAATTGCAAGGCCCTATCTCCTTTCGTTCGAAAGTTATCGAGGCAACGGTCACCCATCTACTGAACTCACACAAGAATGCTCGAATCTCCAACAATATTTAACCGATCGTGTTAAAACTTGAAACTTGGCAGTAGAGTTAGGTTATGAAGGCTCTTGCAAAATTTCAGCAATTTCAAACGAATAGTTACTGATATATAGAATTTTTTTTTTCAATTTTCAATGATTTTTTAAACATTTTCTACAAATACTATCCTCACGAAATTTTGCAAGAATTTTCGCGTTGGCATTCTACAACTAATAACCATGTTTGAATTGAATCGGTTTAGTATTTTTCGAGTTATGAGGAACAAAAAACAACCAAATTTTAGATGGCTATAACTCTAAAACCGTTTGGCCGATTATGCTCATAAACAAACTGAAATGTCGCGTTCTGATGCACATCCTAACCTGAAAACTTCAAGCCGCTATCTCTTTCCGTTCTCAAGTTATCGTGACAACAAAAATATTTTTTAATAATTTTCTAGCCATACGATTCGCACAAAATTTCACAAACGTGCTTAGGTTCATATTCTACAACTACTCACCAAGTTTCAATTCGATCGGATTTATATTGGTTGAAAACAAAATTATTTCTCGGAAACCACTGGGTCGATTATGCCCATTAACGAACTTGTCCGTCGTATTGGGATGCGCCACCCACCCTGAAAATTTCAAGTCGCTAGCTCTTTTCGTTCGCAAGTTATCGTGGCAACGGCCGGCCGGACAGAATCAAATTTGACCTCGAATTCTTCATTGGGGAGTCGAACTAAATCGTTTGAGACCATTTTCGTCAAAAAATTCGAAAGTTACAGACATTTGGGCAAAATGATAACGCGATGTTCCCCAGAACATACGCACAAGAACCTTCCTCAATTTGAAATCAACTATGTATTTCACCGAACGTTGAACAAATAATGAATAGAAAAATGGGTTCAAGCCCTGTGGACAGGAGCTTTCTGGCGCTCTAGTTCAAACAGACAAATTATATCTCCGAAAGTATTGGTTTCTCAGAGTTGGGAATTAAATCAATGTATTCTTATGAATGAACTGCATCATAAAGGAAATTAAATTCAAATAATAGTTTATTTATCAAGATTAAATGAGCAATCTGAGAATGAGAACTGCACCATGGAAGAAATCAAATTAAAATAGCTGAAATGAATTTAACTCCTTCTTATAGAAAAGGATGAAATGTACGAGTATGAACACAGATCATATAATAAAACTTAGATAGAATAATTATAGCATTCTGTGAAAACATAGAAGTACGTACGATTGATTATTGAAATTTAGAAAAATCATATTTCCGAAAGTATTAGCTTGTTGGAGTTGAAAATGATATCGATGGATTTTAATGATGAAACTGCATCTTAAATAAAAATTACAGACATTTGGGCAAATTGATAAGCACTCAGTTCCGAGGAACTAGAGCGCCAAAAACAAACAAAAAAGAGGGCAAAAAATTGCCTATAATAACTAAAGCATATGTTCGAAATGTTGATCATCTGCTTCTACTCATCTTTCAGCTCGATCGACTAGTTCACGCGAAGTAACACTTCTCAAGACCTCAGCATTAAGGGCTCTATATGCATTCCTTATTTTGTTTTTTAGATCTTCCAAATCAATAGGAGGAGTCTGGTACACACGATCATTCGAATATCCCCAAAGGAAGAAATCTAGCGGTGTTAAATCTGGAGATCTTGCAGGCCATCTTATCGGTCCATTTGAAGATAGAGGATCGGCACACACGGATTATAAGTCAAAATCAAGATTACACAAAAAAACGTAGCCTACTGCAATTCTTTCAATTTGAAATATCAATTGACGTTTTCTCCATCAAATCAAATTTAAAATACCAAGTGTGATACATCGTTGAAAAGGCAATTTTCAGTAGAATTAAAAAATTGCAAAAAATATATAGGGTGCTACTTGAAGGTTCCTTGAACGAATTGAAACTCATAAAATTTTCTAATTTGTATCTTTTGAAATGGCTGAAATAATCCATTGGAACATGTATACTGGGACACCCGGTATATTTCTTGAAGTGAACGTGCCAATTCTCTGCTTGGCTATGCTTAACGGGTATAACATTTAACACCGATAATTGTTGGAGTGAACATTGCATCATTGGTGGTAACAGCAGTCGCTATCTATCAAATGCAATTAAACACAATCTTAATTGCTTTCACTTCGAGAGATTAAGTCATTCCATTGAAGACTTACTGTTGAACCATATCGAAACTAATTACTTTGAACGAGGTACGAGTTGAAACTATCGCTGATATAATTTGTTGGTGACACTAGCTTAGTTTCTAGCTTTCTTCACCTCGAGGATTATCTGAAAGCCCGAAATCAAACTGGAATTGGGTGATTTCCGTTTTATTCTGAAGGGGAAATCCGAAATTAATTGTTGCGAATAATGTATTACTGATGTTTGTGGTTAAGGAACAGAAAATAATTCCTGCAAGAGATATCAAGTGGCTGATGTAGAATTTATTGTGAAAAAAATGGGTTCAAGCCCTGTGGACAGGAGCTTTCTGGCGCTCTAGTTCAAACAGACAAATTATATCTCCGAAAGTATTGGTTTCTCAGAGTTGGGAATTAAATCAATGTATTCTTATGGAAGAACTGCATCATAAAGGAAATTAAATTCAAATAATAGTTTATTTATCAAGATTAAATGAGCAATCTGAGAATGAGAACTGCACCATGGAAGAAATCAAATTGAAATAGCTGAAATGAATTTGACTATTTCTTATAGAACAGGATGAAATATAGAGTATGAACACAGATCATATAAGATCATATAAATAAAGCATTCTGTGAAAACATAGAAGTACGTACGATTCATTATTGAAATTTAGAAAAATCATATCTCCGAAAGTATTATAAATTACAGACATTTGGGCAAATTGATAAGCACTCAGTTCCGAGGAACTAGAGCGCCAAAAAGTGTACTTCCCTTTCCGGGATTTGAGCCCGCCTTCTCTCGTTCCGAAACCGAAAACCCGACGGCCTAGACCAACCGGCTATCGGGCTCCTCGTACGATCTTGTCGATCTCCGGTATTAGAATAAAACGTCGGTACTTACCTGGGACATATATTCTTAAATTTCACTTTTCGACAAAAAATCGCCACATGGGGGTTTATTTGACGGTTTTTTACCCTTGTCTCTCTAAGTCGATTTTGACGTTTCTCGAACCAACTATTAGCAAGGAATGTCATGTCTCAGGAAAATAAGTTGACATTATGACAATTCATACATAGAATAATTATATAATTCTGTGAAAACGTAGAAATACGATTTATTATTGAAATTTTGAAAAATCATATCTCCGAAAGTATTAGCTTGTTGGAGTTAAGAATGATATCAGTGGATTCTCATGATAAAACTGCTTATTGAAAAAAATTTAATTTGGAATTTGTTTTGTAAAAAAAAATTATTTTTTTTTTGTTACTCTGAAACCATCTGTCTGATTTTGCCCAATACCGAACTTAGCCGAGATAATTATCTCCCAAACCTACTCTGATAATTTCAACTGTCTAGCTCATTCCGTTCGAGAGTTATCGTGCCTACGGCCGGCCGAACCGGCCGGCCGGCCGGACAGAATGAATTTCGACTACGGATTCTTGATCAGTGAGTCGAACCAAATCGTTTAAGACCATTTTCATCGATTCAATTCAAAAATTACAGACATTTGATAAGCACTCAGTTCCGAGGAACTAGAGCGCCAAAAAGTCGAAGAAAAATTCTTTATAAGCACTTACGTGAAGTCGGGAGCTTTTGCGTCCATGTTCTTTTACCTATGCACGCCTCACACCACCTCACGAAATACTGCATGAACCTTCAAGCCTTCTTTTTCTAACTGAGTACTAGAGTTTAATTCGTTCATATTTGTAGTTAAATATCTAGGAGTATCACTAGATAGTAAACTTCTGTGGAATATGCATGTTGAAATCTTTGCAAGTAAAGCAATAAAGGCTTTAATGGCTGCAACCCTAAGATACTGCGATGGATCTACGTCATGATTGTGAGACCCATAATCACATATGGGGCAGTAGTCTCTTGTATACAAAAATATGCCAGAATAGTACGAGGAAAACCCTCGACAAAGTACAAAGGCTTGTCTGTTTGTGTATCACTGGAGCTATGGGAACCTGTCCTACCAGGCCACTTGAGATTTTCACAAATCTCACTCACACCCCTTCATCTAGCGGTAGACAAAATGGCCCATGAAGCGATTCTCAGAATATCTTGGAAAGGAACAGGTAATGAGAGTATTAATAAGCACTCAGTTCCGAGGAACTAGAGCGCCAAAAACCAGACAGTCTGGTCCCCTTTTATTTCAACAGTCAATCTTCCACGTGACGAAACGATTAAGAAAGTAAGCATCGAAAAAAACTTCATTACGATGCTAGGTAGGAAGAAAGACTGGGACAAGGAATCCACCACCCAAGTTCTTAAAAAAATGCCATTAAATGGTACACAGACGGTCCAAAACTAGTGTCCGACCGAAACTGGTTTTTCAGCCGAAACCGAAACCGAACTTTCGGCCAGGGTCTCAGTTTCGGCCGAAACCGAAACCGAAACCGAAACTTCATATTTCATACTGAAATCTACTGTATTTTTTACAATTTCATTTGCATATACATAAAAACAGCTGAGGAGTGGTGAATAAAATCAAAAGTCAATTTTTTGAGATCTTTATTTATTATTTTGGTATTACCAAGTTATCAAAATAATCAGTCGATGTATACAGGGTGAGTCCAAATTATACGTGAACCTTGGAGGAGGTGTTAGTATGGATCATTTGCTGTGGTTTGAGCCATTTTTATTGATGACCGAAAATCAACAGTTTCCGAGATATTTGAGTTCTGGTTCTGTTGAAAAAGAATTAGTATGATTTGAAAGGGGATGTAAGAAGCAGATAGAGAAAAATAACGAATTCAATATTTTTTTGTTGCAACTAAACTCGAAATTTCATTAGAAAATGTATTCATAAATTATGTTCCACCATTCCATAAGCAAGCACGTGCCGTCTTTCTGATGTCTTCAGTTGTTATCTTCCGCCTGAAATTTACTCACGCTGTCTTTTGATACACATTCACTATTTTATATACCGGACATTCAAGAGGCTGCTTATAAAAAACTGGCTGAAACGAAACTAGTTAAGCAATCTTACGAAATCTTTCAGAGAATGAAGAAGGAAGTAGACAAGTTTTTAAAATAATTTTGGCATACTAAATTGTGAAATTCGAAAGTTGCAGACAAATACTAGAAATTCATTTTTTATTTTTTCATATACCACATTTCAAATCATACTAATTCTTTTTCAACCTATTATACAGCATAGGTTTGCTTTTTTCGTACATATAATATCCTTTTCTGATAAAAATAAACCAAAATTATCATCAAATTTGCTCAACGTATAAAAATTGACGAAATATGAACTAATTTCAGAAATCTTTTAAAAATCACCCGAACTCCAAAAACTGTTGATTTTCGGCTATTAATAAATATGGATTAAACAACAGCTAATGAGTCATACTAACTCCTCCTCCCAGGTTCACGTCTTAATTTGGAATCACCCTATGTAATTTAATCAATAATCATTAGTGAATTCTTATGATTTCTCAGTCTTAACAAAGATAGATTATAATAACTTGTACGACAATTATGTATACCTACTTATAACTCCTGGCCAAACGACCAGGATAATTCACGAACAGTCAAGTTTCGGCCCGGCCGAAAGTTTCGGCCATTTTGGGCCGAAACCGAAACTAAGGCCGAAACTAGATTTCTTGGCCGAAACCGAACATTCGGTCGGTCACTATCCAAAACCAATATAGGAATCCATTCTGAAAGTCAAGCTGCTATTAAAGCTCTGAGCTCCCTTGTTATCGAGTCTAAGTTAATATGGTAGTGCCGAAGAAAACTTAATGAAGTTGGCAAGAACAACAGGGTGTCTTTGGTCTGGGTTCCTGGTCACTCGGGAATTACCCTACCCTACTGTGGGGTAGGTAGATACACCTACAAAAGTGAATTTCGGATGAAAGAAGAAACTGAAAGATATATTCTGGAGATCTCTCCCATGAATGTATCACTCCAAAAAGTTCCTCTGGAACTTTGGCACTGTCAGATCTAAGAAGTTTATGGATCTCAGTAAAAACACTGCACCTCATCACTGGTTTCCACACAAGGCACCTGTCTCAGGAAGCATATGATGAGATTAGGTCTAGCAGAAACTGACGAGTGCAGATTCTGTGGCGAGGAGGATGAAACTCCTGATCACTTGATTACGGAATCCCTCACCATCTCGAACCAATGCTTTGGGCAAGAAATCTGCAGGAGCGAAGACGTAGCGTCCTTGAAGGAGAGCTGTAGATTGTGGTGACATCGACAGCTTAAGGTCGCAGTGCAACGTTATCCCCTACAACAATATAAAAAATTGGTTCAAGCACTGACGTGAAGTCAGGAGCTTTTGCGCGTATGTTCTATTGTCCATTCTCCTGTATTGGACACTTTTAATCGAATTTACCATGGTGAATTCGATGAAGGCTGTCCAATACAGGAGAATAGACAATAGAATTCACCATGGCAAATTCGATTAAAAGTGTCCAGTACAGGAGAATGGACAATAGAACATACGCGCAAAAGTTCCTGACTTCACGTCAGTGCTTGAACCAAATTTCTTTTTCGTGAAGTCAGGATAGAAAGCAATGATGAAAAAATTAACACATTATTGTCTACCTTCAATTCTTCTTTAGGAGAACAATACATAATTATTCTTGAAAAATATTACTGGAATTAATGTCATATTTAAATAATCAAAGTAAAGAAAATTATAAGTTTAGTTACTAACATATTGAATGAAATTCTTTGAATTCCAGTAATATTCAATTACTTATTCTTAACCAATAAATGTCCATTGATAGATCTAAAGGTGATGAGGTCAAACATAAAGATATATTCTCATTAGTGATAGAAAAACTGGCCTAAAATTCCTCTCTACCCATCACGAGATTTAATATCCACAAATGAGCCTCTCACCTTACAAGATCAGAAAGTGTGGTTAATTTAAAGTTAAGTTTGAAGCCTTCAGCAAAATTTCAGCGATATCATATTAAAAATAATACATAACCTTTCAAAAGTCCCCTCTCACAAATATACTCCTCTGAAGGCACATGGATCTCTTGAAGAAGAATCGCCTTCTCTATTTCTCAAAGATATTCACTCTTGTTAGTCTTGCTCATAGAAATCCCTTCAATATTTAGTTGCCTCCTCCTAAGAAGGATCTCTTTCAAAACCAGGTCTGACCGCTAATGTAGGGCTAGTATCTCCCATAGATTTGTGATGAAATAACACGATTTTCCCAAGAACATACGCGCAAAAATATGTCATCATGACATTCATGTTTTTGAAGGCTCTCGCAAAAATACGACCATACACAACATATCATACGACGATTCGCATCCAGCTACCGAACTCACAAAAGGCTGATTGGTTCTCCAACAATATGGATCTGATCGTGTTCAAACTTGGAACTCTGCAGTAGAGTTAGGTTCTGAAGGCTCTTCCAAAATTTCAGCCATGCCGGACGAATAGTTTATGATAGAATTTTTTTCAATTATTTTTTTGAAAATTTCTAGTTATACCATCCTCACGAAATTCTGCAAGAATTTTCACGTTGGCATTCTACAACTAATAACCGTGTTTGAATTCAATCGGTTTTGTATTTTTCGAGTTAATGAGGAACAAAAAACAACCAAATTTCACATGGCTAACTCTAAAACCGTTTGGCCGATTATGCTTATAAACGAACTCAAATGTCGCATTCAGATGCACAACCTAACCTGAAAATTTCAAGCCGCTATCTCCTTCCGTTCTCAGGTTATCGTGTCATAAATAATATTTTGTTAATAATTTTTTTTTAATTTTCTAGTGACACGATTCTGACAAAATTTCACAAACGTGCTTAGGTTTATATTCTACAACTATTCATCAAGTTTAAATTCGATCGGATTTATTTTGGTTGAAAACAAAATTATTACTCGGAAACCATTGGGCCGATTATACCCATTAACGAACTTGTCCGTCGTATTGGGATGCGCCACCTACCCTGAAAATTTCAAGTCGCTAGCTCTTTCCGTTCTCAAGTTATCGCGGCAACGGCCGGACGGCACCACGGAATTAAATTTCACATTTGGGCAAAATGATAACGCGATGTTCCCCAGAACATACGCGCAATATATATCTGCAGTTTTGGAATTCTTGGGAAAATAATAATCGGCATGAAGGTCTGATCCGAATTTCAGCGAAAGCTAGCCAATAGTTTCTGAAATATACATTTTTTGAAGGCATGCAATTGCAAAAAATATCTATGACTTCACTACTTCGTAACGGGAAATGGTGGAAAAATAAGAATTACGGGAAATTGTTCCTTAAAAGATAAATTGAAAATTGACCTATGAAACCATTTTTCGCTATTACTGAAAGGGGATAAACTAATCCATCATTCAATAATTTTGACGCTCTCGTATGTTGGCAACGCGTTCATAGAAATCGACTTGTGCGTACGGAACGCAGTTAGCCACAACTACGTAAACAAACATTAATACTTAATTACGGCATTATTTATAGCAGGACGCTAACAAGCAACTTGTTATACGCTCAAACAGATGTTCCTGACCTGACTGGCTGGTTAAATTCCATCAGTCGAATTCTTCCTCGATGAGCTAGGTGCTTCCTCCGGTTGATGTATAACCAAGTCTCTCAATGTCAGAACTGAATGAAAATATGATAATCACAGACTCGATGTTCGTCATTTGGATACATGTCGCAATTTCTCTCACGGACATCCCAGGATTATCGGAACAAGGAACTCTATGGTCGTGAAGTTTCGTTATCGGTCACTTCGGCGTGGAATTTGGAATCACAGAATATCGTTCTCACCATCGATCCGTTTATCTCTGGAATAGTTCGCGTAATAATTCTTAATAGGCAAATTCAATGTTGCCATTACAAAATATTCGGGTTCAAAACGACTGACATTTTACAGGAGTTTCTTGTTATGATAAAGAGGATATAGTTTTCAATTTTAAGGATTCCTGGAAATCCCAGAAAATTAATCTTTTAATACAATATCCTAGGGGATTTGACATTGCATGTCTGTTACTCGTATGAAAACTGTCATTATTTTGTCATTAGTGATATATTCGGAATTGTTTATGTGGTTTTATCAGATAAATAGAGCTCTCCCTCGGTTTATCTGGGATTTTATACAGAAAAATTGATTTCTGGTTTTATAAAATAATATCTTGTCTATGGTTTTAAGTTTCCTTTCCATAGACTTAATTAAATTATATTTATGGTTTTGTGCATAGAACATGCCGAATATATGACAATAAAGTAACAGGTTTAATACGTCCTACCAACGTACATAAGTCAAATCCCCTGATATTGTATTACAGAATCTAATAAGATGTTACAATCATTTACAAATACCCTGTATAACTATTTCATTTTGACAAACGTTAGGGGTCCAAAATTTCTGTCGATGTGTGAATTAAAATATTTGCAGTCGTTGGGTGATAATTTGAATGAATTACTCTGGCCTTGAATAAGATCTCACAACGTTTCGGTCCGTTCGTTTAGACGGCCTCAGAGCCGTGAATTTCGTAATCCCCGGTCTTATCCTGTCCTTGAAAGACCGGCCAGAACGGTCCGTTGCGTATAATGCGTGTCACAAAAGATACCTGAACCTGACCCTATCCCGAAAGAAGGTAGTGTCTGGGTCAGTGCGTGCCTGCGCTTGACGCCTCGACCAGACTGCAGGGACACAGCGACGTCGACGATGCAGTACGTTTTGCGTGCTGCACTTTATTTTTCTGACACGTCGCAGGAACATACAGGACGTGTGTAGTAGGGTTGGGCAAAAAATATCGATATTTTTTCAGGAAATATTCGATAAATATCGTCGATCACGATATATCGATTATCGATATTTATTTCAGTGCATCGAACTCGATATTTTTGAGAGCTCGCGAATATAAAATTGTCTATAATCTATGAACATTTTCTTATTTGTGTTTGACAGCTTCTCTCTACACACACGATATATTCCATCACAGTATAATAATTGTATACTGTGGTTGTCACCACGGTTTAGAAATTAAAGTAGAATGTTACTATTTACTCAAGCGATATATTTCACCACTGTATAAAAATTGTATACTGTGGTTGTCACCACGGTTCAGAAATTAAATTAGAATATTAAAATTAAATTAGAATATTACTATCCCAGATGTGACCATCTGTGATACTAGAGTCCATTATGATCTGTTCTCTTTATTTATGGTCACAGAACACAGATAATAGATTTATGATTACTATTCATGGCGGAAAGTGGCGTAGCTCATTTTTTTTTGTTGTACTGTTGTGTTCAATCATGGACGTAACTGAAATTTCCTAATCATTTTTGGCGCTCTTTTTCCTCGGAACAGAGTGCTTATCAATTTGCCCAAATGTCTGTAATTTTTGAATTTTTTGATGAAAATGGTCTTTACGATTCTGTCCGGCCGTCCGTTAACACGATAACTTTCAAACGGAATGAGTTAGACAGTTGAAATTTTCAGAGTTGGTTTGGGAAATAAATATCTCGGTTAAGTTCGTTATTGGGCAAATTCGGTGGGTGGTTTCGGAGTAACAAAAAGAAAATGTCTAATTAAATTTTTTTCAAGATGCAGTTTCATCATAAGAATCCATTGATATTATTCTCAACTCGAACAAGCTAATACTTTCAGAGATATGTCTTTTCAAAATTTCAAAAATAAATTCATCGTACTATGTTTTCACACAATGGAAATTTTATCTCTCTGTGTTCTAAATGTTTGCGGTAGCTGTCGTTTGGTCCAGTTTGAAAGATAAACGTCATTAATGTCAATCGAAACTGAAAGTGTATTTTGGAGAGTTCATAGGCAGAGTTTGTTGGTTAGTGATTCGAAAATGAATGATGCAAGGAAGTCGAGCATAATTTACGAGTCATTCTCCAATTATGGAAGATTTAGAACGGGATTTCCTACTAATGTACAGGTAGTTATTCCTTAGTAACACTGTTTAAGATTTCCTACATAAGTATTCTAGTTTGAGTTCTCTCTGGACTGATTACATTAGATTTAATAATGAAAAATGGCAATACCGTTCTTATTAATAAATAATATTAATAAATTAATAAATCAACAAGTCCAGAGCGTTCCTGCCAATCGGGTCCTTCATAAATGTCTTCGTATAATTATTATACTTATGTATATATTTCACAAATCAAATAGATACATTAGATTTGTTTAATAAGTAAAACTGATATGATTTGTCAAAGATTGGACACAGAGCTTTCCCACTTTTTTATGTGGAATGATAGTAAGTAACTAAGTTTAAATATATCTCAAAACGAAAGTTTCAGTAGATACGCCGTTTTGATTAAACAGGGTACTAGATAAAAATATCGATATATCGAAATTTTTACGCGATATATTTCGATAGTTAAAAACTATCGATACGATATATATCGATACATTTTTTTTCATTTGCCCATCCCTATTTTGCGTACTGCTCTGTTCTAACGCGCCACAGGAACATCCTGGAAGTGTGTACCGTGTGTGAAGTTGGCGAAATTCGAGCGTCCGCTATCTTTCTGCGAACTGTAGGTTCGGCGATGCCAAACATCCGGTTTGTCGGGGTCAAATGTAACCCGATACCCCCTTTTTGTCATGTTTTTCTCTCGGGTGATCGTCGGTTGTTGGGTACCCTGAACTTGCTATGTGGTATTTCACATATCGGAAAATTCTAGGGATATTCTTGGAACTAGAAGGCATTTTCGAGAAAGAGACGTTTTTTAAGAGAAAATATTTTTTTTCTAGTGGTACGATTTTCCAGGAATTTCCACCCTGGCATTCTACGACTGATTACAATTTTTCAATTCGATCTGTATTTACTGAGTTATTGGGAAAACAATATCGCGCATGGCTATAACTGCGGAACCCTTTGGCCGATTATTTCCATAAACCGTCGCATTCGGATGCGCAACCTACCCTGAAAATTGCATGTCGCTATCTCTTATCGTTCGAAAGTTATCGTGGCAACGGTCACCTGTTTTATAGCTTAAATGTAAAACCCGGAAAAGCAAAGATATCGGTTAACACCCGCAGAAAAAAAATGACTTTACAAACAATTAATGCAAAAAACACTTAGATTGTAACAACTTGGCTTTAAATATGTTGACAGATTGTCACATTTGACAGAACGTCAGTCAATTCAGACAGCCATAAATAGGTGGCGCCACTGTGCAATTTAATTTTCTAAATTATTGCATTATTATGATGACTCAAGATAAACTTCATAAGAAAAATAAAAATAAATAATAAAAAACCTTTTTTCTGCAATTTCAACAGCCTGTGTGTTTTTATCTGAGCCGAGTCTGGGAAAAATGTAAATATAAAAAGTGTTTCACTTGATGAGAGGAATCTATGATTAAAATTAATTTACAACCGAAAGACTCACCCTGTATTTGAATACTTTACTACTACTGACAACGGTGTAATATTTAAAATTCACATTCTGCACTCGAAACATACATTGCTCACATGCGTATGTATATTAATCCTATGGAATTGTTATGAATGGAAAGATTGCTCATATTTTGATTCAGTTAATAAATCCGCTTCCTGTAAATAACGATAGCGCCACCGCGAGAGAAATATCATTTCACGCTTATGACTTTGGAATGGCGTGCGGATTATTGCTATTTATTTTTTATGAAGCACCAATTCGTTTAATTGGTGCTATTAGCAAAATCGGTACATCAATCATTTATTTTTACATGGTGCGATGGGCAAATTGAAGTATGGATTGGAATTATACCGATCGTAGTCGGCTAACTGTAAGTTGAGTGTGCATGGAATCGTTGTTGCATCTTTAAATCTCTAGATTTATCTCGGTTGGAATGCACCTTATACCTGTTATCATTACCAACAACTTCTGTGTTCCAACCTGGATCAGAAACGTCAAGTTTGACGAAATGTCAAACCTTACGTTATTACGATACTGAAATAATTTCCGCGAAATAAAATAGATGCAAATTTACGAAATTAAAATACTATTTTCTAATTTCCCGTTCAATTCTCCTCCGCAATGATTTTCCTCAAATTTCCGGTGATTAGTTGATCCGCTGATATCGGAATATGTTTTGAAATTTCTATCGTGTCGTTCAATTTTGTCTAATTTTTAACTGTCAAACAACAAGCAGTACATACACCGTTGTTTTAAACATCTCAACCACAGAACACAAATAATATCTCAACTAAAGCATATATTATTTCTTAAAGAAAGACTATTTATGTGAATTTATGTAAAAAAATTGATGATGAAGCTGAAAAAATTTTCCCCTTACTGCATTGCGTCAGGAGCAGCAAAATCCACAACATGGAATATTTCATTGTTCATCGGGCTGGTTCAATATTTCCACCCCTAGGGTGCTGCCTCCAGCACGAGAGGTTATATAACCTATTTACCGATTTCTGTCGTTTTATCTGTGTTTATTCGATCACGGGTCGCTCTGAGCGTACGAAATGTAAATATTGAAGAGATCATTCTCCTGTTTCATCCCACGCACGATTTTCGTAGGCGTAATGGCGTTCATTAATTCATTCTGTTCGCGAAAATATTAAATAAGATGTATTATTAGTGAGCATAGAACCCCCTCATTTGAGTTAACTCGATACGTTGTGTTCTGTGATGAAAACACAATATCGTGGGCTATATTATCTTTCAGTCTTATGTGTATCATTCTGTCGATTTTAACCGACATGTTCCTGGTGTGTTCATGATTCGTTGGTTTCACTGGTGACACCGGCATACAATTCACTTAGCATAGCTACAATGATGAGTACTGAAATATCAGTAGATTTCACTGAGGAATTAGTGGCAATACCCATCTGTTTAGATTAAGGGTCAGTTGCATAAACCTGTTGATATGTGCTTCGAAAATGAACTGTAGTTCAAAACTATAAAATCTGTGGCATGAAATGAAATTGACTCTGAACTACAGTTCCAATTAGTAGTTCCCTTGAACCCACAGAATTGTCGGTTCAAGACACTGATGTCTGTAGTCTGGCGTACAGAAATAGGCCAGAATAGGCTTGCCTGTGTGTGTATTACTGGAGGGCACATGAGATTATCACAAATCTCACATCTAGTGATAGACAAAATGGCCCATGAAGCTATTCCTAGATTAACTAGGTAATGAGAGTATTAAAAACCAGAAAACCTGGTCCTCCCTTACCAGATACATTTCATCAGCCAATCTTCCTAGTAACGAAATTATTAAGAAAGTAAGCATCGAAAAGAAGTTCACTACTATTCTCGATAGGAAAAAAGACTGGGAAAGGGAATCTACCACCCAAGCTTTCAAAAAAATTCCATTAAATGGTACACAGGCGGTTCAAAAACCACTACAGGAGCTGGCGCTGAAGCATATGGGACAGGCAACAAATGCAATCGAAAGATGCGTGGAAATTAACCTAGAAAGAAACTATCAGAGATATGACAGCAATCCACTCTGATAGTCAAGCTGCTATTAAAGCTCTGAGCTCCCATGTTATCGAGTCCCAGCTAATATGGCAGTGCCGGAGAAAACTTAATGAAGAAGACAAGAACAACAGGGTTTCCTTGGTCTGGGTTCCTGGTCACGCGGAAATTGAAGGAAATGAGGAGCCAACTTGCCAAGAAAGGAGCACAAATCCCTTTTATTGACCCGGAACCCTACTGAGGGGTTGGTAGATACACCTA
The DNA here is from genome assembly GCA_937662695.2 of Halyzia sedecimguttata. NCBI lineage: Eukaryota > Metazoa > Arthropoda > Insecta > Coleoptera > Coccinellidae > Halyzia > Halyzia sedecimguttata. The sequence goes on from OW569418.2 coordinate 48,299,535, forward strand.
CAAAAGTTTCGGATGGAAGAATAAACTCAACGAGGTTAATTCTGGAGTTCTCTCCCAGGAATGTATCACTCCAAAATGTTCCTCCGTAACTTTGACACTGTGAGATATACAAGAAATATATGGATCTCAGTAAATTCACGCTGCACCTACTCACTGGTTTCATCACAGGGCACCGCGGCCTTAGGAAGCATATGTTGATATTAGGGCTAGCGGAAACCAACGAGTGCAGATTCTGTTGGGAGGAGGATGAAACTCCTGATCACCTGATTACGGAATGCCTCGCGATCTCAAACCAACGCAAGTAATGTTTTGGGATAGAAATCTGCAGGAGCGAAGTAGAAGCGTCCTTGAAGCCGTCCCAGATACTTGAGTTCATCAGAACTCAGGAACTGGAAGGCGAGCTGCAGATGGTGATGACATCGACAGCCTTGACAGAGGGGCACAATAGACCTTAAGGTCGCAGTGCAACGTTACCCCCTACATCAATATACAATATGGTTTATGGTCCAACCACAGAGCAACCAACATGTTTACGCAACCGGCCCATAGAGGGTATATCCCTAGAACCTCCGTTCATCTAATCCAATTGCCAACCTAACCGACAACAACCTCGTACCATACATAGCAACAATCTCATTTTTATTAATTGAATATTTAAACTCCTTAACGTGATTAGCTGATGCCGCGCTGCTCACGGCGGATCACATGATGAACTATATACAACGGACGTTGTTAATAAGAAAGAATCGGTCTTCTTCTTCCTGGTCACCGTTGGTTTGCCAAGCGTAGAATGAAACATAAAGGCGAATGAAACCTGTGTATTTTGGTATAATTTCCACGAATCCGCTAGTTATAAAATCAACTCGTCTTCCTGTGAAATATGAGGTTCTTAATGGCGTAATTAGATTTCGCGATAAGATTCAATTTGTAAATTGGGTGTTTTGGGGACACGCTGTATGATTATTGTGTGAATTAGTTTCGGTTTAGTGTTCATTCGGACAAATTATTCGGAAAGTTCAGGTAATTAGATTATAACATGACATCTGATTATTTAAAAGCTCTTTTTGGGCTACCTCAACTTTGTGAAGTATAAAGCTCGTCCTTCTAGGTTGGGAGTATCTAAGAAGGATATAGGTGTTTCAATAAGAATACATGTTTTCAGATAACACGGTTATATTTGACAAAGTATTGAAATATTTGTCTAAATACGCAGTAATACGGTGTAATTTGAGGGCATTCATTAATGATACGAGTTCGCTACCCAGCCTGTCAGCCAATCACGGCTGGGTAGCGTAAATCTTGAATTTCAGGTGACCCCATAGAAAAAGTCCAGTGGAGCCAGATCAGGAGATTCTTCCAATCCAGGCGTGAGGAAACTTTTCGTCTGAGAACTGAAGCACCAGTTGAACGAAATGAGGTGGTGCGCCATCTTGTTAGAAAATGATCGTTTGATGGTCTTCTGCATTCTCCAATACTTGCACGAGGGCTGAATAAACAGCGTTCTCCAAAAGATCTGAATAAATTTGGCCAGTGAGATTACCGGGTATAAAAATAGGGCCGATTATGTGATTTCCATAAATACCCGCTCAAACATTTAATTTTTGGGGACGCTGAGTATGCTCCTCACGAAATTATCTTGGATTTTCATCTGACCAATACCCACAGTTATGCCGGATTACAATGCCGTTAAGGTGAAATGAACACTCGTCCGAAAAACAGATATCGAACAAGTAGTTTTGTTTACGTTGATAATTTCCCTGACCACTTCACAGAACTGGAGTCGACGATCGGGATCATCCTCATTCAGTTCCTGAACCAATCGTATCTTATAAGGATAAAATTTATGTTGTTTCAGGATTATCATGATTGTTGTGCGTGATACATCAGATACATCGGACAATTTCATAGTACTCAAGGTCGGATCCATTGCCACATAACCAAAGACAGCCACGTCCCTCGCTTCGTCTCTTTCATGCATTCTCTTTTTGTTTCCGACTGAACCAGTAACGTCAAATTTGGCAACCAGTTGAACAACGTAAGCAGCGGATACATTTTTTTCAGGATTTCGTTCGTTGAATAAAGCCGCTGCTGTTCGCACAGAGTCGTTATTCCCAAAAAATAATTTTATCATTTCCATTTTCATTTTAAAGCCGGAAAATCGAGGTGTTTAGTTTTCGTTGGGCCACACTGTATATAGACATCTCTGTTAAATTAGCTTTAGCGATTTGCCAAACTTTATTCCTCTGAATTCATCCATAGATTAGATATTCAAAACTTCTCGAAATCTTTCGCACCAGTTTAGAAAAACCTGTATAATAATATAATGTAGTTTCTCAGGGCGCGTTAACTTTTTGGGCATGCGTTTTACATACATTCGACCAACTTATCAGATAATTGAATCTGTTACAACCGACATGAAGCCGTATATTTACATGCTGCAGGGTAAGAAGTACTTATTCATTATTGCTGATTGAATGAGAGATACGTATATATCGCGATATCTATCATGTATTTATTATCTGATTCACGATGAATACGTGTTGACTCATCCAACAACCCCCGTATCAATAACTGAAGCTATTTAATCAAACAGGCATATCGAAGCAATAATAAATTGGGAAATTGTTGAGGTTCACTTGGATTTGCTTCAAGAAGCAATATACGTTTTCCAATTTTATATTAATATTCAACAGCAAGATATCAATAGCATAGAATATTCTATGAATCTATGTCAACAGTATATTAGGGATAAGTGTGAAACTTAAGTCAAGTTGATTCCCTTTAATTAAATTATTGAATCAGTTTCAGCGATAAAAAAGTGCTTTTAGTTTTATTATGTATTTAGGATCTGCTATAAGAAATAATATTATGTTCAATACATAGATATAGAATAATGTCTATGGTTCAATAGAGCACTGATAGATGCATAGAATAGTTATTCTATGCATCTTGGAGCACTGTATGCTGATGTACAATCAGCTGATGGGGGTATAGTGAAGAGTTGTATTTTTTGCAATTTCAAGTGTTTTACTGTTATTTCACAGTTATGCATAACTTTCTAGACATTGAGGAAACATATTTTCTGATTAACTGACGAACAGGACAGACGTTGTCCTGCTCGAACGTTGGGTTGCCTGCTATCAGCAGGACCACCAAACGTTTTTTCAAAACGTGACGTCATGGAGAGTGATCTATTGAATACCCTTTGGAAATGTGCTGTATTATAGAGGTAAAATATTTATTGCCGTTTTAATTCTATTCATCAATCAAGAATTCTGCTATGACGTTTGGTAAGAATGAAGGCGAATTAAAAACCTGCTGATATCAGCAGGCATGCTTTTCCGTGTACTTCCATAATTTCCATTCGGCATCTCCGTTTTACTTCGCAAACGCCCATCGAATGATGCAGAGTTTACGGTGAGCCTGCACGCAATGTTTGGAATGTTATCGTTTCCTGCCTTGGAAACTGTACACAGAAGAATAATTACCTGGACGAAATGCAACAGAACGGAAAGTGAAGATATTATTATGTGCACGAGCTATACTCAGCCCTTGTTCGGAGGTTCATAGAATAAATTCGTACCTGGTTGTTATTTCAATAGTGTTAATTTCAAATATTCGATACGAAAGGGTGGAGCATAGACAGTTAAATTAAATATATCAGTTGCAACCCGAGCGCTAATCTTAACAATAATGATAGGTGAATATTTTTATGGAATGTTTGATGGAAACTGTACATAGAAGAATAATTATCTCGAGGAATTGCCACAGAACGGAAAGTGAAGATATGTGCATCATAGACATAGAATAACATGGACTGGCCCTCACGTAACTTTATCACACAGTTCGTTGCGCAATACATTAGAGAGAGAGAGATGTTATGAAGGATAGAATAATTAAAGGCAAATAATGGTATAAAAATAATGATGTTTTTATACCATGGACAAATACACAAATTGGAAATTGGGGTATATTGGAAAAGCTGAATGAATTACAGTAAGGGAATTTATGAGAAATATTTCCATATTATAAGCAAAGTAATTTGTGTTATAAGTATCAAAATATTCAGAAACGAGTCTCGGATTTGAATGAAAATGTTTTGCCTTTAACTATTCTGTCTACAAATCACCAAAACACATACACAATACACGAAACCAAACAATACAGTATACAAGAAAGGTCAGAGGATAAAGAAACCAATGTTTTGTATTCTGTGGTTTTGCCATACGCCAAATTATAAGAAAATATTCATATACCGTGGTTTGCCTTTAACTATTCTGTCTTTTTTCAATGCTGATTTCAATGGTCTCTTTCTCACAACCAGTCCATGTTATTTTATGTCTATGATGTGCATGAGCCATACCCAGCCCTTGTTAGAACGTTCATAGAATAAACTCAACTGTACCTGGTTGTCATTTCGATGGTGTTAATTTCAAATATTCAATACGAAAGGGTGGAGCATAGGAGGTTAAATTAAATATATCAATTGCAACCCGAGCGCTGATCTTGAAAATAATGATAGGTGAATATTTGTATGGAATGTTTGATGGAAACTGTATACATAGAAGAATAATTATCTGGAGGGAATTGCCACAGAACGGAAAGTGAAGATATGTGCATGAGCTATACCCAGCCCTTGTTCGAACGTTCATAGAATAAACTCAACCGTACCTGGTTGTTATTTGAATGGTGTTAATTTCAATTATTCAATACGAAAGGGTGGGTTAAATTAAATATATCAGTTGCAACCCGAGTGCTGATCTTAAAAATAATGATAGGTGAATATTTTTATGGAATGTTTGATGGAAACTGTACATAGAAGAATAATTATGTGGAGGAATTGGCACAGAACCAAAAGTGAAGACATGTGCATGAGCTATACCCAGCCCTTGTTCGAACGTTCATAGAACAAACTCAACCGTACCTGGTTGTCATTTCGATGGTGTTAATTTCAAATATTCAATACGAAAGGGTGGAGCAGAGAAAGTTAAATTAAATATATCAGTTGCAATCCGAACGCTGATCTTAAAAATAATGATAGGTGAATATTTTTATGGAATGTTTGATGGAAACTGTACATAGAGGAATAATGATCTGGAGGAATTGCCACAGAACGGAAAGTGAAGATATTATGTGCATGAGCTATACCCAGCCCTTGTTCGAACGTTCATAGAATAAACTCAACCCTATCTGGTTGTTATTTCAATGGTGTTAATTTAAAATATTAAATATTAATGGTGGGTTTCACGAAGCTTCGATTAGCTTGATTGTGGATTTAATTCGATGGTTGTATCAAAAATGAACTGAAAATAGACATAGAATCGCACTAATTTGGCAATTAAGAGCTGTCAAAGCTTTGTGAAACCTACCGTCAATGTGAAAGGGTGGAGCACAGGAAGTTAGAAGAATATTTATCTGGACGAAAAGCATGAGAACGTAAAGTGAAGATAATTTGAACGAGCTATACTCATCCCTTGTTTGGGCGTTCATAGAATACATTCAACCATTACCTGGTAATGGTGTGATATTTCCTTGTTATCTAAATGGTGTTCTTTCGAAATTATCGATAAGACAGCGTAGCGTGGAGCACATAATAGAAAGGTTCCATTAAGTGATATCTTGTTGATCTCCAGCGCTAATGATTGGTTCACATTTTTACGGAATGCTTCGGTTCATAGAAAACTATCTGAAAAGTAGTATTATTTGTTTCTGTTTGAACATGAATCATGTCGTTTGTATGAATGTTATCGAAGAACATGAGGAGAATTGTTATCGGAAGCAGGTTTGGCAAACCGACTCTATCCAGTTATAACTACATTTTAAATGAATGACTTCGTAATTTTTGCGCGCATGTTCTACGTTACAGCGTGCTATCATCTTGCCCAAATGTCTGGAATTTTCGATTTTTTTTTACCGAGAATGGCCTCGGACGACATCTGTGTCACATTTGGCGGATGAAACAAAAACAATATACCCTTAAATTTTACTTCTTAAAAACAACAGTTTAGTAATTACAGTGGGAGTGTGAGGGAGGCATAACCAAGGTTTAAAAGCGAGTTATCTCTGATGTTTAATATGGAAATAAATCCGAAATTTAGGATGCAAGCAACAATAAGTACTTCTAGCATGTTTAAACCTAGGCATTCGAAATCTGGTATTTGTCCCACTCATCTGGGCTGACTTCCCTTGTTTTCTATACAAAAGGTGCCAGCAAAGATGCATAGTTTCCGAAGTTTTACTTGTTTCAATAGCATCTGTAGAAAACGAATACCAACAATGGCTAATATCCTTAAAACCTATTAATTTCTTAACACTTCAGTTGCTGGATGCATTTGAGCACTTGTTCTAAAGTCTTTTACAGGAAGTTGGTTATACATCGCTTTAGAGTGTTCGCCCTTTTATAAGAAATTCCACTCTCGGACAAAGCATTATCTTCTGTAAAAGTATTAGTTTCAAGGGTTAGACCCCACATGGCACCTAAAACCCAGTTATCTCTCCTTATCTATCCTTTGTTGATAAAAACCAAATATACGTTTCTTAAAATGTAACGTCATGTTACACATACATTGTAATATGTTTTAGTTAGAAATTAGAGCGAAGGGTATAATACGGATCGGTGCAGAAAGACCAAGTAAAGCTCCGTTTGCACTTTGGTTTAATGAGTCCCGCCTCAGGTCTCCCAAGAAAAGCGGCCATTCCATTGCAGATAAATCTAAACGTTGAAAAGCAACCTGTGAAATGTGAATGGAGTAAATGGAGTTAATGGACCAGTCGTAGATCGCGGCGGCGTTCGCGGCTCTGCATCGCCAGTCAGCTGTTTTCCACAACAACACGCGCACTCTCCTCTTCCTCTATTACGCCACAATCACAATAGTGCGTAACATTTTAAATTCGGCGGTGCGTCAGGCCCCCAAGGTCGAGGAGGCCCGCTTAGGCGATCCGTGAGAACGCTCGCTCGTGAGAAGTTATTTTTTTTTCGAGGCAGGTGCGATTTTCGCCCTAACGATGATTAAAGGCGGCCAAGGAGTGGATTTATTGGTCTTAGAAATTTGGCGATCAGGTGGCGGCCGCGATGGTCGATGAGTCGTAGAACGCGAAGAAGAAGATCAATAAACTTACGAAAACGGTTGCCAGGTGGTCGGATGTGAGCTTGTGTGTAATCGGAACATGGCGGTTTTTCGTCGGATATACGATAATATTTCTCCATTTCATACTGGTTGATTGATGAATTCTATGGAATCGCCCGATCTCTTTAGGTCAGGGTAGGCCAACTGTTTAATGACGAAACTCTATGCGACCTACCAGTTGCATAATGAGGGATAGGGCACTGTCAGCACTCTATGGTCCACGAAGGAAAAGAGATGGAGGGTCAAACAAACAATTTTATAAAGAGGTTACGTTCATTTTGTTGTATCTTTGAGATCGATTATTAACTAAAATTAGCGTTTTAGGACTTTTTTTAACACTTTGGAGTAATGGTTCATCGTGAATACTGTGGAGTAGCTGAATAATCTCCAGAGTTGTTGTGAATAGAAGATTTCCAGTTTAAATATACACTCGCACATTAATTGATAGGATTCATTTTCAGATCAAATTCAGCCAATATGGTGAAGAATTGTTTAGTTGTAGGATATGGACATAGGTCAAATATATATTAGATTTCGATTTCGTTCCGGAAATGCTGATTAAGATAGAGAAAATTGTCCCAAGGAAGTTTTCGAAACCACGGATCAGACATACCAGGAACATTACAAACATATTTAGATTTGAAACGCTGAAGAGGATCTATGGAGTTTAATCCGGGACTGGCAGATATCCAATGATTAGATCCGTTTCTATAGTTCATATTGTGTCATGAATGATATAACTATCTGATATTTCACATTATATTTATAATAATAATATAATATTATAACATAATGCTTTTATTGACTGATATTAGGATACAAAAATAAATTCGAAAAGAAATAATAAGTAGCTAAATAACCAAACAATAGGTACCCCAATTTATCACACAGCAGAGTAATCTCATGTTGTATATATACTGTGAGGACACAACTGATGCTTTGTTCCACTCGACCTAAAAAAAAAAAGTGGAAAAGCTCTCTGGGTTGTGTTCGAATATTAACTCCACGGAGTAGAGTTTTAAAGGTTTGACAGATTTACTCTAGAGTTTACTCTGACAGAAGGTGCCAATATCGAAATATAGGTTATGTTGGTTTAAGAAAGAACCTATTAATATTGTTTTCTTCACATATATGTAACTCTTATCATAAATATATATTGTGAGCAGTATTAAAACTATTAAATTACCTCACAGAACATTCATAAAACAGTGAGACAAAAATACGAGATTTTCCGTCCCATGAATTATGCCGTTGTCTATGGTTATGCCAATTTTGACAAGAGTAAAATGAACTCCGAGTCGAATATTCCGACTTTTCGAACGACAGTCATAGAGTAAAATTTACTCAACTCTTCCGTTTTCGGACGCAATTTGGTAAATATTACTCTACGGAGTTAATATTCGAACGCAACCCTGGACAAGCTTTGGCGCTCTTTTTCAAACTTTGACAAGTCATTTCCGAAATTATTGGTTTCTCAGAGTTATGAACGATATCAATGGATTATTTTAATAAAACTACATCATAAAAGAAACGAAATTAAAATTAAATAACGAACATATCCGAGATATTCATTCCATAAATCTCCTCTGAAAATTATAGAACAGAAAACAGAAATACATTTGACATTTGACAATTCCGAGGCTAGGAAAGAAATTTTCTAGTCACGGTAATCGCCACCATTCGCTGTTGGGTCAAAAATTAACAGTGCTGTGCCTAAGGTGGCGTAAGGACACAGTAACAAAGCCTACACAGAACACAACTGGTTCTCCTAACTCAGGTCAAGCTCTTAGAGCTTATGAGGGGTCTCCTTGTGGAAGACCCAGGAGGATCAGTATAATAATAATAATAATAATAATATCTGGCATAGGTAGATAAGATTATATGTATGAACAGTGAACACCTACAGAAAGAATACGCATTCTGTGAAAACATAGAAGTACGATGTAGGTATTATCGAAATTTTGAAAAATCATATCTCCGAAAGTATTAGCTTGTTGGAGTTGAAAATGACATCAATCGATTCTTATGATGAAACTGCATCTCAAAAAAAAATAAATAATTCGAAATTTGTATGTAATCTACTGTTAATCTCCAGTTAACAAAGAACTCGGATAGAGATCTTTGGTAGGTTACAATGAGGATGTATTGTGAGATCTTCAAGATATCGCAAATGTATGGAGAATAGGGAATTCTTACAGTGGAATTCGTCAGAATATCACAGATTTAACCAGAATAAGACATTCCTATTGCGAGCCAGATTGAGCAGTCTGAGAACTTCCCCATGTGATATCTCTGAGATGTTACTGGGCTAATCCCTTGTGATGGACATTTGGAAGTCATAGAGAGGTCTGGGTGACCTCCCAGCGATATCGCATCGAACCTCTCAAAATATTCCCCAGGTCGAGCAGTTTGAGAGCTTCCTCAAGTGATATCTCTGAGCTGTTACTGGGCTTATCCCCTGTGGCGGACAATCGGAGGTGATAGAGAGGTATGGGCGACCTCCCAGCGATATCGCAGTGAACCTGTCGAAATATTCCCCAGGTTGAGCAGTTTCAGAACTTCCTCATGTGATATCTCTGAGATGTTACTGGGCTTATCCCCTGTGGCGGACATTTGTAGGTGATAAAGAGGTCTGGGCGACCTCCCAGCGATATCGCAGTGAACCTCTCAAAATATTGCCCATGTTGAGCAGTTTCCGAACTTCCTCATGTGATATCTCTGAGATGTTACTGGGCTTATCCCCTGTGGCGGACATTGAAGGGGATAGAGAGGTCTGGGCGACCTCCCAGTGATATCGCAGTGAACCTCTGAAAATATTCCCCAGGTTGAGCAGTTTCAGAATTTCCTCATGTGATATCTCTGAGATGTTACTGGGCTTATCCCCTGTGGTGGACATTTGTAGGTGATAAAGAGGTCTGGGCGACCACCGGGAGGTATCGCAGCGAACCTCTCAAAATATACCCCAGGTTGAGCAGTTTGAGGACTTCATCATGTGATATATCTGAGATGTTACTGGGCTCATCCCCTGTGGCGGACACTTGGAGGTGATAGAGAGGTCTGGGCGACCTCCCAGTGATATCGCAGTGAACCTCTTAAAATATTCCCCAGGGTGAGCAGTTTGAGCACTTCCTCATGTGATATCTCTGAGATGTTACTGGGCTTATCCCCTGTGGCGGACATTTGGAGGTTATAGAGAGGTCTGGGTGACCTCCGGGCGGTATAGCAGCGAATCTCTCAAAATACACCCCAGGTTGAGCAGTTTGAGCACTTCCTCATGTGATATATCTGAGATGTTACTGGGCTCATCCCCTGTGGCGGACACTTGGAGGTGAAAGAGATGTCTGGGCGACCTCCCAGTGATATCGCAGTGAACTACTTAAAATATTCCCCAGGGTGAGCAGTTTGAGCACTTCCTCATGTGATATCTCTGAGATGCTACTGGGCTTATCCCCTGTGGCGGACATTTGGAGGTTATAGAGAGGTCTGGACGACCTCCGGGGGGTATAGCAGCGAACCTCTCAAAATACACCCCAGGTTGAGCAGTTTGAGCACTTCCTCATGTGATATATCTGAGATGTTACTGGGCTCATCCCCTATGGCGGACACTTGGAGGGGATAGAGAGGTCTGGGCGACCTCCCAGTGATATCGCAGTGAACCTCTTAAAATATTCCCCAGGGTGAGCAGTTTGAGCACTTCCTCATGTGATCATATCTGAGATGTTACTAGCTCACCCCCGGCGGACATTTGTAGGTTATAGAGAGGTCTGGGCGGCCTTTCAGCGATATCGCAGTGAACCTCTCAAAATATTCCCCAGGTTGAGCAGTTTCAGAACTTCCCCATGTGATATCTCTGAGCTTTTACTGGGCTCATCCCCTGTGGCGGACATTTGGAGGTGATTGAGAGATCTTGGCGACCTTCCGGCGATATCGCAGCGAACCTGTCATAATATTCCCCAGGTTGAGCAGTTTGAGAACTGCCTTATGTGATATCTCTGAGATGTAACTGGACTCATCCCCTGTGGTTAACATTTGATAGTGATAGGGAGCTCTTGGTGACCTCCCAGTGATATCGCAAAAGGCGTCACTATATCCCGGAAAGAGCTCACCGAGATATCTCTGGGAGGTCCCTGTTACCTGAGACACTGGGTTACATACCTTCGATATGTTAATTCAAGTTGTGAGCTCTATGCATGAGTGTAAGTTCTACAAACCCAATTCACGAGATCCTATATACCAAATCCTCAAGTTTTGTTGTTGTGTGCTAGAGCTAATCAATCAAACAGATCTGCCCAATGCTCGAACGCTTGCTCTTATCAACGTCGCCGGCTTCAAATATCGGGATTTGGAACGCTTTGAAAATGATCTTTAGGTACGTTCCGACCGAAAGCGGTGAAAGTCATCAACCCGTACCGTTAGGAATGTCGGATTGGATTGGTATCGATATCTATGGACTGCGTTTCATCTCCCGTAGTTCGTTGATTCCCGTCTTCGTCATGGGAAAATTTCTCTAGGAATTTATGGAGGATCACGGACATTCTCCCGCCGTGGGATAACAAGGGGTCGGTTGAGGAAGTACATGCGATCGGACTCGAATCGGTATAAATCGTTCTTAACGTTGGTTGTCGTGTATCATACAGGGTGATTCACGAAGACCGTTCGTTAGAATATTTCGAAGAAAGACTCGAGATAAACACTTGAAATTCAATTGTTAAGCTTTGTTAGGAGAGATGACTTCTCGGAAAAATAATCAGTTTTGTTTGGACTTATTAATTATTATATTATAATTATACCAACCTTCGGTTTTTAAATTTAATACCCAAATTTTTCATTGATAATCAGATTACCCGTTCAATTATTTATTGCTTTAATGTCCACTTATATTATTATTCTCAGAAAATTCGTGTGACATCTGAAAAAAACCCTTTAAATTTTCTCAAATAGGGCTTCATTCCAATGTTGATAATTTCTAGATTTTTGCATGAAAATTCCTAATTTTTTAGCTTCTATCAGAAGACATATCAATGCTTCTCCTTCGTTAACTAAAAATTTAATTGAACATACAGGGTGTTTCTATTTCAATGTCAAAGTCAGTCATGACAAAAACCTCTAAACTCATATTTTTCAAATGAGAACCCATTCTTTCTATTGGTCAGCTGGAATCTACGTTTAAAATACTGTATTTTTGGCGCTCTAGTTCCTCGGAACTGAGAGCTTATCAATTTGCCCAAATGTCTGTAATTTTCGAATTTTTCGATGAAAATGGTCTTAAACGATTTGGTTCGACTCACTGATCAAGAATCCGTGGTCGAAATTCATTCTGTCCGGCCGGCCGGCCGTAGGCACGATAACTCTTGAACGAAATGAGCTAGACAGTTGAAATTTTCAGAGAAGCTGCGGACGCGCTTTTATAAGCTTCAAAGTTTCCGAGGGACGCCGACGCTCCGCCGAGGGGGCGGTAGTCCCGTACTAGAGACGGGAACATATTTTGACTTTACGTAATTAAAGGGGAGGGTATACACCTACTATTTTGTAGTGCAGTTATTCCGTTTGTATTGCAGGGAAATATCGGACCTTATCCGTCATTCATAGAGAAGCGGGGGTTATCGGCAATGCAAGATAATTAACTTTATTGATGTACAATCACATTCAGATCAGATCAAAAAAAATGTAGATCCACATTTCCAACGAGCACCAGCACAGAGAATTAACAAGCATATTTGATGATCTGATGTTTTATTTTCCCAATAACTCGAAAAATACTAATCTGACGACGAGAAAACTTACGCAAAATTTTGTTAGGATAGCATGAAAAATAAATTTAAAAAATTTAGTATTTCAGAAACTATCCGTCAGATATGCTTGAAATTATGCGAGAGCCTTCGAAACCTTATTTTATAGTAAAATTCTAGATTTTAACTCGATTGGATCTATATCAGAGATATTGCCGAAATATTCCAACGATCGAGGTATACTGCTCCACTGGATTACACTCGACAAACTAAATTTTCAACAATTTTTGGCGCTCTAGTTCCTCGGAACTGAGTGCTTATCAATTTGCCCAAATGTCTGTAATTTTCGAATTTTTCGATGAAAATGGTCTTAAACGATTTGGTTCGACTCACTGATCATGATCCGTGGTCGAAATTCATTCTGTCCGGCCAGCCGGCCGGTCCGGCCGGCCGGCCGTAGGTACGATAACTCTCGAACGGAATGAGCTAGACAGTTGAAATTTTCATAGTAGGTTTGGGAGATAAATATCTCGGCTAAGTTCGTTATTGGGCAAAATCGGACAGATGGTTTCGGAGTAACAAAAAAAAATTTTTTTTTACAAAACAAATTCCAAATTGATTTTTTTTCAATAAGCAGTTTTACCATAAGAATCCAATGATATCATTTTTAACTCTAACAAGCTAACACTTTCGGAGATATGATTTTTCAAAATTTCAATAATAAATCGTATTTCTACGTTTTCACAGAATGATATGATTATTCTATGTATGAATTGTCATAATGTCCTGAGACATGACATTATCTAATCAATCGAAGAATTATGAGAATAAAGTTTATTCCGAAATGTGAGCGAAGTGAGAAAAATCTCAGTTGTTTACTCCGAAATTAGTTTTTCTCAGAAAAGTCTTACACTTCGGAACGGAACATGAAGTAAGGGATCTGAGAGTAGTGAGACTGCTTTTCATCCATAGACATAGAATGCTCAGTTCTCTCAATTTATGACGGGACTGACGGAAGGGAATATTATAACTTCAAAAATATTGGGGTTGAAATACTCGTATTTTAGCGATGCAACGGGGACCTCACCCAAAAATGTTTGAAAATATTATGTCAATATTGAAAGCATAATTCTGTAGTTCGAGAGTGGAGAAAATTTGGTGAACGTAGATCAGGAAATTTTTGATCGATTACAAGGTAATTTTTCATTATTACTTCTCTTCTTTCATACATGTGTTATGGAATATCTACTATTTGTAGGTACTTTAAACCTGTTTTGGGAAATTGTCATACGAAACTTGTTTTTTTGGCGCTCTAGTACCTCGGAACAGAGTGCTTATCAATTTGCCCAAATGTCTATAATTTTGGAATTTTTGGCTGAAAATGGTCTCAAATGATTTGGTTCGACCCACTGATCAAGAATCCTAGGTTGAAATCGATTCTGTCCGGCCGGCCGTAGGCACGATAACTCTCGAACGAAAGGAGTTAGCGGATTGAAATTTGCAAGGTGGGTTTGGAGCGTAAATATCTCGGACGAGTTCGTTAATGGGCGAAATCCATCAAGCGGTTTCGGAGTTATGGCCGATTTTAGTAAAAATATTTTTTATCAATATTTCCGAAACCGATCACTCGATCTATTTGAAATTTAGCATCAAATTGTAGAATCATGACCTTTATACGCATGTGAAGTTTTGTATTGACCAGATTACCGCAAAGTGTCGAAAAAAAATTTTGAAAATTTAAAAAAAGTTTTTCTACAATAACACTCGAACGGAATGAGCTAGGTAGTTGAAATTTTCAGAGTAGGTTAGGGAGATGAATATCTCGGTTAAGTTCGTTAATGGGGCAAAATTGGCCAGATTTAATTTGATTTCTTCCATGGTGCAGTTCTCATTCTCAGAATGCTCATTTAATCTTGAAAAATAAACTATTATTTGAATTGAATTTCTTTTATGATGCAGTTCTATCATAAGAATACATTGATATAATTCCCAACTCTGAGAAACCAATACCTTCGGAGATATAATTTGTCTGTTTGAACTAGAGCGCCAGAAAGCTCCTGTCCACAGGGCTTGAACCCATTTTTTATAATACTTAGTACTGCTTTACTTACCGAATATCACGGTAAATAAGCATTTAAGAGCAGTAGTATGTATTATAAAAATACAATATTTTTTAACGTAGATTCCAGCTGAACAATAAACAAAATTGGTTCTCATTTGAAAAATAATTAGTTTTGAGGTTTTTGTCATAACTGACATTGAAATTGAAACACCTTGTATGTTCAGTTGAATTGTTAATAAACGAAGGAGAAGCATTGGTATGTCTTCTCATAGAAGCAAGAAAATTAGGAATTTTCATGCAAAAATCTATAAGTTATCAACATTGGAATGGAGCCCTATTAGAGAAAATTTAAAAGGTTTTTCAGATTTCACAAGAATTTTCCTAGAATAATATGTAAGTGACACATTTAAACAATGGAGAATTCAATGGGTAATCTGATTATCAATGGAAAAAATGGGAATTAGCATTGAAAAACCAAAGTTGGTATCATTTCCGGTGAAACAGGAAGTCGAACGAATCTGAAATTTTATCCAATAATTCATCTATTCTAACAAAGCTTAACTATAAAATTTCAAGTGTTTATCTCGAGTATTTTTTTGAAATATTCTAACGAACGGTCTTCGTGAATCACGTTGTATATGAGAACCACAGATAATAGGGAACATCTTGTTGCACATTTAATTGAATTACAACGAAGACGGGCTGCGGAAATTAAAATACTGAAGGGTGATTTAATTAGTGGGATTTTAAAGTGAAATAAATGGCAAACATCCAAAATGTTTTCACTTTATTCCAATGATCTACTAATTACAATTAAGATTTAAAAGTTATAACGTTCAAATGAGCTCAACAACTTTATTAGCAATGGTTAATCCGGTCTACAGCCCAATGCATTTGAGGCGCTCCGGGGAAGAGTGGCCTAAGCCCTTTTGAGGTATATTGAGATATTTGAGGAAAATGGTGAAGAAAACTGATGAAGAATTCGAATTTGAGTCTGTTAATAGGCATAATCAACCAAACAGTTTTGGAGTTATAACCATCTGAAATTTTGTTGTTATTTCCTCAATAACTCGAAAAATACGAATCCGATCCAATTCAAACATGGTAATTAGTTGTAGAATGCCGTCGCGAAAACCCTTGCAAAATTTCATAAGGATCGTATGTCCAGGAAATTTTCAAAAAATCATTGAAAAAATTCTATATCTCAGAAACCATTCGCCCGACATCTCTGAAATTTTGCGAGAGCCTTCACAACCTAACTCTACAGCCAAGTTCGAAGTTTGAACTCGATTGGATCTATATTGTTGGAGATCCGAGCAGCCTTGGGTGAGCTCAGTAACTGGATGGGTGACTGTCGCCTCGATCATTTTCGAACGAAAATAGATAGGGACTTGCAATTTTCAGGGTAGGTTGCGCCTCCGAATGAGAGAGTTATGTTCGTTGTTGGGCATAATCGGCCGAACGGTTTCGGAGTTATACCAGTCTGGAATATTATTTTCTCAATAACTCAAAAATTACAGACCCGATTAAATTAAAACTTGCTAACTTGTTGTAGAATGTCGACATAAAGACGTGTTTGAAATTTTGTGAATATAAGCAGATTATCTTTCTGAGGGCCACAGAGATGGACCAGTACGGTATTGTATTACCCTAGCAGAAATGTTATTGTTGATGTAATCTTGCGAAAACGCTCTCGTTTCATAATTCGCAAAAAAAAAAAAAAAGAATTATTGCGCCCTTTCGATTGCACAAAAATGTCTCAAAATAGTAATTCTAGTCGTTCCAAATGAGCCAACATGAACATGAGTCAACGATAGTAGAAGGCATGCAAGGAAAAACCATTTCGTTCACAAGTGACCCCGATATGAGAATATTTCCGTGTTTGGAACGAGTTCACTGACATATTTAGTAATCCACCCTGGTTCTGCTCGGGGAGTTTGGATCGATATGACGAGCAGTATTTTCGTTGCATACATTTTCTATAACTTAATAGCTTCCTGAAAATAGGAATATAGATTACACGTTTAATAGTTCCGCTTTCTTCGAATACCGCTCCAAATTATATTCTATTGCTGCGGGTTTTATGATGAGGACATAACATTTTGGTATTTAACTGTAAAAGCACCCTTAAATCAATTGGTGTAGGCACGCACTGTTGTTTGACAGATGAAAATTCGATTAATTTTGGCGATGTGGTGACCTGTCAATGTCAAAACATCAGCCAGGATTGACAATTTTATCCAGATAAAGATTGAAGTCAATAACACAGTAATAATAATATATTTGTGCTCAAGAGAGTCTGAAAACGAACCTAGGGGGCACACATCTACATTATAACGGACAGCCAGCAATGGGGTAATAAGCATTCGACACCTCGAAGAGGGAGAAGCTTACAATTTTCATGAAATGAGACAAACAGGCGCGCTGTAAACAAATCAAATCCAGGATCCCGTAACAGCTAGCTACAAATGGAAGCTCAGAGATATATGGAAATTTAAGCTGCCCGGGAAAAATAAACTAACAGCTTGGCAGTCCCGATAGTCACCTACTTTTTCGAAGTAGTTAAGTAGATAGTGCTTGAAATTCTAGACCTGGACAGATCCACACGTGAAGTGATGAACATGAACCGTAGCCTACATCCCAACTGCTCGATACAAAGAGTATACTTTCCTCGAACGCAGGGAGGAAGAGGTTGCAAATTTTGGAATACCAACACCATCAACAAACGTTGGAAATGGCAATAAGAATATTGAGGTGTGAAGATCCGCTTCTGAAAATGGTGGCTCATCATGAAATTAGGAACCAGGGAGCTTTCCTATTTAGGGCTGGTCAGAGAGATTTGGAGAAGCTCAGTATATCTGGCATATCCATCGATCATGAGCTAGCAGGAACACCTATCGCGCCAACAGACCAAAGAACCGTTGGCAGAGAGATAAGACAGGCACAACTGAAGACACTACTCGAAGATCACATGCGTAAATACCTGCACTCCATATATTTCAAGAGTTTGAAAGATCAGGGCCTGTCAGAAGAATTATTCTTCGCCTTTTTGAAGTCCGCTGTGCTGAAGTCGAAAACCGAGGGATTTGATATGGCTTGTCAAGATGGGGTGATAAATACGAGATGTTATAAGAAGAACATCATGAAAGTGGACACCCCAACAACTCGGTAGATCCAAACCATAAAGCCAGATATACTCCTGCTGGACAAAGAACTCTAGGAATTTGTCGTCGAATTTTCCTCCCCCGCAAAAAAAAAGCGGTGATGAAAGAACAACAGAAGAGAAAAAATACAAGGATTTAATGTTCGAACTGGGGATCCTGTATCCAAGGCATAAGGTTAGGATGGTCGTACTAATCATAGGATGCTTAGGCGGAATGACACCGAACTACGTGACCGAAGAGAAGATTATTCCGGCCTGCCAATCCTTGGCCGAGGATTTAGCACACAGAATGCAGAAAGCGGTGTTGCTCCGATAACTTCAAGTCATCAGGTCCCATCAATTGTGAAGGCCGCTTACAGCTCCATATCTTTTGTTAAGGGACGCTGTAAGGGCAGGAAGAAGAATTACTCCAAGGAAGGTGCGTGAGGTTTTTTAGTGAGTAACCAATCAACAACTGGAGTCTCACACTCCTGAGAGAAGCGGACCCTCTCAGGGCGGACCTATAAAAGGGTTTTCCTGTCGGGAGGAAAAAAAATAGAATACTATATCATTCAAATATCTGCCTTGGCATGTCTTACAGTGTTGATTTTTGTTACAACTCAATGAAATCGATTCATCATTCAATGAACTACCAAAGATTCTTGACATTACGTCGTTGATTTCATAATATTTCAACAAGAATTTTTTTTTGCAGCTGAAACACAGGTAGCTAACATAAACAACGTCTCAGGAGAAAAGAACATCTCCGATATCTACAATGTGAAGGATCCGGTGGATGTGGTAGTGATCAAGGGTCAACCGGCCACTTTGAGGTGCAACATCAGACCACCAGGTACCGCTTCCGACAACCCGACGGTGACGACGTGGCTACACCAGAACCAGCCAATACCAGATGATGACAGTAGGAGGACGGTACAGAAGGACGGCAGCCTCTACATACCTCGAGTTACTGGCGGACGTAGACCCTTAACTGGGGGCTACATGTGCAAGGTGAAGAATGCAGTTGGAGCGGTGGTCAGCGCAGAGGCTAAAGTGCAAATTGCTTGTGAGTAGTTCGTTTTCATTATCGACGATAGGGTTATTGAATTCTTGGGAATTTGTGTGCATTTAGGGTATTATTGAACTGTCGGTTGCGTTAGATGAATCAACACCTCCTACATTGAAGGCTAGTCATCAAAACCAATATGGCCGCGAATGTGGATGGAGATAAGGCGGTAAATTCAAAAGTTGAATTATAGGATTTTGCTCATATTCAAACAAATTGCTGAATTATACATGCCAAGCAATAACAAGCACTGACGTGAAGTCAGAAGCTTTTGCGCGTATGTTCTATTGTCCATTCTTCTGTAGTGGACACCCTTAATCGAATTTACCATGGTAAATTATGTTGTCCATTCTCCTGTATTGGACACTCTTAATTCGAATTTACCATGGTAAATTCGATTATTAAGGGTGTCCACTACAGAAGAAAGGACAATAGAACATACGCGCAAAAGCTTCTGACTTCACGTCAGTGCTTGATCCAATTTTTTTTTCGTGATTTTTTTTTAATTTTCTAGGGGTACGGTTCTTAAAATTTTTTTTTCGTCATTTTTTTCAAATTTTCTAGGGGTACGGTTCTTACAAAACATTAAACACGTCTTTATGTTGATTTTCTACTACTAGTTACCTAGCACCATTTCGATCGAATATTTATTTTTTGAGTTATTAAGGAAATAATATTCCAGGTGGTTATAACTCGGAAACCGTTAGACCGATTATGCCCAAAAAAAAATTTTCTACAAATGCTATCCTCACCAAATTTTGCAAACATTTTCGCGTTGGCATTCTACAACTAATAACCATGTTTGAATTCCATCGGTTCAGTATTTTTCGAGTTAATGAGGAACAAAAAACTACCAAATTTCAGAAAATTTCAGATGGCTATAACTCTAAAACCGTTTGGCCGATTATGCTCATAAACAAACTGAAATGTCGCGTTCTGGTGCACATCCTAACCTGAAAATTTCAATTTTTTAGCGAGGATACCGCTTATAACCCGGTTATTAACAACGGTTTGTCATCAATGTCAAAAGTTTATCCCCCACCCCATAATCGCAAAATGTTACTGAGGTTGTCAGTGTTGTCACTAAAACGTAAACGGTTAATCTTCGTAAATATTTGTTTACTTTTTATTAAGCAAACCTTACGTTTGATAAACAATTAAAATGAATTACATGGAAATGAGGAATTTATTTGACGAAATGCTATTCACTAACGAGAATTATTGTGTCTTATTGGAATTTCTCCCAGTGATGATAAAGCACTATTCAAATGATGGATAATGCACTTCAGGCTAGAGCTAGGGGATTTCTGGCTTGAAATATATACTGAAATTGCATTTTATCAATTGTTTCGAATGAAAAAAGAAACCTTCCATAATTAAATTTGTTTGATGAAATTATAGAAAATGGTTCTCACCACCTATAATTAAGAAAAAGTAAAGAGGGGACACTAACCAGTACAACAAGAACGTAGTCTACTAGTCTTTTTACGCGTATATTCTGGGGAACGTCGCATTATCATTTTGCCCAAATGTCTGTAACTTTCGAATTTTTTGACGAAAATGGTCTCAAACGATTTAGTTCGACTCCCCAATGAAGAATTCGAGGTCAACTTTGATTCTGTCCGGCCGTTGCCACGATAACTTGAGAACGAAAGGAGCTAGCTACTTGAAATTTTCAGGGTGGGTGGCGCATCCCAATACGACGGACAAGTTCGTTAATGGGCATAATCGGCCCAGTGGTTTCCGAGTAATAATTTTGTTGTCAACCAATATAAATCCGATCGAATTGAAACTTGGTGAGTAGTTGTCGAATATGAACCTAATCACGTTTGTGGAATTTTGTGCGAATCGTATCGCTAGAAAATTATTAAAAAATATTTTTGTTGTCACGATAACTTGAGAACGGAAAGAGATAGCGGCTTGAAGTTTTCAGGTTAGGATGTGCATCAGAACGTGACATTTCAGTTTGTTTATGAGCATAATCGGCCAAACGGTTTTAGAGTTATAGCCATCTGAAATTTGGTTGTTTTATTTCCTCATTAAACCGAAAATTACTAAACCGATTGAAATCAAATATGGTTATTAGTTGTAGAATGCCAACGCGAAAATTCTTGCAAAATTTCGTGAGGATAATATTTGTAGAAAATTTTTGAAAAATCATTGAAAATTGAAAAAAAAAAAATTCTATATATCAGTAACTATTCGTTTAAAATTGCTGAAATTTTGCAAGAGCCTTCATAACCTAACTCTACTGCCAAGTTTCAAGTTTTAACACGATCCGTTAAATATTGTTGGAGATTCGAGCAGCCTTGTGTGAGTTCAGTAGATGGGTGACCGTTGCCTCGATAACTTTCGAACGAAAGGAGATAGGGACTTGCAATTTTCAGGGTAGGTTGCGTATCCGAAAGGGAGAGTTGAGTTCGTTTTTGGGCATAATCGGTCTAACGGTTTCCGAGTTATACCCACCTGGAATATTATTTCCTTGATAACTTGATAAAAATAAATATACGAACGAATTGAAGCTTGGTAACTAGGAGTAGAAAATCAGCATAAAGACGTGTTTAAAATTTTGCAAGAACCGTACCCCTAGAAAATTTGAAAAAAATGACAAAAAAAAATTGGTTCAAGCACTGACGTGAAGTCAGAAGCTTTTGCGCGTATGTTCTATTGTCCATTCTTCTGTATTGGACACCCTTAATCGAATTTACCATGGTAAATTATGTTGTCCATTCTCCTGACCCATGGTAAATTCGATTAAGGGTGTCCAATACTTCTGACTTCACGTCAGTGCTTGAACCAATTTTTTTTGTGGTCTATATCCAAGCCAGATTGCCTTCTATTACCGCTTAATAAAACAATCGCCGTTTGGCGGTTTGTAATGACGAAGTAATCCACTCCTTGGTAGTTTAGAGTATATTAAAAATATTCCACGCTTTCCTTTGCCACAGCCATTTCGATTGCTTTCAACAGTTTCAAACTTTCAATACTTTTGATAATTTCAAACTTTCAACAAATGTCAACCGCTAGTAACCCACCTCAAGGACCCGGTTATAAATTCTGATACCGGTATCAAATGTCGAAATGACAGCTTAGGAGGGGAACTTCCGTTACCGCTTGTAACCACTCTCGCTAAAATGTAGAAATTATAAACGTTTGATACCGGTATTAAGCGGTATCGTCGCTAAAAAATGGGTTCAAGCCCTGTGGACAGGAGCTTTCTGGCGCTCTAGTTCAAACAGACAAATTATATCTGGTATTGGTTGCTCAGAGTTGGGAATTATATCAATGTATTCATATGATATCACTGCATCATAAAGGAAATTCAATTCAAATAATAGTTTATTAGATAAGTAATAATAAATTACCTTGTAATCGATCAAAAATTTCCTGATCTACGTTCCCCAAACTACAGAATTATGCTTTCAATATTTACGTAATATTTTCAAACATTTTCGGGTGAGGTCCCCGTTGCATCGCTAAAATACGAGTATTTCAACCCCAATATTTTTGAAGTTACAATATTCCCTTCTGTCAAGTTGACATTATGAGAATTCATACATAGAATAATAACTAGTGGGCCCGCAGATCTACCTAGCCAGTAGATCTACATTTTTCCGGTAGATCTACATTTTTCCGGCAGATCTACATTTTTCCGGTAGATTTACATTTTTCCGATAGATCTACATTTTTCCGGTAGATCTACATTTTTCCGAGACTTCCTCAGACACACACACACAGAAAGTTTCAACGAAATCAGTCCGGTCGTTCTCGAGTGTCTATAAACCGAACACAGTGCTATCTACCGAGTTCCTATTGTGACTCTGAGGCCCATTCAAATACGCACACAAAGTTTAATCGAAATCGTTCGAGCCGTTTCCTATAGATCGATCGGGGCGCCCCTACAGGATGCTATTGTGAATCAGAGATACGCCGAAAGAAAATCACAGAGTTTCATCAAAATCGGTCCGCCTGTTTCCGAGTTCCTATACATCGATTTTAGCACCCCCTACAGGGTCCAATTGTGAATCTGAGCCGCCTTGGGTTCCACTGAAATACATACACGCAAAGTTTCGGAGTTGACATATTTCTTAAGACACCCTGTATAGCAGCGGTTATCATTTCGCAACGGTTTTACAAAGTTGAGAATTCTCCTCGCGATAGAAATCTCGAGGTGACATTTTACTTAAAACGCTTGCATTTGAAAATAATCGATGCCGCGAGGAAATGAACACCCTGTATAGTAATGGTTTATTTCCAACGATGTATGCCTCGAAAGTATATTTTCCAACACGAATGAATGAAATGATATGTTCATAGCGTTAAAAACAGCAATCTGCAATTGACATTAAAAGATAAACACCCTGTATAGAGATTTCCGAAAAATACATTATAAGAATCCATCCAAGGTTCCTATTTAGATAACGGTTTGTTTGTGGCACGAATTAATTCAATCGTGTCAAATTGTGCCGTGAAAAAAAGAACACCCCGTATAGTAATGGTTTATTTTCAGCGATATATGCTCAGAAAAAAAAAGAAAAACACCCTTACTTAAAGTCGGCAGATATACCGTTATTCGAAGTCAATATTGCGATAGAAATTGAAAAAAAAAACACGAAAAAGTATAATTCCCTTGATGGGATTCGAACCCGCCTTCCCTCGTCCGAAACCGAGATATCGACTATCTAGACATCGGCACTATCGGACTCCTCGAAGGATCCTCTCGATCTCCGGTATTAAAATAAAACGTCGGTACTAACCGCGGATAGATATTCTTAATTTTCACTTTTCGACATAAAATCGCCACATGGAGGTTTATTTGACGGTTTTTTACCCTTATCTTCGCTTTTCGTCAACGTTCAGTCCCGAAAACTGCCTAGAACGGCCATTTCGTTGCGAAAAATTTCCCGCACCCCGTCTAACGGATTCATTTTGACGTTTCTCAGACAGACTTTTAGCAAGGAAAATTCCCGAGGTCGGAACTTCGAGAACTTGTATCGATTTAGTTGACATTATGAGAATTCATACATAGAATAATAATTATACCAATCTGTGAAATACGATTTACATTGAAATTTTAAAAAATCATATCTCCGAAAGTATTAGCTTGTTAGAGTTGAAAATGATATGAATGGATTCTTATGATAAAACTGCTTATTAAAAAAAATTTGATTTGGAATTTGTTTCGTAGAAAAAAATTTTTTTTTTGTTACTCCGAAACCATCTGTCCGATTTTGCTAAATAACGAACTTAGCCGAGATATTCATCCCCCAAACCTACTCTGAAAATTTCAACTCTCTAGCTCATTCCGTTCGAGAGTTATCGTGCTTACGGCTGGCCGGCCGGACCGGCCGGCCGGACAGAATGAATTCCGACCACGGATTCTTGAATCCTTGAGTCGAACCAAATCGTTTAAGACCATTTTCATCGAAATATTCCAAAATTACAGACATTTGGGCAAATTGATAAGCACTCAGTTCCGAGGAACTAGAGCGCCAAATATGATTAATGAGATGGTTTTATTTAATAGCGCACCTATATTTTCCATGAGTCCTCTATTGGTTGATTTTGATCCTAACAAAAATAACATAATCTTCATGATACTCAAGTGATGCCCTAGGACCAAGTTCCATAAGGGCTACCAATGTGGTTTGATTAAACATTTTTAGCACTAGTTTCACATTCTGCTTTTCAGTTGATGTTGGATATAAGGATATGGTAGGTCTACCAGTTATTTCTGATATTTTTCAAAAGATGAACGGATTCGACAGCATAAAGAAAGGATCTTTTATCATCAGAAGGATGTTTATATAAAATAATAAGGATTTTTTATAAAATAATGTCATTTCTCGCATCTCAGTTGCTATAGACTCCTATTATGCCAATCTCGGTCTTGCAAACCTCTCCTGTCCATCGCTTCCTGAACTCCTTTTGGGTCTTCCCCTCTCGTCACTCATTCTTGACACGTGCCCAAACTATTGTAGCGTTTTTGCTTCAATTGTGTCACTAATATCTGCATCAACACCCGCTCTAGCTCTTATCTCATCATTCCTGGCTCGATCCTGTAGAGTTAGACCGGCGTGAAGTTGGCAGCCACTTATTAGCGCGATAGCTGTCGTTTCACCAGTGGCGTCGGTGTAAATACATTATATGGCGTAACTTCCGTTTGAAACATGGCTGGTATTTAAAATTTGCAGGAAATGTTTATTGTGGACCAATGAAATAGTTGTATTAATCGTATCCACTTCAGATGGGCCTAAGGGGTGGAAATTGGAACCGCCCCCTGAATAGATATTCACATACTTTCATAACTCGTTGAAAAAAATATCCTCTACAGATGAAAATCACACAGAACGTTTATTTTGGACCAATGAAGAATTCATATAAATTTTATTGACTTCGGATGGGTCCGAGGGGTGGAAATGATAACCACCCCCTACTTTTCATATACCTTCATAACACATTGAAAAAAATATCCTCTACAAATGAAACTTACAGAAAATGTTTAATGTGAACTCAAGAACAATACTTATTAATTTTATCGCCTTCGGGGGGGTCTGAGGGGTGAAAATGGGAACCGCCCCCCAATGGATGTCTACCGCCATAACACGTCGAAAAAAATGGCCTCTACAGATGAAATTCACAGGAAACGTTTATTGTGATTTCATGAATAATACTTATTAATTCTATCGCCTTCGGAGGGGTCCGCCCCCCAATTGATATCTAGCTTCATAGCACGTCGAAAAAAATGGCCTCTACAAATGAAATTCACAGGAAACGTTTATTGTGAACTCGTGAACAATATTTATAAATTTTATCGCCTTCGGAGGGGTCCGAGGGGTGGAAATGGTAACCGCCCCCGGACTGCTTTCTATATACCTCCATAACTCGTCGAAAAAAATGGCCTCTACAGATGAAATTCACAGGAAAACTTTATTGTGAACTCATGAACAATACTCATTAATTTTATCGCCTTCGGAGGGGTCCGAGGGGTGGAAATGGTAACCGCCCCCCAATCGATATCTACCTTCGTAACACGTCGAAAAAAAAGGCCTCTACAGATGAAATTCACAGGAAACGTTTATTGTGAACTCATGAACAATACTTATTAATTTTATCGCCTTCGGAGGGGTCCGAGGGGTGGAAATGGTAACCGCCCCCCAATTGATGTCTACCTTCATAACACCTCGAAAAAAATGGCATCTACAGATGAAATTCACAGGAAACGTTTATTGTGAACTCATGAACAATACTTATTAATTTTATCGCCTTCGGAGGGGTACGAGGGGTGCAAATGGTAACCGCCCCCCAATTGATGTCTACCTTCATAACACGTCGATAAAAATGGCCTCTACAGATGAAATTCACAGGAAAAATTTATTGTGAACTCATGAACAATACTTATTAATTTTATCGCCTTCGGAGGGGTCTGAGGGGTGGAAATGGGAACCACCCCCCAATTGATGACTACCTTCATAACACGTCGAAAAAAATGGCCTCTACAGATGAAATTCACAGGAAACGTTTATTGTGAACTTATGAAAAATAATTATTAATTTTATCGCCTTCGGAGGGGTCCGAGGGGTGGAAATGGGAACCGCCCCCGGAGTGCTTTCTATATACCTCCATAACTCGTCGAAAAAAATGGCCTCTACAGATGAAATTCACAGGAAAACTTTATTGTGAACTAATGAACAATACTCATTAATTTTATCGCCTTCGGAGGGGTCTGAGGGGTGGAAATGGGAACCGCCCCCCAATTGATGACTACCTTCATAACACGTCGAAAAAAATGGCCTCTACAGATGAAATTCACAGGAAACGTTTATTGTGAACTTATGAACAATACTTATTAATTTTATCGCCTTCGGAGGGGTCCGAGGGGTGGAAATGGGAACCGCCCCCGGAGTGCTTTCTATATACCTCCATAACTCGTCGAAAAAAATGGCCTCTACAGATGAAATTCACAGGAAACGTTTATTGTGAACTCATGAACAATACTTATTAATTTTATCGCCTTCGGAGGGGTCCGAGGGGTGGAAATGGTAACCACCCCCCAATCGATATCTACCTTCATAACACGTCGAAAAAAATGGCTTCTACAGATGAAATTCACAGGAAACGTTTATTGTGAACTCATGAACAATACTTATTAATTTTATCGCCTTCGGAGGGGTCCGAGGGGTGGAAATGGTAACCGCCCCCCAATTTATGTCTACCTTCATAACACCTCGAAAAAAATGGCAAACAATACTTATAAATTTTATCGCCTTCGGAGGGGTCTGAGGGGTGGAAATGGGAACCGCCCCCCAATTGATGACTACCTTCATAACACGTCGAAAAAAATGGCCTCTACAGATGTAATTCACAGGAAACGTTTATTGTGAACTTATGAACAATACTTATTAATTTTATCGCCTTCGGAGGGGTCCGAGGGGTGGAAATGGGAACCGCCCCCGGAGTGCTTTCTATATACCTCCATAACTCGTCGAAAAAAATGGCCTCTACAGATGAAATTCACAGAAAAACTTTATTGTGAACTCATGAACAATACTCATTAATTTTATCGCCTTCGGAGGGGTCTGAGGGGTGGAAATGGGAACCGCCCCCCAATTGATGACTACCTTCATAACACGTCGAAAAAAATGGCCTCTACAGATGAAATTCACAGGAAACGTTTATTGTGACCTTATGAACAATACTTATTAATTTTATCGCCTTCGGAGGGGTCCGAGGGGTGGAAATGGGAACCGCCCCCGGAGTGCTTTCTATATACCTCCATAACTCGTCGAAAAAAATGGCCTCTACAGATGAAATTCACAGGAAAACTTTATTGTGAACTCATAAACAATACTCATTAATTTTGTCGCCTTCGGAGGGGTCTGAGGGGTGGAAATGGGAACCGCCCCCCAATTGATGACTACCTTCATAACACGTCGAAAAAAATGGCCTCTACAGATGAAATTCACAGGAAACGTTTATTGTGAACTCGTGAACAATATTTATTAATTTTATCGCCTTCGGAGGGGTCCGAGGGGTGGAAAGGGTAACCGCCCCCGGACTGCTTTCTATATACCTCCATAACTCGTCGAAAAAAATGGCCTCTACAGATGAAATTCACAGGAAAACTTTATTGTGAACTCATGAACAATACTCATTAATTTTATCGCCTTCGGAGGGGTCCGAGGGGTGGAAATGGTAACCGCCCCCCAATCGATATCTACCTTCATAACACGTCGAAAAAAAATGGCCTCTACAAATGAAATTCACAGGAAACGTTTATTGTGACCTCATGAACAATACTTATTAATTTTATCGCCTTCGAAGGGGTCTGAGGGGTGGAAATGGGAACCGCCCCCCAATTGATGACTACCTTCATAACACGTCGAAAAAAATGGCCTCTACAGATGAAACTCACAGGAAACGTTTATTGTGAACTCATGAACAATACTTATTAATTTTATCGCCTTCGGAGGGGTCCGAGGGGTGGAAATGGTAACCGCCCCCCAATTGATGTCTACCTTCATAACACGTCGAAAAAAATGACCTCTACAAATGAAATTCACAGGAAACGTTTATTGTGAACTCGTGAACAATACTTATACAATTCCTGTGAATTTCATCTGTAGAGACCATTTTTTTCGACGTGTTATGAAGGTAGACATCAATTGGGGGGCGGTTACCATTTCCACCTCTCGGACCCCTCCAAAGGCGATAAAATTAATAAGTATTGTTCATGAGTTCACAATAAACGTTTCCTGTGAATTTCATCTGTAGAGGCCATTTTTTTCGACGTGTTATGAAGGTAGTCTTCAATTGGGGGGCGGTTCCCATTTCCACCCCTCAGACCCCTCCGAAGGCGATAAAATTAATAAGTATTGTTCATGAGTTCACAATAAACGTTTCCTGTGAATTTCATCTGTAGAGGCCATTTTTATCGACGTGTTATGAAGGTAGATATCAATTGGGGGGCGGTTACCATTTCCACCCCTCGGACCCCTCCGAAGGCGATAAAATTAATAAGTATTATTCATGAGTTCACAATAAAGTTTTCCTGTGAATTTCATCTGTAGAGGCCATTTTTTTCGACGAGTTATGGGTGTATATAGGAAGCACTCCGGGGGCGGTTCCCATTTTCACCCCTCGGACCCCTCCGAAGGCGATAAAATTAATAAGTATTGTTCACGAGTTCACAATAAACGTTTCCTGTGAATTTCATTTGTAGAGGTCATTTTTTCGACGTGTTATGAAGGTAGACATCAATTAGGGGGCGGTTACCATTTCCACCCCTCGGACCCCTCCGAAGGCGATAAAATTAATAAGTATTGTTCATGAGTTCACAATAAACGTTTCCTGTGAATTTCATCTGTAGAGGCCATTTTTTTCGACGTGTTATGAAGGTAGTCATCAATTGGGGGGCGGTTCCCATTTCCACCCCTCAGACCCCTCCGAAGGCGATAAAATTAATAAGTATTGTTCATGAGTTCACAATAAACGTTTCCTGTGAATTTCATCTGTAGAGGCCATTTTTATCGACGTGTTATGAAGGTAGATATCAATTGGGGGGCGGTTACCATTTCCACCCCTCGGACCCCTCCGAAGGCGATAAAATTAATAAGTATTGTTCATGAGTTCACAATAAAGTTTTCCTGTGAATTTCATCTGTAGAGGCCATTTTTTTCGACGAGTTATGGAGGTATATAGAAAGCACTCCGGGGGCGGTTCCCATTTTCACCCCTCGGACCCCTCCGAAGGCGATAAAATTAATAAGTATTGTTCATAAGTTCACAATAAACGTTTCCTGTGAATTTCATTTGTAGAGGCCATTTTTTTCGACGTGTTATGAAGGTAGACATTAATTGGGGCGCGGTTACCATTTCCACCCCTCGGACCCCTCCGAAGGCGATAAAATTAATGAATATTGTTCACGAGTTCACAATAAACGTTTCCTGTGAATTTCATTTGTAGAGGCCATTTTTTTCGACGTGTTATGAAGCTAGACATCAATTGGGGGGCGGTTACCATTTCCACCCCTCGGACCCCTCCGAAGGCGATAGAATTAATAAGTATTATTCATGAAATCACAATAAACGTTTCCTGTGAATTTCATCTGTAGGGGCCATTTTTTTCGACGTGTTATTGCGGTAGACATCCATTGGGGGGCGGTTCCCATTTTCACCCCTCAGACCCCCCCGAAGGCGATAAAATTAATAAGTATTGTTCTTGAGTTCACTTTAAACATTTTCTGTAAGTTTCATTTGTAGAGGATATTTTTTTCAATGTGTTATGAAGGTATATGAAAAGTAGGGGGTGGTTATCATTTCCACCCCTCGGACCCATCCGAAGTCAATAAAATTTATATGAATTCTTCATTGGTCCAAAATAAACGTTCTGTGTATTTTCATCTGTAGAGGATATTTTTTTCAACGAGTTATGAAAGTATGTGAATATCTATTCAGGGGGCGGTTCCAATTTCCACCCCTTAGGCCCATCTGAAGTGGATACGATTAATACAACTATTTCATTGGTCCACAATAAACATTTCCTGCAAATTTTAAATACCAGCCATGTTTCAAACGGAAGTTACGCCATATAATGTATTTACACCGACGCCACTGGTGAAACGACAGCTATCGCGCTAATAAGTGGCTGCCAACTTCACGCCGGTTAGAGTTAGTCTGGAACAGCGCCTCCAATATTCCATCTCCATCGCTTTCATTTTATTCTTGAGTTGCGTTTTCATTTCCCATACCTCGGCTCCATATAAGGTACTACTCCATAAATTCTCTATTGAGGTTTTATAGATTTTTCATTTAATATCATTTCTTATTCGTGAACTCCTAAGTAAGCCATTCAGTTGTTTCGTAATTGATCTTCCTTGTCGATCCTTTTCTTTATTTCCTTCTCCACTGGATCCGATTGCTGTGAGAGTCACTCCAAGATAGGCATATTCCTCTACTCCCTGTATTATTTCATCTCGCAGGATAAGATCTCTCCTGCCATTATTCACAACAATATATTTTGTTTTTGAGGTATTTATGGTCAACCCCCACTCTATATCTGCCTCATGTAATTTTCTCAACACATAATAAAAATCTTCCTCATCTTTGGCCATGATGACCAGGTCGTCAGCAAAGTGTAGAGTGAAAAGTATATATTATTTTCCTATTGGAATTCCCATATTTCGACATTTTCTTCGCCAATGTTTCAGAGTCGAGGCAACTTAAACAGAGTCGGTGCTACCGGCCAGCCCCGTCGGAGACCTTTTGAGATACGAAACTCCTTAGGCAGTTTGGTTCCCACCTTCACCCTTGCTGAAATATCCGTTAAGAGCTCCTTCACTACCCTAATATATTTTTTTCCAAGGTCTTCCACAAATTAGCGAGTGGCACACTATCATAAGCCTTCTGCAAGTCTACAGTAATTAAGTTTCTCTTTGTTCTTTTTTCCACAAGCTGCTCCAGGCAAAAAATGTTGTCAACGCATAATCTTCCTGCCTTGGACCCTTTCTGCTCTACTATGACATGTATTTCATCTTCTGTTCCACCTTTTATTATTCTACTATATAATTGTTGTTGTTGAGTTGGCAACACTGAGACCTCGGTAATTTGGATATAAAAATAGTACGAATCTCCACTTGAAATCAAATTTTCGACAGTGATTTAAGCATTCACTATTTTTTTTATTTATTTATTTATCTCATACTTAACAATCAGAAACCACATTCTTTATGCATTCACTATTGTTAAACAAAACAGCTGTCAATTGAACTTTCATCCACCTTCGCCGCCATATTGTAAAAAGTGATAGAGAGTTGATTGGCCTTCCTTCTAGGAGGTATTGGATGAATTATCTATTAATGCAGATCTGTGATGTTCCGTTCTGTTTAAGCCTTGGATTTCAATGTCACAGACCTTTCTGTCAAAGTAGCCGAACAACAGCCTGTCATCCTACCATGTCAGGTTCACTCTGTACCAGACGCAAAACTCAGATGGGAATTCAAGAAACAACCTCTACCTCATGATTCAAGGTAGGTATATTCATTGTTTGATTAATGAACTAACGCGCTAAGACCCCGATGCCACACCGTTGCACTCATAATTCTATTTTTATAGATATGTTCCTCTCCCTTCTGGAGCTTTACTCATCCTCAAATCTCAGAGTACAGACGAAGGTGTATATAGGTAAGTTTTAAAACCGTTTAAAGAGAAGACCTTTTAATGGTTTCACAATTGCAGGTGTATAGTATCAAATTCTGTGCTGAAGAAATCCAAATTTAAATCTGTGACTTTGACAGTATTGCCAACGCTAGAAGAAAATAAGGCTGTATCGTTTCTACCTCTTCCAAGTCCTCTTAATTCTACAGTCACAGTAGGACTAAGAACCTCCCTTTATTGCAGCGCTGGAGGGTGGCCCTTGCCGAAGATAGAATGGTTGAAAGGTAAATAGCGGGGGGAACGGGAAGTAGCTCATTGTGTACTTCAAAAACTGCCAATGACATTTAATTAGAGTGACTTGTATACTTGTAAATCATTGGGTCTTTATTTGTTTCAATTTGGAATGAAAAGGACTGCCAAATTCGACTTTGGCCTACATTGGACCAGATCTAGACTCGATGTAGATGCAGTATTATCTTTGGGAAATAGAAGAATTGTAGCTCTTTAATCTGAAGTAGGTTATACTGAACATTTCCATGTCGATCTTCCAAAATTCGATAATAATAAGCGTATTCTTCCTTGTTAGTCCATTTAAATCTATATACCATTATATTCCTCCCTAGAATGAACCTAATATGATTGGTAATGTTGATTAATTAATTTTAATTTATGTTCTCTGTAACTGGTCCAAAGCTGTTAGTTGTATAACATCAATTCTATATAAATAACCGATTCTTCCAGATGACGTGGTTGTCTCCAACAAAAGTGTTCTGAACATCATCTCTGATGCCCAAGCAGAGAACATCACCTTCGTATGTCGAGCGAAAAACGGTCAGAACGTCGTATCCCAGACTTATAACCTCAAAGTTCAAAGGAAACCATACTTCACCAAGACTCCAACATCACTGTCTTACGTCAATGCGGGGATTGTGAAGTTGGCGTGTGCAGCAGGTGGGATGCCGGCACCCTGTATACAATGGCTGAAGGATGGTAAAAAGGTGAAGCTTGGGGCTAGAACGAAGATAAGGAATGGTGCATTGGTGATGAGCCACACGTTTACAAATGATGTTGGTAAGTTCAACATTGTAGAGATTCAAATTAGTTTTAGATTGGATTATTAGTGCTCGGTTGGCTGCGAAATGCCTGCGACCAATAAGATCTATTGTAAGAAACCATGCTTCAATCAGTTTACCAGGAAGGATTTTCTTGGCCCTGGGAGACCCTGTTAAATTGTACCCCGAAACACTGCAAGTCCAATGAGTGCCAACGCTTTGCACTGACACATGGGTTCGGTTCTTGCCGATTCACATATCCTATAACTATAACTCAAGTTGTGTGATTTTCTTTGGAGGTGTGATGAACTTCTTGGGCTACATTTGTCCTTCAGTAATAATAATGATACTAATCTTTATTATCTCATAAGATAATCAAAAGGTGTGTTTGTGTTAGACCAATACCGCTTGATCGAGTAGCCCATACTGCATCCTTGAGAGGCTTATTGCACTTCGGTCAATCTCCTATTAGCTGACAAGGCTGATCCCCCTCATCTTGGGCTGCTATCCTCCATAGGATCTCTTAGTCGATCCCCTGCAGCTCAGGTTTACTTAAGCGATCTAAGTCCTTCACCGCTGACATTATATGGGTCTCATGTAACATTCCCACTGCCTTGTCGGTGTATTACCTACACAAGGTCCATTTTCCTAGCAAGTTGGATTAGGCCCTTGACTAGGTTCCTCGCACGGTTTCTGGCACTCAGAGTCGTGTCGTAGCCCCCATAGTGAAGTCTCCATCGTGGCTGGACAGTCTGCCTCCCCACATTTCCTACAACCAGGGTTTTCTTGG
This sequence comes from Halyzia sedecimguttata, assembly GCA_937662695.2. Taxonomy (NCBI): domain Eukaryota; kingdom Metazoa; phylum Arthropoda; class Insecta; order Coleoptera; family Coccinellidae; genus Halyzia; species Halyzia sedecimguttata. The sequence continues at coordinate 48,333,657 of OW569418.2, forward strand.
AGAATCCCCATCTTGTTCAGGTGCTTTCTCAGGGTTTAGTGTCCGGTAAGTAGGCCAGTTACTACCCTGAGCGTACTCCTACACAGTATTAAGGCTTCTTTAGTTAGTGAGGGGCAAGGCTACCCCATCATTAACTTGCGAATATGGCACTTGAAGAACCTGAACTCACCGATTTTGGCCTAAGTAATAACCGATGCATGAACAGGTGCATCGTCTTGATGAAACAAAATTGTATTTTCCGTTTTTTCTTGATTTCATCATTCAAATGCTGCGAATGTTCGTATAATGCGAAAACTACTTACAGGCGTTTACCAATGCGTAGCATCGAATTCCGCTGGAACTATATGGGCGCCTGCGCAGGTCGTCTCCGATCCGAGGACACCACCAGTACCTCCACCTCCAGAGAACGTGCAATGCCGTTCCTATGACAGGAAGAGTATCTGCATAACGTGGAGGGAGCCAGAGAACGTCTTAGTTAGAGCATACAGCATCTTTTCCTTTTACAATACTCGTCGTAAGTCCGAAAGAACAGTAATGAATAATGTTAATCATTTAATAATTGGATCTGTTGCAGAAGAGTGCTCGAGTGGAACGTGCCAAGGTTCAAATGATTTTATAGGCTGTGAAGATGGTTCTCATGAAGGTGAGGAAGATTTATTTTTGTCGATTGGTATACATACGAATAATATTTAGGCATATTGTATGAATAATGAAATAAATATCTGAAGTATATGAAATAATTCATAAATAGACATTAGCACAATCTATGGTCAAAAGTACAATAACAGTAACATGTTGTGAGAACTCGTATACTTCATTAACATTTAAAAAGTCTCCCGGTTGGCCATGAAAATTTGACACATTTCACCATGTATATTTTGCAAATGTTAGGTTATGGTCATTTTCCTGTCAGATAACTACGCAACTTTGTCCTCTCTACATGGAAGTCCTAGTAATTACATATTTTCAAAATGTGAATTTACTTCGGAAAAATAATGAATTTGAGAAAATATGTGAATTCAATAATTCCACAGTCCTGGCGACTGTACAAGAAAATTTTTCCTCTGTTGTTACTGGAAATATTTCACGTATATAAACTGGTTGGAGGATTCAATTATGCTATTTTCTTGTATGGAAATCAAGAATCAAGTGTTGGAATTTTATTGAAAAATATTGGATAGAGTAGTCCGTTACTTTGTGATAGTTCATTTGAAAAAAGAATAAAAGTACCTGAATAACCCGACAGGAAAACTTCTAAACAAACAGACGTACCCATGGAATTCCCCACTTTTCGATATTCTCAAGAAATAAACCTACAGAAGACATTTAACTATCTTGTTGCACAACTTGAAATACACCAGTTTCAAAATGTAGTGGTACTACGAAACCCCAGTCATTCTTATACCTATAGTGATAGGAAACTAAGTCATTTCATTCAAGAGTTCAACATGTCAGAATGAAGTTATCCTATTGCAGATTTTGGTTCTGTATAGCACTTCATGATACCTTGTCTTTCTTTCTTCTAAACTACTTTCGGCATTTTCAATTTCAAAGCGAAGAGTTCTTTATTATTCAAAGATACTGGTCAGTGATAATATCTCGTCTAAGATTGAAGATTAGTTATGATCATAAAGATATTAGAATAATATCTCTATGGTTATGATTATGTTGAGAGTAGAAATTGGCAACGTCTCGGCGGATAGTTTTGACCTTGACGATATTTCAGCAGTGCCAACCTGCCTGTTCTTTAGTTACAAAAACGTGCTAGACCTAAATCATGGCCAACCGGGAGACTTTATAAAAGTGAATGGAGTATAGTTGAATAATATACTATTGTGTGAATATACTGTTTTGTGAACTCGTAGTTGAATAATATACTATTAATATAGTATACCAACTAATAACATTTTATTATTGTCTACAGAACCAGGACCTGACTATGTGACCACAAACGGTACCTTTATTTTGGCAGATAGATTAAATAGTAGTACAAATTATACATTTTACGTGAGACTGTACTCGAAAGGAGCAAGCGATGACTCCAATTGGGTTACATGCAATACAGGTGAGTAGTACACTTTTGGGCTGACTTTCAAATAGAAAAAATGATTTTTTCTTATAGTTGTTGAGGGAGAGAGAAACCTCAGGTTTAGATTGTTGGGCGACGATGCCATTGAGCTGGTATGGTCCGAGATTAGCTCTGACATTATCTGTGGTAGCACAAATACTTCCTATATTGTTCAGTGGAAGAACGAGGTTGATCATATGGTCAATACTAATTTCACTGAAAACCTTAAGTACAATATTACCGGTAAGTAAAACTCCCTTTTTTCAACTATTCTCGAAAATCGGAACTATGTGATGTGGCAACCCTGTACAAATCGACTAATCGTATTTATTGTCGTTTGGTAACGTTTATCAGCTGACGGTAGAAATCAAAATCACTTGTCGCTGACATCACGGTCCCCCATAGAACTTATAGTTGTTGGATGAATTATTTTTGCGTTTTCAATAATTTTAACCTCGATTGATTGAACAATGGTTCGAGAAAATACTTAAGTTGTCTTTTCAGGCCTAAACCCGAAGGTCAATTATCATATTCGAGTGATGTCTTCCTCGTATCGAAAGGATGATATCAATTGGGTCCTGTTGAAACTTCCCGAGGTGGACGATGAGGTGGCCGCAAACCAAACTTACATCAGTTTCGACAAGCAGACCATCACGCAGAAGGTGCCTACCAATCCGGAAGGTTTCAGGGTGACGAACATCAACTCGAAGTCAGTGACGTTGAACTGGATGTCGCCAGAAGAGGAGCCCGAATTTTATGCCATCTGTTATGCGGAGGTCGGCAAGGATTGCGAAAAAGGGACTATTGTGAAGAGGTGAGACATTACTAAGTGGTGAATTTATGAGTGAAATTAGAGCTGTATACCTCAAACAGCAAAATTACACCCTCCCATGTTAAAAAATTTTAATATGTATCTACCGCCAAGAGAATTATTCTAACATAACTAATTTAATCTATAGGGTTTTAATAATAGTTCATTTCAGTCTAAGTAACATAAAACAAATAGAAGAGTTGAAACCAAATACTAAGTATGAGTTTCGAATACGATCCCATAATGCCGAAGGTTTTCATGGGCCTTTTTCATCTCCAATTGAAGTTCGAACTCATCCAGATGGTAATAATGAAAATATTAGTTAGAAATAATCATCATATTTGAATTGATATTTTTCAGTGCCTTCAACAGTATTAGACTTAAAATATAGAATAATCAACGATACAACGGCCTGCCTGGCTTGGTTGCCTCCACTTTATACCCATGGTAGACTTTTGAATTATATTGTCACTTATACATCTAACTCAAATAGACCTCTAGAGGAATGGACATCAGTTACGGTACCTCTGCATAGAGAATCTGACCTGGTAAGTGTCACTATAGATGATTTGAAGACCATTTTCACACAAATATAAAGGGTGAACTTTGGACAAAATAAATGTTCAATTTCAACTTTTTTTGATGAATTAAATAATTGGTTTCTGCCATATTTCAAATATTGTTTTTTCTTGGCAAGTACTATATGAGGTTGCTGAGATAACAATACCTATGGATAACAAGATTTCTCATGAAATGACGGATAATATTGCCCTAAATCGACCACCAGAATAGCAATATTTCAAATCTTGCTGTGGAAGCAATATCTTTTTCCTGGTGATATTGCTCTTTACACTTTATTGTTATAAATCAAACTAGTGTGCCAGCAGATCAATTAACCGGTAGATCTACATACCCAACACTTCTACGTAACTCATATAACTATATATACGGGCGATCCGCATATCTATTAGATGTACATAGCCAGCATATCAATGAACTAGTAGATCGACATAGCCAGCAGATCCACTCTACTGGTATCTACATAGCCAGTTGATCTACGTATCTGGTATATCTACCACAGCCCACTATAGAGATAGCCTGGAACACAGTCTGACAACGCCGCAATTAATCGTCTCTTAGAGGCATACTCCTTCAATGCGGTAGCGCTGGATTTTGATGAAATTTCGACTATTTCATCATTTTTCAAATGATTTACTGTCGAAAAATGATGAGGACTACAATAAGATCTTATTTATGAGGAATATTTACCGATAAAACAGTTTAAAACAATGTAATTACGAGATGAAGTGTTGTGATTTTGGACACTTTGGGATTTAAAAAAAAACTAGAAGAGAGCACGGATTTTCAACTTCAGATTCGTTATCTACAACAAAATTAGCAAGTGAGTAAATCTTCAGGATGATTAGACAATTATGGGATGTTCTAGACAATTACCAAAAAATTATAAACTTGAATGAAATTCTCAAAATAAAAATATATTCCCGAACATAACTATTATATAAGACTATAATTAGGTAGGCTAATGAAAATTGTGATAATCATCTTAGAGTTTGTCTTGTTTTGGTTCTTACTATAATGGTAAGTTTCTGCTATCTACAAATGTTTCTGTTTATTTTCCGTTCGGTGGACAATAACATTGTAATTCGTATTTTCTACAAAATTTTTCAAAAGTTAATTTGCGAAAAAAGAACAAGGTGAATTTAGAATGATTTATGAATGTAAACAACAACTACAAGTCTATGTGAATTCAGAATATTAATTCAATGCTACAAAGAGTAAATTCACATAAAATTATTTTTTGATCTGAACTGTGTAAAAATGTCGATAAAACAAATTGATAAATTCCGAATCTGAAACCCCATTAATTATGTTTCTGTAGCGGGAAATTTTTACTTATTGATCTGAGATTGAGACCATCTGCTCGGGTAAAGGTAAGATCGAAAGGAAGAATCCATTTCAAATCACTGCAGAAAATCTGAACATTTTTAATGAATAATTTAAGATGAATAATAAGGTCCTTATTGATTTCAACTGAAGCATCTACAGATGCAGACTTTTGGAAATTGAATACATATATATATAAAAATAAATAGATTCTTTGAGCTTCTTGATCTCCTATTCAGATGTATCAATTTTTGTTGAAAAATTATTAGAAAGGTCATCAAAAAGTTTTATAAAATCGGAAGAAATGAAAGTTCTATTTCACTCATATTTCTAGTCCATCTTGTTGTCTATAGGCTCAACTGAAATGTACTCATCTCCAATAGGTAGAAATAATCCAAAGGAAATTTCACTATTTACACACTGCAGTTTAATCACAGAACATATAAATATCCAACCATATTTATCACTGCATTGCATTAATTCACATTTGACACCGTTATACACAAAAAATACCACGAAATGCCCGCAACAATAATGGTTAACTCCAGAATCAGAAGTAATCGTCCATTTTTACAATAACAAACGAACAAACGTTCGACTGACGTACGTCTCTGAGCGGTGTTGCCATTTTATCATCTTCCAGGCTACTAGATATAGTGGGTTGTGGATCTACGTAGCCAGCATATCAATGAACCAGTAGATCTACATAGCCAGCAGATCCACATTGCTAGCAGATCTACGTAGATATTATACGCAATCTCAACTTTATGCCAAAAAGCTAATTGATAGTGAGTCCTGGCCAGTTATCGAATTGTAAGAATTGTTACACATTTCAAGAAACTTATCGGAATGTATGCAGGCAAAATCCACTGATTTCTCAACAATGCAACATACTGATATAATGCATCGAGATTGAATTTTACATCAAATAACATGTTTCATCGAAGAAATATTCATTTTTATACATCACTGATTCTTGATTAATGTTTTATATTGAATATCACTATTTTTTTGAAGGCGTGCTGGTTCGACAAGAAGAAGAATATAATTTCTGTGATGTTAAGAAACCTGGAGCTGACAGAAGCTTACACTATTATAGTTCGAGCGGCTTCAGATAACGGGCTCAGTAATCCTACATTTCCCTTTGTGTTGAGAACTGCATATAAGCATGACAGTATGATAACTGGAATGCAGGAAGAAATAACCAGCAAACAGAAAATGGGTAGGGTATTTTCTCTTTCTTGAACATTCTCAATGAAAATATACTCCATTCACTTTTATAAAGTCTACCGGTTGGCCATGATTTAGGTCTATTACGTTTTTGTAACTACTAACAACTAAGGCAGGTTGGCACTCCTGAAATATCTTCAATGTCAAAATAATTCTATGAGACGTTGCCAATTTCTACTCTCAACATCTTTCAATATATTAGTGTTCTGCGCTCTCAACAATCAACATAATGTTCCATCTTAGACAAGATATTTATCACAGATTATCTTTGAATATTAAAGAACTCTTTGCTTTGAAATTGAAAATGCCGAAAGAAGTTTTGAAGAAGCAGAGACAAAGTATCAAGATAGCGTCTGAAGATGACGATCTATCAGATGCTCTCAGCAGTCTCAGCGAAAATTTAGAAAAGAACGCAAATAAAGTGACCAGTACACAAATGTTCAAATGTTGCGCTAAAAAAACATGCAAAAAAGTAGTTTGTATAAAACTGCTTCGCAATATTTCACGTAAGCTGTGCAAAAGTTTCAAATATCCTAAAAATTATTGGTGGCAATAAAGTAATATGCTGCAAGGACTCCAAGTCCTCCCAATATACTCAGATGGAAAGAAATAAAACATTAGAAAATAAAGTTGAAAATCTAGAAAGAGAGATCTCTCATCTCAGAAGCCAACTGCAAACAAAAGTCCAATCTAATATCACCCTAGACTACAGGCACCCATCTGTTGCAACCATCGAAATGCTTCAAAAATCATTCGACAAAAATTTTTAATATTTGTCTAATGAAATCTCAAAATTGAAAGTTGATATCTCTTCGGCATGTGTAAGAAAGCTGATTCTATAAACACTCCAGTCACCAAAGACTCACATTTTCAGATACAGACAGAAAAAATAGCAATTGAAAACAATAGAACTAGGATGACACAACTTATCAACGAAAAAAACGACATCGAAAACGAAATCATCATAAACACCACAAAAAAAATCTTCAAAACAAAACAAAAACACAGACGGAATTCCCTCTAATAAAGAATCAACAGCTGCTATTAATATTCATCATGTATCAAAGAAAGATGTAAACAATGAGGGTTTAATAGACAACGAAGGTTTTCCAACAGTTCAAAATAAAAAGCGTCAAAATCGTAAAATGAAAAAGACAATTGAACAAGGGGAAGAAAACTGTCATGGATTCTGCGGAACTTTACCCAAAGTATGGATGTATATATACAGGGTGTTACCTGATGTGGAACAAACTCACATCAAATGTTATTTGGAGGAGAAGTTGAATAAAAAAGAAGAATACGTAGTAAAGGAACTACCCTCAAAGATCTCCATCAAAAAAGGTTTTATGATTGGTGCACCGTTCTCTTTCAAAGATCAGTTGTATCAACCCAACTTCTGGCCTAAAGGAGTGGGTTTCAGACGATTCGATTTTTCTAAATACAATTCTCTCAATCAGCAGGATTCCCCATCAAATTTTATGTGAGCAATAATGAAGTACCAAACAAAAAAACCAACTGATTTCAATATGACAATTATGCATCAAAATCTACAATCCCTTGGAATTTCTAGAGAACGAACAAGAGTGCAATTTCATATGTATAACTGAGCACTGGAAAACTAGTTATCAATTGTCGCTTGAAATCATCAACCTGTCGAAAGATTTGAAGAATAAACATTCTAGTGGGGTAGATGGAATCCCTGCACACATCACGAAGAAAAGCCTGCCCATCATTAATGAAATTATGGCATATATTATCAACAACTCTTTCAAGTTCGGAATCTTTCCCTCGGCATTGAAAAACTCGCTTGTGAAACCTATATTTGAAAAAAAAGGAGATCCTGAAAGCATGGAAAATTACCGATTAATATGCATCCCACCTAGCTTCTCGAAAATTTTTGACCTAACCATGTCCATCAGAATAATAGATTTCATGAACAAGTGTGATTTATTCCTGGAACTGTATTTTTCCTCATCTATCTCAATGATGTATGTAATTCTGATACAAGTCCCTATCAATACACGACCATCTTTGTTGACGACACAAATCTTCTAGCTGGTGGCGGGACATTTCCAGAAATGATGACAAATAGTGTGCAATTGTTTGAAAAAACCAAAAACTGGTTCCTAAAAAATCAGCTTGTCTTGAATGAATTAAAAACAGGGACAATTCTATTTAGAACTGATCCTAATTTGACTCCACCCACGACAGTTAATATCAACAACTCATATTTAGTTCTATCAGAGAGCATAAAATTCTTAGGTATTCACATTGATGAACATTTGAAATGGTCCCATCACATCGAGCACCTGGCAACCAAACTGAGTCAGATATCCTATGGAATTAGAGTAACATCCAAATATCTCTACAACAACGACCTAGGGTCCTTTACCTCGCAACATTTGAATCGGTAGCAAGATACGGAATAATCTTTTGGGGAGGAAATAGCAACATTGAAAAAATATTCACTATCCAAAAAAGGACGATCAGACTCATGAACAACATGAGATATAATCAATCAAAAATCAATAATCAATCAAAAATTCAGGACAGCTAACCTTATAACAATCTATGCTCTGTACATTTACGAATGCCTAATGTTCATCTTTAAACATCCAGAAATGTTTGAAGAGAATACTCTTTCGCATAGATATCCCACAAGAACCAAAGAATTTTTTTACCCCCAGCATCGACTGACTGTAACAGAGAAAAGTGCTCACTACATGTCAATAAAGTTCTTCAACAAACTTAAACCTGAGTTAAAGTCAATAAATAAAATAAGCATTTTTAAACGAGAAATCAAGAAACTCCTCATAGGACTGGAACCATATAGTTTATCTGAATTCCTTGGGATATAGTATATGTGAATATTTCTTTTGACACTATTTCATTCTATGTTGCCAATGTTAACTTGTAGCAACTTACTCTGAAATAAAGATCTTTATTATTATTATTATTATTATCAGGAAGTGCTATACAGAACTGAAATCTGCAATAGGAAAACTTCATTCTGCCTCAGGACATGTTGAACTCTCGAATGAAATTACTTAGTTTCCTATCCTTTCACTATATTTTATTAAGGTTTAACATTGACTCGGGTTTCGTAGTTCAAGTGTGTAACAAGGAATTTAAATGTCTTCTGTAGGCTTATTTCTTGAGAATTTCGAAAAGTGAGGAATTCCATAGGTACGTCTGTTCGTTTTCCTGCCGGGTTATTCAGGTACTTTTATTCTTTTTTCAAATGAACTATCGCAGAGTAATGGACTTCTCCATCCATTATTTTTCAATAAAATTTGATTCTTGATTTCCATACAAGAAAATAGCATAACTGAATATTCCAACCAGTTTATATACGTGAAATATTTCCATAGTTACAACAGATGAAAAATTTTCTTCAACAGTCGCCAGGGGTTTGGAATTGTTGTATTCACATAATTGCCGTGTTCCGATATTCCTGAACAGTACTGAGCAGTAAATTCAAACGTCAGATATTACTGAAATTCACTGGCGATGCTTACTATTACTTAAGAGCGTTCCGAAATTACTTACTGCGGCCAGTAGTGCCAGTAATTTCGGAACACAAGGAATATCTTCTCAAATTCATTATTTTTCCCAAGAAAATTCACATTGTGAAAAATACATAAATCTATGTAGAGAGGACAACATTGCGTAGTTATCTGACAGGTAAATGAGCATAACCTAACATTTTCAAAATATACACGGTGAAATGTGACAAAATTTCATGGCCAACGGGGAGACTTCATAAAGGGTAATGGAGTATAGATCCATCAACTTAAAAGAGTCATTTGTTGATTCCTCTCCGTATTTTTATCTGCAGGTGTGGTTTTCGGTTGCATTCTGGCCCTTATTTGCATCGCATGTTGCATCAGCTGCATAATACTGAGGCGAAGATGCGTCAAGCGACGGAATTTGGCCCATGCCAGACTGGCCGCAACCAACAATTACTACCCTGCGGTGGCACACTACGCCTCGCAGGGTAGTACGGTACAAGTAAGGCTGGAGAACACCTGCTCCACTGATATTAGAGAGATCGAGAGTCTGGTGTCCGATGAGGATAGAAACGAGGCTTTACCGCAGCCTGTTTATCTGGACTCAAAGGTAGGATATATTTTCATCAAACAAATTAGTCAACCTACTTGAAAAGCGTAAAAATATGAATTTCAACAAACTCAAATGTTCATTCTCATCCTTGTTAATGTCTATCTCTATGTGTCTTCCAATAGGGACTCCCTGCAATTTGTAATGGTGTAGCGGTCATCTTAGGGCAATATCTGTCCAATTTTTTGCTGATTTACCAAAGACATATTCATCGAATCGATTAAAAATCAACAAATATTCCACCGAACTAAGACTCGTTATAGATGAATACTTCGCCATGTATCTTTGATCGACTAGCAACTAGCACAGTCACCTCCATGCTCACAGGTTTGTGGTCTTCGCCACACTAAACCGATCGTTTCTACGTAGTCAATGGGGTCATATGAGTTGGCTTTGCAGCCCTTGACACCCCCTTATGACAAAAAGATGAATGTCATGAACATCGTCACAAGGTCCCTGTATCACAGAGGGTGGGAGTTCGTAAGGATCTTCCTAGGTGGCGCTGGTTGAGACTACGTGCTTTTTCCTCCGCAACTATAGGTGTTAAGTTTCCTAGAGCTCCTTCAGATGTTCATTCAGTGGCAGTATATTTCCAAAATAATTTTCCATAATAATTAAAGTGTTCATCAAATTCGATTGACGTATGTCTTAGCTCACTCGAAATCAGTCAAAGATATTAGGTTCTTTCGTCTGTTTCTTGGTGTAGTGTAATCTACACTGCACTCTGAATCAGCTGATTTTCAGTGCAGTAACGCAAACGAATGAAAAATACACTGAAATAAGGTTTTTTTATCAAACGTCAAAAACATTGGTTATTATTTTTGTTCAGCCATCAATCTGATGGATATAAATCCCATACTATAGTAATCTCCCTTCCCTGACGGCTTTTTCAAAAAAATTAATCGTCTGAAAAATCAATTGGTGAAAAAAATCAACCTAACAATTTCCAAATAGCATTACCGTTTCTCAACGGATTAATTATTTCTTCATCCTCCTGACGTTATTGCAAAATTTAAATTTGATAATACCTATTTTAAAGAAGAGATCAAAGCTCCCAGACAACAAATATTTTCATAACAAGTCAATTATTGGCGCCTTCTTTTTGCCGTAACATTAACCATAACCCTACATTCTGTTTTGAGTGCATTTCACACCTCCTTTCGACCAGTGCAGATAAACTACACTTCGTGACCACTGGTTTAAATCCAATAAGCAAACGAATACTAATATCGAGTGTAAATTACACCGAGTGTAGGAAAGTGCTACACTTTCTATGCAAACGAAAGGACCTAATAACATAACCCTAAATCGGCCATTTAATGACGCACAACAGAAGTCATCTACGACATACGGAAATCTTCCGAACTACACTGGTTTCAATTTTGATTTAAGGATAAATAGAAGTAGATTTTGATGTGGAAAGAACATGAAAACATGCACTAATGATGAAGGTACCCAATATTTGATGTCTGTTGAAATATTCTCTTTTAAAAAGCGTGGTTTCATCTCAGAGTTGAACCTCCATAAGTCTCCCATGTTTAAAAATTTGAATATGGATCTCCCGACAAGAGAGTGATTCTAACCTAACTAATGTGGTCCATAAGCAACCATAGGTCAACATTGACCCTCTCTTTGCAGATGATTAGTTTAATCCTTTCGAATCGAGTGATCAAATTTGATTTTAATGCATTCTTTACCAACTTCCCATATATTATATGCTGATAATTATCAGTGATCATCAGACATTGAGACGATATTTTCCCAATTTCATATCAGTATAAGTTTATCATTTATTATTCTACGATTAGATGTATTATCAATTACAATTTCTCTAGGGAAGGGACGAAATCCCGAATGGTAATGTAAATGGTTTAGATAAACCTTTGACGAATGGTCACTTACCAAATGGGCATGTCCACATTACCGAAAATCCACAGGTAAGATCAATGTGTGGAAATGTCCAAGTTCGGACGTAGTTTGAGAAAATGTTAACACCTCTAACAGATTCGGCTGTAGAATCGGCTATGTTAGTTGAGGAGTTGAAATTTTATCAGAGCACAATACTTGAATTATACTACAGGGCAATGGGTTCCTTAATAATTATTCGCCTGACACAGTGCTTACATCATCTATTCTTTAATTTTTGTTTGTCTTTTTTCAAGTTTATACTCAACCGAGCTTATACTGATACTGTTACAATTTAAATTTACTACCATTCACTGAATTTGGGAGGTTTGCATGTCATTCTTGAAGTTACGGTGTTCCATTAATATCTTTGAACGTTGTTTAATCGTAACCCAGAGTTTGGGTAGTCAAGAGCCATATCTTCTAAATGATTCGCACCATTGTATTTTGCTATAAAATTAAAAAATTATTACATTTTCACAACAATTGTATCAGGACTCAAGTGACAATATCTGTATAAGATTGGCTGTTTGTATATTATTCTAATAAGTACCTTTACTCTCTACATCTATACAATTTTAATCAGAATTTTCTTTTCTGAATATGAACACATTAAACATTAGTGATCTGCAATTATTGCATATTACTAAACACTTAATTTTCCAAGGGTGTCGCTTGCACTTTTATGTATGTAGGTATATGTTGTACTTTTCATGTATTCTTTTTATCTTAACTCTTCTTGCATCATTGATCGTTAACTAATTAAACTGATAATCGAATCTAAAAGTATCGAAGATATGGTTAGGCGATATTCCACTATATATCTACAATACAATCATCTGCTGAGTCCCCAGTTCAATCCCAGGATACGGGGATATTGAGAAAACAAAATATATATGGTAAATGTATAAACTCTCCTTCATCATTTCATGTGAAGAAAGGTACAGGAAATGCTCAATATGTTGTTTATCCCTGACCCCAAACATTATAAAAATACTGGCCACAGAGTTTATACATGATACATCATTATCACAAGAAAAAATGGAAAAAATAATACTTCACATGAACATAAATTCATACTGAATAAAGACAAATAACAAAAAAAAATTCAGAACCTTTTACTAAAGATTTCCATGGGGAGGGATAGCTTAAATGAGTCTATAAGCAATACTTATATTATACAGGGTGATTCAGGAAGAGCGTTCGTTGGAATATTTAAAAGAAAGACTCGAGATAAACACTTGAAATTTTATAGTTGAGCTTTGTTAGGAGAGATGAATTATTGGCTTCTTGCTCTAAAATGCTTAGTAGTAGTAGTAGTATGTACTATAAAAAATACACTATTTTTTAACGTTGATTCCAGCTGACCAATAAAAAAATGGGTTCTCATTTAAAAAAAAAATGAGTTTTGAAGTTTTTGTCATGACTGACTTTGACATTGAATTAGAAACACCCTGTATCTTCAATTGAATTTTTAATTAACGGAGGAGAAGCATTGCTTTGTCTTCTGATAGAAGCTAGAAAATTGAGAATTTTCATGCAAAAATCTACAAGTTATTAACATTGGAATGAAGCCCTATTTGAGGAAATTTAAAAGGTTTTTTCAGATTTCACACGAATTTTCTGCGAATAATATGTATTCACTTTTATAAAGTCTCCCGGTTGGCCATGATTTAGGTCTCTCGTTTTTGTAACTGAAACGAAGGCAGGTTGGCACTTCTGAAATATCGTCAATGTCAAAACAATTCTCCGAGACGTTGCCAATTTCTATAATCACCATAGTGTTCCATCTTAGACAAGATATTATCACAGATCATTATCTTTGAATAATAAAGAATTCTTCGCTTTGAAATTGAAAATGTCGAAAGCAGTTTTGAAGCAGAGACAAACTATCAGGAAGTGCTATACGAAACTGAAATCATCAGAAAACTTCATTTTGTCTCAGGACATGTTGAACTCTCGAAATTACTGAGTTTCCTATCATACACTATATTTTTCTAAGGTTTAACAGTCACTCGGGTTTAGAGTACTACTACATTTTGAAACTGGTGTATTTCAAGTTGTGCAACAAGGTATTTCAATATCTTCTGTGGGCTTATTTCTTGAGAATTTCGAAAAGTGTGGAATTCCATAGGTACGTCTGTTCGTTCAGAAGTTTTCCTGCCAGGCTACTCAGGTACTTTTATTCTTTTTTCAAAATTATGATAAAGTAACGGACTACTATATACATTATTTTTCATTAAAATTTCAACACTTGATTCTTGGTTTCCGTACAAGAAAATAGCATAACTGAATCTTCCAACAAGTTTATATATGTGAAATATTTCCATAGCAACAACAGATGACAAATTTTCTTCAACAGTCGCCAGGTCCTTGGAATTGTTGAATTCACATAATATCTTCTCAAATGAATTAGTTTTCCCAAGAAAGCTCACATTGTGAAAAATACATAATTACTACGACTTCTATGTAGAGAGGACAACGTTGCGTATTTATCTGACAGGAAAATGAGCATAAACTAACATTTTCAAAATATACACAGTGAAATGTGTCAGAATTTCGTGGCCAACCGGAAGACTTTATAATAGTGAATGGAGTATAAGTGACACATTAAAACAATGTAGAATTCAATGGGCAATCTGATTATCAACGAAAAAACTGGGTATTTTTTTAAATTTTTTGGCGCTCTAGTTCCTCGGAACTGAGTGCTTATCAATTTGCCCAAATGTCTGTAATTTTCGAATTTTTGGCTGAAAATGGTCTCAAACGATTTGGTTCGACTCACTGATCAAGAATCCGAGGTCGAAATCGATTCTGTCCGGCCGGCCGTAGGCACGATAACTCTCGAACGAAAGGAGTTAGAAGATTGAAATTTGCAAGGTGGGTTTGGAGCGTAAATATCTCGGACAAGTTCGTTAATGGGCGAAATCCATCAAGCGGTTTCGGAATTATGGCCGATTTTAGTAAAAACATTTTTTATGAATATTTCCTAAACCTATCACTCGATATATCTGAAATTTAGCTTCAAATTGTAGAATCATGACCTTTATACGCATGTGAAGTTTTGTATTGAGCAGATTACCGCAAAGTGTCAAAAAAAAATTTTGAAAATTTTTAAACATTTTTTCTACAATAACTCTCGAATGGAATGAGCTAGGCAGTTGAAATTTTCAGAGTAGGTTAGGGAGATGAAAATCTCGGTTGAGTTCGTTATTGGGCAAAATAGGCCAGATGGTTTCAGAGTAACGAAAAAAAAAAAATTTCTTTTAAGTAACAAATTTCAAATTCATGTTTTATTTAAGATGCAGTTTCACCATAAAAATCCATTGATATCATTTTTAACTACAACAAGCTAATACTTTCGGAGATGTGATTTTTCGAAATTTCAATAATGAATCGTACTTCTATGTTTTCACAGAATGCTATAATTATTCTATCTAAGCTTTATTATATGCTCTGTGTTCATACTCGTACATGTCATCCTGTTCTATAAGAGAGAGTCAAATTCATTTCAGCTATTTTAATTTGATTTCTTCCATGGTTCAGTTCTCATTCTCAGATTGCTCATTTAATCTTGATAAATAAACTATTATTTGAATCGAATTTCCTTTATGATGCAGATCTATCATAAGAATACATTGATATAATTCTCACCTCTGAGAAACCACTACTTTCGGGATATAATTTGTCTGTGTGAACTAGATCGCCAGAAAGCTCTTGTCCACAGGGCTTGAACCAATTTTTTATATTTTATTTTATATTATTATACTGATCCTCCTAGGTTTTAAATTTAAAAAACGAAAGTTGATATCCAGTGAAATCGAAAGTCGAACGAATCTGAAATGTTTTCCAAGAATACATCACTCCTAACAAAGCTCAACTATAAAATTTCAAGAGTTTATCTCGAGTCTTTCTTTGAAATATTTTAACCAACAGTCTTCGTGAATCTAACACAAATTAAATTTTTTTTTCAGTTTTCATTTCCTTAGGAACTCTATTAGTTTAATGAAATCTGAATTAAAATACGAACTATTAGTTTTTCCAACACACAAAATCCTTCGATACTCTTAGATTCACCTTCGCTCATAACAACGATATGTTCTCGTCCAATACAAAGGTATGTTTAATCATATATTCCCACTGCAGTTCGAGAGGAAAGACAAGAACGGGGACATCCTGCGCAACGGCTATAAAAAATCGCCCCACTACACCCTCTTCCAGGACGATCCCAACTGCAACCGTATCACTACACCGAGACACAAACACTACATCGATCCATCGCCTAAGAGACGGAACAAATGTAACGGCCTATTCAATGGCGACGGCCACTTGGACGACGACACCATACCCTTCTCCGGCAAGGACCTCGACCTGGAGACCACACAACTTACGTCGTCTCTCTTCGATGACCCCTTCATCATCGGTCAGCACCGGAGGGTGTCCCCCTTGATGGGGTCCAATGTCTAACTGTAAGATACGGGTTGAATACTTGTAATCGACGATATTTTTGAACAAGACGATTTTACGATTATTATCTTTAATATGTAAGGACGTACAACGCTTTATTCCGTTGGAATGTTAAGTTTTTGTTAGGGTCTAAATTTTGGTGAGTTTTCGCAGACTTGTTAAGGTTTTTAATTTCTCTATGTTTTATTGTTATTTTTCGTCGATGGTGCTAATGGTGACTGTTTTGTTTGAAGTGTTTTCCAATCTAGAAAATCTCATACATTTTCTATAAATTTGTCCTTTTCGAATTTTCTTATTCGTCAATTTATTGTTGAAATAAAATATTCTTAAATTCATAGAAAATCTCTGGATGAAGTAATAACTATTATTATAAATTGAACTACAGCATGTAGTTTCTAATTTCTATGTGAAAGACTTAAAAGCATGGACATAGTGAAATATTTTTCATTGTTGAATTAAAATAAAAAATTATCTGGTGTTGACGCAGGTATTTGTTGATATTAATTCTTGTATTTTAGACTCAGCTTAATGAGAACGTTACGTCCAGTATATTGTCATAAAATAGAAGTAACTAATATAAAATAAAAAATATATACGCATGACTTAATAAAATATCAATTATATACAAAAGATTAATTAAAAGATTAATTTCGTGATTTGATATTGAAATCATATTTTAACAAATTTTAATTGTTCCAGGTCGCCCACCGATATCTAAAGGTATCGATCGAAAGACGAATTATAGACGCATAAACGTATAGCGCCAATTTTTCCATATTTTGTTCCGTTTATTTTCTACAAACGTTTGAAAATCGTCAAAATCGAAAAAATTGACATTTTGAACCAAACCATAGAAATATAGGCTCCTAAAAGTAGCATTTTGTGAAACAATATGGCTTCCGATCTGAGAACAAAGTCATGCATCACAAATTTAGGAGAAATCAACGGAAATCGGTTGATATTGGATCAGAAACGTGCTGAGAAGTATTCAGAATTGATAAAAAACTGTTCAATATGATATGGGATAATGGTACTTTCTACAGGATATTTTTCATGTCTAATATTTGTCTGATCTCAGCATTAAGCATAGACAAAATATGTTTTATAGTTGATAAATAACAAAATACAAAAATTCATAGATTTGATTCAAGTATTTGATTGTTGAAATCAGCTAGACAATTTCTATATTCTTGCAAGCTTTAAAAAAAAATTTTTCGTGGCATTGTTCAATTAAAAGAGATAGCGCAGTATCAGAAAAATTGTGCACAATGAAAATTTGACATAACACAAGTTATCTGATCATTGTTAACAAGATCCTTGACTATGTTCCATTTTTGGGCGCATGTTCTAGGAGAACATCGTCCTATCATTTCGTCCAAATGTCTGTAATTTTCGAATTTCGAGCTGAAAATTGGCTAATAGACTAATTCGGACTCCCTGATCACGAATCCGGTGTCAGATCTTAGGGTGCCGTCCGGCCGGCCGGCCGGCAGGCCGGCCGGTTTCCCGGCCGTAAGCACGATAACAGGAGCACCGAAGGTCTTATCGACTTCAAACTTTCAGGGTAGGTTTCTGATCAAAGTTCGTTAACGGGCAAAATCGGCCGTATGGTTTAGGAGTTATAGACATTTAAAATTTTGAGGTTATTTCCCTGATATTTCAGGAACTAAAGAAGATGTTGAATCGAAACTTGGTAGTCAGTTCGAGGATATAAACGCGCAACTTTTGGCAAAATTCTGTTATGATCGAAATGTTGGTAATTTTTAAAAAAATATTTCTTTTAATTTTTTCGAAAAAAAAAATTTTTTTTCGTGAACTATTCATCAGATTGCAACAAAAACTTGTACTAACGTCAATTGTAGTATTTTGCAACATTGTGCAAAATTTTGGCTCTATACGATTTCAATTTCTGGAGATATATGACAAAATGTGTCAAATTTCCTGGGTCTCTCTCAGTATTTTCATCGATTATTCTATGAACTCTTTGAATTCCACCGAAAACAAATTCAAAGACATAAACATAAAGAATCAAGTCATAGTTTAGACGTCGAAACAAGGACGATGTTGATCGACTTGAAAAGTACCTCATTTGACGGCTGTTTGTCAAATCAATTAATTCCAATAATTGATGTCAGATTTCCTACATACCAAGTTCAAACACATTTTATTATATGGAAAACACTTATTATGATCACGTTCTACAGGAATTGATACTAAATAGAAGCTAGATGAAGATTATTGTAATGGAAAATTTGTGTTCCAGAATAATATTAAGGTATTCAACATGATACTGCTTTTTTTCTTTACTGGTCAGTACGGGCCACAAGGAAGATGAACATGCGCCCAAAAGCTCCTGTCCACAGGGCTTGAACCAATTTTTTTATTATCAGTTCACTGAATATGTCCAACAATCACAGATGTTAATGTTTCATTATTTCATCCAGTTGAGATTTCGCCTGTCCAGAGTCATCGAAGATCCTCAAACTACGAGTTAGTTTTCAAACTCACCAAAATTGATCCTAATAAATTAAAATAGCTTTTAACAGACTAATCGTTAAAAATGAACAGACTGATTTCGCTACTGTATATTTCGTATAGGTTAAAAAATGTATCCATGGCAATATTGTTTTCAGTCAGAATAATTTTCAGATACTATTTTTGCTGCAGCATGATAGTTGTATTTTGTTTGATGCTTTGTTCGAAGCATAGTTTGTTTTCGTGTTGCAAGTCATGGGTTTGTTTACGTTGGTATATGCGATTTAAAAACAAATTCAGCCAATTTTTTTAAGCAGATTTTCACTTGTTCTCGTTAAAATTCCAGCTAATTTCAGGCAACGACAGAATTTCTTATGTATATGACGTAATTGCTCAAGTAGCACATTTTTTATATTGGTGTACATATTTTGATTTATAATGCCTTGTTATACAAAACCTCGGAAATGTCTAGGATGATTTACTGATCAGAGATAAATAAGGCTATTTCCAATTTTCTCTGAGTTAATTTCATTTAGTTGTATTTCAGAAGAATGTTTACTATTTATACTAAATTCACGAATTTCTTATTATGGCAATTAATTTTTCATGCATTTAATCGGTATTTTTATCATCCGTAGACATTTACCAGAAAATTTCAATGATCATAAAATTAACGCAAACTTTTCGGTGATCCGTTTCTCACTACTCTAATCAGTACCTGATGACGTAAATATATAGTAAGTTCATTCAAGTAAGATATTAGTTCTGTACAGTAAACTATATGGTGTATGTGAGATTGTATTGAAGAAAAAAAATACGCATGAAAATAATAATTATTGTTGAAAATGTTTGATGTTGAAAAAAATGTTAATTGTTCACAATTCAACGTTACCATAATATATTTATTTATAATACTTATATGTATACCCAAAGAAAAAAAAAAACATTGGATTAAGGTACAAACATTTTTTATAATTCAGCAATTAAGTATTCAGCTAGGACTGCTGAGCATGTTTCGTAGTACAATGGGGCTGGAGAAGTGCTAATCCTAGGTAAAACTTTTAGCATTTAAAGGTTTAAAATTTTGGTTACTATTTCGAAATATTTGCCTACATCGATTTAAAACTTTTTTATTGCTATGGGCTTATTTCAATATTTAAAGATGCCGAAAAAGTTGAAAGATAACATATTTTTTGTCAGATTTATGGGCTTCACAAAGGTTTGACAGATCTTAATTACCGAATTATTGTGATTCTATGTCGATTCCCACTTCATTTTTGATGCAACCATCGAATTAAATCCACAATTAAGCTAATCGAAGCTTCATAAAACCCATCATAATTCTCAGTTTTTTCACTGAAAATATGTCCTTGTCAAGGTTTATATCTATAGAAGTTCTACCTCTGAAGAAATCACAAATGCACATAGATAAATAATCAATACAAACAAAAACCAGTCGGCCTAGGTGGCTTTGGTGCCGATGGTCGCGGGTTCGAATCCCGCTTAGGACATGGGTGGTGGTGTTTGGGTGTGTATGTCTTGAAACAAATAATCTCCGTGAAACAAATATTATAGAACTGTGTAGATGGCCTAAGTTGCCTGGCACATTAAAAAGAGAATGAAATGAAACAAAAAACAATAAAAAATCTAATAAAATCGCGTGCACAGATAACCCCTCAGTTCATCCTTCAATATTAAGGGGTATACAAAGCATCTAAATTTTATCTTTGGACTTCACTTCTCCAATCACCTTGTACATCAAATTTCGGGTGAACAAATATAAAGAAATAGAGGTTTTCATGAATCAATTTCAAATATCAATTTGAATCAACTGGTAATGTTCGGTTATCTCTCTCTCTCATTCTCGAACAAACAGAGCCCCAAAATAGTAACCCCCTATTTGGGGATGTTTGAACATGGGCTCAGCTGCGTGGCTATGTACCCAATCTCAGTAAATCTTAGTAGTATATCCTGGGGCCAACGGGAGTCTCGGAAAAACCGATCACCAGGAATGTAACAACCTCGTGTACATTCAATCACAACAAATCCGGACAATCTTTCCAAACTTTTCACAAATTATAATTGCACTTTTCACATTTCTTAATCTTAGTAGTTCTTTACATATATTTTTCAATTTATATTAAATTTTGGAGCTCCAAACTGGGACGCGGGGAAAGTAGACATCCCGCCGTAACGACCATTTTGGAACTGCCAATGTTCGGTAATATTCAAATTATATTAACCTCTGCACAATCTATAACGAATTTTGCAATAGGCCTTCTTGTTTACCGAATATTTGAATCTCTTGCTCAGGAGTTCTAGCAAATTTAATGATACTGCAGTCGTTTCTTATAAGCCTTATGCCTTAACATTGTACAAAATGGTTTTCCGGAATTGTTGTAAATATTGAATTTTTTGGAGAAATACTCCGAACTGCTCACTTCTAGGTTACTTATTCCTTTTGAAGTAGTGATTTTCACGATATAACTTATGTACTGGAACTCCTAAACGATTACGCAATTTTCAACTACAATAATTGAAAATTTTTACAGTTTTCAGAATCTAAGAAACGCAATCTTTCTGAAATGTATAATTTTACTGCCTCAATTTTATGTGGCATTGGTATATTTTTGAATCGAAGAGGATTGGAATACTCTAGTTCTAACACCTTAACATTTTTATTTCAAAGATTTTAATTATGTACAAAATATTTTTTTTTTTCTTAGACCAGAGAAGTTCTGCACATATTCAAAGATCTACTTGAACAAAGTATTTTGTTACTGCCGTTTTATTCAATTTTTAAGGCACACTTTTATTCCTTCAGAAGTTGATAGCCTAAGTACATGTTGACCATTAGCTGTTTTCATCAAGGACATATGAACTTAATTAATTCTTTATTATATTAGTACCTTGAATAAGTTCTTGATGTGAATATATTCCACTTTATTTCAGAATATTTTCCATTGTTCTATTGAAAAGAAATCATGAAAAAGTCGTAAAAAACTGTTATATATTTCTAACGAACAACATGTCCTTATTAAAGACCCATTTTTTATCGAGAGAACTTATCCAAGGTCCATATACATTCAGGGTTGTTTTCTAACTTCAACTACCTCAGTTTAACATTCCCCTATATTTACATTCTCCGAAATATTTCTAGTTACCTTCTATATATTACATTCCAGCTTTTTTAACCTCAAACACCTCATGCAGTTAGTACTTTCAATTATTATTCATTCACTGTATTTGTTATATATTTTATGATATTTATGCTTTTAAAACAGACATCTCAGTTGAAAGTGACACCTACCAGAATATTACCAGTCCACAATTTATTGTAAAAAGATTAACAATAAATTGTAGACATGACATAATTGGGCGTCTTTTATTAATATTCTTCACTTTCATCTTCGAGGCTGAAAGTTACTGCTAATCAATCAGTAATAATAGTTTATTAATTTTTCTTGTTTATGACTAAATATTTCCATTTTAAAACTGCTCTGGTTTATATATTATTCGATACTGATTAGTAGCTATATTTGTACAGTTTTCTTAGATGATATTTTATTACGCACTTGTAGTTAACTGTGTATGTATTCTTAGGAATTTTTAATATCTACCTCATTATATTTAAATTTTTGGACGACGTTAGTTTTTACGTAGATTTTATTTTTAAGTAAATTATTATTTTTGATCATTTTATGCATTGTCTCAGGGCACCACCAGTTTCCAGAGAAAACAATTTGATTGATAATCTGTTGAAGAAATACCACAAAATACAGGAATTGATATTTCAATAAAACTATGTAATTTATTCACAACTCATCATGTTGGAAACGTTTCCTTTTGTTGTTATCTGGTGAAAGGTATGAAACTTAATTTATGATGTAAACACTGTTTCATTCTTTTACACTACTGAATCCTTTGAAAAACTACTTCCTAATGAACGAAAAGTCTGATCAAGGAGGCTGCTAGATTTATTTTGTAGCCAACAAATAAGAGAACTGGTTTTGTTTTGAAATTTTATCATTCTCATTTCATATTTGAATATAGTTTCTGAATTTTTTCATCCACCAAGAGCTAAACCATGAGAGAAGTTCAACAATTTCCACAAATGTTTTTAAAATCCTTTAATTGCACTTTTATTGATGTGATTGAATTCCACCTGTGGGATAAACCAAACCTATACTTCTTCAATCCTGATTCTACGGAACCTGTAAACTGATGTTTATAATATGAAATGTGATAACAGATATACTTATTTTTATCAAAACAATCTGAATTCGCACAGGTGTAATTCTGAAGCAATACTTTAATTTTGGAGCTGTAGTGTACGTATAGTATGTTATATATTTAAGCGAATTGTGTAAACGTAATAATATATTTTTGTACGCTTGGATGATTACAATATTAAAACAAATTCAATCTCTAAAAAATAGTTTAAGTTTTGTTTGCATTCACCTGAGTGCAAGAAGAGTTCGATTCGATTGTTTAGAGGCCCTCACTCTGGCGAAAATTTTAAGATGTCGGGTTTGTGCAAAAATATTGATAGCTCACTGAAATTTTGTGTAAAAATAGTGAATGCACAAAATATATCCTCAAACTATCAATATTTTTGCACAAAACGACATATTCAAATTTTCCGTCTTCAATAAACATTCAATCTCCATTAAGCCCTAACTGAGGTTTTCAGTTGATAAATATGAATCGCAACCTCAGTTAAGGTATCTAACGGTGGTGAAACAGGCCTGTTTCACGTTAACTGAGGTTGCGTTCAAATTTATCCTTAACCGAGGACCTCAGTTAGGGCTTAACGAAGATTGAATGCTTTGTGAATACGGCAGAATATATAGATCTTCCCGAAGGAGATCCCTCCGAAGCTCCTAGGAGTTTGTGCGACTAAGGAGAGTCAGTGTTATTTGTCAAGAAAAATATATTTTCTCTGAACAGCGCGACGAAAACACATAATCTATCAGGCGTGTTAAAGAAAGATGAAACTGGGCAAATTTTTTTTATTTTACAGAAGAATTTTATAGAAAATTCTGAATTACCAATATTGTACTACATAGATATGGACAAGATTCTACACAACATCAAGATTTCAACAAATCCTAGGGCCGTATTCATAGTCGACCCTCAAGATGAGGTACAACCAATAGGAGAACTTGTTCTTCGTATCTTAACTTGAGGGCCGAGTATGAATACGGCTCTTAACACCTTCATATTGAATTTAACCGGATTCAATCTTGAAATCCTTATATCCAAGCATTTGCGTTAATTTGAGAGTTTCCTCGTTGCAAAGATGGAGTAGAGCAGCAAACGCAAGAGAACAGCTAAGTTCTTTTTTCATTGCTTGTGGAAGAACATTCGGTAAGTCATCAAAAATTGCAGAAAATGTTGTTGGTATAACTTTTTTTGATGCCTACAAAAATTATTAATATTTATCACAGAAATTATCGGTTCATATACAGGATGATTTAGAGGGAGTCTATTTTTAAACAATAAGTTGAACTCTTATGAATCACATTCCACAAAAAATTTACTATAACAGCACATAAACGCTTCAGATTTGAAATGAAGATTAATCAAAAATTTGGCTGGCAACTTTGCAACTTTTATACAGGTTATTAAGGATGAAATGGAATATTTTGTTGAGTTCTACCTCATTTAAAAAAAAGTCTCAATTTTGAGATGGAGCATCATCATGACAAATAAAAACTCACCTTATCTGAACTATGAGTCAATTGTTGCCAAATATAACCCTTCAGTTTTTTTATATCCATTTTTTTGGCTTGAAGAGCATATGGAATGTATACTTTGGCAACCTGCAGCAAAAATTGTGTGATAAATAGGAAAGCATTAAAAAAAATAATTCTTACATATTCTGGTGCGTCTACTAGATTGTCACCCATGAAATTTTGCTCTCTATTTATAGCAATTTCTTCCTCTTCCATATCATTTCCAGGATCGTTATCCATATGATCCATACCATTATCTATATCCCCATCATTATCCTGGAAGACATGTGATCAATTGAACATTTCATTCTTGAAAATTTAAATGATGAATTTTATACTGTTTGCAATAAGAAACAAAGTAAATCTTCAATTTGATTGGATAAGAAAGGGCTCAGAAAAGCCCTTATACAGATATAAGTTTCCACTATTATATGTATGTATTTTATACAGGGTGATTTTTTTAAGTGTTTCATTAGAAGTTTTCGAGGAAGGAATTGTAATGCAGATTCAAGATTTTGGATTTTCGTTCTAGAGTACATGAACTTTAATAGTAAAATATTTTCAAGAGGAATCTACTTCCGGTTTCACCGGAAACGATTGTAACTTCGCTATTTCAAATGCAACACCCTGTATATTTTTACGTATTCGAATTCTTCGTTTCATTCTACACTGATTTGATGTATGATATGTGCAACCATTCAAGCGGTTTTTGAATTATAGCCTGATTATCAAATTTTTCGAAAAAAAGGTTGTCACAGATTAGTGTCCATATCTTAAAAATCCCTCATTACAATAATTTCTTTTTGCGAAAGTGGAACAAAAGAAAGTACGCTGATACTGTTTCTTGTATAACTTATGACGAAATATTATACAGGGTGTCTGAAAAAGGGCCCCAAAGTGAGCCTCAATAAAACTATGAAATCTCACTTTTTTCAAATGGCAACCCTATAATTTTGTAATTCCAATCGATTGCTCGTCAAAAACCAGTTATGGTGTCCCGAACATTTCATGCACCTAAAATCAGTATTTTTGCCGTTATTCAATAAAATTCGAATTACACGATTAATGACAGGTTTCGCACAGTTTGTAAGCTTGCATTTTTGAAGTAGGCTATGTTAGGAACTGTCATTCTTACTTTTTCTTACAGATCAAGCACTAAGCAAAACATGCAATAATAATTTCACTGGAATGATATATCAAGGGTATGTTCTTTATTTGCGGCAAATGATACAAATCCACATTTGATTCATGAGAAAAACCATCAACATAGGTTTGGTTTCAATGTCTTTTGCATGTTGATGGATGATAAACTATGTTATCATATTTATGATGAGAATTTAACCGGACAAAGGTATCTGGAAATCCTAAGGTCGGTGGTTTCCCCTTTTTGGAAGAATTACCTCTTAATGTGATGTTTCATTGCTGGTACCAATTAGACTCCAGCACTTCACAGATTCCAGACATTATGCGATCAATCAAAGTGTGCAACCAACTGAAATAACAACCGAAGAAATTAGACAAGCCCTGAAGAACAAAAATGATTTCACGGCACCTGGACTGGATGGGATCCAGAACTACTGTGGAAGAACTTTCCAGCTACTCATCAACACGAAGCCAGATTACTCAGTGGAATAATAATTCACCGTGAGCCAATTCCATCATGGTTGGTAGGCTCACTTTGGGGCCCTTTTTCAGACACCCTGTATAATATTTCCTCATAAGTTATACAAGAAACAGTATCAGCGTACTTTCTTTTGTTCCACTTTCGCAAAAAGAAATTCTTGTAATGAGGGATTTTTAAGATATGGACACTAATCTGTGACAACCTTTTTTTCGAAAAATTTGATAATCAGGCTATAATTCAAAAACCGCTTGAATGGTTGCACATATCATACATCAAATCAGTGTAGAATTAAACGAAGAATTCGAATACGTAAAAATATACAGGGTGTTGCAATTGAAATAGCGAAGTTACATTCGTTTCCGGTGAAACCGGAACTAGATTCCTCTTGAAAATATTTTACAATTAAAGTTCATGTACTCTAAAACGAAAATCCAAAATCTTGAATCTGTATTACAATTCCTTCCTCGAAAACGTCTAATGAAACACTTAAAAAAATCACCCTGTATACCAGGTGCCCCAAGTTCGAGTGCCTATTAGACGTTTCTGGAACACTGGGCTATTTGAAATCTGATATGATTAAGCATTCAATTCTGAATGAATTTCTGTTCGTTATGGCTAAATTTTCTTCGCAATATATATTTTTTTATTTTGAATTGTGTCTTGGATTTTACCCAAATGAAGTATTGTCTAAGAAAGAAATGTACTCACTTCTGCTTCGAAAAGACCTCCATCATCGAAATTTTCTGGACCATTTTCCACTCTCATTGTCGAATCACTTTTGGCTATGAGCACAGTTCCAGGCTTTATCATTAATTCATAGATGTCGTTCATCATAGAACGGTTCGAAGCATCGGCCAGAGGCAAAGTTATTTTGCTGAAAAGACACTTAGCTTGAATATATCATTCAAAGCATTTAAAAAAAATGGTTCAAGCCCTGTGGACATGAGCTTTGGCGCTCTTGTTTTAATAATAATAATAATAATAATGAGCTTTATTTCAAATAAAGTAGGTTCATGTACAAATACATTGTCTACCTGAAGTGAAATAGTGTCAGATAAGAATCTTCAGTCTATTTTATATCAAATATTATGTACTAAGAATTCTTCCACTGTATATGGTTCAATCTGAAGCAGCAACTTATAGACTTCCTTCTTGAATAGCTTGAGGTTGGGTATGTCTCTCATCTGGTTTGAAAGTCTATTATAGTATTTTATACACCTGTATTCTGGTCCTTTCTCTGTGAGTGCAAGCTTATGTATTGGATATTTTAGTTGAGTTGTTCTTGTGTCATATTTTGTAGAGGTTTTGGTTTTGAAACAGTTTCTATTTTTGAAGACAAATATCAAGCATTCTTGGATGTGTATCGCTATGGCTGTAAGTAGTCCATGTTTCCTAAATATGCCCCTGCATGTGTCTCTGCATGGCATTCTCATTATTGTTCGAATAGCTCTTTTTTGCATCTTTAGCACTTGCTTCATGTTATTACCACTACCATAAAACATAATACCATATCTTATTTTAATAATAATAATAACGTTTATTTCTGGTCCCAAAAAAAAACAGTGAGATCACTGGTAACAGGACCTAACTCCTAGTTTACAGCAATAAATAACTCAAAAATAAACAATTCATTCTTTCCCGATAAAACGAAAAAAAAAAAAAAAAGCCAACATATTAGAACCTGTTCGTTATCTAACTGTATCTATCATATATTTCCTAAGGTTATAGCTGAAGTTTTTATTATTTGTAACATGTACCGGAAGGGAGTTGAAAGCTGCTACACTGTTGTATATAGGAGACTCTTTGTATTTACTGCTTCTTGGTAGTTTCTGTCTGATATTAGTGCGATTTCTGGTGTTATGTCCATGTATGTCTTGATTATAAGTTAAAGTGACACGTGTTTTCATTAGGTTTCTTCGTATATTACATATAAGTTTAGTCTGCTCCAGTATCAATAATTTTTTTATGTCAAGTATCTCAGTAGTTTTGTATACCATTGTTGTGGGTGTATAATAATCCATGCAATAGGCTGTTTTGACTGCTTTATTTTGAATTCTTTGAACTCTCTCCAGTACATATTTGGGTGAAGAACCCCAGCATGGCAGAAGATATCTCAAGTGTGGTTCAAAGAAAGAGTTGTATAGCATTTTCCTCGTCTGATCATTCAGTTGAAAGGTACATCGTTTTACAGCTCCTATCATAGGTGAAATTTTGTTTCTAATATTCGAAACATGAGAATTCCAATCTAGTTTGTTAGTGATAGTCAATCCTAGGTATTTATATTCGTCTACCTCTTTGAGTTTAACTTTATTGAGATAAACATCTATATTACATGCTTTTTTATTTTTTTGTTTGATTATCATATATGTAGTTTTATCACAGTTCACACTTAATTTATTCGAGCACAGCCAGTTAAAATATATATTTAAATCACTATTTATCACAGCTTCTAGTTCCTTCATATTCGAGGCGGTCAGAACAAGCACTGTATCATCTGCAAACATTACGTATCTGGATCTGAGATTAAGGAACTTTATGGAATGTACGTATATGAGGTACAATAGGGGTCCCAATACAGAGCCTTGTGGTACCCCCATGTTAACTTCGGCACCTTCGCTATTGCTTCCATTTATAACCGTGAAATGTGTCCTCTTCGTTAAGTAGGTTTTCACCAAGTTCAGACACTTTCCTCGAAGGCCCATGCATTCCAGCTTAGAAAGCATTTTTGTTACATCCACAGTGTCAAATGCTTTTTGCAGATCTATGTAGACAACAATTACAATTTTATTATCATTCATTTCCTTCTGTACATATTCCAATAGATCAACTGTTGCCCCAAGCGTGTTAGAGCCTTTTTGAAACCCATACTGTCCATCATCGAAACCATAACTTTTATTTATGAAGTTTGTTATTCTTTTTTTAATCACTTTTTCTAGAATTTTTGAAAACATCGTCAAGATGGATATTGGGCGATAATTATTTAAATCTTCCTTATTTCCCTTCTTATGGACTGGAATCAGCTTTGCCTTCTTAAGCTCTGCCGGAAACAATCCATCCTGTAAAACTTCATTGATAAGTTGAACCATTACGTGACCAATTTGTTCTATGTTGACCAGTATATCTTGTTTGGTTATATTATCAACTCCTGGACTACCATTATTATTTAATTCACTGATATGTTTTTTTAATTCATTTATGTCAGTGGGTTCCAAAAATATACTTCTACTGCATGTTTCTTCCTGGAATTCTTTAATGCTTGGGATAGTTTGTGCGAGTTTTGATCCTATTGTTGAGAAGTGCTCATTCATTTCCTGTGCTATGTCATAGTCGCTTGTAATGATCTGCCCATTTGAACCTCGTATTTTATGGATTCTATTTTTATTTTTTATTTCAATGTTGTTTAGTTCATTCAACACTGTCCAGGTTTTTTTTGTATTTCCTCTAGCTGAATTCAGTTTTTTTTCTGCGTATCTTTGTTTCAATTTTTTTCTCAGATTTTTCGATTGATTTTTTAGTTTTTTGAAGTTTCTTTCTGTATAATTGCTTTGCAGCATTTTCCATCTTTCATACATTTTGTCCCTTTTTTTGATAAGATCTATATATTCTGATGTAATCCACTTATTATTAGTTTTTACCCTTATTATCCTTTCTTTGGTACATTCCCTCTTAGTGTCAGTCATGATAGCTTCCAACTGTTTAAATGTATTTATTCGTGCGTTCTGAATTTTTTCTGATAAAAGTCGTTGCCATTTAAGTGTATTCAGATTCTTGGTAATAATTTTTTCTTTTGTGCATTGATATATTTTTGTTTTTACCTCTACAAACAAGAGCCTATGATCTGAGATCATGTGATCACGAAGTATTATTTTGGCAGTTTTGTTTTTATTTGTTATCACATGATCTAATATAGAATGGCATGTTTTGCCTATTCTGGTTGCGTTTGTCGTATTTAGAATATTTTGCATTTCAAATGCATTCATCATTATACTGTTTTTATATTCCTCAATGATGGGGGAGGTTTTTAATACATCCAAATTTATATCACCAATCACAACACAGTCCGTCTTTTGCATGGCCATTTTTTTTTCTAAACTTATAATAAATTGTTTAGCATTGCTTTTCGGTGGACGGTATATTCCCATTATTGTACAGTTTTCTTTCATTAATTGTATTGATAAGATATTTGAGCCAGGAAATTCCTTTACATCAATAGTATTTTGAGTATATTTAATACCATCTTTTATATATATGGCCGTGCCGCCTCCTCTTTCATCTCTACAGCTATGAACAGACTGATATGATTGTATACTGAAAAATTTAACTTCATCGGAACACAACCATGTTTCTGTTAGCACGATAAGGTGAAAAACACAACTACTCCCACTTAGAATGGCTTTGAGATCATCTAATTTGTTCCTTAGGCTTCTAATATTCACATATAAGATATTTAACTTCAACATTGAGGCAGTTTATTTCCTATATGTTGTGTGTAGTAATCTCTGCAATGAAAGTTGTCTAAACCAGATCCTCCAATCTGCGTATCCTGATGGGGGGATCCGCCTCAGCTTTTTGCATGTATACCTTCCCATGAATACAGTATGAGGCCTTGAATTTGTTTGCCTTGACATAATTTCTAGTCTCCTTTAATAGTGCCTGATTTCTTGGTGTTAAGTCATCATTAAAGAATATATTTCTATCATTTCCTCGCAAACTGCACTCTTGAACCCTTATTCCCTTTATTTCTTTCACAGCTCTGAAGACTCTCAATTTAGCTTCTTTGTTCTTCATTTTGATAAGAATCGGTGAGCCTTTCTGTTTACTAACTCGATAGGTTTCTGCTATTTCACTTTTTGTCTGTTCTATTCTCATACTCTTAAATACTGTTTCAACGATATCTATGGTTTGCATATTCTCCTGGTCAGGTACACCCACCATGACAATGTTATCTTGTTTTTCCCTTTGATCGTGGTCGTTTGCTCGATTTTCCAAAATTTGTATTCTTTCCTGTAATTGTGAATTCTCGCTCCTGAGTTCATTTACCTCTTTTTTAGTTCGTTCCAATGTTGACTTAAAATCCTCAAATGAATCCGACATGTATTGAATTGACTCCGTCACGGTTCTCAAGTTTTCTTCCATTTTCTTCTTTATGGGATCCATTACCTCATTTAGAAGTTTCTTAATTATCATTCTCAACCTGTTTTCATCTATACCTTCCAATTTTTCAACGGAATTTTGAGATTTAACCTCACTTTCTCCACGTTGTTTGCAGCAGTTAACTTTTTTATTTGACTGCACAATTTTTGCCTGTTGTGCACAGCTTGGGTGATATTTGTTTTCACAAAATTCACAGTCCAGAGTGGAAATTGCCTTTTTTCTGCAATATTTGCACCATTTTTCCACTTCTTTTGAGCAGCTCGATTTTTCCGACGCCATAACCTCAGACCTTGATTGTTGTATATGTTGTATATGTTGTATATATTTTGGATTCAAAGGTCGCTTGGTAGACAATTCTCATAGACGATGAGTCAAGATAGTTTCGTGGTACACCCAATGAGTAACAAATGGATCCCAGTTTTGTACACAAGCCTGTAATATGTTCACCCCAGTTCAAGTTCTCATCTATAGTTAACCCAAGAAATCGTCCTGAGGTCTGAAGATCAAGTTCACTGTCATTTAGCTGAATGTGAGAGGGTGTTTGAAAGTTTGCATGTGTGGTTTTAATAATTATAGCACATGTTTTTTCTACATTTAAACATAATTTATTTGATTGAAACCAGTGATTAGCCTGTTGGAGAATACTCTGTACTAAGTCTGCAATCTGGGGCAAGATGTCCGCCTTCAATATAAAACTTGTGTCATCGGCATAGTTTACCATGGATGTATTTGGATCAGAACGCAGTACACTCATTAGGTCGTTGATGAAGATGATGAAAAGTATCGGTCCCAGTATACTTCCTTGGGGAACTCCAAATTGAATCAATGCCTCCTCGGTTAAAGTTCTCGTGCCATTACCATCTATAATTACTTGTTGTTTTCGATTTGACAGATATGACCTAAACCACTCCTTCTCTTTTCCTCTTATTCCGTAAGGCTTGTTTCACATGCATACGGTTCCATTCGGTTCGGTTCGTTTTCGGTTTCAACCGAAAACGAATGAAGGCTTTTCACACATATACGGTTCATATTAGGTTTTATGTTATCTTCCGACACGGGCTCACAATTCCAATTTTTCCGCGACATCAGATTCATCAAAGCTATTCAAAATTGAACACATACATCTTTCAATGCAGCCTACGTCTTTAATTCATCTTTATATTTTTCGGAATTTTTGTTCCGCAGCACTGGTTTAGATTTACTGCGAAATCAGTCGATCCACATTTGGTAAACCATCATTTTCTCATGAATACTGAGATAGCAACAATATCCCGAAAATATGTATGTTTATATTTCTATATTTGAACAATTCGTGAAAAATTGAAAGATATCTGCTCGATTTGAGGTTAAAACCACACAACGAGACAGAAAACATATGTAAATATTTATTACTTTATGGTTAAAACCGAAACTAAACCGTATTCGTGTGAACGCCCCGGTTGATCTGTATTCCCTACACACGAATCCAAACCTGATAGAAACCTATTCGTGTCGAGGGAGTATTCGGTGCTGTACGGTTTCTATTCGGTACCGAATCTAAACCGGAGCACCGTTTCACACTTGTCGCCAGCGACCGAATTGAATCCGAAAACGAAACGAACCGAATGAAACCGTATGCATGTGAAACAAGCCTAACTGTCCAATTTATTCAATTTATTTTAACTTTGGCAAATCATATCTCCGAAATTATTGGTCTCTGGGAATGATATAAATGGATTCGATAAATTAATACGATAGAACTGCATCATGAAAGAAATTAAATTCAAACACTCCCCAGTAACGAACTTATTTACTCTGAAAATTATATCATATCAATTAAAACTTAGACAATATTGCAGTTTTGTTTTTACTGGAGATATTCTAAACCCAATTTGATTATGTATCTTAACAAAGAATATATTTCCATCATCATATGGATTATCCACGGGCATTATATTTTATATTATCACCTTAAAAGTATAATATCATATCATCCTCATAATCCTACGATAGCTGAGGTTATTTCATTAGTCATTTTGCATTCAATCATACTTCATTTTCTAGAACAGGAGGTGTATTTTATATCCAGAATAAAGAACCAGAAATAATTTTGACATTTATCTCTCATAGGAAAATAAGATGACATGTAAGAACACAGATCATATAATAATTCATAGATAGAATAATTAAGTACAGCATTCTGTGGAATCATAGAAGTACAATTCGTTATTGAAATTTAAAAAAATCATATCTCCGAAAGTATAAGCTTAATTCTTAGCGTTGAAAATGATATCGATGGATTTTTCTGGTGAAACTGCATTTTAAAAAAAAATTGAATTTGAAATTCGTAATGTAAAAAAATTTTTTGCCCAATAACGAACCTAACCGAGACAATTATCTCCCAAACCTACTCTGAAAATTTCAACTGCTCCGCTCGAACTGTTCGAGAGTTATTGTAGACGGACGGACGGCCGGACAGAATCGATTTCGACCACGGATTCTTGATCATTGAGTCGAACCATTTTCAGCCAAATATTCGAAAATTACAGACATTTGGGCAAATTGATAATCACTCCATTCCGAGGAACAAGAGCGCCAAAAACAAACACGATAACCAACTGAACTCACTTGGCAGGATAGATTTTTTTCTTGATCTTGATTCTCCTCAAATTTTCAAGCAACTTATCCACTCCTTCGCAATTTTCTACGTCTATCGGTTCTGGTTCTTTCAATTTCAATTTTTTCTTCGTTCTGGCAACTGACTGAGCCTCCACCCTTCCCGAGAACATTGCTCTGCTCCTTCGCAAGAATTTCAGTTTCCAATGACTGGGTCCTGCCCATATTTGGTCAATGACCTAGAAAAGATCGAAGCTGAAGCGAATGCAGAATCATAATATTATAACACTGACAGTCAGGAGTTTTGGTGCACTAAAATGGGGTTACACTAACCTCTGCGGACACTTTTTTATTTTTCATACATATTATTGTTAAGCGCGCAAAATGTTATGCTCAAAGTTCGAAAGAATAAATATCTCTGATGATACCTTTCCACTATAAAGGTAACTACTCTTGTCCACTACAGTTTTTTCTCATGTGACATATGACAGACGACAAAAAACTGTAGTGGACAAAAGTGCAGTTACTTTTATAGTGTTCATAATAAGTCCACAGTGAACTCAAAATAGAATATAGATACCTTTCCATTTCCAACAGTAATAACGCTGTTGTAGGAATATTCAGATCTCTGTAGTTCCGATTGTGTTTTCATCAAGTCCACCACATGCGCCACTTCATGCTGTATTTGTTGAGCCATGAATTCTTCGGTGGGAGGTTCATCGTCGTCCTCTTCTCCTCCAAGACCCACTGAAATGGTAAATATTGAATAATACCGATCTATTTCCTACTTTAGTCATTACCATCATTGAACACGTCATGAATGGAACCATCCAGTTCTGCTATGGGGATTCCTGTAGCGTCGTAAACTACTATATCATTCGTTAAAGCATCATTTTTTTCGCCAGTTCTGAAAAAATACAAATCGTCAAACATTCAATCTGTTTACAAAGGATTGGTGAAATGTGTCATGATCATTTGATGTTTTGGAAAAAACGAAGAATATTTTCTTAAATTACCAACCAAAGAAAAATTCTAGCATCAAAGGCTTAGAAAAAAATTGGTTCAAGCCCTGTGGACAGGAGCTTTCTGGCGCTCTAGTTCAAACAGACAAATTATATCTCCGAAAGTATTGGTTTCTCTGAGTTGGGAATTATATCAATGTATACATATGATAGAGCTGCATCATAAAGGAAATTCAATTCAAATAATAGTTTATTTATCAAGATTAAATGAGCAATCATGAGAATGAGAACTGCACCATGGAAGAAATCGAATTAAATCTGGCCAATTTTGCCCAATAACGGACTTAACCGAGATATTCATCTCCCTAACCTACTCTGAAAATTTCAACTACCTAGCTCATTCCGTTCGAGAGTTATTGTGGAAAAACTTTTTTTAAATTTTCAAATTTTTTTTTTACACTTTGCGGTAATCTGGTGAATACAAAACTTCACATGCGTATAAAGGTCATGATTCTACAATTTGATGCTAAATTTCAGATAGATCGAACGAACTTGTCCGAGATATTTACGCTCCAAAACCACCTTGCAATTTTCAATCCGCTAACTCCTTTCGTTCGAGAGTTATCGTGCCTACGGCCGGTCGGCCGGCCGGACAGAATCGATTTCGCACTCGGATTCTTGATCAGTGAGTCGAACCAAATCGTTTGAGACCATTTTCAGCCAAAAATTTCAAAATTACAGACACTTGGCAAATTGATAAGCACACTGTTCCGAGGAACTAGAGCGCCAAAAAAACAAGTTTCGTATGACAATTGCCCAAAACAGGTTTAAAGTACCTACAAATAGTAGGTATTCCATAAAACAAATATGAAAGAAGATAAGTAATAATAAAAAATTACCTTGTAATCGATCAAAAATTTCCTGATCTACGTTCACCAAACTACAGAATTATGCTTTCAATATTTACGTAATATTTTCAAACATTTTCGGGTGAGGTCCCCGTTGCATCGCTAAAATACGAGTATTTCAACCCCAATATTTTTGAAGTTACAATATTCCCTTCTGTCAAGTTGACATTATGAGAATTCATACATAGAATAATAATTATATCAATCTGTGAAATACGATTTACATTGAAATTTTAAAAAATCATATCTCCGAAAGTATTAGCTTGTTAGAGTTGAAAATGATATGAATGGATTCTTATGATAAAACTGCTTATTAAAAAAAATCTGATTTGGAATTTGTTACGTAAAAAAAATTTTTTTTTTGTTACTCCGAAACCATCTGTCCGATTTTGCCCAATAACGAACTTAGCCGAGATATTCATCCCCCAAACCTACTCTGAAAATTTCAACTCTCTAGCTCATTCCGTTCGAGAGTTATCGTGCTTACGGCCGGCCGGACAGAATGAATTTCGACAACGGATTCTTGATCAGTGAGTCGAACCAAATCGTTTAAGACCATTTTCATCGAAATATTCCAAAATTACAGACATTTGGGCAAATTGATAAGCACTCAGTTCCGAGGAACTAGAGCGCCAAAAATTGGTTCAAGCCCTGTGGACAGGAGCTTTTGCGCTCTTGTTCAAACTTTGACCATTCATCTCCGAAATTATTGGTTTCTCAGAGTTGGGAATGAT
The DNA here is from genome assembly GCA_937662695.2 of Halyzia sedecimguttata. NCBI lineage: Eukaryota > Metazoa > Arthropoda > Insecta > Coleoptera > Coccinellidae > Halyzia > Halyzia sedecimguttata. Next base: position 48,370,352 of record OW569418.2, read on the forward strand.
ATCAATGGATTCTTATAATAGAACTGATTCATAAAAGAAACTAATTTAAAATTAAATTACGGACTTATACGAGATATTCATTCCTCAAATCTACTCTGAAAATTATATTATATTATCAATTGAAACTTAGCCAATATTCCCGTTTTGTTTCCACTGAAGATAATCCGAACTTACCAAATTATACAGTGCGCGTCAAAATTATGGAACAAATTCATTTTCTCAGTAGGAAAATATTTGGCAACAAAATCCTGAAACAGGTCGATTTTTGTTTCACTTTTACCAAATTTTTATGCATTGTTGTTGCAGCCTGTGCCATCCCCATCAACCCTCTAAATTTTTTGAATAGGGAAAGTGGGTCCTGTGGTACTTTTTTGGCAAGGTCTTTGTATCTTCTTTACAGGCGTGCAGAAATTTTCAAGAAAAATTTTTTCTCAATCTCTCAATCCTCTCACGCCCCCCCAATTTTTTTTCTCCCTATGAACCCTTTGGTTCATAGGGGTTCAAAGTTGTGCATGAACAAAACTGTAATGGTCGACTTTCATTCGGTGACAAATTTCATCAGGTACCATCGTCTCAAAGTAAATGAGCCATGACAAAGTGCACATACTGAAAACCTCTTTGAACTAACTATTTTTCAAAAAAGAAAAATTTTTTCTTGAAAATTTCTGGACGCCTGTGAAGAAGATACAAAGACCTTGCCAAAAAAAGAACCACATGACCCACTTTCCCTATTCAAAAAATTTAGAGGGTTGATGGGGATGGCACAGGATGCAACAAAAATCCTTCAAAAATGCATAAAAATTTGGTAAAAGTGAAACAAAAATTGACCTGTTTCAGGATTTTGTTGCCAAATATGTTTCTTCTGAGAAAATGAATTTGTTCCATAATTTTGAGGCGCACTGTATATTTCCATCCATATGGATTATCCAAGGGCTTATAGGGTACGGGTAATTATAATATCCTATAAATTATAAATGATAATTATCGTCCAGTCAGTGTGTTGCCAACTCTCTCTAAGATCTTCGAACATTGTATGGGTGGGAGACTGATAGAATTCATTGATGGCTGTGGCCTAATTTCAAGATCTCAACATGGTTACCTACAGGGTAGATCTGTACAAACAGCAGTTTATGAATTCACAAAGACAATAGTTGAACTGATAGAACAAGAGAATTTGGCACACGCACTCTTTATAGATTTAACAAAGGCATATGATTATTTGTCCAAATCGATAATTTTGACTAAACTGAAGAAGTTTGGAATTGAAGGCAATGTCTACAAATGGTTTGAGTCCTATCTAACAAATAGGAAACAAAAAGTAGTTATCAAAAAATTGGTTCAAGCACTGACGTGAAGTCAGGAGCTTTTGCGCGTATGTTCTATTGTCCATTCTCCTGTATTGGACACTCTTAATCGAATTCACCATGGTAAATTCGATTAAGAGTGTTCAATACAGGAGAATGGACAATTGAACATACGCGCAAAAGCACCTGACTTCACGTCAGTGCTTGAACCAATTTTTTTTTTTCGTGAAGTCAGGATAGAAAGCAATGATGAAAAAATTAACACATTATTGTCTACCTTCAATTCTTCTTCAGGAGAAGAAATTATTCTTGAAAAATATTACTGGAATTAATGTCATATTTAAATAATCAAAGTAAAGAAAATTATAAGTTTAGTTACTAACATATTGAATGAAATTCAATTCAAAGTAATATTCAATTACTTATTCTTAACCAATAAATGTCCATTGATAGATCTAAAGGTGATGAGGTGAAACATAAAGATATATTCTCATTAGTGATAGAAAAACTGGCCTAAAATTCCTCTCTACCCATCACGAGATTTAATATCCACAAATGAGCCTCTCACCTTACAAGATCAGAAGCCTTCAACAAAATTTCAGCGATATCATATTAAAAATAATACATAACCTTTCAAAAGTCCCCTCTCACAAATATACTCCTCTGAAGGCACATGGATCTCTTGAAGAAGAATCGTCTTCTCTATTTCTCAAAGATATTCACTCTTGTTCATAGAAATCCCTTCAATATTTAGTTGCCTCCTCCTAAGGAGGATCTCTTTCAAAACCAGGTCTGACCACTAATGTAGGGCTATCATGTCCCATAGATTTGTGATGAAATAACACGATTTTCCCATAACATACGCGTAAAAGATATGTCATCATGACATTCATATTTTTATTTTTGAAGGTTCTCGCAAAAATACGACCATAGACAACATATCATACGACGATTCGCATCCGCTACCGGCGCTACCACTTCGCTACCGCTTCGCTACCGAACTCACAAATGGCTGCGCGGTTCTCCAACAATATAGATCCGATCGTGTTCAAACTTGGAATTCTGCAGTAGAGTTAGGTTCTGAAGGCTCTTCCAAAATTTCAGCCATGCCGGACGAATAGTTTATGATATATAGATTTTTTTCAATGATTTTTAATTATTTTTTTTTAAATTTTCTAGTTATACCATCCTCACGAAATTCTGCAAGAATTTTCGCGTTGGCATTCTACAACTAATAACCATGTTTGAATTCAATCGGTTTTATATTCTTCGAGTTAATGAGGAACAAAAAACAACCAAATTTCAGAAAATTTCAGATGGCTATAACTCTAAAACCGTTTGGACGATTATGCTTATAAACGAACTCAAATGTCGCATTCAGGTGCACAACCTAACCTGAAATTTTCAAGCCGCTAACTCTTTCCATTCTCAGGTTATCGTGACAACAAAAGTATTTTTTAGTAATTTTTTAGAATTTTCTAGCGATACGATTCTCACAAAATTTCACAAACGTGCTCAGGTCTATATTCTACAACTATTCACCAAGTTTAAATTCGATCGGATTTATTTTGTTCGAAAACAAAATTATTACTCGGAAACCATTGGGCCGATTATACCCATTAACGAACTTGTCCGTCGTATTGGGATGCGCCACCTACCCTGAAAATTTCAAGTCGCTAGCTCTTTCCGTTCTCAAGTTATCGTGGCAACGGACGGCACCAAAGAATTAAATTTCACATTTGGGCAAAACTATAACGCGATGTTCCCCAGAACATACGCGCAAAAAAGATGGACATAGGGTAAAATCTTCAATTATTTCTACTGATTATGGGGTACCACAAGGGAGCATCTTGGGTCCAATATTATTTCTGGTATTTATCAATGACTTGTACGACTATTTTAGATTAGATAGAACATCAATTATAGGTTATGTTGATGACACAAATGCAATCATTGGTGGAGAGACCAGTCAACAAGTTGCCAGTAATGCCTCTTTCATCTATACAATAATTAAACATTGGCTAGCAAGGAATGAACTCATTATTAATAACAAGAAGACTACAGGCATATTATTTACAACAGCACTCGACAAAGTTTTTGGGGCTGTATATAGATGAATTTCTCAAATGGTCCCATCATCTAGATTGGCTCAGTATGAAATTGAGCAGTATATGTTTTGGAGTAAAGGTCATAGCTGGTTACTCGGAACAGGAATGTTGCAAATGTATCTACTTTGCAAATTTTGAATCGATTGCAAGATATGGAATTATCTTCTGGGGGGCCAGCTCAGGTGTTAATGATATATTTCTAATACAAAAGAGAATTGTGAGAATTATTTTCAAAATGTCATATCGTGATTCATGTAGAGGAGTCTTCAGGAAGAATTCTTAATTGTTAACTTTGAGTGGTCTATATATTCTAGACTGTTTGAAATTTTTGCACAAGAATAGATCTCGTTTCGAAACCTATGAGAACGATAGATATCCTGTGAGGTCTATGAATATTCAATATCCAAAACATCGTTTAACACTCACAGAGAAACAGCCTGATTATATGTGTAGAAAACTGTTCAATAATTTGCCACCACGATTAAAGGTTTTTGAGCCTTATAAACTATATGTAAGAAACATAAGAAAATTTTTGATAGAATTAGAACCTTATTCTTTGGATGAATATTGTTGCAGAAATAGGTAGAATTTTTACTTTGTGTTCTTTGACGTCATCCTTTTGCATATCCTTGTGATTGTACATGTAAGGTTTTTGCTATGAGAAATAAAGATTTATTTATTTATTTATAGATGGTCATTTTGCATTCAATTATACTTTGTTTGTTAGATTATTATAGATTATTGAGAGATACATTTGACATGTCTGGTATAGGTAAATAAGATTACATGCATGAACAGTGAACACAGACAGATAGTCTGTTAAAACATAGAATTACGATGTATTATTGAAATTTTGAAAAATCATATCTCCGAAAGTATTAGCTTCTTAGAGTTGAAAATGACATCAATGGATTCTTATGATGAAACTGCATCTCAAAAAAAAATTAATTCGAAATTTGTGATGTAAACAACATTTTTTTTTTTTCGTTACTCCGAAACTATCCGGCCGATTTTGCCCAATAACGAACTTAATCGAGGTATTTATTTCCCAAACATACTCTGAAAATTTCAACTGTCTAGCTCATTCTGTTCTAGAGTTATCTTGTTAACGGCCGGACAGAATCGATTTTGACCATGGATTATTGATCAGTGAGTCGAACCAAATCGTTTGACCATTTTCATCCGAAAATTACAGACATTTGGGCAAATTGATGAGCACTCGTTCCGAGGAACAAGAGCGCCAATGATAATATCATTTCATTCTATTTGTAACATCCTAAATATTATGAAGATCATACTGAAGGACCCAAGTCGATAACCGTTTGCTTGATAAAGCAATCAAGTCCATCAGCTACTACTACTATAAAGATCAATCCTCCATAAAACAACAAACCAGGCAAGCTTATGCATTATCATCAAGAAATCGCAATAACACATTGTTTTATCTTTGTTATAAAAACAACAATGCACTGTTGAGTGAATCGTATGAAGGATAAGGAATGGGTTACAATAAATTGTTTGTTTATTATTTTCATTGTTCAATTTAATTATAGGATGATTTTTATACCCTTTGACATTTTATCCAATATTTCAATATGTATTCGGATGAACCACGTCATTTTTTTTTATTAATTAATATTAAAAATAATAAACCAAAATTGTAATGACTATTGTGGAACGAAAGTTTGCCTAAAACAATATGAATAATGGATAGAATACTTACTGTTCTTCTTCTTCAGGGTTCCACTGATTTAAAATGAAATTTTGGAATGGTATGCAAATATGATGACCGCCTTTTGGGAGCAAATCTATATCAAAACTTTTCAGTTCTTCAAGTCCTTCAACAGCTTCATCTGGTCCCGTGGCCCATGCCTTCTCTTCACCTCTGAAAAATGTTAATTCTTCATGTATATGAAATTCCATATCGGACAAGAAAAATGCCTTTGATGTCACATCAATGGTAACAACATAAAATTAAGGAATAAAAATTGTTGAATAATTTTCTTTATGAATTACATGTTTTTCTTAATATTATATCCATAAGAAGGCAACGGAAATAAACTAATACTCAAGAAACTGAAAAAACTTACAGGGCCAATAATTTATAATAGGATTTATCCATTGGCAAACTATTGGTAAACAGATTATCCACCGTACTTAAGTTCGAATCTATCCTATTTGAGAAAAACACAGACTCCAATTCTGGAATTGGAGCAAGTAAACTTTTACGATCCTTCACAATAGTATTTTTCACCCCTTCAGTATATCTAAATTTTTTCTTCTTTTTCTTTGCGGGCTGAGCTGCATCTTCATTTTCTTCATTACCACCATCTTCTTCATTATCTAGAAAATTTTTATTAAGATAGAGAATAATGTTACTAGAAACATATTGAATTGGTCTTTCAATGTACTCGTGCAACTAACAGTACCCCTTTCTTGAATTTGATTTTTTTCTGCAAAACGTGCCATCGAATTGGCCAATTTCAACCCTTCTGCATGTACATCGTCGACACGTATACCATACACCTTAGCTCCAATATCTAATGAAGTACTAGCTACTTGTAGTGTGTTACTGTTCTGTTTTCTAGACACAACTCTCAATAAATCAATAATTTGAAGCTGCCATGCCACTCCTACTGTTATTTTCTAAAAGAAATCTTTCATTATGCTATACAACAGCCACAATATTCACATACATTCTCGGCAAAAAGTTTGGAGCAAATTTGGAAATGGTCCTTTATTTCTTGTTCCCCACTAAATCTTACTGAATCATTCAAGGAAGGACTTTGAGCAACTTGTGCTTTTTTCTGTGTTTCAATAATACTACGTCTTGAAGATCTTTCGGATTCATCATTAACAGGTTCCTAAAAAAATTATAAACGTAGATGAAGCAAAATAAAATTTATTAAGTATTATAATTGTTACTGTTGTTATAGGTGTATCCACCAATTTCATCAACGTCCTTCTCCTCAAACTGCTTCCCTTGTTAGTTATAGGAGTTGAAACTTCCATAGCTAATTTGCGATCTTCCCTTACCGCTAGTCAAAGTACAAACATACAAATTAAGATCAATAAGGAATAAATAGTTTGAATTGCAGCCTAATAGATTTGCTATGTCAAAACAATATAAAATAAATGAATTTGTATTTTATTTTAGACAAACTACTCAAACTAGCAATCACAATAAAACGGTTTTTTCTTTTTCTTCTTCGGACTCGGAGTCATATTTGAATTTGACAGATATTTTCGTTTCAATTGGACAGATGCATGACAGATGACATCGATTTCGAGTGCCGAGCGTGTCAAACTGTCAATGGAAATCGCCATAACGCCACAGGCCACAGGTCACAGAATATTCTGTGCCATAGGTTATCTGTGCATCTGGATTCCGGTTGTTTTGAATAATTATAAAATATGTACTAAGTAAATGTATTTAACACCAAAATTCCAAAATAAATAAGAAACTTCCATTTGAGAAGATATAGAGACAATATACAATGGGAGATTTCCAAGAATTAGGAGAAAAACGATGGAGCCACCTTAGAAAAGTTCTTGAAAGACCAGGGCCCTTTAGTCACCCTGATTTTGAGCCAAGTCCAGACTTATTAGATTTTATTAGAAACTCCTGTAAAATTTTAATAATTGGAGCCGGAGGTCTTGGATGTGAACTTTTAAAAGATCTTGCTATGATGGGTTTCAAACACATTCATATAATAGATATGGATACTATTGATTTGTCCAATTTGAATAGACAGTTCTTATTCAGACGTAAGGATATAGGCAGTTCAAAAGCCGAGGTGGCCGCTGCATTTGTGAATAAAAGACTTACTGGTTGCCAAGTCATTCCCCATTTTTGTAAAATTCAAGATTATGATGAGGAGTTTTACAGGCAATTTCATATAATTGTTTGTGGATTAGATTCTATTGTCGCTAGAAGATGGATAAATGGAATGCTTGTTTCAATGTTGAATTATGAAAGTGGAATTTTAGATCAGAGCAGTGTAATTCCTCTGGTCGATGGAGGTAAAATTGATGATCTAAAGGTTGAACATTTTTTCAGTGAAGAGTATTTAATCCCTTTTCTGTTTTCTTTATGAAAACTATAGAGTTTAATGCTTTCATCAATTTGTATTGGCGATTAAGGTGGCAAATATATTACTGGCTTTCAATTTTAGGTACCGAAGGTTTTAAAGGAAATGCACGTGTAATTTTCCCCGGAATGAGTGCATGTGTTGAATGTACACTTGATTTATATCCTCCTCAGATCACATATCCATTGTGTACCATTGCGAATACACCTCGTCTACCTGAACATTGTATAGAATATGCTAAAGTAGTTCTTTGGCCTAAAGAAAATCCATTTAGCACACCTCTAGATGGTGACGATCCTCAACATATTGGATGGATATATGAAAAGTCCCTAGAAAGGGCACAGCAATTCAATATACTTGGTGTGACATATAGATTAGTACAGGGGGTTGTTAAAAATATTATACCAGCTGTGGCATCAACTAATGCGGTTATAGCTGCAGTGTGTGCTACTGAGGTAAGGAAATCAACCAAATTATTAGTTATCAGTATCGTTAAGAGACTATTCTCGGCTCAGGATTTACAGACATTTGGCAAAAAGGCCAACCCTAGAAATATCTACGAATTGAATTTTCTAAAGCTCTAATTTTGGTGATTTATAGGTTTTCAAAATAGCAACCAGTTGTTGCCTCACCCTGAAGAACTATCTAGTATTTAATGATGTTGATGGGATATATACCTACACTTATGAAGCAGAGAAGAAGGATAATTGTCTTGTCTGTTCTCAAGTACCCCAAGTTATCAACATCAATGATCCAACTAAAATGAAACTGAAGGATATCATTACCCTTCTAACTGAAAGTGTCCAATACCAGATGAAGAGCCCAGGTCTGACCACCTTTGTTAACGGCAAAAATAAAACATTGTATATGTCCACTATAAAAAGTATTGAAGAAAGAACAAGGGACAACTTGAACAAGAGTCTGGAGGAACTAGGTTTAAATGATGGTAGTGAAATTTTAGTAGCAGATGTTACAGCTCCAAATAGCCTTGTTATAAAATTGAAATATTTATCATCTGATGTTGAGATGACTTGATAATAAATCCTGTATTATAATCTAATTTTATTTTTGCTTTTGTAAGACTCTGTGAAAAACGGATCTTTAGACTTTTTGTCTAATTGTGATTCATGGTTAGGGAATCCAATCCCGCAAATTGTCAGCGACACCGCAAAACCAAGTAACTGCTGAAACTTCATAATTTTGGATTGATGAATTAGTTCAAATTCAAAATAGTTACAAATTGATTATCTTAGGGTCTGTTTACTGTTTGAAAAGAATTTGCACACCTGTTCTTACAAATACAATTAAATAATTACCGCCGAAATCTCATTTTTGAATTTTTATCAGTTACTTGATTTTGCGGTGTCCCCGACGAAATGCGGGATCCCGCTGAAATTCTGCGGGATTTTCCGTCCGGGACTCAATATTAAAATTCCGTATTCGACAATGAAAGCGCAAACGTCCCAGAAAAAGAAAAAGTACTTTTTCGTCCGCTGTGGTCACTATGAATACGGCATGATACGATTCAATACAAATATAAGTGCCTATAAGAATAAGGCCGCTCGTACACCAGCACGACGCGACCGCAACGCTACCGCGACGATACTTTTTAACGAGGAAAATGCGTCGAGTCGCCGTATCCTTGGTGTGGGCGCTTCTATGAATTACCACGTACCGCGAAGCGACACGAAGTCGCGGTCGCGTCGTGCTGGTGTACGAGCGGCCTTACTGTCAGTCGCTGTGGTTACTATGAATATGGCATGATACTGCTCAATACAAACATGAATGTATATGAGAATAACTGTCATCTGCTATTGTGAAATTATTTAAGAGGTCCGAAATTCATAAAAGTATGTAGATGTTGACGAAAAAATGAAATATGCACCTTGGCGAAAAACTGTCTATTGCCTTGCCTGCTTTCTATCCTCAGTTCCTCCACGGATAGAAATTTGCAACCCGACAATAATAATAGACAGTTTTTGGTCATTGGTACACAAAAAACCTCATATGCTACTACTAAAGTATGTTTTTAATTGTAATAGACCTTTTTGCGCGTATGTTCTGGGGAACATCGCGTTATCATTTTGCCCAAATGTCTGTAATTTTCGATTTTTTGACGAAAATGGTCTCAAACTATTTGGTTCCACTCCCCGATGAAGAATTCGAGGTCAAATTTGATTCTGTCCGGCCGGCCTTTGCAACGATAACATGAGAACGGAAAGAGCCCAATGGATTCCTAGTAATAATTTTGTTTTCAACCAATACAAATCCGATCGAATTGAAACTTGGCGAGTAGTTGTAGAATACAAATTTAAAGACGTTTGTGAAATTTTGTGAGAATCGTATTAATAAAAAATTTAAAACAAATTATTAAGAAGTATTTTTTATGTCACGAAAAACTGAGAATAGAAATAGATCGTCCAAACGGTTTTGGAGTTATACCCACCTGAATTGGGTTGTTTTTTTTTTTTTTTTATTTAAAGTTTATTGTGCTTCTATTTCGCAGATCATTTGCACGACGGAACATTTATAAATGCTATTTTTTAACAAATTGGGTTGTTATTTCCTCAATAACTCGAAAAATACAAAACCGATTAAATTCAAACATGGTTATTTGTTGTACAATGCTAAAGCAAAATTTCGTTAGGATTGTATCACTAGGAAATTTTTAAGAAATTATTGAAAATTATGGAAAACAATCCTATATATCAGTACGACTATTCGTTCGACATCGCTGGAATTTTCCGAGAGCCTTCAGAACCTAAGTCTACTGCCAAGTTCCAAGTTTGAACATGATCGGATATATGAGGAGCAACTTTTTAAAACGCATATATTGTTAAAAATCCCCGAGACAATCCCGCATTTTTGCGAATCCGCGGGATTGATAACTTTAATCCCGAGCGTTTGCGGGATTAATATTTTGGTGCGGGATTGGATTCCCTATTCATGGTATTTCGTGCATTCTGAAGTAATTGCTCAATCTGTAGAGGTGTTAGAATATAAATCTTGGTATTATGCCTATGGAATATGAAAAAGGATATTATCAGGAAATCCCGCCAAAGATGCAGGAAAAAATCATGATATTGCTTGCCGGATTATCGAATTTCTATTCAATTTAATATGGTTTCCCTTTCAGTTTGAATATTGCAAATACAGAATTTTGTGCTGTTGTTGGGTGTGATCATTGGTCAAATAAAGATGAGACCTAAAATTTTTCCAGTTTCCTTCAAATAGGACGAGAAACAAGAATGTAGAACCTTCAGAGATGATTTTTCAGACGCTTAATCAAAAAATTATATTTAAATTTACCGTTTCAATTCTATAGAATCTAATATCTGAAAGCGAAAGTGTCAGCAAAAGTATTTCGATTATTGCGTGAAACAACAGTCACAATAAGGTGTTTACCTAATGACTACACTGCGCGAAGCCGATAATTGTGAAAGTATGGTTGATAGATCCATTAAGATCCTTGTTGAATGTATTCAATTATTTTCGTATTAGAGTTAGTTACTTTGTTTCCAAAAACGTGCATCAGACACTAAAATTATTAGTGCACTTGCTGTATAATGGAATCATTTCTCTGAGTCCGCTTAAAATACACTCCACGACTTGTCAAGAAAAACAAAACCACCAGACCTTGTAGTTTTTAATAAATTTCTGGATATGTATAAATAAAAACAAAAATTAGTAAGTAGTTCACAAAAAAGAAAAAAAAAACAAAACTATATGTTACAGATTGCATCAAATCATAGAGCATCCAATAGAATCCTCGGTATATGCAGATCTAATACTTGGAGATACCTCGGTAAATTATTCGCGTAAGAGTTAACTTCAGCAACAAAATCGTAAGATTAAATTATAAAATATGGCAACTTTCAGAATCAGACTCAAAAGTAAGCCCAAATCAAGACGATAGGATAGGATCGAAAGAAGAGATATATAAGAAACCTAAGAGCCAATCTTGGGTAAACTCAGAAAAAGCTCGTACACGTGACCATCCTAGGTCTACGTGTATTCTCATGAAGAACAGGTCATGATAAGAAAATCAACACCATCTAACTCCAAGGAAGGTCGGGTAGGAACAGTCAACTAACGTTAGGACAATCGAGGATGAATATGGTTAGATCTCATTCTTCAGTAGGAATATTTGCTGGGAAATTAATTAATTGAGGTGGTACTTTTGAAATCAATGTAATGAAGGGCAGTTCACACTTTGGACAGGTTCAAGGTGCCTACTTTTAAGACTTCAAAAAAGCCATCCGAAAAAAAAAAAAAAATTATATTCGTATAACTGAAAACGAAATGTATTTATTTCAGACAGGAAGGTGTTGACTCATTTAAAACACACCAGAAACCTACATTTCTATATAAAGGTTCCTTAGGGTGGTGGCGAACTAGTTTAATCAAACTAAAAACTCAGATTTTTCCGAAAAGTCCTGTTTATCTTGAGATTCGAAAATACCCATTGATACCTTCAAGCTAGATGGTGTTGAAGATTAGTCAGCACTACCCGTCCCCCAATTCGTTTCAGGTTTCGTCCTTGTGAAGAATGCGAGACTGAAAAATGCAAGACGGTTTTATTCAATAAAAGCATCAAGAGAAACATTAAATATGAAGAAATTACAGCAATCGGAATTTGGAATGTTGCTCTTAGATTTCATCAACGATATACACAATTTTTTCGAACAAATTACTGAAAATATTTAGCAACTTATGGTATACAATTATATCAATAATGGTGAAAAATTTATTTATCTATCTATATATGAGAAGGATGTCTTAGTTGGATGGTTTCGGAGAAGCTTGGAAAAACTGCTTGTTCCGAATGATTTCAAGTGTCAGTAACTTTATAAATTCTAGGTTAATGTGGGCAAATTCATTGGAGAAGATAGATGAATTGTCGGTGGCTTCCTCCTACTTTCAAATTGTCCAAGAGGCGAGATTATAATTCTTGTGCCCACGTATTAAAAGAAATCGTCCATTATATGTAGATCCCAAGGTGACAAGCTCAACGACAAACATTATGTCTAGATGATTTATATTGCCACGCCCCTCTATGTAAGATTAAAACGAAGAAAATCAACTCAGACATCCTCCTGAAGAACATCAATCAGTCTGTGACTCGAAAAACTGATTTTGTGGTGATTCAGTACATATTTAACCTAAAAATATACCTATGTATAATATTTATTTAGAATATATATAACCTCTCTCTTAAATATTTTTTATATTACTCAGTCTGTATATGTAATTATGTACACTTCTTTCAAACAGAGGCACAGCATTTTATACAAAAAGAACTGGACTAATAGCCTTCGGACATCGAAGAAAGACTGCTCCTTGTGGAGCCCATATTGTTAAATCGGGAAGATTCCTGACCATTCTCGTGAAGGTCGTGGGGGTAGTTGTTGGGACCTATCGGTCCGAAGACTCGTTCTTGCTCTTCCATCTGTTGACTAAACGTTTCTTCAAGTTTCTGGAAAAATTCCTTCGAGTTATGATTGCAGATACTTGACGTACAAAGAACATGATGAAGATGAGACATATAATAAAAACGACTGAGCTCATATAGGCTATCTTTTCTTTTAAACGTTTCAAACTGAAGTATTCTATTTATTCCCAAAAATTCGAAATGATTTCAACCATGTGAACAAATAATTATATGTGCTGCCATCTGTTGCACTGTTCCCAAATTAAATTATTTTCTTGAGATATCTACAGAATGTGTGTTCCTGTAGGTGCGCTTTCGATAAACTAGTTGGAAATGCACTGTAGCCAGCGCTTTGGCGCGCTTGTTCAAAGTTATAGCCAGAGCGGTCCCCCATCCTGGTACTGAATTCGCCCAAGGCTGCTTAGCTCTAACTCATTGCGCTCGAGCGTAATCATGCTGACGGCCGGCCAGCCCAACAGAATCAAATTTGATCATCTCGGATTCTACATCCAGTAATCGTTTCAGACCATTCTCGGCCAAAAATTCGAACATTTTAGACATTTGGCCATTCGTAATTCTATCAACAGCTGAGCTGTTAACGGATATTGCGAATATATCTTTTTAAATACCAACTCTTCAACTAAAGGATGTTTTAAAGACTTTTAAATCGTTTATTAAACCGGCCCCAAGTTTACCTGGTTGATGCATGTTGGCAGATATGACTCTCCCGATTATACTGATTTCTAACCTAAAAAGTTGAGAAGATCTGTCAACGTCAGGGGGTCAGATGATAAGTGGGGCACTCTGTATATAACCGAATGAGACAATAAAAAATACTTGAAAACCATACTTATTCGGGCAAAAAAACAGTTTTATTAGAAAGATATAGCACTAGGTCTGAGCTCAGTCATTTCAAATGTGAGAACAAATACAATGAACGAAATGGTATATTTACAAACCTGTGAAATTAGAAGTCGTGGATGTACAAAAGGGGGTTCATTTACAGGCAAAAACAGATAGTCTTAATGATACCCATAACTGATTATTATAGGGAAGACTAGGACTACTTCTTTGGCTAACTATATTATATTATATCACCGCAAGTAAGTTGACTTCTAATATTGCTATAGAAATACGCAAATTGTCGATTTATAAACAAATTTTGTTCCTATATCGCTCAACTACTAACAACTTACATTACTAAACTATGGAGATATGTTTAATAATTTAATACGTTAAATTGTATAAATTGGGTTTCTATTAAGACTATCTGCAAAACGAAGAAGAGGACCACAAAAAAAATAGGTAACACACGTATAACAGATACTCATTTAATATTATCCTCAAGCCATTGCAAGATCATACCTGTTACAAGAGAAATTCTCCAAAAGAATTTCATACAGGAATCTAATGTTACCGAACAAGGGATTTTGAATGCAGATAATTTTCTCTTATGGAAGACTTATTATCATCCTGTATCTCAGGAGCAACGTATGTTCCCGATTTCGTCTGGTCGCTATAAGCTATTATGTCATCTACATCACTTGAAAAACATTAAGAAGGCAGGTATCAATATAAATATAATTGGGCGTAACAGTTTTATAAATAGGCGGAGCTTAACATTAATGTAAGAAGGCGGAGTTTATAACGAGTCTAACCCATGAGTATCTGTTGTACAAGATGGAGGGTCGGAAAAAGGGTTAAGGATAAGAACGAATCAAAATCTATACAGAGGAATCGAAAGGTGCCGAAGCAATGGACTGCGAGGATTGCAGGAACGAAGTGTTTCTGTCGGGCATGATGCTCGTGCTCCAGGTGCGCTGGTGGCCCCAGCTGGCGCGAGGAGTGTGGGAATTGGAGGGGGTTGAGGGGGCGGAGCTAGGGGGCAGGTTGTCGGTCGAACTATCCGATGCGCCAATCATGTCTGAGAGATAGATCTTCGGCAAGAACATCTTATATTTGGATCTATCGACCTCCCTCCGTATTGCTTCTTCGACTTTCTACAAGAAGGCATGCATTGTTAACGAGTTAGTACTTAATCAGGGTGATACAGGGTGGGGCATAAAGTATAGACTAAACTAAAGAGCAAAATCAGTCACAGCTTCCATTATTATGCAACAAGTGAAAGTCAGTCCTGTAGCACTTATCATTTCAACGTTCCAAAGTATCTATTGATCACTTAGCAACATCGTGTTGAGCATAACAATCGACTTGAACATATCAGACTTGCCCATCACTATCCTTCTGATAACATTAACAGGGTAGTGTTTGACGTTATGAAACGATTCAGAAATGAAATAGATAAGTTCTGGTGCTACCCTATTTGAAAAACAGGTATCAAATTGTTCTTGTAAGATTTCGAGAATATCTTTAAACGACTCAATTTTAGTTTCCTTCAGTTTCAATAGGCATGCAAAGTAGTTCCATGACTTGTTAAATGACTTAATCTTGCCTGAAAGTCTAGTAATGTTCAATCAAATTGATTTTTGTTGTGTGTAAATTGTTAGTTCATTTGTAAATGAATGTGCCGAGTATTTTGTAAATATGCAATGTTTACGATTTTGGTCCTCAGTTAAGTGGAGAAGCTATTAGCTTGACTTCGCTGAGGTTAAAATAAAGATATAAATAATAATAATTATTATTATTATTAAATCAAATAATATTTAGAGTAGTCTCATTCTTTTGTGCCCCAACCTGTAGATGATGGTGTGTGGTATGAAACGGGTGTTAATAACCCAATCCAATGTGAATATGTATACTATTTACAATAAGGTCTTTCAAATGATATCAATAGGTATAATTACAATTTTTTCATATATTCCAGCTAGAAGAAGATGAAAAAGTCTTTCTGAAATAAATAAGAACTACTCAAAGGAGCATCGGCCTTGTTCTGATTAAGCTTTAATGCTGTGTCCTCAGGCCCCACTATTAAATATTTTGAAACAACAGTGATTTGAACCTAGGATCTTAAGGCTTGTAGTCTAATGCTCTAACCTAATGTTTAGGCTTAGAATTCAACCAAATTTGGGTACAATTTGAATCATTCAACAGACCTCCTAAAGCATTCCATATAAATTTACAAAGAGAAGTCTTTCATGCGAATCATTAGTATTGCTTCTGTAATTTTCCATAACCTGATATAACCTTTAATCGTTGAAGATGTTAAGAGATAGTATTTTGGTTTGAATTGACTGCGGACTGGAAGTTAACACCATATGCGAGTAACTACACTCTTGTCCACTACAAATTTAGAGGTCTGGCATATGTTTTGGGAACAATGTTCGTTTCTTCTCAAATCAAATATACGTTGTATATATTGAAATAAACATTATTATAATAAAAAAAAAAAAAAAAAAAAGTAACGTTGTCATCTTCCAAGAAGGAAGTATTGTTTCCGAGACATATGTCAGAGGACAAGAGGGTCGTAGTTACTCACCATACAGATCTGGCAAGATTCACTCTGGGGAGTTACGAGAAGAATTGACAACATCACTAAAGAATACTCTCCTCTTCGAACATTCTCCAGCCTACATCTTCAATATTACGATCCTTTCAAATAAAACGTGCTTTGAAATTGTGCACAAGCGTTTCAACGAAAACTTACCAGCTTCCTAGGTTTCAGCTGGGCCTTCCATTCCCTCAGCTCCCTGCTGAAAGCCTCTTCCCTCTGTTTCAACTTGTGGGTCTCGTGTTCCAGCAACATCTTCCTCTTTTCGTTCTGAAGCTGTTCAAGCTCCTTGATGGTAGCATCGCTCATCGCCCTCAGCTCCTCTAGCTGTCTGGCGTGCTTCAGTTCGAACCTCTGCTGTTCGGCCTGGTAACGCTTCTTCTCCTTCTCTTGGAACTTGAGGGGATAAACACGTGAGAGTGACGATGAAAATATATGAATTGTTAGGACTTACTTCTTTGAATTTGTTCTTCTCGACTTCGGGATCAGCGTTCGATACCGAGATCCTCATCGATTCTCGGAACATCAGTTCTCTGGCCTTCATCTCGTTCCTTATCCTCTTTGGCAGAGACCTCCTCTCGGTTGCCTGCTTCTTCAGCAGTTCCTCCTCCTTACGGGCGGCCCTTCTCTTTATCTGCTCCTTCTCCTTCTCGTGCCTCGTCAACATCTGGTGCCTTTGTAGAATGAAAATCTCTTTGATCTGTCTCTTCATGAGCTGCAAGAAGATAAGAGTGCAATGGTGAGTCACAGTTCTAAAGTTTAAATTTTTAACAGGAAGCAGGATCTGTTGCCGATTCCCCAATATCCACAGCTTCCTTCAGAGAAGCATGTAGTTACAATAGATCCAACTAGTAAGTCAAATCCAGAGCTGTGGAAAATGTCCGTCATATGTCCTATTTTCAAAACCTGTAAAATGGATGACATATCCAATTACAGGCCCATAACACTTTTGTCCAACTTTGCTAAGACGTTCGAGATGTGTATATATAAAATAATCTTTCCCTCCATCAGAAACCTATTATCAGAAAGTCAACATGGTTTCACAAACAAGAGATCTACCACAACAAATTTATCAACTTTCACACAGTTTGTGAGGCTATGGAGATTCAGCTGCAGGTGGATACAGTTTACACAGACTTCTCAAAGGCTTTCGATAGGGTAGATCACACAATTTTATTGCGGAAGTTGGACATGTTTGGCTTTGACTAACGACTGCTTTTACTCTTCCACTCATACCTCGCTAATTGCATTTTATATGTTGAATTTAGAGGTCACAGATCACATGTCTTCCCAGCAACCAGTGGCGTACCCCAGGGTACTAATTTGGCTCCACTTTTGTTCCTGATTTTCATCAACGATATAGGTGATGATCTGCTCTGCCGCATCTTATTGTTTGCTGACGACTTGA
The DNA here is from genome assembly GCA_937662695.2 of Halyzia sedecimguttata. NCBI lineage: Eukaryota > Metazoa > Arthropoda > Insecta > Coleoptera > Coccinellidae > Halyzia > Halyzia sedecimguttata. The sequence continues at coordinate 48,388,142 of OW569418.2, forward strand.
AGCTATTCAGAATCATACACACTTTACAGGACTGTGAGTCGCTGCAACGGGATCTTGAGAGACTGAGTGGATGGTGTACCATGAACAAACTCCCTCTCAGTATTAAAAAATGTAAAACCATAACTTACACCCGGAAACTCTTATTAATTGAGTACAACTATTCAATAAACAATGTAAAGTTGGACCGAGTACATCAAACAAAGGATTTAGGCATTGAATTTGACAGTAGGTTAACATTCATTCCACATTTTAATAATATTACAACTGCAGCAAAGAGAATGATGTCAGTGCTAGTCAGCACTGACATTCGATCCTATCAAATTTCAACACACGTCAATTGTCAATATAATATAATCTGGATGTAGTGAAATAATTGTTGAAAGGAAAAGTTTTATTTTCATTAAAAAACAAGGTACTAGATATCTCTTTCTTGCTAATTTTGAATCATTCCTGTTACTAGGAAACTGTTTTAAATCTGATCTCCACGCCCTACGTACGATTCAAACGCCACGCCCTACGTACGATTCAAATTCCGTAATCTGTCAACTTTCGTAACAGTCACACCAAACTGCCAAGATACAATACAAAAGTCACTAGGATGTATAGTCTGAATTTTTCATTGAATTTCAACAGTATTTTACAAAACTTGACTGAAATAGAGAAAATATCGTCTAATACTCGTTGCAGAAGGCTATTCCAACACTCATTTCGCATTCGTGTTTGAATAGGAGCCCATTCTGCAACTTGTTTTAGAATATACTCCGCTGTGGTCACTATGAATATGGCATGATACGATTCAATACAAACATAAGTGCCTGTAAGAATAACTGTCAGTCGCTGTGGTCACTATGAATATAGCATTATACTTTTCAATACAAACATAAGTGTATATGAGAATAACTGTCATTTGCTATTGTGAAATTATTTAGGAGGCCCGAAATTCATAAAAGTATGTAGAGACCGACGAAAAAATGAAATATGCACCTTGGCGAAAAACTGTCTATTGCCTCGCCTGCTTGCTATCCTCAGTTCCTCCTCGGATAGCAATTTGCAGGCCCGACAATAATAGACAGTTTTTGGTCATTGGTACATAAAAAACCTCATATGCTACTACTAAAGTATGTTTTTAATTGCATAAGACCTTTTAGCGCGTATGTTCTGGGAGACATCGCGTTATCATTTTGCCCAAATGTCAGTAATTTTTGCCGAAAATGGTCTCAAACGATCGGGTTCGACTCCCCGATGAAGAATTCTAGGTCAAATTTGATTCTGTCCGGCCGGCCTTTGCCACGATAACTTGAGAACGGAAAGAGCTAGCCAATTGTAATTTCAGGGTAGGTGACGCATCCCAATGAGACGGACAAGTTCGTTAATGGGCATAATCGGCCCAATGGTTTCCGAGCAATAATTTTGTTTTCAACCAATACAAATCCGACTCGAACTTGGTGAATAGTTGTAGAAGGAGAGTTAAGTTCGTTTACAGGCGTAATCGGTCCTACTGTTTCGGAGTTATCCTGGAATATTATTTCCTCGATAACTCAGAAAATATAGACTCGATCGAATTGAAGCTTGGTAACTAGTTGTAGAATACCTGTATTATACAGTTATTATACAATACAGGAGAATGGACAATAGAACACACGGGAAGTCAGGATCTTTTGCGCGCATGTTCTATTGCCCATATCTAGCATGCGCGCAAAAGCACGTGAGTGCTTGAATGTTTAATAGTTTGAGTACAAAGATTATATATATATATATTGTTAATAATCCTGCATTTTTGCGGATCCGCGGGATTGATAACTTTGATCCCGCACGTTTGCGAGATTGAGATTTTGGTGCGGGATTGGATTCCCTAACCAGACCCATATACTATCAGTTTGAACGTTCCTTTTTGATCCAGGCAGAGGTTTGTTTATGTTTTGCTTGCGATCAATTTGTCGATTGTATTGACATTGGATTTGAGGTTGAGTCTCAGTGGTACCAAGCGACGTATAGGTAATTGTGTTCAGGGAACCGGATGGGTTGGCAATATTGTTTCGTTTTGACATTCTGAAATTTTGTCAGAACCGGCGTCGGTCAGATGAGATCGTCCATTTTGTGAAAGTTCAGCGAAGGAAGCATAGGTTATACGCATTTTCGAAACTTTGTAAGAATTATTGGAATCTTCTTAGTTGGATATAGTTTCGAAAATCGAATTAAATTAGTGAGGGTTATATTGGTTTGATTTGGAAAGATAACAGATACCCTTCACTTATCTCGAAAAAGGATTTGAAGACATTTGCAAATCCAAGTTGACCACGTGAATGATCTTGGCGACTTTGACAGAACATTGCTGTGTATTTGTATTATTTGGTGGAGGTACGACCAGATTTAATTTTGAAACCAACTTATACAGGAAAACCCAGATTATCAGGGGTTTTTATGTTAGGAAGAGAAGAACTGAGGCATTGGATTATATACAAGGTGGTCAGTAAGTAACGCTGTGAGACAGCCAACGCAGGGTTGCAGATCCCGAGTATATACAAGGTGGTCAGTAAACAACGCTGTGGGACATCCAATCCAGGCTTGCAGATTACGAGCACCGAGGGAAAGAGAACAGTATTGCGAGACCATCGACGTAATACTACGTTCAGGAATAGGCATAGAGGATACCAGGATACCTGGGTGGATTGACGGAATAGGAATAGCCAGCACGCAAGTTATTGGAAATAAATCTCGAAATATACCTTATACCTGCTATATACGACCTGAACATAAGATCATCAAATTGTATAAATTATTATTATTGTTGTAAAGCAGAAATTGGGGAAAGATTTGTGTTAATCGTATATGACCATAGATAAAAACGTGGATGCGCCTGAGCTCAAGCGACGCGTATTCAGATCAAGGAAGAATATCTACGTACAATTTCCGCCGCACCCTATTCAGGGTTTCACAGTGGTCTTTTTTGTTGAATCTAAATATCTGGATTGTAAGCTACTGGAATAAAATGTTTGTTTTTAGCGTGAATATTCTTTTGGTAAATTTAGGAATTATCACAATACGTTGGTGTATCTGGGAGAATTAAATTTGCCTGGCGCCCATTTACTAGGTTCCCTTTTGGAATCCACTCCCATCTCCACTGAAGCTAGACCGCGGATCTCCGAGTACTAGTAGTTCCGAGTTTAACTGCTGCGACTTGGGAACAGTCGTAGAGGATATACAGTGGTGCAGGACTTAGCTCTGTTAAGTAAACCTGAGCTGCAAGGGGTCAACTAAGAGACTCTATGGCAACTAGCAACCCGATCTCAAGGGGATCAACCATGAGACCCTGTAAGCTAATAGGAGACCGACCGAGGTGCAATAAGCCTCTCTAGGCAGCACGGGCTACTCGCTCAATCAGCATCGGTCTAACACAAACAAACACACAACCTACCAGATCCTATTGCAAACTTGAGAACCCCTTAAACACACACAAATTTCAAATATTTAGGTTTGATTGAATGTTAAACGATATTTTTATCCTTATATAATATAGGGTACCCAGGATTAGAGGATTTGCCGAAATCAGAAATATTCTATATAATATAAATCAACAATGAAAAAGCGTAAGTAAGGTTGAATTAAATAATAACCTGCACCATTCATAGGAAATTCACAATCTCAATGATTTTCTTGATATTTTCTGATTTATATCACAGTTCACATATCGCAAAAGACCCTTCAAAACCTCAGAGCTTTTTCAACTAGTTTTTACCTGATGTTTCTCGTGTATCTGCTTCTCCTCTATCTCCCATAACGCAGCCTCCTGAGACCTAATAAGTTGTTGCTTCTGCTGCAGAAACTGTCTTTCGGTCAACGCGATCCTCTCCCTATGGGAGTCGCTCAGTCTCCTCAAGGACGTCTCGTGGCTTTCATGGAGTTTCTCCAAGAAGATCTTCTCCCTTTCGGCGTGTTCCGCATCCATCTTTTCTTTCCGGATCTGAAACATTGGAGAATCTTGATTGTATTAAGAACCGAGGAAACCATACTAAGTGACATAGAAAAAAAAATTGTACCTTAAACTCCATCTTCCGGCTCTCCTTTGCCAGCATCTCGATCTCCGCCTTTAGCAGCTTCAGCTCCTGCTTCAGACCCTCCCTGAACTGCTTCAGCTCCCTCTCCTGGTCCGCCCGGATCTTCTTCGACAGGTTCCTCAAATCCGTGTCCTGCTGAGCCTCGGCCTTCTCAATCTGAAGCCGCTGCTGTCTGCTGAGGTTCTCGAGATCGGCTTCGTATTGCTTCTCCAGCGCCAACCGTTCCTGCTCGAACTTCTTGTCTTGGGCCTCGATGGCCTGGTTCTCCTTCAGCGCAAGATCCTGGAATTGCTTCTGCTCCTGCTTCTGCAGGTACTTCAGCTCCCTCAGTTCCTGCTTCCTATCAGTCAGAGGGTTGGAGAAGTTGTAGTTCTCCTCGTCGCCGTAGATTACCTTGCTGGTGGTGGTGGTTATCACGACGCCGTCTATGATGAACTTTCTGGTTCTCTTCCTGGTTTTTCTGTTGAAGTTGCTAAGGGTCGTCTCTTTTGATTTGGGAGTCCGTTTCCTCAGCACCACTAATCCTGCAAATTGATAATATGGATTAATACGTTATACACATACATAAAATCCTGAGATTTATAGTATATATATATATATATATATATATATATATATATATATTATAGATATTATCCTGATCCACTCCAGGGCCTTTCCAAATCAGTTTCTTTGTCTCTAACCAAAGAACTTACCTTCTTCTGCTTCTTCCCCTTCCGTAGCCCCGTCCTTGTTGTTGCTCTCCTTGCTGTCGTGACTGGCGATCGACACGCTCTCGATATCGGACTGCTCTATGCTTTTACTGGCCCCCGACACAGGCCTCCTGTGGGAATCGTTGCTCCTCAACGACCCAGAGTCGCTTTGGGATTTGTCAGACAGCGCTATCTCGTACGTGTCCTGGTGGTACAGTTTGCTGTTCAAGCTGTTCTTCTTCCTCACCTCGTCCTGACTGGACGACCTCACCACCTGTCCATTCAGCCTGTGACCGCCAGATGGGGGTGTGGAGGGAGGCCCGTCCAAGATAATGGAGGTGCCTCGTATCTCGTCGCTATAGTCGCTCTTCGTGCTGTTTGTCTTGCCTGGAAGGAACAGAGGAACGATTAGGAGAAGCTGTTACTTGGTTAGGAGGGTAAACCAAATTAACACAAATTTATCATTATTTTTATCCACTTTTGAGACCATTATGTACAACAACTAAAACCACGATACTAAAGTAAATATTAATGACGTCAATATACCAAAGAAACTGTCCAACATTCCTCCGCCCATTGGTATTTCGTGCTTCATCTGCGACATCCTCTTAACATTGTCACAGAGAGCATTGCTGATCTGCTCTGCCATTTGCGGTGTTAATCTTTTCTGGACCAAATTTCTTTTTGGCGCCATTCTCAAACTTCGAATTGACTCTTTTAACGCCCCTTCATCTATAGAATCATTTTCATTCTGTTCCTCGGTTTCATCTTCTCTTTTTTGTTTATTTTGTATGTTCTCATTTTTATTCTCATCATTTACGACAGATTCTATGATTTTCTTCGCTTTGAAACCTTTCAATAGGTGTTTTTTTTTTGGTGGCAAGGCAGGTTTGATTTTTGCTTCACGTGTATCTTTCAACCTACCTTCGGAACATGTTTGGAACTCATGGCTCTCCTTCAAACGCAAAGATCCATGTTTAAAATACAAATCGGGTACATCCAAAGACTCTTTTGTCGATGTTTTCCTTTCTATGGATGGCGTTTGAGGATCTCCCAAGGAATGCAAAGCATCTTCCTGGACACCCACAGGTGTTTGGTTAGACCAAACGAAATACCTCTGTTGTTCCAAGGGTGTATCAAAAAACCGGAAGTTGTTCTGACGAAGATACGCGTCAATTTTTTCAGTGGACAGCAAAGATTTTCTGTTACCGGAGGGAGAGGATAAAGATTCCTCACTTCTGAAGGACTTGAAAGAGTATTTTTTCCTTCCGATTGGAAAATCCATGACGACCTTAGAAGGTTTAGGCTTCATTTCCAAATCCAAATCCCTCCTACTTGGAATGTTCTCATCATGATCCTCAGCATCGTCCAAGAAAAATATAGACATTCTTGGAGGATCTTCAGCTTTCTTATGGCCACCCATATGCAGGGTTTTCCTCAAAGAATCCAGCTTATCCATGAGGTAAAACGACTTCTTCTCGATTGGCACACTCTGGGGAACTGCTTCGTTCAATATCTCTCGGGTGGACAATATTGATTCTCGGTTAAGTGGTAAAAGAGGAGCTTTAAAGAATGAACTACTGTCAACCCCTTCACTATTCTGTGCTGTGATAATGCTGCATGTTTTCTGTTGGTTCAAAGGAAGAAGCGGAGCTTTGAAGATTGTTTTAACTTCAGGTTCAATCATCCTGTCCTCCATTGAAGACATTTCGTCAGAATCATTGAAAGCACTCAGATAACAATGGTTTTCTTCAGAAGAGTTGGTGTAGGAGGCGACGAAATTGTCATGTCTCTTCGAACTGTTCTTGATCGAGATACCCTTTTCGGGTAAATCAATAACTTTAGCAGATTTCCTCAGGTTATAGTCCTGAACATTGCGTTTTTTAAGTGGCAAAGGAGGCGTTGAATCGATTAGCTTTCGTGGCTTAACTGGCAAAGGTGGCATTTCACCAGTGGTTGTAGATCTTGGCGATTTCGTTCTCCAATCCAGAGACTGCGTTGCACTGTCGCATAGCTGTTCAAAACTGTCCTCATCTGACGTCACCTTGAGCCTCTCCTGCAAGAAATCAATATTTTTCTGGAGGATCCCGATGGTGAGTTCCTTGTCCTGGATGGACTGTTCCAACAGAGAAATCGTAGGATCTTCATGGAAGTCCGTTCTTTGCTCCATCCTCATGTAACTGTTGGTTCCGATCTCTGAGGGCATCTCGCAGCATATCATATGTCCGTCATTCACACGAATAACACTAGAGAAATATTTCAGGCAGCTTGAATGCATCACACTGTGGCACTTGATGCATCTCAGGCCGTTTATGGGCACGATATTACACCTTTTGCACCTTTTGATCGCGTTAGATTGCATGGCGACGTCGCCGGACGACATATCGACAACACTACGCTCTTATAACCTCACTTCCACATCTTCCTTCGTCCACGCTCGTATAGCACTGAGGAAAGAGTCCATAAGATATGATACCTTTGAGAAAGAATAGGAAGATAAGGTTTATCTTGGTTGCGGATAAATCGCAATCGGTTTCTGTTAATTGCTTATTCAAAAGTGTACTTCCAGAAATTAATTAGCTTCAGTTTGAACAAATTGTGACAACAATGGGGCATTGATAAATACCATTAGTCAGGACAAACTCTATGCTATCATTTTCGCCTGGGAACCAATGAATTTAACATCAATTCGGTGTTATCCGTATGAAAAGGCGATAAGTAATGATTCTTTCTTGGTAATTATCCTCCTATATCTCATCGAAATTGTTCATTCAATAATAATCACCGAAAGTCGCTGCAATTTTCGTTATCATCAAAATAAACATTTCGCGCGCTCGTGCCAAAATGCTGTAATTTCGTCCAAATGTCTTTTGGGAATTTCCAGCCTGGAAGTCTTTTGCAAGCATGTTCTTTTATTTATTCACGCTTCAAACAACCTCACAGAATACTGCATGAAACTTCAAGCCTTCTTTTTGGCGCTCTTGTTCCTCGGAACAGAGTGCTTATCAATAATTTTCCCAAATGTCTGTAATTTTCGAAATTTTGGCTGAAAATGATCTTAAACGTTTTGGTTCGACTCACTGATCAAGAATCCGTGGTCAAAATTGATTCTGTCCGGCCGTCCGTCCGTTAACACCATAACTCTCGAACGGAATGAGCTAGACAGTTGAAGTTTTCAGAGTAGGTTTGGGAGATAAATAACTCGGTGAAGTTCGTTATTGGGCAAAATCGGTGGTTTCGGTATAACAAAAAAATATTTTTTTTTACATTACAAATTTCAAATTAAATTTTTTTTCAGATGCAGTTTCATCATAATAATCCATTTATATAGTTCTCAACTATAACAAAATAATACTTTAGGAGATATGATTTTTCGAAATTTTAATAATTAATCGTAATTTTATTACGGCATAGAACGATCTAATTATAATTTGCTGATATATGTAATTCCAACATATGAGGTGAGTCATAAACCTACGTTTTGAATTTAATTTTGTGTGATGCAGTTCTATCATAAGAATCCATTGATACCATTCCCAACTCTGACGGTGGGTTTCACAAAGATTTGACAGTTCTTAATTGCCAAATCAGTGTGATTCCATGTCAATTTCCAGTTCACTTTTGATGCAACCACCGAATTGAATCCACAATTAAGCTAATCGAAGCTTCGTGACACCCACCATGAGAAACCAATACTTTCGGAGATGTCCAGTTGTGAACCTGAGACCCACTCATACACACACACACACAAAGTTTCCTCGAAATCGGTCAGGCAATTTTTGAGCTGCTATAAACGGATTGCAGCGCCGCCTATCACGTCGAATTGTAAACGTGAGACCCACCCAAACACCCCCACAAAGTTTCATCGAAATCGGTGAAGCCATTTTTGAGTTTCTATAAAACGATTGCAGCGTCACCTGTCGGGGCATATTGTGAACCTGAAGCATACCCAAACACACTCAAAAAGTTTAATCGAAATCGGTCAAGCCATATTTGAGTCCTTATAACAAATTACAGCCCACCTACCAGATCCTATTGTATTGTCACTTAACGACACACAAAGTTTCATCTAAATCTGTCAAGCAGTTTTTGGGTTCCTATGAACCGATTGCTACACCATCTACCGTGTCCAATTGTGAATATAAACCACCCCGCAACTCACTAAAACACACACACAAGATCTTCTATGAACCGATTGCAGCGCCGCCTACCGGGTCCTATTGAGAAAGTGAGAGCCATTTAAAAAACACACACACAAAGTTCAATATAAATCCGTCGCCATGACATTAATTCAATTAGTATATTGCTAGAATGCATATTAAGTATAAAATAATAATTTAAATTTGTATGCAAATTTCCTGAGGATCCATTCACAAGAAGCATAGTAACACTAATTTAATTTTTTTTTATATCTTGAGAACAATGCAGGAGAAAATTTGCATGTATTTACAGGGTGTCCGGTAAATAATGGATAATCCGACAGGTGCTTGCAAGGGACACTTCATTTGGAAATAAAAAACAACTTTCTGAGCTCCTACCTGAACTCGTATTGGACAGATCGCTGGTAGACCCCCTGAACCCGTCCCTCCCCTCCATGTAAGACTTGGAATCCTTCACCTGCACCTCCTTCTCGTCAATCTTGACGACGGACACATGACTGGTGTCCAGCAGTCTGGAATTGTCCTCCGATACGTCGAGACCAGAATCGTTTATCAGGTAACTGCTGTCGACTATCAGCACCTCGCTCTCGTCAAGCTTCTTGGCCACCCGCGAGGTGGCGCTGATGTTGCCGTCGCGGAATTCACTGGGAGGAGGGTACTCCAGGGAGTCGAGGGAGGGGAAGCATTCGTCGTCCGAGGAGGATTCGATTTGGGTCTTGTTGGTCTCGTTGGCCACTATAACCACTTCGCTGACGCTGTTGTTGCTCGGAGACGTGGACGTTCTGGATATGCACTGGGTATTGTCTATTATCACAGGAGGGTGGGTTGTAACCACGGTTATCTGAAAATGGATAGGTTGATATTAAAGTTATTGGCGTCGATAACCAGACATAAAAAATCGGGCCCCATGTTGGGCGCTAGTGAAACTAAGAACGGAGCATTCTACTCTCCTAGATGAAAAATATAACTCACCTGACTTATGTTGGAAGCCAGACTATTGGATAGATCGGGCGGATCCGAGTTGATCGTAATTGTTGACGTATTCATCCTGGTCTTCTCCGACGGCGACACTTCGAAGCTCTTAACGGAAGAACCGCCACTGTTCACCGTGACCATGTCCGCTTGCCTTATATTACCGCTCTTCAAGGACGACTCTCTCTTAAAGTCACCACTAGACGTAGCATCGATGATATCGTCACTGGGCATGCTGGGCGGCAACGGAATATCGGCAACGTCGTCTAACTCTATACGATCGGACGAAGACGTTCCGTCCTGCTCCTCCTCCTTGGTTTCCACCGTCGCGACGTCCGGCAAGGCCACATGGGGCTGTAATCTGTCGATGGGCGGCGTATCGGGCGGTGTCATCGGACTGGACGGAGGGGTAGGCAAGGCAGGTATTACTACGGGAGGTGGGGGCGGTGGAGGAGGGGTGCTCTCCTTCTCCGCCTTGGGGGGTTCCTGGGGGTATTCTTTAGGTAGCGGGGGCAATGGTGCCGGTCCCTTGTCCCTTGATATTCTTCGTGGTTCTTCATCCTTTTTAACCTAAAGATGATTTTCGTGTGAAAACAGATGGTTCAAGAGACTTTTTTTAACTGTAGGGTAAGTTACAATGCCCCAAACAGTGTCTGGAGACAACGGTCATACGGACACGCTGGGATTGGGGGACTTATTAGTCACCCGATCTTAAACATGGTCAGCGACTGGAGTCCAGTAACTCACAAATTTTATCTTTCCTTCAAGCTGGGGCCAAAGCCCACCGCGGAGGGGGAGAAAAGACCGCATAGTGAACTAACATGGTGGACGGTTCAGTGATGGCTGGACGCTCTGGAGCTGGGTGTATGGGGCTGCACCCAATAGGTTTGTTCCATCAACCAGTTTGGAGCAGCTCGGAGCATCTCACTCATGCGCATTGAGAATTTGGAGCTCGAAGTCGCGTTCCTACAAGATTTTGGAGTACACAACTTCGTGTTCCAACAACCGCGAGAGCTCGCTGGAGCATCTCTCGGGTTTGCTCCAATCTTCTCCTTCTGATGGGTTAGAGCACGATATCGAGCACCAAACCCGCGCATGCGTACTTGCAATTCATCTATAACCTGCTTAAACTGTTCGTGTCACAACAAACAAACTAACCTATCTTCGCTACTTTTGATTTATCCGCAGATATTTGGTTTGTCAGTTCAGTGTGTCGATTTAGGTGTATTTGAAATGGATTCACAAGCATGGATTATCAGTTCCAAAATGGTTGTCACAGCGGGAAGGGTACAGTTCCCCGCGTTCTGGTTTGGAACTCAAAACCTAGTATAAGTTTTAAAATATTTAATAAGGAAGACGCAAGACTCTCAAAATATATTTGTGAAAAGTTTTTTGTGTGCTATTTTTGAAGGATTGCCCGGATAAAATAGAGTCAGTGTTGTGACTCTTGTGTGCACGTGCCAATCCTTGGTGATCGGTTTACCCGAGACTCCCGCAGGTCCCAGGACACCAGGATCACACCAAGGATCACTTGATATGCAAATATTTCTTACTGGATTTTGGGCACATAGCATAACTGCTGAGCCTAAGTCTCCACAACGGTAGTGTGTCGGGGGTCTGCCGATGCTCGTTTTGGAGAATGAGAAAATGAAATGAAATGAAGCATGGATTAATGCAATCCTGAGCAATTCCGATGTGGAATCATTTACCAAGAATAATACTATTTTCAGCCATTGCACACTCAAATCTGACAAACAACGAGAGTCAGCATGAAAATGCATCTTTTGGTAGGTTGGTAAAACTACAGTGACTATATTCTCATGAGAATATAGTCACTGGAGGTAAAACAATTTCAAAATTCAAATTTCTTAACTGAATAGTGAGGTTAGGTTACCAATGTTAGGCAAACGGCGACGCCCACTCGCTCTCTACTCGTTCCAACAAAACTTCGCGAGGTATAACCTTGGAGCTAACCCGGGGCGACTCTCTGCAACTCTAGGGCATCTCCAGGGGCTGCTCCACAAATGTTGATGGAACAAACCTATTGTGAGCATTTCGATGTCACTTGGACAATACTCCACTATATTCCGGGAGGAAGTGGTAGCCATCACGACATGTGTCGTGGAGAGTATTCGTGTGGGCTATTCCAATAGGAACATAGGAATTCTCTCGGACAGTCAGGCAGCACTTGAGGCAATAGCCAGCTGGATAATCAACTCCAGGCTTGTGCTGGAATGTCGACAGCGCCTGGAAACCTTGGCTGTCAGAAACCGAGTTGAGCTCGGGTGGGTGTCGGGTCACAAAGGGGTTGAAGGGACTGAAAGAGCTGACGCAGTCGCTAGAGAGGGCTCGGCTATCTCCCTCTTCTGGTCAGTCTTTGGTCATTGAAAAATAGATCCTTACACAGGAACAAAACTTCGGGCCAGCGGCATAGTAAGTTAATGATGGGGCAGCCTTGACCCTCACTAACTAAAGAAGTCTTACTACTGAGTAGGAGTAAGCTCAGAGCTGGGGATGTTACATGAGACCCATGTAATGTCGGCGGTGGAGGACTTAGCTCGGTTAAGTAAACCTGAGCTGCAGGGGATCGACTAAGTGACCCTATGGAGGCTAGCAATCCGAGCAAAGATGGATCAACTATGACACCTTGTCAGCTGATAGGAGTACAAAACTGTAATAAGTCCTGTATAGTCGAGATGGTAGCGAAGTTGCCTACTGAGATCCGGGTTCGAATCCCTGCTGAGTAAGTTCACCGTTTTATTTATCCAAAAAGTTCATGTAGAACTTCTTGAGGGTGTGCGAGGTGTGAATAGACAATAGAACATGCGCGCAAAAACTCCAGAGTTCACGTCCTTGCTTTAAAAAAAAAAATTCCCCAACTTATTCCAAAATTCAGTGTAGTAGAATTAACAAACCTGTTTCTTTTCAGGTATTGACTGAACTGCTTCTGAAGATGACGAAGCTTCTGTAGACAGTTTTGGCAGTTTTTGTTCGGATGGTATTGTAACAGCTTCTTCTGTGCGAGGTTCAGCAGCTGAAAGGTGAAAGAAATGAATGCAGATCAAATGTGTACTTACATAATACTAGTCCAAGAAAACGATTGCGGTGAAAAGGACTTTGTTCTAAGGTTTGAAGACAAAAAAAGCTTCTTATCCACCAGAGAACGCTGCAGAACTCCCGTAGCCAAACCAGTTTCACGCCTAAGCTTCCAACACCAAATCCTATCAATATTGTTCATAGAATACCGTGACTGCAGCTAATTGCCTCACTAGTTTGTGGTATTCTCTAACCACACTAAGCCAAGCGTTTTCATGTCGCAATAGGTAGTCTGTATTGCAATCCCAGACTCCCTCTTGCGACAAAATGATGAACGTCACTGAACATCGCTCAAGATTTCCGCATCGCAGAGACTTGGAGTTCGTAAGGATCTTCCTAGGTGGCGCTGGTAATATTTTCTTCCCATTAGTTCGTCACAATAGGGTTTAAGAATCCTAGAGCTCCTTCGTTTGTCATTCCGTGGCTAAGTTACGTTGACCATTGGTAACAACCATGAAACCGGTACGTATCTACCCTGAATGACACTTTCCCCTTTGGGGGAACACAAGGGAATATTTGCTGATGGTTAAAATCGACGTGTTCCTTTTAAAATTGTTCATACTGCATCAAAGTAACTAAAATTATTAATATTACCACATTTACCTTTTTGGTTGATGCTATCCGCTCTCAACCTCACCAACGCGTCATCTTCCAATACAAGAGGAAGTTGTGAGGCACGATTGTCCTGAAATCAACAATGCCAAGGTTAACAAAGCCAAATTTATCATTTCCCTGATAACAAAATATGATAAATTCCGAACTGAAACGATCGCAATTCACCACAACCAAACACACTACTTAGGATACTGGGAGCCAATTTCTGACGGAAGGAATCTAATATTTTAAAATAAAATTCGTAACTTCAAATTTGGGGCAGGTGGGGTTTTGTTTACTTACATGTGTGTCGGTTACCCTGGTAATTTAACAGGTATTACTAGAAGTGTTTAGTCCGAGACATGGTTGGAAAATAAAAATAATTGTGAAGATTAATTTTTGGCTGGTCTGTGGAGAAAAGCAGCGCTCTGATTGCTCAGCGCGCGATTCAGTTTCTACAGTTTAATTTCAGACAGTTTCAACGTCTGTCTATAGGTATACCTGATTGTATTCTTGAGTTGACGATACTAATGAAAATACCAAATTTTGTGATTCTGATACACCTAATTCACCCAAACAATTTCTGCATAAATTTTTGGCGTTCCTCGGAACAGAGTGCTTATCAATTTGCCCAAATGTTTGTAATTTTCGAATTTTTGACTGAAAATGGTCTTATACGGTTTGGTTCGACTCACTGATCAAGAATCCGTGGTCAAAATTGATTCTGTCCGGCCGTCCATTAACACGATAACTCTCGAACGGAATGAGCTAGACAGTTGAAATTGTCAGAGTAGGTTTGCGAGATAAATGTCTCTGTTAAGTTCGTTATCGGTTGAAATCGGCTGGTGGTTTCGAAGTAACGAAAAAAAAAATTTTTTCTTACATTACAAATTTCGAATTAAATTTTTTATAAGATGCAGCTTCATCATAACTTTCCATTGATATAATTCTCAACTCTAACAAACTAATACTTTCGGAGATATGATTTTTAAAAATTTTAACAATTAATCGTGATTTTATAGAATGCTCTTATTACAAATTGCTGACATATGTAAATCCAACATATGAGGTGAGTCATAGACCTACGTTTTGAATTTGATTTTTTATGATGCACTTGAGTCATGAGAATCCATTGTTATCATTCCCAACTCTTACGGTGGGTTTCACAAAGCTTGGACAGCTCTTAGTTGCCTAATCAGTGTGATTCTATGTCAATTTCCAGTTCATTTTTGATGCAACCACCGAATTAAATCCAAAATTAAGCTAATCGAAGCTTCGTGAAACCCTCCATGAGAAACCAATAATTTCAGAGATATGATTTGTCAAAATTTGAATAATTACTCGCTAGTAGTTTGACAAGAGCGCCAAAGTCCCTGACCACTGAGCTTTCCCACTTTTGTGAATTAATCTTAAGAAATATACTCATTTCAGGATGCTCCCAATTTAACTTAAAACGAATTCAAAATACAATGGTTTTGGAGAAATATCAATCTGAAATTTCATTCTTCCAATATTTCCTAAACTACAGATCTGATCTAGTTGAAAATTGGTATTCAGTTGTAGAATATTCCCACAAGGTAGCGTACTAGGTCCCATTTTGTATCTCATTTTTACTGCAGACATCCCACAAACCAACGACACCTTGCTTGCTACATTTGCAGTTGATACAGCTACAATGTCAACAAACGCTGAT
Source organism: Halyzia sedecimguttata (assembly GCA_937662695.2). Lineage (NCBI taxonomy): Eukaryota > Metazoa > Arthropoda > Insecta > Coleoptera > Coccinellidae > Halyzia > Halyzia sedecimguttata. The sequence continues at coordinate 48,403,404 of OW569418.2, forward strand.
CCAACAGAAGCATCGCACAAGCTCCAATTACACCTGGACTTGCTACAAAAGTGGTTTGTGCACACATCACCTTCACTCTGAAAAAGAGCACTTGCCCCCGAGTCTGTTTCAACCAAGCCCCAATTCCTGTGAAAACAGAAGTCAAGTACCTTGGACTCCACCTGGATGATAAATTAACATGGAAAAGACATATTAAGGCCAAAAGAAGACTGCTAGACCTCAAAGTTAAAAAAATGTATTGGCTTCTGAAGAGAAAATCTCAACTATCCTTGGAAAACAAAATTTTAATTTACAAGTGTATATTGAGACCAATATGGACATATGGGATCGAGCTCTGGGGATGCAGTAAGCCAACAAATACAAAAATCCTCCAAACATTTCAATCCAAGACCCTGAGAATGATGTCTGATGCCCCATGGTATGTGTCAAAGAAAACTCTGCACAACGATCTAAACGTACCCTTCGTAAAAGAGGTAATAAAACATTTCTCTACAAAATACGAGACACGCACTAACGATCACGAAAACCCTCTCATCAATGAATTATTGCACTCCAACTATCCAAGACGACTAAAGAGAACCTGGCCAGAAGATCTGAGTAGATGAAACGCAGTAATCCGTCGCAGGACGGTACCTGTCTCAAGTCTTCTACTTACATTAAATTTACTTATTACTTATTGAGTAGATTGTAAATTTGCATTGAATGAATGAATAAAAAAAAAAAAAAAAGTTGTAGAATATCAAATACAGACATATAACTAGTCTAGGTGAAAAGAAATGGAAGTTTTCCTAATTCTATATTTTCATCAAATTGACACATTACTGTCATTATGAGTTTAAAACAGTGTTATGTTGATAACTAACAATCCAGGACAGCGAAAACAGAAAAAATATGTTGGATTGTCTTCTACCAGAATAATTAAAACAAGTTACCTGAAATATCAGCTTCATATCTATTCTACGTTAAATCAAATGGAAATTTTCCTGATTCTATATTTTAGAAGTAGATATCAGTTCGAAATATATTCAGAATAATAGCTAAAACACGAAGCCGATCGAGCTGATAACCGGTACTCGATTGTAAAATGCAGCTTGAAGGTTTATGCGGAATTTCAGTTGAATCTGACATAGTTTCTGAACATTTTTGAAGGAAAAAAAAATGTTTCTATGGATATTATCCTCAACTAATTACCAAGTTTCAATTTAATCGGATATATATTTTTTGAGTTATTGAAACAATATTTCCGATGGGTATAACTCCAAAACCGTTTGACTGATTATGCCCATTAACGAACTGAACGGTCGCATTCGGATGGGCAACCTACCCTGAAAGTTTCAAGTGACTATCTGTTTCCGGTCGAAAGTTATAGTGGCAACGGCCGGCCGGACAGAATCGAATTTGACCTCAAATTCATCATCAAAGAGTCCAATTACATTCGAATTCGAAAAAGACATTCCTCGAATTTTCATTGGCCCATTTGATATTTCTTATTATAACAAATCTCTGGTAACCATAAATTTTAGTAGAGTTCTGTGTCACAAAATAGTGAAATATATTGAACATTACATGAACGACAATTTTAAAGCTCCTGAACCCACCGCAGTGTTTGAATAATGAAACAAATAGGTATTTTCACTATGTCAACTTAGAAGCTCATCCATACAGTTAAGACTTAGCAAATCTACATTCTAATATTGACAAAATTCAATTAAGATTACGAACTCAGCTTGAATCAGACTAAAAATAAAACAGACAGGCACTTACTTCCGGATCATCATCAGTCACTTCTTCTTCCACAACTTCGGCCTTATATTCCAAAAGCAAGTCCCTAATGGGCTTCGGGTCCAACTCACAATTGATAAACGGATGCTTTATTAAATCATCGCAAGTTGGCCTCCTTTGGGGATCCTTGATTAGCGCCTTGGCCACAAAATCATTGAAATCCTTGGACCAGTTAGCCTGATGCTTCAACTTTGGCGGATCACTCTTCTGTATCTTCAGGAGCACCCTCATTGGAGACATCTCGTGGTTGGGGGGCTCCATCTGCGCGAACTCGATGAGGGTGATACCCAATGACCATATGTCCACTTTGTAGTCGTAGGGGTTGTCTCGGAAAGTCTCGCACATCACCACCTCCGGTGCCATCCAGTAGGGGGTGCCTATGAATGTGTCATGCTTCTGGAGGGTGCTTTTGTTCTTTGCCGACACCCCAAAATCGGCTGAAATTAATGGAGGCTAGTATTATTATAGAAATTTCTGCTTAACATTATTGTATATGCAAAAATGCATTTATGGCAAAAAAAAATGGGTTGGCATTCAAATCATCTGATATTCAGTATGAACAAGAAATTTAAATTATTTTACCTCTATTCCGGCTGTCAAATTTCAGAATTTCAAGAACGTAGTAAATTTCATAGACCTAATATCCTATGGACGGAGCATCAGCTGGCTTTTACACGGAGTCGATTAACATCTACATGTGAGAGAGATGGAAGACACCAAATAGGGTGAAAAAAGGGATGGAGCTAGTGTAGGATAGGAATCTTGCTCCTTAAATTAACTCCATCTTCCTCACATGTATATTTCAATCCTCTCTTTCTAATGCTCTGTCCAGAGGATATTAGGTCTATGCCTTCAATACTCTTCGATAGGTTAGAACCATTCCAAATACACAAGAATACTCAATCTGAGATATACCAAAATGTTCCATAGCTATCCTAATTAGAAAGATGTCCAAATTCAAGAAATATATCAGATTACAAAATTAAACTTCTAGCATTAAAAAAATATTCATCAAATGTAATACACTTAATTTTAATGCTGTTCATATTTTTCTTAACATTAAAGTGTTTCTATGTTTTAATCATAACCAATGGTCATGATAGAAAGGGATTGGTCTTGATTTGTTTTGGTTACTCGCTTAAATTCGACTTATGAGTCGAATTTAAGCGAGTAACCGGAGCAGAGCGGTTAAGACCAATCCCTTGCTAAACATAACCAATCGGTTATAATAGCAAGGGATTGGTCTTAACCGCACTGTTATGGTTATTCGCTTAAATTCGACTATGATGTCATCAATATATTGGTGCAATGACTGCATTTTAATGAAGTTTGACAACCATAGAAAATAGCATTAATTCATCTCTCTGTGAATTTTATCCAACAAAACACAATTATTGGTCAGCCTAATATTGGCAATATTTCTATAAGGAATAGATGAACAAAATATGTTCTATATGTAGAAATATTAAAAAAATTACAACTTACCAATCTTAACTCCCCCAGCCATTGTCAATAAAACATTGCCAGCCTTCAAGTCTCTATGAATAATATTGGATCTGTGTAGAAACTGCAAACCTTCACACATGTTTTGGCACACATAAGCGATCTGTTTCTCGTTCAATGGCTTTTCCAGCTCCGTCATAATACTATCTATCGCTCCACCGTCACAATACTCTATCAATAACCACAGCTGTTGTTCCTTTAGGAATGCTTCATGTAATTGCACTATATTATGATGTATACACTCCGTTAAAATATCGATTTCGATCATAAAGTCTGATAAATCGTCGTCACCTTCCAACCGACACATTTTCGCAGCAGCCAACTGGCCCGACAGTTTGTGCTGGGATTTGTATACCTTTCCATAAGCACCATCTCCTAATTCACCTATCATCTCCCAGAATTCCTCCGGGTCACAATCCATCCGCACATTGTTGTACACTTTTTTCTTTTTCGCATCATTGCCAATGTGAAAAACTTTCTTTATGTTGTTGAAAAACGACATGTTTATAAGTTAATTAATATTTCACTTAACCTTCTTCACATCATAAATTTCAATTAACTGTGTTGTTCATGTATTGGACTACATTACTTGTTCATTCCTTTTGTTTTTCATTCAGAGTAGACAAATTTCGACTGTAACAAGCATAGAAAATTTTCTTAAGAAATCAGGTAGGTAGTTAATCAGCTATTTGATATTAGTATAAAAATGAGGATATCAAATGAATGTTATCTGACATTTAGTATGTTAGAAGATACTGGATAGAATTATATCTGGTTGTTATTGGCACATAATTAGTATAAAGTTACCAATTAGCGAATTCTGTTAAAAATACTTGTTCATGTTTTTTGCCCAGACCATAAGTCTCATGACTTAAGTTCCTACTATGTGTTGATAGGATGATAGTGAAAGGATAGTGTCAGAGAAATTTAATAGAATTAATAACACAGAAAATTCAGGACACAAAGCACTATTTAACGAGGAATACTCACAAGTTGAACTAATTTAAATCCTTAATTTGAATAAATGGAATCCAAAGTCTTGACGAACAATAAAATATATAATTAGATTATTATACATATTTCAGTAATAGTCAGCCATGCCAATTTTTACCGTAACACTTCCCCGCAAACCACCTACCACGCCTGCTCGCTCTTCTCTGGCACGGAGTTTGCAAGAAGAAATCTTTTTCTTTTTGGTAAAATCTAAAATCAGGTCTTTCATTCGCCAAACAAATGTAGGTTGGTAGTACCTAATATGCAATATTGCAAACAGCAATGAAGTTAATTTAAATTTAATAGATATTAATCTATTTGGACTTTTTGTGGAAAACTTGTGATCTATGCTTGTGATGTGTGAGGTCGTGGCAGAGATATATATATATATAGTGGTCGTGTTCAACTTTTGTGGTTTCTTTCATAGAATGGATGATTTGAATTTGAAAGTAGTTTTGAGTTTGACAGCTAAGCTGGAGGATAAATGTTGAATTAACCTAAATTATTTTATATTGATATTGTGTCACTTTACTCCTTAGACAAAGCCCTTATCAAAGCTTCGCTCATCTCGTCAATGTTTATTATAAATTTCTCGACCTCCAGAATTGTCACAAAGTTCAAATGACACACATGAAGAGTGGGTAAAAAATAATACAAGAAACAATTTTCTTGAAGTTTTAGCGCTTCTTAATTCTTGTATTATAAGTTTCAAGAAATAATCATAAATTTGTTGGAGGCATGGTTGGGAAGTCGCTCACCCGTCGATTAAAACCGCAATGAAAATAATCATTTGGATAGCGATTATTGAAATTTTTATCTTCTCGGATTATATTGATTCTAATGTCAAAAATTCCGCCCAAGGCAGCATAATTGGATTGATAACTCTCTCTAGTTTGGCGAAATTTTAGATAAGGATAATTTTGGGTTATCAATCACAAGAAGAAGCTTATCTCGAGACAATTTCCTACTGTATTATTCAATTATTATCAACAAACAAATTACGGATCAAGCACTAGATTTTCTCCAGCTTGTTCTCTTGTAGGCAGGGGTATCAGGTAGGTATATATTATTTGTGTTCTGTGCTTGTAGGTACATTATATTATATACCACAGAGTCCGTTGGCCACAGACAGAATTAAATTATCCAAGGAAAAGAAACGATACCTTGAATTTATTTAATTATTTCAAAATTGAAAAATTAAAAAAAAATCGTTTCTGAACTGACCAAGTGTCGTCACGAACCATTTAGATTATAAGAAACCGAAACGAAAAACTATAACGTAATGGTGGAGTTTCAACTGATTTTGTATTTCCCTAAAAATAAATATAATCGAATGTAATAGGAAGCTAAACTGCCTTATCGATCTTTAACCCAATATCAAGGATAAAAGAATTTTATCATCCGATAAGTGCTATATTTATCGATGGGAAAATTTACCCTTTAAATCAATTTATCATTTCATGTTACTTCAATTGATTTTTTTCATGGCGGAAAAATTTCAGGTCTCTGAAACTTATTTTTTTTATCGTATCGACATGTACTGATGATAATCAGTGTGGTCATGCTGAATTAACATTATTCACCGCTATGTTTTATGGTCATTGGTTCGCGTGAGGAGGGCTTGAAGGAAATAATTGAGTTCATGGTTACATTTTGAGGATGAAATAATAATGCATGGATTTTGGGTATTTTCAAAATTTTCCAAATTTATTTTTAAGAGACAAATCGCATCAACCTCAAAGGACATTAGCGAAATAACATAAAATTTGATATGGTGTGGGTGTTCATAATTTTGTAGCTAAATGGGTACCTACTGCTGATAAATGCCATTCAGTTATTTACATGACACACTGTTCATCAAATATGTCATAATATGTTTTTTTTCAATCGCCTACTCCCTGCTCTCATTTAATCTTTTCTCATGTTCTAAAAACCAATTTAATATGAAAATACTTTGATTTGATTTAAGTATAACTAAATGAAAAAAAAATAATCCCAGGTAACGAACCTTTGCAATCTAACAAAAACACACATACAGAGTGTTTCATAATATATGCGGAGGATTTCAGGATGTGGTAGCTCGTCCAAAAATATGAAAAATAGTTTCTATTAACTAACCCTCCAAAATGCACCATTTTCGAGATACAGGCGGGTATTGAAATTGAAAAACAAAATTCGTCTTTTGCGGATATCTCCGGAACCGTTTATCCTATAGAAAACAGCTTTTGTAAGCATTTCTTACTCATAATAAGAATAAGCTATGTTTTGTGCGGAAAAGTTCATAATTGGTGAGGGTTTTGAAGGGGTAGTGGGTGTTTTTCTCCCGAACTTTTACGCCACTGGAAAGAGTACGGTTTTGAAACGCGCACATGTACCACCAATGTTTTTTACACAAAAAAGGTACTCTTGGTCATAAGCTCTAAAGTCGACCGTTTTTGAAAAAAATGTACTTAATTTTCTTAAACTTAAAATGGCCATAAATCCAAAACCGTTAAGCCGATTTTGCACTCTCCATCAAATACTCCATAAATGACAATATAAAGTTCCGAAATCATTGTGATAATTTTGGGAGCGAATATTACGCATAAAATAAGTAAATATGTAGATAAGTTAATACCATGTAAATATAATAGGTATATGTATGTATGTTATGTTTCTCATACTTTAAGATTAACCAAATATCATCGTTTTCATACAAAGCTGATACTAATTCTAAGATGTTTATTATAATTTATCGTTACGATGAATGTAACAATGCAAACATGTGAAAAATTGACATATATTCCCAATCTAATGTCAACAACGAATCAGCTATCAACAATTTCCATTACTCAACGGCTTGAATATAGGATAATTGGGGAGATCCACAGAGTAATTAATCTGAAAATTTTCGTTTCGATTTATCATTGTCCGAATTGCGGTTGCCCAAAGCAAAATCAAAATTGGTTCAAGCCCTGTGGACAGGAGCTTTTTGGCGCTCTTGTTCAAACAGACAAATTATATCTCCGAAAGTATTGGTTTCTCAGAGTTGGAAATTATATCATTGGATTCCTATGATAGAAATGCATCATGAAAGAAATTAAATTTAAAAAAAGTCTAATTTAAAAAAAAAATGCTTCAAAAATTATCTTATAAAAAAAAGAGCAATCTACAATGCTTCAATGCCTTAATGCTTCAAAAATTGTCATTAAATATATTTATCAAGATTCAATGAGCAATCTGCAATGATATTCAGCCTCGTGGAATGCGTTGTTGCTACTTACACTCGGTGCATAGTTTTCACAACTCGAAATACCTAAGGAAAATATCATCGAAATGTCTAGAGCAAGGCTGGAGACAATCATAGCAGATTTTCAATGTATTCCGGATATTTGAGTAGGTAGTGGATTAAGAACAAATTATTGTAATAGTTCAAAATATATAAATAAAATACTATCCTCTTTTCATAATTTAAAATTTAATAGTCCATACCACTAACATATTCTCTTCTGTATTATGAACCTTAACTCAAGAAAAAATGATTGATACACAAATGTAGATCCATATTTCAGTATTTTTTTGCTAGCAACATTATGAAAATACTGTATACAGGAACATGTCTCACTACTTAAGGAAGTAAAAGGTAATATTAACCTCAGTGGTCAACGAACAGTAATTTCTTTTAATCATTCCATTATGTTCTTCTGTCCTATTGCCTCCATAAACTACATCAAAGGAGTCACATATTCACAAATTCAAGAATCGAGTATTTTCCAAGAGTAAATAACAACTATGAATTGACAATCTCTAATAGCTACAGTGACTATATTCTCATATATAAGAATATAGTCATATATATAAGAATATATATAGTCTCATATATAACAATATAAGTAGTATTCTTTTTACATTGTTGCATTCTCAATAGATGCATAGAATCTTGCATCTTGCATTCTCACAACTGAGATCAACTGAATCAGAACTGAGAATCTCAGTTAATCTCAGCTGAAGTTGGTAAAAAAAATATTAATAGTCACTGTACTAATAGCTAGAAAAGATGACATTTATGAATAGTAATCACAGACAGATTCTATGTTCACATTCTGTGAATACATAGAACTTACGAAGTATTATTGAAACTTTGAAACATCATATCTCCGAAAGTATTAGCTTGTTAGAGTTTAAAATGATAACAATGGATTCTTATGATGAAACTGCAACCTAAAAAAAATTTGATTAAAAAGGTAAATGTAAAAAAAAATACTTTTTTTTCGTTACTCCGAAACTATTAGACCGATTTTGCCCAATAACGAACTTAACCGAGATATTTATCCCTCAAACCTACTCTGAAAATTTCAACTGTCTAGGTCATTCCGTTCGAAAGTTATCGTGTTAAAGGCCGGCCGGACGGCCGGACAGAATCGATTTCGACCACGGATTCTTGGTCAGTGAGTCAAACCAAATCGTTCAAAACGATTTTGAGCAAAAAATTCGAAATTACAGACATTTGGGCAAATTGATAAGCACTCTGTTCCGGGGAACAAGAGCACCAAAAACGGAAATGTGGTTGTAGATCACATAAATATAAATAACTATGTGAAATACCCTCTTCAATACTGCTACTAACGAAACCCTTCACACATTAATTACACTTTAACATAATACCTCTCGAACTTTATTCCCACAAACTGCGTAATACTGACTTGAACTTAAAATTAATGTCAAAGTGACATCTCCAGGTCTATGAGATCTGAGAAAAGCCGATGTTCTAATAACAGGGCCAGTGCATCCCCCATTTCGTACTAAAAATCAAAACAAATTTTCTATACCCTGACAGTGGTTCCTCCTACTGGATCTGATTCCGAATGTAGACCATCCATGGACCCACTCAAAAACACACACAAAATTTCATCAAAATCGGTCACGCCGTTTAGGGATCCAAAACTGCTTTAAAATTTTTCCAACTGCTTTGAAAATTTGACAACTCCGTTCTACATTGGGGAGATCGCCCCGCCCCCCCCTTAGGCCCATCCCTGCTAATACGTAAAGGTTATTCCATCAGTATAAAAAAAAACTTGTTTGCCGAAATTCAACTCATCTATTTCTATTATTAAAAGAAAGGAGCAAACTCCGTACTCACATATTTACGTTGCTAAATTCAATAGAAATAAAAGCTTTTTAAAATGCCGCTCGACAGTGAGAAACATCTCAAATTGATACTAGATGGTTTGTTTGATGACATCTAGAGAGCTACCCGCTTTGTGATAAAGCAATATATTATGATAAATCTTATTTTTCTTCGATCGTCGGAAAAGTGACACTATTTTGACCTGTTTTCTATGCGCAAAGCTCAACATTCCAGAATAGTGGGCAGTTGCTAAGCAATTAGAAAATAACAGTGCGGTAATATTCTTACCGCACTGGTGTAGCGTGCGGTAATGTTACAAAATGGATTATTACAATAAAATGAAACAAAGTACAGTGGACCCGCGGTAGTCCGACAAACTTTTTGCAAGGCAGTGTCGGACTATCAGATTTGTCGGATTATAGAGTACTACCTATGACCCCCTATAGCCCGAATTCTATGAAAAAAATTACCTTGTAATCCGACAAATTACCGATCAAAATACATATTTCCGCAGTGATACGCATGTCGGATTACAAGGGGCGCCGGATTACCGGGGGTCCACTGTATGGTTTCAATTTTTATATTGATAAAGTTGTTATAAAAGAAACATCTAATTTATAACGATATTCTTGAACACAAATTAATTGTTGTTAAAATATTTACATTTATTGTACAGTTTGTACAATTTGTAAATTGTACTGGAGGGCAACGAGAATTTATAGAAGTTGAAGCTGCATGGCTAATTGTTTGGTTTATCTCGTTTCGATCATATTCATTTGAAGTCGAGGCAGGGGTGTTGAATATTATGATAAATCTTATTTTTATCCGGCTACACACGTGCCGAAAACTATTGAATTTACGGCAACAGGAATGTTTACAAGGGTATATGGTGTTAATCCATACTATACCGTCCCTATTATCTGCCTGCTTCGCATTTATCCGGTCATGCGGTCAAATTCCTTCACCTTTGCAACTGCTTTGAAATTATTTCAAGTCCTTCGAAATTTTTCCAACTGTGTTCAAAATTTGGCAACTCCGTTCAACATTGTGGGGGAGATCAGGGGATCATCACCCCCTTAGGCCCGTGACTGTAGGCCTGTACCCATCTGGAATTTGTCGTTATTTCCTCAATATCTGAAATAATACAGATCCTATCCAATTTAAACTTGGTATGCTGATGCGCAAAATTTTGCGATGATCTATATTGTTGGAGTTATTGTGGAAATGCTAGAAACCGAGCAGCGTTGGGGGAGTTCAGTATCTGAAAATCTTCAAATACTTTAAATTTCGGATAATATTCGTCAGAATCAGCTGAAATTCCGCACATACCTTCGAGCCGCCATTTTACGATCGAGTACCGAATTTCAGATAGATCAACTCTATATGAGGCGTGAATAGACAACAAATTTTCGCAGGTACGCCCCTGTCTTGACGAAGGGTAAGTGCAGCAGTCGCGCGAAGTACGTTCACATACTAGATATAAGTCCGCACTCTAGATCGCAACTAGTCAGTGCTACGCCTATGCTTTAAACGCTGCTATCACACATAGATTGCGCCGCAGATCGTGAGGAAATTATTTAATTTAAACAATCAATTCAATCGAATGGACACTTTATAAAGAGGACGCAGAACTATATCGATCTACTGCAAGCTCGCCAGTTGTCCGGATAGAATAATTCTAGGTTAAAACGGTGGTGATGGACAAGACCCCTCATCTGGAAATTAGTATCGGTGAAAATGCGGAAGTTGAACATTCCATTTTCCGGCTTATCAAACAAGTGAGACCGAACTGGAATCGAGCTGGAATCAAAACAAAGGTGAGTTCTTGGTAGCGCCATCTGTTTTCCTCCTTAGTAACTAGTCGTAAAAAATCTGCATTCCTTGTTCGGTGTTTTATTGAGTTCAAATATCAAAACATCAGTAGTCGAACAAAAATTTAAATGCGTGTATTCAGAAAACTGTCTTCTATATACATACGTATAAATACGGTGAAACATGGTACCATAGCATTTCCAGAAAACCCTTGATGTTAATCTATGGATTTTTAATCCAATTTTGTGAATCTGTTAAAGTAACGTCATCTATGGATATATTTCACAGAATAATATTCCCATTTCATATTGTTCCATAGAACCACAGATTAATCTGTGGTAGAACAGAACACATATACAGGGTGAGTCTTTGACCACTGCATTAATTTTAACCAAAGATTCCTCTCATCAAATAAAACAGTTTTTTCATTCACCATTTTTCCAGATTCGGCTTAGGTAAAAAGTTACAAGCGTTTAAAGATTTCACAATGTGCTAATACACTCCTGCATATAAATTATCTATGACATTGTTGGCGGACGACGAAAAGGCATGGTAACGTGGTTTACAGCTTGATTCGGGATTCCAACGCTCAGGGACGGATCCATAAAAGTAGTGAAATTTCTGGAGTTTTCCATTTTAAAACATTCAATGAAGAATATCTCGAAAAGGGTGCGTTTGAGGAGAAATGATGAAGAATAATATAATGTTCTAAAACGATGGAATATTCTTGAAATTACCCAAGAAAAACTTTATCTGCTTTCTTCATGCTAATTTCGTTTAGTTTTATGAATCCACGAGTCCATAATTAGAAAACCAGTAGAAGTAGAAAATAACTAATATGTGGAAAATATGTCTCATAGTTATATAGTTATAGGAAACTTTACACCAATATTCATTTTATTCGAAAAAAGGATGTCAAAGCTACAAAATAAAAACTGATTTTTTTTCGAAATTTCAACAGCCTGTATCTTTTTACCTGAGCCGAATCTGGAAAAATGGTGAGTGAAAAAACTGTTTTATTTGATGAGAGGAATCTTTGGTTAAAATTAATGCAGTGGTCAAAGACTCATCCTGTATAGGTAGACTTACTTTATGTAGGCATTCTCATATCATGTCCCTATAGATGACGTTAAAAATATATTATAATTTTCCAATATCTACGTTTGAAATTGTCAGCTCTGTAATTCTGTGAGGAATACTGTTTTGGAATCAATTTGATATTTCCATCTGGTAATCATACTATGGAAAAATTGTAATTCGAATAGTTGAACATTTTTTTTTTAGTATATCGTCTATGAATTATTGTGGTAACCGCATATACGTATTAGATATATATGTCTATTAGGTATATGGGTAACCGACATCGTAGATAGGTGGAGTTTTCCTTCATCTATATTTTAGTTCCTTTTCATGTCGGACAGTGAAATACAACTAATTAAGGTAGATTAATTTTTTTAGGAGGGGACGATAAAATAAAATGTGTTGCATATTAAAACGGATAGCTAAAACATTTTATAATATGCATTTAAATTGATTATGAGTTTACTTAGAATTTAGAAAAACTCAATGCTAAAATATTTGAAGGTTATATTATAAGTGATTATAATTCGAACTGTACGTAGTCAGTTCCGTGCTATACATTTATCGATGGAATTTCCAGATGAATGGTTGCAATAAAACCAGTGTATATATATAATCTAACCATAATATTTGTTTTCCTTTGTTATTATTTACTATTCACGAATCATTATCCAGAATAAAATGATCGATTTATTCTATAATTCAGGTGATAATTATATCATATAAGATAATAAAACTTCAGGATATGACATCCAACCTGAAATTAATCTATTGGATTTAGTTTCAAAACATTTTTGAAAGCCCGTCAGGGGCGCTCGTAATTTAATTTTTAATGATCAACATATATTTCTCTCGGGTTTGTAACACCGTACATCCAGATAGTTATATCAAGAAAAGAATATTTCAAATGATCGTATTCTGGAAATTGTTTGAAATAACTGCATTCCAATAATACACCGACCATTCAAAGAACGTAACGTTTCGATCCAAATATGTACATAGATTTTTAATGCAGTTCAGTGAATCTGTTAAAGTAACGTCGTCTATATGATATTCTTCAGTGACCCAAAATCGAGCCCCAAATAATAGCAAGATGCATAGAATAACATTTTATGCTTATTTTATATGCATCTATGTATTTTGAGTAATTCAAATTCATAGAAACGAATAAATCGTTTACATATATTATATGCATGAGTTATTATGCTGTTTCAGGAAGAACATAGATGCATAGAATATTATTCTATGCATCTTGGGATGAACCTTATTTTCTGTTATTATAAGAAAGCTATACAGGGTGTCCCGGTACGACGCCTCTTGCCAAGATATGTATCTTGAAATGGTAGTCCCATAATTCAGTTTTTTTGTGATAACTTCCGAACGAATCAACCGATTCTGGTAATATTTTCGATTTTGAATCATTAAAAGTATCGGTATTGATTTTTTTCCAACACCTTCTGCCAGGGACGGACAGACCCTAGAATTTATTTGTCAGAAACTTTTTTTTGTGAATATTTCAAGCTGTTTATTGTTGATATGGTTACTAAAACTTTTCTTCCTGTGATTGTTTATTCATCCGAAACTTTCCCCAAATATTATGATATTCAATCCTAAAAATGGTTGTAACTCGAAAACGCTGCAATTTTTCAATGTTGCACCGATATACCTTTTTTCTGCATAATTAATGATAAAATACATAAATGTAGGAATATATGTAGGATATCTTCAATCAAAATAAGTTTCTGGCCATTAAGTGCTAGGGTCAGTCCGTCCCTGGCTGTCTTGAAGGCTCATGGGGAAGGAGTTGGAAACAAATCATTTCTAATATTTTTAATGATTCAAATTCGAAAAGTTACCGGAATCAGTTGAGTCGTTCGGAAGTTATCACAAAAAAACTGAATTATGGGAGTACCATTTGGGAACACATATCTTCGTAGGGGGGCGTCGTTGGAATTTTATTTTGCATTCCTGACTTTATATACTTTATTTACACATGAGAAAGGGTCACGTAAAGCCGGGACGCCCTGTATATACCTAGCTAATTTTTTCCTTATTTCATCGTTGCCCTTCTGGTACATACAAAATTTCAGCGAATCCTGGAGTTCAGTTTCGGAAATATTGGATTTTTCTTAATCCCTAATGGGATGTGAATTATTCATTTCTGATTACGACCCTGTGCTATATCAAGGCAAATTGCAAATAAGATATTTGCGTATGAGATAAACAAATAGAACAAATAAATATGCTAATATAGTCGTATTTAATGATGTGGTTAGTTTGAAGATCCAGGGGTAGATGTACTACATACGGCAAAATAGTCAATTTAGCAAACACATCCTTATTACATTACATGCATGCACCGTTAATACCTAATGTTTCGTTGTTATCTACGTGAGATTGAAGCGAGAAGAAGTAATGCTTATGTACAGAATAATACTTACTGCAAATGACGTACAAATTGGCAGATGTAATTGTTTAAATGATTCTCTGTATGCGACCGGTAATTTCCATATTTAATTCCATCAGCAGCGTATCTCTTGAAGGGGCTCGGATTGCAAATTGACCACTCTTTCGGTATGCACAATCATACTGCTCCACAATAGTTAAGGAAGTTCAGAAATTTTGAGACTGTTTCGAAATTTTCCATTTTTCTTCACCAATTTTTTAAATATGAGAAATCCTAATTTCCACTCACTTATCTATCCTATTATTGTGCCCCATTTCTTTAACAAGCCCTGTGGACAGGAGCTTTCTGGCGCTCTAGTTCAAACAGACAAATTATATCTGCGAAAGTATTGGTTTCTCAGAGTTGGGAATTATATCAATGTATTTTTATGATAGAACTGCATCATAAAGGAAATTCAATTCAAATAATAGTTTATTTATCAAGATTAAATGAGCAATCTGAGAAAGAGAACTGCACCATGGAAGAAATCAAATTAAAATAGCTGAACTGAATTTGACTCTCTCTTATAGAACAGGATGAAATGTACGAGTATGAACACAGATCATATAATAAAGCTTAGATAGAATAATTATAGCATTCTGTGAAAATATAGAAGTACGATTCATTATTGAAATTTAGAAAAATCATATCTCCGAAAGTATTAGCTTATTGGAGTTGAAAATGATATCGATGGATTTTAGGTGAAACTGCATCTTAAATAAAAATTGAATTTGAAATTTGTTGCTTAAAAAAAAATTTTTTTTTTCGTTACTCCGATACCAGCTGGCCTATTTTGCCCAATAACAAACTTAACCGAGATTTTAATCTCCCTAACCTACTCTGAAAATTTCAACTGCCTAGCTCATTCCGTTCGAGAGTTATTGTAGGAATTTTTTTTTTTATTTTGAAATTTTTTTTTTACACTTTGCGGTAACCTTGTCAATACAAAACTTTACATGCGTATAAAGGTGATGATTCTACAATTTGATGCTAAATTTCAGATAGATCGAGTGATCGGTTTCGGAAATATTCATAAAAATGTGTTTTACTAAAATCGGCCATAACTCCTAAACCGCTTGATGGATTTCGCTCATTAACGAACTTATCCCAGATATTTACGCTCCAAACCCACCTTGCAAATTTCAATCCTCTAACTCCTTTCGTTCGAGAGTTATCGTGCCTACGGCCGGCCGGCTGGACCGGCCGGACAGAATCGATTTCGACCTCGGATTCTTGATCAGTGAATCGAACCAAATCGTTTGAGACCATTTTCAGCCAAAAATTCGAAAATTACAGACATTTGGGCAAATTGATAAGCACTCAGTTCCGAGGAACTAGAGCGCCAAAAAGTGTAATTCCCTTTCCGGGATTTGAGCCCGCCTTCGCTCGTTTCGAAACCGAAAACTCGACGGATTAGACCCCCGGGCTCCTCGTACGATCTTGTCGATCTCCGGTATAAGAATAAAACGTCGGTACTTACCTGGGATATATATTCTTAATTTTCACTTTTGGACATAAAATCGCCACTTGGGGGTTTATTTGACGGTTTTTTTCCCTTATCTTCGCTTTTCGTCAACTTTCAGGCCCGAAAACTGCCTAGAACGGCCGATTTCAGACCCCGTCTCTCTAAGTCGATTTTGACGTTTCTCGAATCAACTATTAGCAAGGAATTAGACAATAGTCGAATTTACGCGAAAAACCAAAGCAGAGCGGTTAAAACCAATCCCTTTCGGTCTTAACCAATTAATTTAAGCGAATACGGTTATTCGATCGGTTTAGGTCCGCAGACGTCATAAATCAGTTGTGAACAGATAACGAGCATAACCAAAATTTTGCGGTTTTAACCCAGCTCTGGAGTAGTTTTACGAACGGTCCATTGAATGAGCGGGAAACATAAATGTAGGAATTTCGCCGATATCTTCAATCAAAAAAAGTTTCTGGCCATTAAGTGCTAGGGTCAGTCCGTCCCTGGCTGTCTTGAAGGCTCATGGGGAAGGAGTTGGAAACAAATCATTTCTAATATTTTTAATGATTCAAATTCGAAAAATTACCGGAATCAGTTGAGTCGTTCGGAAGTTATCACAAAAAAACTGAATTATGGGAGTACCATTTGGGAACACATATTTTCGTAGGGGGGCGTCGTTGGAATTTTTTTTTGCATTCCTGACTTTATATACTTTATTTACACATGAGAAAGGGTCACGTAAAGCCGGGACGCCCTGTATATACCTAGCTAATTTTTTCCTTATTTCATCGTTGCCCTTCTGGTACATACAAAATTTCAGCGAATCCTGGAGTTCAGTTTCGGAAATATTGGATTTTTCTTAATCCCTAATGGGATGTGAATTATTCATTTCTGATTACGACCCTGTGCTATATCAAGGCAAATTGCAAATAAGATATTTGCGTATGAGATAAACAAATAGAACAAATAAATATGCTAATATAGTCGTATTTAATGATGTGGTTAGTTTGAAGATCCAGGGGTAGATGTACTACATACGGCAAAATAGTCAATTTAGCAAACACATCCTTATTACATTACATGCATGCACCGTTAATACCTAATGTTTCGTTGTTATCTACGTGAGATTGAAGCGAGAAGAAGTAATGCTCATGTACAGAATAATACTTACTGCACATGACGTACAAATTGGCAGATGTAATTGTTTAAATGATTCTCTGTATGCGACCGGTAATTTCCATATTTAATTCCATCAGCAGCGTATCTCGGATTGCGGGCTCGGATTGCAAATTGACCACTCTTTCGGTATGCACAATCATACTGCTCCACAATAGTTAAGGAAGTTCAGAAATTTTGAGACTGTTTCGAAATTTTCCATTTTTCTTCACCAATTTTTTAAATATGAGAAATCTAAATTTCCACTCACTTATCTATCCTATTATTTTGCCCCATTTCTTTAAAAGTTTCACAGTTTCAGGTGAAAATTTATTTTTGGTATTTGTAGTGCAAAATCATTTGCAAAAAAATTGAACAAGCCCTGTGGACAGGAGCTTTCTGGCGCTCTAGTTCAAACAGACAAATTATATCTCCGAAAGTATTGGTTTCTCAGAGTTGGGAATTATATCAATGTATTTTTATGATGGAACTGCATCATAAAGGAAATTCAATTCAAATAATAGTTTATTTATCAAGATTAAATGAGCAATCTGAGAATGAGAACTGCAACATGGAATAAATCAAATTAAAATAGCTGAACTGAATTTGACTCTCTCTTATAAAACAGGATGAAATGTACGAGTATGAACGCAGATCATATAATAAAGCTTAGATAGAATAATTATAGCATTCTGTGAAAACATAGAAGTACGATTCATTATTGAAATTTAGAAAAATCATATCTCCGAAATGATTAGCTTGTTGGAGTTGAAAATGATATCGATGGATTTTAATGGTGAAACTGCATCTTAAATAAAAATTGAATTTGAAATTTGTTGCTTAAAAAAATTTTTTTTTTTGTTACTCCGAAACCATCTGGCCTATTTTGCTCAATAACGAACTTAACCGAGATATTCATCTCCCTAACCTACTCTGAAAATTTCAACTGCCTAGTTCACTCCGTTCGAGAGTTATTGTAGGAATTTTTTTTTTGACACTTTGCGGTAACCTGGTCAATACAAGACTTCACATGCGTATAAAGGTCATGATTCTACAATTTGATGCTAAATTTCAGATAGATCGAGTGATCGGTTTCGGAAATATTCATAAAAAATGTGTTTTACTAAAATCGGCCATAACTCCGAAACCGCTTGATGGATTTCGCCCATTAACGAACTTGTCCGAGATATTTACGCTCCAAACCCACCTTGCAAAATTTAATCCTCTAACTCCTTTCGTTCGAGAGTTTTCGTGCCTACGGCCGGCCGGCCGGACCGGCCGGACAGAATCGATTTCGACATCGGATTATTGATCAGTGAGTCCAACCAAATCGTTTGAGACCATTTTCAGCCAAAAATTCGAAAATTACAGACATTTTGGCAAATTGATAAGCACTCAGTTCCGAGGAACTAGAGCGCCAAAAAGTGTAATTCCCTTTCCAGGATTTGAGCCCGCCTTCTCTCGTTTCGAAACCGAAAACTCGACGGATTAGACCCCCGGGCTATCGGGCTCCTCGTACGATCTTGTCGATCTCCGGTATTAGAATAAAACGTCGGTACTTACCTGGGATATATATTCTTAATTTTCACTTTTCGACATAAAATGCCACATGGGGGTTTATTTGACGGTCAACTTTCAGGCCCGAAAACTGCCTAGAACGGCCGTTTTCAGACCCCGTCTCTCTAAGTCAATTTTGACGTTTCTCGAACCAACTATTAGCAAGGAATTAGACAATGTCATGTCTCAGGAAAATAAGTTGTCATTATGACAATTCATACATAGAATAATTATACGTTGTGACTAGAGTCCCGACTCGGGATCCGTGTCCAGTCCCGAATGACGTTATTAAATTCTTGACTGATATTCGGTACCTACATCTAGTCTCGAATAACGACAACAAATGACGCACTTAGAAGTCTTGTCGGGACTGGTGGTCCTTCCCGAATCGGGACCCGCATACGGTCCCGTAATTATTAGAGGAATCATACCTCCATTAGGCACAAGCGTGATATTTAATTCAAATGAATGTTACAATATTATATTTTTGAAAATTTTTATTTCAGTCACTAATTTTGTTTACAGAACATAAAAGTGCTTTTCGGAAAGTGTGATCGGGTTAACCCGATCAGTCTGTCGCCAATCAACGCTTTATATTCTAATCTAAGGTGGGTGGACCATGGAAGGCCACTCTAACGAATAAGTGTTTTTATTTCTTCATTTCCTAGATAAATAAAAGAAACGAATCATTTATGAACACTTTGTTTTATTGTGTATCATATAAATAATTTTTTTTTATTCTAGATGTAATCACTATTTCTGGAACTAAACTTTTATAAAGCTCTTCTAAACGGCCTTGTAAGGAACAAGGCTCCAAACAAGGCCAATATTATAAATCAGTCGTTCAACTTACAACTAGAAATGTAATAATCAAAATATCCGCTTTTACTAAAACCACAGAAAAAGCTCTTTCATTTAACTAAAAAATTAAATGCCTAACACATTATAATCTTCTTTAAAACACTGAACGAACATTTCTTGAACACCATCTTATAACTAAGGATATATTAATGAAAGTTATATAAAAATTATAATAACGAGTATTACATCGATAACAAATAAGTTTTAAATGCGTTTTACAATGTAATTATAAATAGTTTTTTTTTGACCTATAGGTAATGGCCTTCTTACGGGTCCGTTCTTTGTAAGGCCAAAATGTTCCTAAAAAGTCTAAGTTAAAAAGTTGAATAATCCTTATGAATAATAAAACTATAATCATTGAACATTGCTTTAAGAACCAAACGGCTCGTCAAAGTAAAAACTAATTTCACATTTTCATTAGTAAATGTTCCTAGCAAGGCCCATGTACCCTAGCAAGGACAACCGTCAAAATTTTTATTGGCCTTATAAAGAACCACCGGCTTTCATAGGAACACTGCCAATATTTCAACTACAATCGAAGCAAAATCATTATATTTTTTCTTTAGTACCACAAAAATCCTTACATAACAATTTACAGTAAAAAGAATACAATAATAATAGGTTATTCACATAAAAACTTACCTTTAGGTGAGCGCGTGAATTACAATTTGAACGTCGCCGACCGAAGTCTACGAAGCGAGGGACTGACTACACAGACAAAATAGCAACGCGAGCGACTCGCTGCCGCGTCTGTATCCTTGAGTTTGTTGGAGCTTATTGTGAGCGGAAAGAAATTTGTCATCACCTGACTATAAATATGACTTTTTTATAGTTGGCCTTCAAAGGAGCATGTCCTTCCATGGGCCACCCACCTTATGGAACGCGCTGATTGGTGAACGGACTGATCGAATTAACCCGATCACACTTTCCGAAAAGCCCTAAAGTAATTTGCAATCCTAAATTTAAACATTCTTACGTGTGCATTTTGAACAGTTCCACTGCATTTCAAATCGAAATACTGAAGGCAGGTTTCACATTTTATTGAGGCGATGCAAGAATCTAACATTGTGTCGGATAACATACCGCATATTTTGCATAGATATTTATTAGCATCCTTTTCGGACAACATTTATCAACCAAATCCAAAATTCTAAAAATGATAGCCAAACTTAACCGGATGGAATTTGGCAAGATGAAAATAATAATCAAAATATGCAATTATGTGGATATTGGGTTCATAAAAATACCTGAGATAGTTGAAAAAAAATTTGACCAAAAAGACTTACCGCAATCGACGTGAAGTAAAAAAGAAAGAACGAAAGTTGTGGATTTTGCTGACTTGGGTATAAAAAGAAAACAGGAGAAAATGTTGTCTTGGATTTTAAAAGAAGAAGAAGCAGCATATAATGCTAGTCAAATTTGTTAAAAAGTTGAGGTTTGTCATATTGAAAGTGATCAAGAGAAAATGTCGGGCGTAGGAATGGATTACGGAGTTAACCAGCAGTGGTACTGTTAAAAATGCACACGTTAGAATGTTTAAATTTAGGATGAAAATTACTTTATTTTCTGTAAACAACATTAGTGACTTTGAAATAAAATTTTTGCTAAAATATAATAGTGAGACATTTATTTCAATCGAATAATATCACGTATATGTTCTTAATGGAGGTATGATTCTTCTTATAATTTCGGAACCGTATGAGGGTCCCGAGTCGGGACGGACCACCAGTCCCAACAAGACTTCTAATGACGTCATTTCATGTCCTTATTCGAGACTAGAGGTAGGTACAGAAAATCAGTCCCGAATTTAATTACGTCATTCGGGACTGGACATGGTTCCCGAGTCGGGACTCTAGTCACAGCGATAATTATATAATTCTGTGAAAACGTAGAAATACGATTTATTACTGAAATTTTGAAAAATAATATCTCCGAAAGTATTAGCTTGTTAGAGTTAAAAATGATATCATTGGATTCTTATGGTAAAACTACTTATTGAAAAAAAAATGGAATTGGAGATTTGGAATTTGTTATGTAAAAAAAAAAAATTTTTTTGTTACTCCGAAACCATCTTTCCGATTTTCCCCAATAAAGAACTTAGCCGAGATATTTATCTCCCAAACCTACTCTGAAAATGTCAACTGTCTAGCTCATTCCGTTCGAGAGTTATCGTGCCTACGGCCGGCCGGCCGGACCGGCCGGACAGAATGATTTTCGACCACGGATTCATGATCAGTGAGTCGAACCGAATCGTTTAAAACCATTTTCATCGAAAAATTCGAAAATTACAGACCTTTGGGCAAATTGATAAGCACTCAGTTCCGAGGAACTAGAGCGCCAAAAAGAAAAAATAAAGTTCAGTAAAGAGTATGGCCTCCTCGAACATCAACCACAGCCTGACAACCCTTTGCATACTTTCGATCAGATTGTTAAAGTAGCTTCGATCAATTTCTCTCCAGAGTTACGGTAAAGGCCGTATGAGTTCTTGCAGTGTATGCTGAGGTGTTTGATGAGAATCCAAAGCTCTTTGTAGCTGATACCAAGCATGTTCAATGAGATTGAGATCTGGCGACGAATTCTAGCCCGATGGGGTGGCGCATTATCGTCCAAAAATAAGAAATTTGGCCCAATAGCAGCATGAAACAAAGGAATAATAAAGGTTCCGCCATCTAACGTTTTTTTTTTCAACTAGTGCTTATTTCGTGAATGGTAACACTTATTAGCTCATGTCTGATTTGACAGAATATTTCCCTCCTGTCAAAAATCCCCTGTGATTGAAGTGCAATTACCGCATGATTACAGCGATAATTATCTATGTAGAAAGCGATAATTATCTTGTAGAAACTGATAATTGTCTTGTACACAGATATCTATGGATCAGTTCAAACGCGATTCCATTGTATGTCAGTTTGACAAGCAATGTCGAAGACGTTATTAAAAATGTCTCGTTTTGGTTTTGCTTCCTTACAAGCTATTGAAGAAGAAGTTTCGGAAATAGAACCAATCAATACAAAAAATAATAGAAAATACGTGTGGCGTCAGTTTATGGGCTTCTGTGAAGAGAAAAATTATATTTTGGATGGAAGAACACCAATTGATGTTTTGGCAAAAATATTAACAGACTGGGCATTTAATATGCGTAAGCAAAATGGCGATGAGTACAAGGAATATACTGTTAAAACGATTTGGAACGTAACCGCTAAATTACTAATGGAAAAATATTTCACCGAATTCAATATCCAATTCAATCCTTTCACTAATATTGAATTCAAAGCAGCCAGAGACGCGAAAAATGCCAAGAGAAAACAACTGCAAAGAGATCCACAGAAGAGGAAGGAAAGTGCAGTTTTTCTAAGGTACGATGAATTCCAAAATATGGTTCGTGTTTGCGACGAAAACACCCCGGATGGTTTGCAGAAGAAATTATTTTTTGTTTTTGCTTTTGAATTAGCTTGGCGTGGTGGAGAAGACCACAAGTGCCTAATTTCGTACTTCAAAGAAGAAGAAAATAACGTTGGTGAAAAGACAGGAAGAATTATTTACGATCCCGTATTTACTAAGACGACCCAAGGAGGGGAAAATCCATGCGCTTCATCAAAATGGCTAGTAAAGAATAATATTAATGCTGATATGTGTCCGATCCGACTGTACAAAAAATTCCTAGAAAAGCGGGTTGAAATAAAAACAAAACGACTCTTTCTCACTGTAAATCCCGCTTGGAAGTTGAATAGAAAATGGTACAAAGACATTCCTGCTGGACGAAATACAGTGAGCAAATGGACTGTTGTACAAGCCAAAGCTTCTGGTTTGAATACGGAAAACATCAAGATAACAAATCATTCGTTACGAGCTACGGCTGTTTCCAATCTCGCAAAAAATGGGGTGGGGGAGCAACAACTCATAAAAATCACAGGTCACACAAATTCCAAATCAATAACACCATATCTTCAAATGGATGAAGATCACCATGAAGAAATCGTCAGAAGAATGCGTGCTAATGATGTACAACAGGCACAGCTTTCCCAAACATCCTCTTCTGCTGTTAATGCTCCGATAGCAGCATTGTCTAATCAGAACACTTATAATAATTGTGTTTTTAACTGCAGCTCCTGCAACTTTTGATTTCGTTTCCAAATAAATAATATTTCGTTCTAAATAAATAAAGTTTCGATATATTTTTACGCATGCTTTCATATTATAGGAATAAAATACATTGGATCTCTTCATTTTTCAGTTACCTAATATAATATGTTGATAACGAGGTAGAAATTCATTGATTGGTAACGTCAGTTTGACAAGTTAACTGTTCATTCGGGAAATATTCCCCCGAATTACACTCGTGCATCAAAATGAACCGGATAATGTCGCATTCCAGCGTATTGTCATTGAAAAACTGCATTCGGTCATTTTCATTTTTGGAGAAAGAGCCCTCCACCTTCGGTGTCGGGCTCTTTCCCAAAAAATGAAAATAAACTCATGCAGTTTTTTGACAACACGCTGTCATGCAAAATTATCGGTAATTTTGATGCACTTGTGCAATTACTTCCGATAATTAGTTTTATCCTTCCGCTGAACGAATATGGTTGTGTATACGCTTGAACAACGCTGGGAAATATTGCGACATTACTTTGAAAATCATGTGTGTGAAAATTGCGTACGGATTTTGGAAGAAGAGAAGCACCGTCAGCCCCGTATGTTCGTTATCTTGTGAAAAAAGTGAAAGAAACTGGCATCCTCATCGATAAACCAAAGCGTGAAAAGCCAAAAACAGTGCGTACACCCGAGAATATTGCTACTGTGGCAGAAAGTGTGCGTGAAACGCCATCAACATCAATTCACCGTCGTTCCCAAGAATTGAACATTTCGGAGCCATCATTGAGACGAATTTTGCATAAAGACCTTGGTATGACGCCATACAAAGTCCAATTAGTTCAGGAGTTGCCCTGTTTTTGAAGATCGCATTATCAGCCGCAGAGCTGATGTCGTTTGGCCACCTCGGAGCTGCGATTTGACACCGTTGGACTATTATTTGTGGGGTGCCGTCAAAGATAAGTGTTACGCCAACAAGCCAGAGACAATTGACGCTTTAAAGGACAATATTCGTGAAGACATTGGTGAAATACAGCTGCACACAATCGATAATGTACTCAAAAATTGGCCCGATCGTATAGGCTACTGCATGGCCAGCCGAGGCAGCCATTTCAATGAAATTATTTTCCATTATTAACCGGAAGGATTGTACTTTCAAATAAACAAGCCCTGTGGACAGGAGCTTTCTGGCACTCTAGTTCAAACAGACAAATTA
Organism: Halyzia sedecimguttata; assembly: GCA_937662695.2. Taxonomy (NCBI): domain Eukaryota; kingdom Metazoa; phylum Arthropoda; class Insecta; order Coleoptera; family Coccinellidae; genus Halyzia; species Halyzia sedecimguttata. Next base: position 48,428,470 of record OW569418.2, read on the forward strand.
TATCTCCGAAAGTATTGGTTTCTCAGAGTTGGGAATTATATCAATGTATTCATATGATAGAACTGCATCATAAAGGAAATTCAATTCAAATAATAGTTTATTTATCAAGATTAAATGAGCAATCATGAGAATGATGAGAACTGCACCATGGAAGAAATCGAATTAAATCTGGCCAATTTTGACAATAACGAACTTAACCGAGATATTCATCTCCCTAACCTACTCTGAAAATTTCAACTACCTAGCTCATTCCGTTCGGGAGTTATTGTAGAAAAACTTTTTTTAAATTTTCAAAATTTTTTTTTACTTTGCGGTTATCTGGTCAATACAAAACTTTACATGCGTATAAAGGTCATGATTCTACAATTTGATGCTAAATTTCAGATAGATCGAGTGATCGGTTTCGAAAATATTCATAAAAAATATTTTTACTAAAATTGGCCATAACTCCGAAACCGCTAGATGGATTTCGCCCATTAACAAGCTCGTCCGAGATATTTACGTTCCAAACCCACCTTGCAAATTTCAATCCGCTAACTCCTTTCGTTCGAGAGTTATCGTGCCTACGGCCGGCCGGACAGAATCGATTTCGACCTCGGATTCTTGATCAGTGAGTCGAACCAAATCGTTTGAGACCATTTTCATCGAAAAATTCGAAAATTACAGACATTTGGGCAAATTGATAAGCACTCTGTTCCGAGGAACTAGAGCGCCAAAAAAGGAATTTGAGAAAATATTCAGTAGCTTTTTGGCGCTCTAGTTCCTCGGAACTGAGTGCTTATCAATTTGCCCAAATGTCTGTAATTTTCGAATTTTTTGATGAAAATGGTCTTAAACGATTTGGTTCGACTCACTGATCAAGAATCCGTGGTCGAAATCCGTTCTGTCCGGCCGTATAGGCACGATAACTCTCGAACGGAATGAGCTAGAGAGTTGAAATTTTCAGAGTAGGTTTGGGGGATAAATATCTCGGCTAAGTTCGTTATTGGGCAAAATCGGACAGATGGTTTCGGAGTAACAAAAAAAAAATTTTTTTTTTACGAAACAAATTTCAAATTAATTTTTTTTTAATAAGCAGTTTTATCATAAGACTCCATTCATATCATTTTTAACTCTAACAAGCTAATACTTTCGGAGATATGATTTTTCAAAATTTCAATGTAAATCGTATTTCTACGTTTTCACAGAATGATAGAATTATTATGTGGGTATTCTATGAATTGTTATAATGTCAACTTATTCTCCTGAGAAATGACGTTGTTTCATTCCAGCAATCGTATAAATATGAGAATGATAATATAATATCATACTTTTTGTTGGTTGATATTTTCATGCCGATGGTCAATCCATATGATGATGGGAATGGTAATGGTAAGTTAATAATATTGAGTTCAGAATAACAAAACTGGAATATTGGTGTATTGGAGTAGATTTGAGGAAAGATATATATTATCGTTCATCATAGAATTGAGGAATGAATATCTCGGATGAGTTCGTTGTTGGGTAGAATTCGTCTATTGGTTTTGGATTGATAATTTTTGGCACTCTTGTTGAAATTAAATTCTTCTATGATGTTTGAATTCAATTTCTGCTAAGATGAAGTTCTAAATTTCAATAATGAATCGTACTTCTATGTTTTCACTGAATTCTATAATTATTCTATCTAAGCTTTATTATATGATCTGTGTTCATACTCGTACATTTCATCCTGTTCTATAAGAGAGAGTCAAATTCATTTCAGCTATTTTAATTTGGTTTCTTCCATGGTGCAGTTCTCATTCTCAGATTGCTCATTTAATCTAGATAAATGAACTATTATTTGAATTGAATTTCCTTTATGATGCAGTTCTATCATAAGAATACATTGATATAATTCCCAACTCTGAGAAACCAATACTTTCGGAGATATAATTGGTCTGTTTGAACTAGAGCGCCAGAAAGCTCCTGTCCACAGGGCTTGAACCCATTTTTACATTATAACAGTAACCTCACAGCGTGGCCTGATCTACCAGCGACTTTCTTAAAGCACGTGGTGGCGGGCTCGATTCCCGTAACCGCAATTGTCTCTTTTTCGTTTTTGGCTTCCTTGTTCCCCGGAACAGAGTGCTTACCAATTTGCCCAAATGTCTGTAATTTTCGAATTATTGGCTGAAAATGGTCTTAAACGATTTGGTTCGACTCACTGATCAAGAATCCGTGGTCGAAATCGATTCCGTCCGGCCGCTCCTCCGTTAACACGATAACTCTCGAACGAAAGTAGTTAGAGGATTGATATTTGCAGGGTAGGTTTGGAGCGTAAATATCTCGGACGAGTTCGTTAACGGGTGAAATCTACCAAGCGGTTTCAAAGTTATGGCCGCTTTTATAAAAACATTTTTTATGAATATTTCCGAAATCGATCACTCGATCTATCTGGAATTTAGCATTAAATTGTAGAATAATGATCTTTATATGCATGCGAACTCTTGTATTGATCGGGTTGCCGTAAAGTGTCAACAAAAAATAAAAAAAAAAACGAATTTGAAATTGATTTTTTTTTAAGATGCAGTTTCATCATAAGAATCCATCGTTATCATTTTCAACTCTAACAAGCTAATACTTTCGGAGATATGATTTTTCAAAATTTCAATAATACATCGTAGTTCTATGTATTCACAGAATGTGAACACAGAATATCTCTGTGTTCACTGTTCATAAATGTCATCTTATCTGGCTTTTAGAGACTTGTCAATTCGTAGTGAAAATATTTTCTGTTGGAAAACAAGTATCCGATTCTTGAATTTGTGAATATATACAAGACTGTTTTGAAACCGAAAATAATATTGACTGATTACATATTGAATAATTTATGTATAAATATTGGGGATGATGTTTCAGAAGATTTAGAATTGGATCATTTCTCTGATGTAGTTTATGAAGGCAATAGGAAAGAAGAACATAATGGAATCATCAAAAGAAATTACTGTTCGTTGACCACTGAGGTTAATATTACCTTTTACTTCCTTAAGTTGTGGGACATGTTCCTATATACAGTATTTTCTTAATGTTGCTAGCAAAAAAATGCTGAAATATGGTTCTACATTTGTGTATCAAACATTTTTTCTTGAGTTATGGTTCATAAAACAGAAAAGAATGTTTAAGTGGTATGAACTATTAAATTTTAAATTATTAAAAGAGGATATAGTATTTCATTAATATATTTTGAACTATTAAAATAATGTGTTCCTAATCTACTTCCTACTCAAATATTAGGAATAAATGGACAATCTGCTATGATTGTCTCCAGCCTCGCTCTAGACATTTTGATGATGTTTTCCTTAGGTATTTCCAGTTGTGAAAACTATGCACCGAGTGTAAGTTGCAACAACCCATTCCAGGAGGTTGAATCATTGCAGATTGCTCATTTAATCTTGATATAGTTATTTTTGTATCTAGTGCGCGAAATGCTACTTTGGTGATCGAGAACTGATTTTTTTAACGAGGCGCAGCCGAGTTAAAAAAATAGTCGAGATCACCAAAGTATTTCGCGCATGAGATGCAAACAAAATTTTTTCTACAAACGCCAAAAATATTGTTCTAAAATAAGTAACATGCATAGCTTAATATGAAAAATAGTATTGAACTGGCTTAAAAAGTTTTTCCAAATCAAGTAAATACTGTAACTATGAAAATAAAAGGGCATTTGTTTGTTTGATTGAGGAACATAAAGGTTAAAATATAAAAACTCCATATAGTTTACATGCAGTGTGCGAAGTAAGTACTTCGCACACTACTTCGCGCACGGTGTCATGGTAACGAAGGAAAATGAAAAAAAGGGTCACTTCGCATATTGTTTTCAATGCGCGAACCTTGTCATTTTTTGACGTTTGTAGAAAAAATAAATTTAATGACATTTTTTGAAGCATTAAAGCATTGTAGATTGGTCTTTTTTTTTAATGATAATTTTTGAAGCATTTTTTTTAAACGACACTTTTTTTTAAATTTAATTTATTTCATGATGCAGTTCTATCATGAGACTCCATTGATATAATCCCAACTCTGATAAACCAATACTTTCAGAAATATAATTTGTCTGTTTGAACCAGAGCGACAAAAAGCTCCTGTCCACAGGGCTTGAACCAATTTTTTTTCACTTATATCGAAATAATAACTTTGATGAATGGTATATCTACTGAATTTAACTCGATCTGTCAATAAAATTACATGAAACGTGGATAACTTCGTATATTATTAGTTATTTGAGCCGAAACTAATCGTTTTAGACTATTCTCGGCCAAAAAGTGGACCAGTGTTTTTTTTTGGACGCTTGTTTTTACAGTCGGATTCATATTCATGGAAATATTGAGAATATAATTTTTTTTCTGATGCTAAGCAGCCTTGGGTGAGTTCAGTACCTGGATGGGTGACTGCTCTTTCATGGAAGTTTAATATTTTTTTATTTTATCCAGTTGATGACAGATGGGATCACGAACAAGCTGGTCCTATGTAGGCACATATCTGATGATAGCATTGAAGAGAATCTGTTGGTGAGAATATATGGACACAAGACTGATTTGCTCATTGATAGACAGGCCGAGATAAGGTGAGTGAATTTAAACGTCTAGACCCGCTTTAAGAATTTCCCAGATCACCACAATTTTTTTAACGATTTACTACGAAAAAGTTCATGCTGAAAATTCTCAAATATAGGCTGGTTTATGCTGGCTGGTAACTTTAACTTAATCATATATACAGGGTGAGTCTTTGACCACTGCATTAATTTTAACCAAAGATTCCTCTCATCAAATGAAACACTTTTCTCATTTACCATTTTTCCAGATTCGGCTCAGGTAAAAAGTACAAGCGTTTAAAGATTTCACAATGTGCTAATACACTCCCGCATATAAATTATCTATGACATTGTTGGCGGACAAGAATAAGGCATGGTAACGTAGTTTACAGCTTGATTCAGGATTCCAACGCTCAGGGACGGATCCATAAAAGTAGTGAAATTTCTGGAGTTTTCCATTTTAAAACATTCAATGAAGAACATCTCGAAAACGGTGCGTTTAAGGAGAAATGATGAAGAATAATATAATGTTCTAAAACGATGGAATATTCTTGAAATGACTCAAGAAAAACTTTATATGCTTTCTTTATGCTAATTTCGTTTAGTTTTATGAATCCACGAGTCCATAACTAGAAAACCAGTAGAAGTAGAAAATAACTAATATTTGGAAAATATGTATCATAGTTATAGGAAACTTTACGCCAACATTCATTTTATTCGAAAAAAGGATGTCAAAGCTACAAAATAAAAACTGATTTTTTTTTCAAAATTTCAACAGCCTGTATCTTTTTACCTGAGCTGAATTTGGAAAAATGTTAAATGAAAAAAGTGTTTCATTTGATGAGAGGAATCTTTGGTTAAAATTAATGCAGTGGTCAAAGACTCACCCTGTATATATTATAATTAGTGTCCGACCGAAACTGGTTTTTCAGCCGAAACCGAAACCGAAACCGAACTTTCGGCCAGGGTCTCAGTTTCGGCTGAAACCGAAACCGAAACTTCATATTTCATACAGAAATCTACTGTATTTTTTACAATTTCATTTGCATATACATAAAAACAGTTGAGGAGTGGTGAATAAAATAAAGTCAATTTTTTTGAGAACTTTATTTATTATTTTGATATTACCAAGTTATCAAAATAATCAGTCGAAGTAAACAGGGTGATTCCAAATCAGACGTGAACCTTGGAGGAGGTGTTAGTATGGATCATTTGCTGGGGTTTGAGCCATTTTTATTGATGGCCGAAAATCAACAGTTTCCGAGATATTTGAGTTCTGGTTCTGTTGAAAAAGAATTGGTATGATTTGAAAGGGGATTTAAGAAGTAGATAGAGAAAAATAACGAATTCAATATTTTTTTGTTGCAACTAAGCTCGAAATTCCATTAGGAAATGTATTCATAAATTATGTTCCACCATTCCATAAGCAAGTCTTTCTTCAGTTGTTATTTTCCGCCTGAAATTTACTCACGCTGTCTTTTGATACACATTCACTATTTTATATACCGGACATTCAAGAGGCTGCTTATAAAAAATCTGCTGAAACGAACCTAGTTAAGCAATCTAACGAAATCTTTCAGAGAATGAAGAACGAAGTAGACAAGTTTTTAAAATAATCTTGGCATACTAAATTGTGAAATTCGAAAGTTGTAGACAAATTGACACTAGAAATTGATTTTTCATTTTTTCATAATATATACCACATTTCAAATCATACTTATTCTTTTTCAACCTATTATACAGCATAGTTTTACTTTTTTCGTACATATAATATCCTTTTCTGATAAAAATAAACCAAAATTATCATCAAATTTGCTCAACGTAGAAAAAATTGACGAAATATGAACTAAGTTCAGAAATCTTTCAAAAATCACCCGAACTCCAAAAACTGTTGATTCTCGGTTAATAATAAATATGGATTAAACAACAGCTAATGAGTCATACTAACTCCTCCTCCCAGTTACACGTCTTATTTGGAATCACCCTATGTAATCTAATCAATAATCATTAAAGTGAATTCTCATGATTTCTCAGTCTTAACAAAGATAGATTACAATGACTTGTACGACAATTATGTCTCCTAATAATTCCTGGCCAAACGACCAGGACAATTCGGCCCGGCCGAAAGTTTCGGCCATTTTGGGCCGAAACCGAAACTAAGGCCGAAACTAGATTTTTTGGCCGAAACTGGCCGAAACCGAAACCGAACCTTCGGTCGGTCACTAATTATAATAGACATTTATTTTTATTTTTATGGTTTATAATCAGACTAAATAATCCGTTAACTTATTAATTAATATTATTAATAATAAGTAAACGGATTATTCAGTCTCAGTATCAACCATAGCGTTAGAAATCTATGATTCAATTTTTGAGTTAGGGGATAAGTTAAAGTTACCAGCCAGCATAAACCAACCTTATCATCTTCAGAGAAAGTTGGGAAAACAGTTATTTAGATACATTTGAATCGATATTTCAAACCATTCGATGGTCAAATAGAATTAAATATGTTATTGCGCGTATGTTCTGGGGAACATCGCGTTATAGTTTTGCCCAAATGTCTGTAACTTTCGAATTTTTTGAAAAAAATGGTCTCAAACGATTAAGTTCGACTCCCCAATGAAGAATTCGAGGTCAAATTTGATTCTGTCCGGCCGGCCGTACGGCCGTCCGGCCGTCCGTTGCCGCGATAACTTGAGAACGAAAAGAGCTAGCGACTTGAAATTTTCAGGATAGGTGGCGCATCCCAATACGACGGACAAGTTCGTTAATGGGCATAATCGGCCCAGTGGTTTCCGAGTAATAATTTTGTTTTCAACCAATATAAATCCGATCAAATTGAAACTTGGTGGGTAGTTGTAGAATATGAACCTAAGCACGTTTGGAAAATTTTGTGCGAATCGTATGGCTAGAAAATTTAAAAAAAATTATTAAAAAATATTTTTGTTGTCACGATAACTTGAGAACGGAATGAGATAGCGGCTTGAAATTTTCAGGTTAGGATGTGCACCAGAACGCGACATTTCAGTTTGTTTATGAGCATAATCGGCCGAATGGTTTTAGAGTTATAGCCATCTGAAATTTTCTGAAAGTTGGTGTTTTTTTGTTCCTCATTAACTCGAAAAATACTGAACCGATAGCATTTGTAGAAAATTTTTAATAAATCATTAAAAATAAAAAAAAAAAATTCTATATATCAGTAACTATTCGTTTGAAATTGATGAAATTTTGCAAGAGCCTTCATAACCTAACTCTACTGCCAAGTTTCATACGATTTCATTCGAATTTACCATGGTAAATTCGAATTAAGAGTGTCCAATACAGGAGAATGGACAACATAATTTACCATGGTAAATTCGATTAAGGGTGTCCAATACAGAAGAATGGACAATAGAACATACGCGCAAAAGCTTCTGACTTCACGTCAGTGCTTGAACCAATTGTTTTGAAACACCCTCATTACACCTATTATTTTCCAGAAATATAAAACTACTTCACCACTATGATCTTGCGCCTTCCCTTTATGCCACATTCAAGAACGGCTTGATGTATGAATTTATCCCTGGACGAACCCTATCTTCCGAGGATGTCCAGAATCCCAAAATATACAGGCTGGTCGCCAGGGAAATGGCCAAAATGCACAAAGTTAAGGATCTTAATCAGAGAAGAATCGAATCGAATTTGTGGTCGAAAATGCAGCAGTTTGTGGATTTGATTCCCGAGACATTCGATGATGAGAAAAAACAGAAAGAGTAAGTTGAGTCGCGCTTATAACAGAAGCGGATCTAGGAATTGGAAAAGGGTGTTCGTAGAATTTACAAATTGTCCGTCAAATTCTGAAATAGTGAAAGCAATATTTCCTACCGCAAGATTCTATGGTCAATGGTTTCATTAGTGACGTATATGCATAGAAGAGGAGACACCATAGTCTCCTACAGTCAATGTTTGCGGGTAACATCACATGTGTTTATTTACTTTATTTTCAAAGGTTTGTTTATTGTTTATCTTTCTCCTCTGGAACCATAGAGATCTATGCAAATTAAGAAGCAATCTCTTGGAGAAACCACAGCCCACTATAGAGATAGCCTGGAACACAGTCTGACAACGCCGCAATTAATCGTCTCTTAGAGGCATACTCCTTCAATGCGGTATGTACTCATCTCCAATAAGTAGAAATAATCCAAAGGAAATTTCACTATTTACACACTGCTGTTTAATCACAGAACATATGAATATCCGACCATATTTATCACTGCATTGCATTAATTCACATTTGACACCGTTGTACACAAAAAATACCACGAAATGCCCGCGAAAAACTATAATGGTTAACTCCAGAATCAGAAGTAATCGTCCATTTTTACTAACAACAACAACAACAAACTAACAAACGTTCGACTGACGTACGTCTCTGAGCTGTGTTGCCATTTTATCATCTTCCAGGCTAGTAGATATAGTAGGTTGTGGAGAAACGTATCTAAACATAAACACAGGGAATACAGGGATGTTGATTTCGTTGTTCTGTGTTGTTTACTATACCTTCCCCTTTCCCTATCTACTGTTATAACCATAGATTCATTATCCTTTAATATGTCTATGGTTATAGCTGTAGTATAAACATTGAACTATATACTAACTGGAAGGTATCCGTCCATACAAAATACGTTTGAAAAGTGAGGCAGGGGCAAGGAAGACAAAGATAGCACTATTTACGGTAACCTGTCTTTGTTGCACTCATACAAGCGAGTTATGTTTACCTACATTAATTGTCTTTTACTTTGAAATTCAGGCAAATTGGGGATTGCCGTCATTCGTAAAGTGCAATATTATTGATGTCGAACATTTATTTCGTTTTGGTATGCCATTAGTTCAGCTGTCTTCATCGTGTGAAGTTTAAAAAGTACAGAACTTTGTTGGTGCGAGTTGTGATTGGCGATAGTTTCAAACTTTTAATATAAATAAATCAAAAGTTTTAATTAACAATGAATAAAAATGGTTATATATTGTGTATCGTTTGGATGCAAGAACGAGCAAGATCGTCGGTTTGAATAGGTTTTCATGGGTGAGTTGATAATATTTAGATTTGAATATAACATAAAAAAATATGAATAGCAAATAGCAAGAATTAACATTGATAGATTCAAAGTGGATTTATTTGTTATAGTTTTCCATTCAAACGACCTGATATACTGAAGTTATGGATCAAGGCAGCTCACAGGGAGAAATGAACGAAACCAGCAAACTTTGTGGGGACCATTTTCTTCCAACTGATTACATAGTGCGAGACCTGGATGTACTTCTAAATTATTAAAACCAGATTCTGTTTCTAGTGTATTTCCATATCCCAAGCATTTGAGATCGCAAATTGTTGAACCTCGACGGAAAATAAGAAAAGTGGTAGATAGGTATCTTATGATGTAACTGAGAAAATAATATATTTGACCCTCTTGGAAGAAAATGAATGAATATTTTTTCAGGAATTGTCTGGATGTTCCTAATAAGAATGTTAGTGGGCATACCATATTATCACCCACAGATGTTAATTTACCGTCAACTTCAAGAAGCTCAAAAGTTAGATCGTTGATTGATCGTGAAACTCGAACTGAGTCAAAAGAATATATATATATATATATATTAGGAAGAAAAGTAAAAAAAAAAAAGAAGCTGAAGAGGAGAGAAGTAAACATTTCTAAGATGAAAGAAGTCATTCATTCAATTTCAAAAATGTGGCCATAGCAATTTGATGAAAATCTTGAAGTCTTAAAAAAATCATGTTCAAGATAAAAACAACAAATTTGCATTTTTAAACTCAAGAGCTACAGCATATTTTCTTTTCAGGTTTGCCTCTGCAGAAAAGCAAATTCGTCTTCTGTTATAAAGTGGAACTTTTTTGACAAGCAAAATAAACTTAATGCAGGCAATCATAAATTCAGTTATAGATCAGTTTATTGCAAATTTAGGTCTTTTTAAACCTAGATCCTAGTATCCTGTTGTTCAAGAATTTTCAGTTCAGGAATGTCATGAAATTCAGATTTTCGGAAAATAACGTTATATTTAATGTGCCGAATGTATCATAAAAGTAGACAATTGAATTTAGTATTGCAAGGAAAAACTGACAATACTTGTTTTATGTAGCAACTGTTAAATTATTGTTGAATGAGTAGTAGTAGCAGCTATCTGTAGGTACAGTGTACTTTAATATTTAAATAAAATTTGCATTTGCGATTTTCTTTTCAGTTTATTTACCAACCACATAGGAGAAAAGTTTAAATTTGACTTGAACCATGTACTATTTGCATTATTACTTTAATCCTGATAAATCGTTCAGAAAAAAATTGGTTCAAGCATTGACGTGAAGTCAGAAGCTTTTGCGCGTATGTTCTATTGTCCATTCTTCTGTATTGGACACCCTTAATCGAATTTACCATGGTTAATTATGTCGTCCATTCTCCTGTATTGGACACTTAATTCGAATTTACCGTGGTAAATTCGAAGTAAGAGTGTCCAATACAGGAGAATGGACGACATAATTAACCATGGTAAATTCGATTAAGGGTGTCCAATACAGAAGAATGGACAATAGAACATACGCGCAAAAGCTTCTGACTTCACGTCAATGCTTGAACCAATTTTTTTTTTCGTGATTTTTTTTTAATTTTCTGGCACGGTTCCTAAAATTTTTTTTTTCGTCATTTTCTTCAAATTTTCTAGGAGTACGGTTCTTACAGAATTTTAAACACGTCTTTGTGTTGATTTTCTACTACTAGTTACCAAGCTTCAATTCAATCGAATATTTATTTTTTGAGTTATCAAGGAAACAATATTCCAGGTGAATATAACTCGGAAACCGTTAAACCGATTATGCCCAAAAACGAACTCAACTCTCCCTTTCGGATACGCAACCTACCCTGAAAATTGCAAGTCCCTATCTCCTTTGGTTCAAAAGTTATCGAGGCAACGGTCACCCATCTACTGAACTCACACAAGAATGCTCGAATCTCCAACAATATTCAACCGATCGTATTAAAACTTGAAACTTGGCAGTAGAGTTAGGTAATGAACGCTCTTGCAAAATTTCAGCAATTTCAAACGTATAGTTACTGATATATAGAATTTTTTTTTTTTATTTTCAATGATTTATTAAAAATTTTCTACAGATGCTATCCTCACCAAATTTCGCAAACATTTTCGCGTTGGCATTCTACATCTAATAACCATGTTTGAATTCAATCGGTTCAGTATTTTTCGAGTAAATGAGGAACAAAAAACCACCAAATTTCAGAAAATTTCAGATGGCTATAACTCTGAAACCGTTTGGTCGATTATGCTCATAAACAAACTCAAATTTGGCATTCATATGCACAACATAACCTGAAATTTTCAAGCCGCTATCTCTTTCCGTTCTCAGGTTATCGTGACGAAAAAAATATTTTTTAATAATTTTTTTAAAATTTTCTAGCCATACGATTCGCCCAAAATTTCACAAACATGCTTAGGTTCATATTCTACAACTACTCACCAAGTTTCAATTCGATCGGATTTATATTGGTTGAAAACAAAATTATTACTCGGAAACCACTGGGCCGATTATGCCCATTAACGAACTTGTCCGTCGTATTGCGATGCGCCACCCACCCTGAAAATTTCAAGTCGCTAGCTCTTTTCGTTCTCAAATTATCGTGGCAACGGACGGCCGGACGGCCGGCCGGACGGACAGAATCAAATTTGACCTCGGATTCTTCATCGGGGAGTCAAACTTGATCGTTTGAGACCAATTTCGTCAAAAAATTCGAAAGTTACAGACATTTGGGCAAAACTATAACGCGATGTTCCCCAGAACATACGCGCAAAAAATCACGTTTACTTCTAAATAAGCATACAAAATTTAAAATAAACAAACAAAATCGCGAGCGTCCCATTAACTGCAATGAGATAGAAAGAGATAGATATCCGTAAGCAATGCGGGTTGCATATGCAATCGTTTTGCCTCACTTTTCACTCAAGGCGGGTCCCTTCCAGGTATATATAGAGTTCACTGAGTATAAACGCGTTCAAAATATCTGTGTTTATGTTTCTTCGCGAGATCACTTCGTAATTTTGATATCTCTATATAGCCCTGGTGGGGAAAAATAAACATACCTTTTGAAATGAGGTAAACAAGCACAAATGTTGTCGGCAAACATTGAATGTAGGAGACAGCGTAATGCAGTATCTCATCTTCCTCAACCTACGGTCATAACAGCCTAATGTTTTTGCAGATACGAAAAGCAACATTTCTCGAAGGCCCAGCTATTGAAGGAGATAAGGGACTTCAAGGAGGGAGTGAGTGAATTCGATATGGATATTGTTTTCTCCCATAACGATCTGTTACTGGGAAATGTTATCTATAACGAGAACGAAAACAAGGTGTTCTTTATCGATTTTGAGTACGCGAGCTACAGTTATCAGCCCTTCGACATAGCCAACCATTTCACGGAATTCGCAGGTAAATAAATTGATTATTAGTTTGACGCATAGTCAATTTAATGTCTATGGTTTGACGGCCTTCGAACTCCATAGAGTTGCATCCTATAGACTCAAATCTACAGAAATTGAGGTGATATTGTTGAATATCACAATTATATAAGACGGAGATTACACGGTCAGTCTGGTATCAGTCTCGCATCAGTATTAACATCAGTCCGGATCATCAGTCCATCAATCAACGAATATAGAACCAATTTCCGTCAATCTCCCATCAATCCATGATTGGTGTGATGCGAAACTGATACCAGACTGACCGTGTAACTTCCGTCTAATATCTAACATGGGGACCAACCAGTAAAAACACATTTTTTTTGCAAAATTCGACTTTACTCATGAACATAGTCATCTTTCATAGCGATACAATCATTCAAACTTTCGACGCCCTTCTTATAGAACGATTTGTCTTCGGCCTTAAAATAGACTTCAGTTGCGGCTAAAACCTCATAATTGGAGTCAAATTTCTTTCCTTGAAGCATCTTCTTGAGATATGCGAACAGGTAGAAGTTAGATGGGGCCAGATCTGGTGAATATGGGGGTTGTGGAAGCAAATCGATCCATCGTTCAAACCAAACCAAATGTAGTGACATCTTCAATATCTTGATAACGACCAAAGACCTATTTAACCCTTTTTATGGTTTTAATAGATCGATGACGAGGACTGGGCCGAAAGTCATGAAATTTTTACACATATCTTTTATAGGTTGGTATTACTACCGAAAAACTGTGTCAGTCCCTGGACTAAATGACCCATGCTATAGAAATCATTTATAATTTCCGTTAAACTTTGTTTAAGGTGTGAACGACATAGATTACAGCAGATTTCCTTCCAAGGAGCTCCAACTGGACTGGCTCAAGACGTATCTGATGGAGTACAAGGGGGTTTCGATTGTGAACGATCGCGACATTGAAATTTTGTACATGCAAGTCAACAGATTTGTTCTGGCCGCACATCTTTTGTGGTACTCGTGGTCATTGATACAAGCCGCCCATTCTCGTATAGATTTCGATTTTATACGGTAAGTATGTGTACTTGGTTGGATGTTTCAAAGCCGTCTATAGAGATAGTCAGGAACAAAGTCTGACAACGCCGCAATTTATCGACTCTTGGAGGCATACTTCTTCAATGCGGTATCGCATGTATATTACCAGAAAAAGACAAAAAAAATCCATTAGGGTAATTTGACAGTAATGAGAGTTTACATAATATTTGCTTGCTGAGAAAGGGGCAGAATTGTACTATAACGTCTTCACCGATGAATCGCCTTACCTAGAAGGCCGTGCACACGTCCTTTCCCCCTTCACCAAGAAGCAGACGTTAGTGTGTTAGCGTGACCACCCGTTCTCCGGATATAAATGCCATTGAACATGTGTGGGAGTCTGTTCAAATGTCACCATCCCCCACAGAGTGTGGGTTTTTTTCTTTTGCCTCTACGCGAACAGAGGTTTACTTTGCTATTGGGTAGCCGAACACATTTTTAGGTATTTTTCGTATTATATGTTGATGAAATTTCTTGTAAGTCATATCGCTTTATTCTTGATTTGTCACTATCTTGTGTATCATATTTTCGTTTTTCAGATACGCAGCAATTCGCCTAGAAGAATATTTTAAGAGAAAACCCGAAACAACAGCGTTACAGTTGCGAAGATCTTCACTTTGAACAGCTTGAGTTTGTACATCTGCCCTAATTTTGAATCTCTTGAAATATATACCTGATTATTTTGCTGTATAAATTGTTATTTGTTCGTGAAGTGGTTTTATTGACCTATACATGTTCTTTGATTAAGATCTTGTGGCTAGGAAAGAAAGTTTCTAGACACGGTAATCGCCATCATGCACGGTTGCGTAAGGACACAGTAAAAAAGCTAACCCAGAACACAACCGATTCGTCGGTAGCAGGAAAAGTGCCACTATGCAAAAGATGAATTGGTTACCATGAACAAAAAATTCTCTGATTCAAACGTCATTTTTATCAGTTAAAGTTACATCGAATGTAGAATTGGTCAATGGTGCATTTTGATTATTAAAACCATGTAATAATGAACTGGTAGGATTATATGTCTCGGTTCAAAAGTTGATGCCTCAATAGAGTAATCTGAGTTGCTGATTCCAGGGGATTCGTTGACGCTCAATATCCTACCAGCAATCTCATTCTTATTTCGCAGCGAATCCTCGATGTAGACTTCTGGTACACTACTTGACTTCTAACCTCGGTGTCGTTTCAAAGACTCAATGTTGGCTCTCCATCTATAAGTAGTGTAGCAGAAGTTAGCCTCAATGAATGACCTGTGTATTCGTTTGGATTATTCAATTGCAAAAAAGTGGCAACATTTCTTATTGGGACACTTCCTATTCTATGTATTCCCATAACAGCTCTGTAGCATGTTCCAGATTGATATTTAAAAAAAAAATATTTATTTTCAACGAAATCATTTGGTCTTAACGCAGTGTATCTCCGATAAATATTTATATTATTCTACCTAATAACTGTGAATGTTCGAACTTTTCTTGTTTTACTATCAGGAATATTGGCTATTATAATATTCCCCTTGTCCTCGATGTCTGTAGTTTTCATTTTCACCATTTCATCACATCTGCAGATCTAAAACAAACATATGATCAAAATACAAAATTAAAATTACTTGAATTATGAGACATAATTACATAGTTACCTTTAATCCAAAATATGAATTATCCGGTGCTTCGAAGAGAAAACGTTCGAACTCTTCCTTAGAAAAAACTTTAAATTTTTTTTGCAAGATACCCTACATTGGATTTGTTCAAAAATGGGCGCAACTCCAGACATTTACCAATATCTATTTCATGTTTGATCACTAGATGCGACTATATCATTGAATATCGGGCCCACAAAGAAGAGGATTTCCATTTCTTTTCTCTAGCCATTAATTTGAAATAGGCTAGAAGCACATTATCTTGGTAAACTGTCACATTTTTCGAATTGCACCAATTCACGAAGTGATCATAAGCTGCAAAATATTTTTCAATAGACTTCGATGGTCCAAGGGAAGAAACTGCTTCATTCGCCAAAACCTCACTTTCTGAAGACATTTTCACTTTCAACCACTTCTCACACGCAGCACAAGTTTATTGTTGATAAACTTTATCAAATGGGCTTCAGGGGTATCTTCCTGAACTGGATTCAAAGTTACCTGTCCCAGCGCACATTATTTGTAAGGCATGGTGGCATTTCTTCTGGGGAATACCAGAATAAAATGGGTGTCCCACAGGTATCAGTCTTGGGGCGTCTCATTTTTCTACTTTTTGTCAATGATTTGCCAGATTTCTTGGTTGCATGTACTCTAGTACTGTTTGCTGATGATGCATCATTGGCAGTTAGAGCTGATAGCCATTGGGAGTTGCAGGTTTTGTGCGGTAAACTTGTTCGGCGTTTCACCGATTGGTGCAGAGCTAACTCACTGATTGCTAACATGAATAAGATCCAGGTCATGAAGTTTCAGAATCGTGATTGTGGTCTGACTTCTCCATTTATCATCAGTGAGAGTGTGGGTGACCTTAGATCAGTTGATCATGTCAGGTTTCTGGGTCTGTATGTCGATAAATATTTGAGATGGCACTGTCATATAGACAACTTATGCAAAAAATTGAAGAAGTCTTTCTATGCCCTGCAGCGATTGAGGAACTCTCTTCCCCTTAATGCTTTGATATACATTTATTATGTTTATTGTCATCTCTGTTACAACGTTGTTCTTTGGGGCTCGTCATCTGAGAGTGGTCGAGTGTTTATCACGCAGAAGAAAATTATGCGATTGATTTTTGGCCTAAAACCACGTGAATCTTGTAGGGATATATTCAAGAATTTCAGAATCCTAACGTTCCCTTGCATATACATGTTGAATTGCTTGATGTTTGTCCGACGTAACTTGGGTAGCTTTATTATGTGCTCAGATTTCTATGACTATAATACCAGACATCAGAATACTATCAGTGTGTCTATACACAAAACGACCAAATACGAGTCGTCACCAATACTGACTGCGGTATTACATTGTATAATCATCTGCCCAATCGATACAAAATTTTGAACAATTCACAGTTCAAAAGAGAAATAAAAAAATGGGTTCAAGCCCTGTGGACAGGAGCTATCGGGCGCATGTTCATTCTGGAACACAAATTTTCCATTACAATAATCTTCATCTAGCTTCTATTTAGTATCAATTCCTGTAGAATGTGATCATAATAATTGTTTTTCATTTTCCAACTGCCCGATCCCAACAATACTTAGATAATATTATATCCATAAATTAAGCATTTCATTATTGCATTTTTTGAAATAGGTACCTTTTCAAGTCGATCAACATCGTCCTTCTTTCGACGTCTAAACTATGACTTGATTCTTTATGTTTATGTCTTTGAATTTGTTTTCGGTGGAATTCAAAGAGTTCATAGAATAATCGATGAAAATACTGAGAGAGACCCAGGAAATTTGAAACATTTTGTCTTATATCTACAGAAAATTAAAATCGTATAGAGCCAAAATTTTGCACAATGTTGCAAAATACTACAATTGACGTTAGTACAAGTTTTTGTTGCAAACTGATGAATAGTTCACGAAAAAAAAATTTTTTTTTCGAAAAAATTAAAAGAAATATTTTTTTAAAAATTACCAACCTTTCGATCATAACAGAATTTTGCCAAAAGTTGCGCGTTTATATCCTCGAACTGACTACCAAGTTTCGATCCAACATCTTCTTTAGTTCCTGAAATATCAGGGAAATAACCTCAAAATTTTAAATGTCTATAACTCCTAAACCGTCCGGCCGATTTTGCCCGTTAACGAACTTAACCGTCGCATTTTGATCAGAAACCTACCCTGAAAGTTTGAAGTCGATAGGACCTTCGGTGCTCCTGTTATCGTGCCTACGGCCGGCCGGCCGGCCGGCCGGCACCCAAAAATCTGACACCGGATTCGTGATCAGGGAGTCCGAATTAGTCTATTAGCCAATTTTCAGCTCGAAATTCGAAAATTACAGACATTTGGACGAAATGATAGGACGATGTTCCCCTAGAACATGCGCCCAAAAATTAAGCATTTCATTATTGCATTTCTTGAAATAGGTACCTTTTCAAGTCGATCAACATCGTCCTTCTTTCGACGTCTAAACTATGACTTGATTCTTTATGTTTATGTCTTTGAATTTGTTTTCGGTGGAATTCAAAGAGTTCATAGAATAATCGATGAAAATACTGAGAGAGACCCAGGAAATTTGACACATTTTGTCTTATATCTCCAGAAATTGAAATCGTATAGAGCCAAAATTTTGCACAATGTTGCAAAATACTACAATTGACGTTAGTACAAGTTTTTGTTGCAATCTGATGAATAGTTCACGAAAAAAAATTTTTTTTTTCGAAAAAATTAAAAGAAATATTTTTTTAAAAATTACCAACATTTTGATCATAACAGAATTTTGCCAAAAGTTGCGCGTTTATATCCTCGAACTGACTACCAAGTTTCGATTCAACATCTTCTTTAGTTCCTGAAATATCAGGGAAATAACCTCAAAATTTTAAATGTCTATAACTCCTAAACCGTCCGGCCGATTTTGCTCGTTAACGAACTTAACCGTCGCATTTTGATCAGAAACCTACCCTGAAAGTTTGAAGTCGATAGGACCTTCGGTGCTCCTGTTATCGTGCCTACGGCCGGCCGGCCTGCCGGCCGGCCATACGGCACCCAAAAATCTGACACCGGATTCGTGATCAGGGAGTCCGAATTAGTCTATTAGCCAATTTTCAGCTCGAAATTCGAAAATTACAGACATTTGGACGAAATGATAGGACGATGTTCCCCTAGAACATGCGCCCAATAAAATGACATATTTCATTCGGGGTAGAAGTGACTTTTCATGGCTCGCTATCAATTGCCACTTAAGGGCAGCGGATCAAAAATGGGAGCCCAAAACAGCTCTTTGGATAAATACTCCAGGATTCGTGGATTTCTCAACATCCTTAACCAGAAAACTCCAGCAGCTGCAATGAGCTCATCAACTTCTTGTAATGGTGGGACTGCAGGTACAAATACCAATTTTACCCCATGGGCAAATCAGCAAACGAAACATGCAGGCTCTGTGGATCGGAAAAGTCAACTGCCGAGCACATAATTTGGAAATACCGAGAGCTGGTAAGCCTAAGAATTTTGCATATGGGTGCTCCAGTTCTAAAACTTCTTGAAGTTATAGTCAAGGCTCCTAAGGACGTCATGAGGTATGTTAACACCATTCACAATGTCTTTAGTATTGAATAAGTAGGGTAATAGAACAAAAGAACGTATCTGTCGCAGTTCTGAAGGGCTGGACCAAGCCTCACGACCCCGGCCTAATAAATAAAACTATATTTCAGTTAGTGTCCGACCGAAACTGGTTTTTCAGCCGAAACCGAACTTTCGGCCAGGGTCTCAGTTTCGGCCGAAACCGAAACTTCATATTTCATACTGAAATCTACTGTATTTTTTACAATTTCATTTGCATATACATAAAAACAGTTGAGGAGTGGTGAATAAAATAAAAAGTAAATTTTTTTGAGATCTTTATTTATTATTTTGGTATTACAAAATAATCAGTCGAAGTATACAGGGTGATTCCAAATCAGACGTGAACCTTGAGGGAGGTGCTAGTATGGATCATTTGCTGTGGTTTGAGCCATTTTTATTGATGACCAAAAATCAACAGTTTCCGAGATACTTGAGTTCTGGTTCTGTTGAAAAAGAATTAGTATGATTTGAAAGGGGATGTAAGAAGCAGATAGAGAAAAATAACGAATTCAATATTTTTTTGTTGCAACTAAGCTCGAAATTTCATTAGAAAATGTATTCATGAATTATGTTCCACCATTCCATAAGCAAGCACGTGCCGTCTTTCTGATGTCTTATTTTCCGCCTGAAATTTACTCACGCTGTCTTTTGATACACATTCACTATTTTATATACCGGACATTCAAGAGGCTGCTTATCAAAAATCTGCTGAAACGAAACTAGTTAGCAATCTAACGAAATCTTTCAGAGAATGAAGAAGGAAGTAGACAAGTTTTTAAAATAATTTTGGCATACTAAATTGGGAAATTCGAAAGTTGCACACAAATACTAGAAATTCATTTTTAATTTTTTTATATAACACATTTCAAATCATACTAATTCTTTTTCAACTATTATACAGCATAGTTTTGCTTGTTTCGTACATATAATATCCTTTTCTGATAAAAATAAACCAAAATTATCATCAAATTTGCTCAACGTAGAAAAAATTGTCGAAATATGAACTAAGTTCAGAAATCTGTTAAAAATCACCCGAACTCCAAAAACTGTTGATTTTCGGTTATTAATAAATATGGATTAAACAACAGCTAATGAGTCATACTAACTCCTCCTCCCAGTTTCACGTCTTATTTGGATTCACCCTATGTAATCTAATCAATAATCATTAGTGAATTCTCATGATTTCTCAGTCTTAACAAAGATATATTACAATAACTCGTACGACAATTATGTATACCTACTTATAACTCTTGGCCAAACGACCAGGATAATTCACGAACAGTCAAGTTTCGGCCCGGCCGAAAGTTTCGGCCATTTTGGGCCGAAACCGAAACTAAGGCCGAAACTAGATTTCTTGGCCGAAACCGAAACCGAACTTTCGGTCGGTCACTAATTTCAGTGTCCTAACTTGGTCTGAACTGTATGAACGTAATCAAAATAAAAGAATTTAAATAACTATATAGACGAAAACACTTGTTGCAGCCTCAAAACATTCATAATTAATTCCTTACACCAAACAGCCCCGAAATTCAATTCCACGATAACAAATGGGTTTCTCCAAGGCATAAACCTACCCCCACCCCTTTGAAAAATGTAAACAGTATCGAGAATTATTCTCGATTAATTCTGGCAGAGCAAATATCTCAATTCTCATTCTTTAACGATTTTACAGGGGGCGTAAGGGACATGGCGAGGGGTATGCGAAAAGAAGGGGTGCAATGGCGGAGTCAGCGACGTCACCGCGACGCCGGGCGCATACGCAGCCCTCTGTTTATTGATTCAATCTTCGGGTGACTAAGGTGAACTACCCAGACGCGACAGTCATTCGAAAAATTAACTTTTTCGCCAAAATCCAACGTTCTCGTTAAGTAGACGTGTTGTGTTGAAACCGCAGGTGGTTTTTGGTGTAGGATGGCCGAAGAAGGGCCCCAAATCAAGGCTATCGATGGGGGTAAGTCGCTTATTTTGGGGGGTTCAAGATGCGACGTTTTAGGGGGGGTAAACATGAGATCTTCTTTCGGATATATTAATATATTGTAAATCTTACATTGATTCAAAAATGTTTCAGAAACGGCAAAATTTACTGTTGTGAATCTGAGACAAAAGAATGGCCATTAGACAACAATTTTTTTTGAACCCAAACGTGATTTATTCGCATACAATTTCTTGATTTCAATTAATTGAAAACAAAGTGTGGAACAGAATTCCCAAGAGATTAATTTGAATAAATGGCTTTTAATGTGTTCAAATCATTTGGTATCTTCTTTAAATTGTATTAAAAAACCTCTGTCTTGAATTATTATTTGTTTCAATTATCGATCAACATTACCTATATATCGTGTTTTCTTCGAATCGTTGCTTTTCTCTATTTTTTCACCGGATAAACAGGTTCATTTGTTGACTGTATTGATTCTTTGTTAGGGTCCTTGGTTTTTTTTCTATTTGACGTAAGAGTTTAAGGTCTAGATCAGACGAAGATGGTGTGGTCCAAAGAAAATAACAAGTGCTCTTTGTATTTTGGATGAAGACTTTATCAAATATATCAGAGAAGAATTAGATGAATGTTTCAAGGCAATTATCATCTGAAGTAATATGAAAACTTTGAAATATGTATTTTTATCACTCACATGATTCGCAAATTATTTAGGAAAGATTTTTTATCATTCGTTCGAAAAAAATACATAGTAATATACTTTCAAGAAAGTATTGGGAATTGATGATTTAAAAAGCCGCCGGAGTTTGAGCGTCATCTATCATTTAGTTTGTTTACCATACTTCATTTGATCTAGCCATCTCAAGTGTATTTTGCGATTTTTCAATGGATAAACATATCGAACAAAGAATCTGTCTTAAATGTCGCATTACAAATGGAATTTCTTGTGTGGAAGCGATGAAAATGTGACAGAAGACGTACCTACAGTGTACCGAATCAAAAACACTTGCGAATTCGACGAAAGAGACCAGATATTTTTGGAAAGAAATCTTGATATCACACCATCTGACAAGGCAACCATTGTGAAGGAATTTCTGCCCAAAATCTCAACAAATATTTTCGAACAACCCCCGTACTCACCTGATAATACTACAGCCGACTTTTTCAGCTAAAAATGTTGTTTAAAAAAAATGGTTCAAGCCCTGTGGACAGGAGCTTTGGCGCTCTTGTTCAAACTTTGACAAAACATATCTCCGAAATGATTGGTCTCTGGGAATGATATAAATGGATTCTTACGATAGAACTGCATCATGAAAGAAATTAAATTCAAACAGACCTATTCTCCCCAATAACGAACTTATCCGAGATATTCATTCCTCAAATCTACTCTGAAAATTATATTATATCAATTAAATCTTAGGCAATATTGCAGTTTTGTTTTTACTGGAGATATTCTGAACCCAATTTTATTATGTATTTTACCAAAGAATATATTTCCATCATCATATGGATTATCCAAAGGCATTATAGTATCACCTTAAAGGTATAATATCATATTATAAAATATCAGTGGTGATTTATTTTGTTTCCAACACCTTTCCCATGAGTGGACAGAAATTTTTTTTGGTAGAAGATATCGGCAAAATTCCTCCATTTATATATTTTATCATGAATTCTGCAAAAAAAAAGGTATACCGGTTCAACATTGAAGAAATGCACCGTTTTCGAGTTGAAATCATTTTTGCGCGTATGTTCTGGGAACATCGCGTTATCATTTTGCCCAAATGTCTGAAACTTTAGAATTTTTGGACGAAAATGGTCTCAAACGATTTGGTTCGACTCCCCAATGAAGAATTCGCAGTCAAATTTGATTCTGTCCGGCCGGCCGTCCGGCCGTTGTCACGATAACTTGAGAACGGAAATAGCTAGAGACTTGAAATTTTCAGGTTAGGTGGTGCATCCCAATACGACGGACAAGTTCGTTAATGGGCATAATCAGCCCAATGGTTTCCGAGTAATAATTTTGTTTTCAACCAATATAAATCCGATCGAATTGAAACTTGGTGAGTCGTTGTAGAATATGAACCTAAGCACGTTTGTGAAATTTTGTGCGAATCGTATGGCTAGAAAATTATTACAAAATTATTAAAAAATATTTTTGTTGTCACGATAACTTGAGAACGGAAAAAGATAGCGGCTTGAAGTTTACAGGTTAGGATGTGCATCTGAACACGACAATTGAGTTTATTTATAAGCATAATCGGCCAAACGGTTTCAGAGTGATAGCCATCTGAAATTTGGTTGTTTTTTTCTCCTCATTAACTCGAAAAATACTAAACCGATTGAATTGAAACATGGTTATTAGTTGTAGAATGCCAACGCGAAAATTCTTGCAAAATTTCGTGAGGATAGTATTTGTAGAAAATTTTTAAGAAATCATTGAAAATTAAAAAAAAAATTCTATATATCAGTAACTATTCGTCTGAAATTGCTGAAATTTTGCAAGAGCCTTTAGAACTCAACTCTACTGCCAAGTTTTAAGTTTTAACAGGATCGGTTACATATTGTTGGAGATTCGAGCAGCCTAGTGTGAGTTCAGTAGATGGGTGACCGTTGCCTCGATAACTTTCGAACAAAAGGAGGTAGGGACTTGCAATTTTCAGGGTAGGTTGCGTATCCGAATGGGAGAGGTAAGTTCGTTTTTGGGCATAATCGGCTTAACGGTTTCCGAGTTATATCCACCTGGAATATTATTTCCTCGATAACTCAAAAAATAAATATTCGATCGAATTGAAGCTTGGTAACTATTAGTAGAAAATCAACATAAAGACGTGTTTAAAATATTTTAAGAACCGTACCACTAGCAAATTTGAAAAAAATGACGAAAAAATTTTTTTGTAAGAACCGTACCTCTAGAAAATTTCAAAAAAATTACGACAAGAAAAATTGGTTCAAGCACTGACGTGAAGTCAGGAGCTTTTGCGCATATGTTCTATTGTCCATTCTCCTGTATTGGACACCCTTAATCGAATTTACCATGGTAAATTGTTATTTCCTCGATAACTCAAAAATTATAGACTCGATCGAATTGAAGCTTGGTAACTAGTTGTAGAATATCGACATAAAGACGTGTTTAAAATTTTATAAAAACCATACCCTTGGAAAAGTTCCAAAAAATTATTAAAAAAAAATTAATCGAATTCGATTAAGAGTGTCCAATACAGCAGAACGGACAATAGAATTCACCATGGTAAATTCGATTAAGAGTGTCCAATACAGAAGAATGGACAATAGAACATACGCGCAAAAGCTCCTGACTTCACGTCAGTGCTTGAACCATTTTTTTATGATTGAATATCAAAATATTTGGGGGAAGTTTCAGATAAATGAACAATCACAGAAAGAGAAGTTTTTGTAACCATATCAAAAATAAACAGCTTGCAATATTTATGAAAAAATTTTGATATTCAATCATAAAAATGCTTCTAACTCAAAAACGGTATATTTTATCAATGTTGCACTGGTATACCTTCTTATGCAGAATTAATGATAAAAAACATAAATGGAGGAATTTCACCGATATCTCCAACCAAAAAAAAGGTTCTGACCATTAAGGATCGTATCACTAAAAATAATAGAAATATTTCTTCGAGAATTGTATATTTCAGAAAATATTTGTCAGACTCCGCTGAAACTCTACACGAACTTTCAAGCCAAATTTTATTTTCACAATATTTTCTAAAATACAGATTCGATAAAATTGAAATCTAGTAATCGGTTAGAAAAAGACGGCTTGAAGGTTCATGCAGTATTACGTGAGGGTGGGTAAAGCCTGAATAGACAGAAGAATATGCGGGCGAAAGCTCCTAACTTCACGTCAATGATTTTTAAGAATTTTTATTTATTTTTTATGTACCACAATAAAGTGTGATGTGGAGGAAAATTATATAAAAGACCCACAATATTTTTTGATAACGTATCACCTTTTAATTTACCTATTTATATACACCCTGTATACACCGGAATAGCTAGACAACACTGGTCGATATACAAATTGGGTAAACTGAAATGTTGGATGTTCCAGTGCTCTATTTGAATATTTCATTGATTTAACCATCAAACTGTCATAATTTCTGACATTTATCTATGGTGCAACCTTTAAGCCGGAGGTCAGAGGTCCCCTAGAGATGATAAATGGTTTCAATGAACTTCTGCAATGCCTTCGTGTTAGGGCATAAATACATTTGATTTAGGTTATTCACAACTGTCAACGTAGATGTAGATGTTATACCCGGTATACGTCTTGTTCGTATTTTTCGAGAATTTCTTCGGACTTTTGAGCTATTGTCGACTAACGCTGAATCCAAACGCACACAAAATTTTCACGGCTAAATGTTCAAATAAAATCTTAATCATCATTTTCATAAAAAAAAATTGGTTGAAGCACTGACGTTAAGTCAGGAACTTTTGCGCGCTGTCCTATTGCCTACATGTCTACTCACCTCTATTGGATACTCTGAATCGAATTTAGCATCGATATATACCATTTTCTCAGCTTTTATAATATATGAATACATTTCATACCATTTTAATGACATACTTCAGTAACGAGAGAATAGTCTATGATCACAGAATATTTAATTTTGACATAATATGTATTATATGGGAATTGAAATACGAAAAAACGCGTCAAGTAACTCCAGGATACGATATTCATGAAATTCCGTGAAAATTAGTGAGTCGGAATTCTGCAAGTAATCACCGAGTTTCAATTGGATCAGATTCGTATATTTTGAGTTATAGAGGAAATAACAACAAAGTTTCAGATGGGTATAACTCCAGGACCATTTGGCCGATTATTCCAATTAGCGAACTTGAATGACGCATTCGGATGCGCGACCTACCCTGAAAATTGCAAGTCGCTATCTCTATCCGTTCTCAAGTTATCGTGAGATACATAATATTTTTTCGTAATTTTTTAAAAATTTTCTGGTGGTACGGTTCTCACAATTTTACCCACAGCTTCATGTCGATATTCTACAACTAGTTACCAAGCTTCAATTCATTTGGGTCTGTATTTTTTGAGTTATCGGGAAAATAATATTCCAGATGGGTATCCGAAATCGTTGGGCCGATAATGCCCAAAAACAAACTTAAATCTCCCATTCGGATGTGCAACCTACCCTGAAAATTGCAAGTCGCTATCTCTTCCCGTTTTCAGGTTATCGTGACATAAATAATATTTTTCGGCAACCGTCCGGGAAGTGGGCACTTCCCGGACGCTTTTCCTTTGAGAAAGAAGCATTTCCCGGCCTAGTCCGGGAAGTACGTACTTCCCGGACTAGGCCGGGAAAGACGGGAAGAATCACGTCGTTTTGGTCATTGTAAATATGAAAATCTTGGTAGGTATATTTTTGATAAATGAAGTTACCATAGCACTGAAAAAACGGCTGACAGTTCATATGAAATTAGTTAACATGTGATATTTTCTGTTCTGTTTAATTTGAATAAGAATCAAAATATATAAAAAAGAAATGTGTCGTCTCATTGATTTGTTATTCTACACGGTTGCCGAAAAAATATTGTACGCAACACGCCCGAAAAAGGTTTTTTTGGACTCATAGACTTCTAGGACTCGCTTACGCTCGTCCTAGAATTTTGTCTATTCGTCCAAAAAAACCCTATTTCCGGACTTGTTACGTAAATTACTATTTTTAATAATTTTTTTTTCAATTTTCTAGTTATACGATTCTACTATGTATTCTACTACAACTATCTACCAAGTTTCAATTCGAACGGATCTGTATTGGTTGATACCCATTAACGAACTTATCTGTCGTATTTGGACCACGAATTATTCATCAGTGAGTCGAACCTAATAGTTTGTTATCATTTTCGGTAAAAAATTAGAAAATTACATACATTTGGGTAAAATCATAGACCGCTGTTCCCCAGAACATGCGCGCAAAAATTTAAATGGTATTCAATAACCATTTCAGTCGTTGATATAAAATTATCCAAGTGTCAATCGAAACACTGTAACTATATGATTAGAAATCGTAATGTCATGAAATGAGGGCAGCCATATAATGAAGTATGGTTCTTGTAGACATAAATATCCTGTTATTACAGTATTCAAAACTGTCTTTGATTAGTCATAAAAATAAATAATGTGCAGGCAATCAATGGCTTGTCCTTTTATAGATTTAGATTGTTTGTGTATAACCCACATTCATCTGAATCTTCATAAACACCTTTTTTTAACCAGAGTACAAGAAATGTTTCTTTTCCTCCAATTTTTTCAGATTCTGCCCAATTTGACAGGTTAATTATTAAGGCGGTATTTTCAAACCAACGTCGTTTGAGTAAATTTGGGTGAAATGCTAGGAAGAGCTTCTCTGAATAGATATTTGAACCATCTTATCCAATCTTTTGAATAATAATCTAACAGCGCACAAATTTTCGATTTTGGAATTTCTGACTAACCATTTGTTATTGAGCAAACCCCTTGTTGCCAGTGTTACCACCATGGTCCATGAGGTGTTTAATATTCTCAGAGAGAATCTTCTAAATATCGGTGGGCGATAGGTGTTCAAATCTCGAATTTTCGTCACTTTTCCGAAACAACGTACTGAGATTTAATGCTGGGTAATTGTTCAGAGTTGTCTGTCCTCTGTCATATGATTATGAAAAATTGAAACATCTCAAGAAATCGCAAGAATAAAATAAATCAAAATGAAGATTTATAGGAACAGCGATAACAAACTTAAAATAAAAGCGCGTTTAAAGAAAACAAATGTGGGGGAGAGTCAGCCACCACCCAGATCGGCTCCCTGCTCGAGCAGAAATAGTTCGTTTAGAGCATTTTACCCTGATTGTTTTAGTAGATTCATCTATAGTTTTGGGTAGCCACAGCGAGGAGCTTGGTTGGTTGAATTCCAGGTGTCACTTCTGTCTACTTTCTACTCACAAGTGATTGCTGGTTTTTCATAAACCGGTTACTTCGTAGTGTTTTATTCATCAACTTTGAATTATGCTCCACTGTTGATTCCTAATAAGGATGAAACCGCGGTATGTAGCTATTTAACTTTGATGAAATCATACACACTCTGTGGATTGCTCCGAAACTTTGGTCTCTGCTGGTCCATTCATCTACAATTACTAGATCTCTACGTATATTTTTTTCCCCTTTGAGGTAATCAGCAAGTACTCCGGTTGGAGTCTCATGCAGTTGACCACTGGGGAGCGAAAACGCCCAGGATAATACGCAATGCACAACACGGAGCCATACAAAGAGAATAACGCTTTAGGAAAGCAAATCACTAGTAATTATAGATTAATGGACTAGCAGAGACCTAAGTTTTGGAGCATAGTGAGTACGTTGAAGATGAAGGATCGTGTAAATTTAGCAAATGTCGGGCATGCAAACTGCAAGGGTTCCTAATATTCACCGAATGTGAGGAGCCCATATGAAGCTTAAACACATTATGGATCATCCACCAACGAAGCTCATGTATTTTCGCTTAAACTTCGTCAAACTCTGAGTCTGAGCACAAAGCGACAAAATGTATTCTGGATGCGTTGGAGTCTTCCGAAAGAGATTTGATCCAGACAGGGATAAACCACGCAACTTGGATCTAAGTGAATTCACATTGTACAAAGTCTGCAGAGGCAGAAAATATCTTTTCACTATCTGGCCAAGATATTTCACGGATTTTGATAATATGTAACACTTCTCTTTAACATGTTACCCAGTAATGGGGATATTCCTGTTGGGTACAATAAAGAACTTATAAGGTCCCCAGTTCGAACACAAAGTCCTTTTTTTCCTCTTCTGTTCTCCTTTCATCACCACATTATTTTCAACAACTGTTTCAATCTTCAGAGGTACATATGGTAACACTAGTTCGTTGTCTATATGAACCTTTCTCAGGTGGAAGTAGATAATTTGGAGTACCACATTGAGTCTTTCCACATATCCTGATGGAGCATGGACTGTGCAAGCAGACAGGATGTGCATAACAGTTTCCTACTAGCTGTAGCATGATCAACACGTTGTTGGGGTGTCACCCCATCTTGACAAGCCATAACAAATCCATCTGTTTCTAACTTAATCTCTTTTCGTGTGGATCTGTCGAGCTCGAGAATTTCATTCAATGTTCAGTTGACTATCCCAAAAGAGTAGTTGACTATCGGGACTGCCAAGCTGTTCGTAGCAGACACTCTATTTTTCCCGGACAGCTGTGATTTCCATTTATCTAGGAGCTTCTTTTTGTAGCTAGCTGTTAAAGCATCCTTGATTTGGGTTGTCTCCAGCGTCACTGCCTCCAGTCTCTTTGTTTCATTCCAAGTTTCTTCCTCTTAGAGGTATCGAATAATAAAGAACTATTATTATTATTATTATCAACCCAGCTTCTCAGGCAACCTAGATAAACCACAACCCACTATATCTAACTAGCCTGGAAGATGATAAAATGGCAACACAGCTCAGAGACGTACGTCAGTCGAACGTTTGTTAGTTTGTTATTGTAAAAATGGACGATTACTTCTGATTCTGGAGTTAACCATTATTGTTTTTCGTGGTATTTTTTGTGTACAACGGTGTCAAATGTGAATTAATGCAATGCAGTGATAAATATGGTCGGATATTTATATGTTCTGTGATTAAACTGCAGTGTGTAAATAGTGAAATTTCCTTTGGATTATTTCTACTTATTGGAGATGAGTACATTTGAGTTCAGACTATAGACAACAAGATGGACTAGAAATATGAGTGAAATAGAACTTTCATTTCTTCCGATTTTATAAAACATTTTGATGACCTTTCTAATAATTTTTCAACAAAAATTGATACATCTGGATAGGAGATCAAGAAGCTCAAATAATCTATTTATTTTTATATATATGTATTCAATTTCCAAAAGTCTGCATCTGTAGATGCTTCAGTTGAAATCAATAAGGACCTTATTATTCATCTTAAATTATTCATTAAAAATGCTCAGATTTACTGCAGTGATTTGAAATGGATTCTTCCTTTCGATCTTACCTTTACCCGAGCAGATGGTCTCAACCTCAGATCAATAAGTAAACATTTCCCGCTACAGAAATATAATTAATGGGGATTCAGATTAGGAATTTATCAATTTGTTTTATCAACATTTTGACACAGTTCAGAACAAAAAATAATTAAGTGTGAATTTACTCTTTGTAGCATTGAATTGATATTCTGAATTCACATAGACTTGTAGCATCCCATAACTGTCTAATCGTCCTGAAAATTTACTCACTTGCTAATTTTGGGTTGTAGATAACGAATCTGAAGTTGAAAATCCGTGCTCTCTTCTAGTTTTTTTTTTTATCCCAAATTGTCCAAAATCACAACACTTCATCTCGTAATTACATTGTTTTAAACTGTTTTATCGGTAAATATTCATCATAAATAAGATCTTATTGTAGTCCTCATCATTTTTCGACAGTAAATCATTTGAAAAATGATGAAATAGTCGAAATTTCATCAAAATCCAGCGCTACCGCATTGAAGGAGTGTGCCTCTAAGAGACGATTAATTGCGGCGTTGTCAGACTGTGTCCCAGGTTATCGCTATAGTGGGCTGTGGATAAACCACCGCATTGTAGCACAGCCCACAATAGAGATTGCCTGGAACACAGTCTGACAACGCCGCAATTTATAGTCTCTTAGAGGCATACTTCTTCAATGCGGTAGCGCTGGATATCGTATATTTCCAATTTAAAACTCTATTGAACTCATTGAATAGGTTTTCTTGCTTGGAATCCCTGGATGAATAAACAATATATTTTTCAATAAATTGAATAACTACCTTTCATTCTGCACAATGTTATTGAGATCAAGTTGAAATAGAAACCTAGGTAGTTGTTATTCAATTCATTGTTCAGCAAGAACCACGAGAAGGTGTAGGGTTAACTATCGGCAAAAAAATTATAAACTTGCATGAAATTCTCAAAATAATTTCCCAAACATAACTATTATATAAGACTAATAAGGTAGGCTAATGAAAATTGTGATAATTTACTATAATGGTAAATTTCTGCTATCTACAAATGTTTCTGTTTATTTCCCATTCGGTGGACAATACAATTGTAATTCGTATTTTCTACAAAATTTTTCAAAAGTAAATTTGCGAAAACAGAACAAAGTGAATTTAGAATATCAATTCAATGCTACAAATAGTACATTCACATAAAATTATTTTTTGATCTGAACTGCGTAAAAATGTTGATAACAAATTGATAAATTCTGAATCTGAATCCCCATTAATTATATTTCTGTAGCGGGAAATCAGATTAGTAAGTTGAGACTATCTGCTCGGGGTAAGATCGAAAGGAAGAATCCATTTCAAATCACTGCAGGAAATCTGAACATTCTCGATGAATAATTTAAGATGAATAAAGTCCTTATTGATTTCAACCGAAGCATCTACAGATGCAGACTGCAGACTCATCAATATGTTTTATAAAATCAGAAGAAATGAAAGTTCTATTTCACTCATATTTCTAGTCCATCTTGTTGTCTATAGTCTCAACTGAAATGCACTCATCTCCAATTAGTAGAAAATAATCCAAAGGAAATTTCACTATTTATACACTGCGATTTAATCACAGAACATACAAATATCCGACCATATTCATCACTGCATTGCATTAATTCACATTTGACACCGTTATACACAAAAATACCACGAAATGCCCGCGAAAAACAATAATGGTTAGCTCCAGAATCAGAAGTACTCGTCCATTTACAATAACAACGTTCGACTGAATCGCCTGGCGTACGACGTACGAGTACGACCCAGAGCGGTGTTGCCATTTTATCATCTTCCAGGCTAGTAGATATAGGGGGCTGTGATTGTAGGTACCTCCACCGTTTTACCTCCATCGACCTTGAAACCCCAAGGTCCCCAAGTGCTCCCTCTCGATATCGTCCCGACCTTCCCAGAAACCACGAAGGGTCCCGCGGAGGTCTCGACACCGGCAACTAGTGAAATACGGCACGAGCCTCGCGTGCTTGCCGTCGATAGCTCCTGCATAATTCACAGGTGAAGAATGTCCGTCCGTAGCGCCGAGACGGCTG
This sequence comes from Halyzia sedecimguttata, assembly GCA_937662695.2. Taxonomy (NCBI): domain Eukaryota; kingdom Metazoa; phylum Arthropoda; class Insecta; order Coleoptera; family Coccinellidae; genus Halyzia; species Halyzia sedecimguttata. The sequence continues at coordinate 48,460,877 of OW569418.2, forward strand.
GGCATCGCCGGCGTCGTCGTCGTGTTCTCGGAATATGCGACTTTTGATCGAGTACGAATCGCGCCTAACGTCATTTTATTGCCGGTCTCGCTTCCCGACGCCATGATTTATTATGGTGCGGAATTCTTGACGAGATTTTTATGGTAGGAAGGGGCGGTTAGCAGCCCGTGTTTGGGATTTACGGAAACGTGGATTCGTGACGCCGGCTTTCCTTCGTAAGATATGCGGAAATGGAGATCATGTAAGAAGGATGGCGTGAAAATAACGGCAGTTTTATTAGTTTCGTGCCTAAATGGCCAGAGTTTCCTCGGTATTAAATAACTTACGTTTTCGTTGGCTAACTGTAACTGACATCACTCCTAACGCAGACCATTATCGCGAAGAGCGACAAATTAACATATATTTATGATGTCTTGTCTAGGTCCTAATGATCCTCATTACCTATAACATAATTTCTGGGGCACTCCACACTCTGCCAAATAGAATATAATAGATGTTACGATAGGTTTTTGCGTGAACGATTCTTCTCTGTGCGTTGCCAGTCACTCAGTATCATATAGCATATCCCCGGAGTTCCTCAGGGTTCCCATTTGGGTCCACTTATTTTAGTTGTTCATCAACGATGTATCGGCTGTTATTCATCATCATTTCCCTTCTGTATACCGATGATCTGAAGATGTTTTCACAAGCTTATTACGATCCACGATTCAATGTTCCATTTCGTACCCTTGGCGAAATTTAGACCTGAGACTACTTGAAGGCACGAGTAATGAAATTATCATTATATTGTATTATGTATATGGTTGTAGGGGGTAACGTTGCACTGATACCTTAAGGTCTATTGTGCCCCCCGTCAGAGTTGTCTATGTCTGCATCATCTACAGCTCGCCTTCCAGTTCCAGAGTTCTGATGAACTTCAGTATCGGGGATGGCTTCAAGGAGGTTAAGTCTTGGCTCCTGCAAATTTCTTGCCCAAAGCATTCCTTGCGTTGGTTTGAGATGGCGAGGCATTCCGTAATCAGGTGATCAGGAGTTTCATCCTCCTCCCATAGAACTCGTCAGTTTCTGCTAGCCCTAATCTCATCATATGCTGCCTAAGGCCACAGTGCCCTGTGGGGAAACCAGCGAGGAGGTGCAGCGTGTTTTTCATCCTTAAGGTCCATATATTTCTTGGAACTGACAGTGTCAAAGTTCTGAAGGAACTTTTTTGAATTATACATTCCTGGGAGAGATCAACAGAGTATACCTCTTTCAGTTTCTTCTTTCATCCGAATTTCACATTTGTGGGTGTATCTACCACCCCACAGTAGGGTTCCAGGCCAATAAAAGGGGTTTGAGCTACTTCCTTGGCAAGTATGTTAGCTTCCTCAATTCCTTTAATTCCCGCGTGACCAGGTGCCCACGTTGTTCCTGCCTACTTCGTTAAGTTTTCTTCGGCACTCCCATTTAAGCTTAGAATCGATAACATGGGAACTCATAGCTTTAATATCAGCTTGACTGTCAAAGTGGATTGCTATATCACATCTTTGATAGTTTCTTTCTAGGTTTATTTCCACTCATCTTTCGATTGGAAGTACTTCTGCCTGAAAGACGCTCGGATAGGAGCCTAGCGATAGTAGCATTTGGTGCCTGCCCCTTATACTCCAGCGGCAGCTCCTGTATTGGTTTTTGAACCGTCTGTGTACCATTTAATGGAATTTTTTCAAAAGCTTGGCTGGTGGATTCCCTGATCTAGTCCTTTTTCCTACCGAGCATCGTAGTGAAGTTCTTTTCGATGCTTACTTTCTTAATCAGTTCGTTAATAGGAAGATTGGCTGATGAAATGTACCTGGTAAGAGAGGATCAGGCTTTCTGGTTTTTAATACTCTCATTACCTGTTCCTTTCCTAGATATTCTGAGAATTATTCTAAGTTTTAAAATTGTCACTAATGTTACTTACGTTATTCTTATAATTCACAACAATCTATATTACATAAGAGGGGTTTAAAGTGTTTGGACAGTGGTAGGTAGGAAGCAAAACCTAACTAAGTACTCAACATAATTCCTAGAATATTCATTCACAGAAAAATGTTACCATGAATACCCTATATTCAGAGAGCCTGGAAAACAATAGAAAAGCTCCGCCGCTCCGCGAATTAATTAACTACTTATTTACACCTAACCTTATACAATCAAAGAAATAGGTCAATGGTTCACTGAAGGTACGATAACATCCCTGATAACCCAGAGCTTGGTTAACGAATATTTTCGACAACTGCTCTTAAATGTTTGTGCACAAATTTGCGTATTTGAGATCTGAAACTTATATTAATATAATTATAGAAACTTACCTGAGAAACAGAGAAACAGGACGGGCTATATTTAATATGACGGCTCCTCTATGACATGATGATAGCGAAGTAATAGGGTGAACTGACCTCTCCTTGAACTCCACTCAGACACCTGATTACTTCCGACTGCAATTCGCTGTTAAACTCTCTCTACGATGAAATGTTCAGGGTGGTGTTATCGATTGTTGTCCCCAAAACTCAAGTTAGGTAGATGGATTGGTCCCTATTTCTCCTGATGGCTTCATGGAGTATTCGCCAGGGCAACCTGTCATTCTACTCCAGAAACTACTTCTCCAGTTGTATATTAATCTCTCGATGTCCAACTAAATATAAAAATGGGCAATCTGAAGATCCACTTTCTCTAAACGGCCAATGTACCAATTACAAATCCGTGACAAGGCGTCCATTTTGACATCAGAAAAATTTAGCAGTTTTCCCGCCAAGCTTTAATCCACAAATGTGTACCCCAACCAGACTCTAGACAACTCGGCGACGAACCAAACGATTCAGTACTGCTTGACTGGGATAATTTGGTTCAAACCCGTCACTATGACATACAATTTTCACAAAACCAAATAAAATAACATCTCTAATAAATTTATGGAACTCACCGTAAGTGGGTAATTTGAACACGAATTGTTGAACATCTTGATATTTATATTTTGATTCAGTGGCATTATGAATTTATTTTTGTTCCAGTCTCATCACCTGTCATCGTCGCGTTTTGTCTTGCTGCATTGTTTTTCTTCTTATGCCTGGCAATCGTGACGTATTTCCTCTATCGAAGACGTATTCGGGATGCCAAGAGGGGACCGGATCAACCTCTGGCTTTCCAGACCCATCGTCGACCGACCGCAGTGAAGAGTCCAGCTGGGGCTACCACGCACTATCTCAAGAAGAGCCCCAGTCCCACAGGACCATCCAAAACACCTCCTGGGGTAGGTAAAGTAATTGATTACTATTTCCTCTTTACTATACAGGATGAATCTTCAAGTTGTACGTTAATTTTATGATAGATACATATCATGGTTTTGATAGAAAGATAAATTAAGTTCAGGCTGTGATCCAATGTAATATAAAGTCTTTCTTGAGATATCTTGTACTTTGGTCCAGGAATGTGTACTGATGTGCATAATATTTAATTTTTTTAGATGTCAGTACCGCAAACTCCTAGCCCTACAGGTAATCCACCTGCCATCGGTGGACCTTTGGAGAATGGAGTTGGCAAAGGAGGTGCTACAGGAAATGCGAATGGAAACGGACGTGATAAGCAAGAACCTACCATAATAAAAGACATGTATACCAGTGAGAGTGAAACTCATACTCCGAGTAAAGAAGAAATGGAAACCAACGAGAAGAACCTTCAGCAGAGTGCTTCATATCTGGGTCAATTGGTCTTCAAACTACGGTAAGTTCCAGTAATCTATAATTCTTATTCCCATGAAACTTCAATCCGAAACTATCGTCATAAAAGATCGTACTCAAAGTGGACACCCCAGCAGAGCATGCCATAGCCAGCAGGAAACTATTAAGCACATCAGAGTATATAGAGAGACACAAAGGGGCACTCCTAATTCTCTACCATTTGAGAGGAGTTTATATGGTATAGACAAGGAATCAGTGCTGCCATACATACCTCTGGAGATTGAATCGGTTGTTGAAAATGGTAGAGCTCGTATATATACTCCATTCACTTTTATAAAGTCTCCCGGTTGGCCATGAAAATTTGACACATTTCACCATGTATATTTTGAAAATGTTAGGTTATAGTCATTTTCCTGTCAGATAACTTAGCAACGTTGTCCTTTCTACAAAGAAGTCGTAGTAATTACGTATTTTCACTATTTGAATTTACTCTCGGAAAAATAATGAATTTGAGTGAATTCAATAATTCAGTCCTGGCGACTATAGGAGAAAATGTTTGCTCTGTTGTTACTGGAAATATTACACGTATATAAACTGGTTGGAAGATTCAATGGTCGCGTTCGGCAGAAAGATCGTTAGCATGAACCAGTCCGCTAGCGGTATCTTAATCTGCCGAACGGACAGCTCTAAATCACAGATGTTTGAAGTTCAGGTTAGGTGATTCGAATTTTCTTTGATTACCTGTCACAAAAATAAATATTAAATCATGAATCCAAATATCATTTCATTAATCTTCGAATATGATAATATTACGGCCAACATAAGAAGTGAACTTGTTAAATTATTGGCTCAACCTCTGCCTTCATTGGAAGATGAAAACAGAGAAATTGTTCCCAGGAATCAGAATTTTTATGAAGAGACAATTCCTCAATATATGGATGATTTATTCAAACACCATTTTAGAATGTCCCGAAATGTAGGTAAATTTTTCCGTCGAAAATATATGTCCAGCATCCATTTTTTCGCTCCTTATTTTTAAAATAAATGTCACAACTGTCAAACTTACAACATGTTACCGATACTGAGCGGAAAAAATCTACGCTCCTTAAAATGACAACCGCTACTCAACATGTTCCAAAGTGAGCGTACCGTTCGGCAGAAAAATCATCGAAATGTGACAACTGTTCCGCAACTGTTGGTTCTGCCGAACGCGACCAATTATGATATTTTCTTGTATGGAAATCAAGAATCAAGTGATAACATTTTATTGAAAAATAATGGATAGATGAGTAGTCCGTTACTTTGTGATAGTTCATTTGAGAAAAGAATAAAAGTACCTGAATAACCCGGCAGAAAAACTTCTAAACCAACAGACGTACCTATGGAATTCCCCACTTTTCTCAAGAAGAAGAAGACATTTAAATACCTTGTTGCACAACTTGAAATACACCAGTTTCAAAATGTAGTAGTAGGTACTACGAAACCCGAGTTAGTCTTCTACCTTGATAAAATATAATGATAGGAAACTAAGTAATTTCATTCTAAAGTTCAACATGTCAGAATGAAGTTTTCCTATTGCAGATTTTATGTTATGATTATGTTAAGTTTGAGACTTTTGAGAGTAGAAATTGGCAACGTCTCGGTGAATTGTTTTGACCTTGACGATATTTCAGCAGTGCCAACCTGCCTCTGCTTTAGTTACAAAAACGTGATAGACCTAAATCATGGCCAACCGGGAGACTTTATAAAAGTGAATGGAGTATACTGGAACTACCCAGACGGCACCCAATATTCCTGGAATATGCCTACAATATCCTATTTTCCAATAGATATTGCAATATCCCTGGAATATTCCATGAATATGCCATTATCTTATATCCATAAGGCATATTCCTGGAATATACTCCCACGAATATTCCACAGATATTCTCCTTGAATATGACTGGCATATTCAAACGGCATATCAAACTGAAATTTGAGCATTCGAATATCCTATGAATATTCAAAAAGCATTTTCATTGCACATTTCTTTATAGATACGTAATAATTTTTGCGCGTATGTTCTGGGGAACATCGCGTTATTGTACTATCAATTTGAAACATTTCGTTAGAAAACCAGCTGGGAAAATTCTTAGTTGAAGCTTCGCAGCCAAAAATGGAGCATTTAGTAACGTTAGACTTTTAATTATGACAATGTATAACAACAAAATGCGCCTTTATATAGGTTAAATTATTTGTTTATACGCTATATGTAGGGAACTGCGGCTATATCTACACAGATCTACCTTATTTCAAAATACTCTTTCAAATCTTTTTTGTACATTCACACATCCCGTGTTGGGTTGTGTGAATCGATGCCTTGAGCGGGATACGAACCCAGGACAGAGACAACTTTATTGTCTCTGCCCAGCACCTCCGGTATCCTAGCTAGAACGACGATAAAATTTAAATTTTATCCACCGACAGATGTTTTGTGAGCTATGGACGAGGATGACCGTCGGGCGTAGTCGTTCCATCGCCGCGACCTACCGACCGATATTTTCATTTTCATTATTTTTATACTGAGGCCATATGAAGACTATATCTTGTCTATAGAAGCTTTATCCTATATAGTGTTCTGTGGTCATCATCTGACAAATAAATCGTTTTTCTTTGTTTCCATTGCATAGTTCCATTGTCAAAACAAAAGAATATCAAGTTTGAAACATTGACGTATGGTTTGAAATCTGTTTTGTAGTTGGCTGGTCTTTCGTCTTTATTTGATATGGACAAACAGTGAATTGGTGAAATTAAGGAATTGTGTTGTTATTTAACAAGTAAGTAGTGCTTTTAGAGGAGTATTATATTTATATAACTCAAGTTTTGGTGAATACCATTTATCTGATATATCAACCTTTGGCTAGGTGCAAAGGTATCAAGGGTTTTACAGAGGACCTATATTTACTTGCAGTGTTTTGTTTTGCTACATAATGAAGAAATTTTTTTTGAGCAAAGTGAAAAGATTGTCCGGCCAAACATTGTTGTTTACTGATGATTCGCAAGAATATGTCCAGAGGACTGAAGATACCTGATACAGTAGATAGTTGTTCTACTGAAACTATTCCAGTCTTGACTCTACCAGAAAACCGAAGAATTGTTACTGGATTCAGTCACGATCTTCAGTTACCGAGTAATGTAGTTGGAAATACTTGTCTCTCAGGACCTAGCCAAAGTAACCACCTGAGTTTTCAGGAAGATATTAAATTGTGGGCTTTACCTATATATTGAGTTTCCCCACTGGTATAAAATCTCTAATTCTCTATTTCTAATGAAATTTATATGCTTTTATATTATCAAATAGCAACATTAGATATTTTTCCAGCTTATCAGTCACAACAAGCCTGCTCATCACAGTCTGAAGCAGCATTATAAGTGGTGCAAAGAAACTTGAATTTAGAAAAGGAAGTGATACAGCAATACAATATTCCAAAACCTCAACTCGGATGCGTCTACCTGCAGAACTTCAACTTGCAAGCACTGCAGCAAAACAGAAATGTTTATCCAGTAAAGGTTGGTACACCTCTTATATATTTATGTATTTGTGACTTTGAACCTTATTTTGTTTTTATAGACTCTACTGAAATTATAAGAATGCTACATAAATTTAATGGAAGGGTCGAGCAAAATACGGAATTGATAACGGCAATGCTGAATTCGAGGAGTGAAAATACTGCCCAAGATATCAATATTCCAAAACCAATAGTAGATATCAATATACCAGAGTAGAAATAGAAAACAAATCATTTTATTCACAGTTGACTAAGCTTGTCCATGTTGGAGGCACTGACACAAAAGATGTTGTCAGAAGACGCATGCCTCAGTTGGTCGATGATGTCATTTTGAAGCAGTTAAGCTGGGTTGGAGGGCAAGAAGTTTTCTGTTCTTCACATGGCTACTTTAATCAAAGGTAAAAATATAATCCAGTAGTCTATGTTAATTCCATTTTCTCTTTACTAATTTGATATTGGGTTTTTGACATATTTGAGAAACATATTCCCTGTGTTGTCCAACTGTTCTTGAATATATTATTTGTGTTTCGGTATTTCCATAATCTGTATTTAGAACAACTCTGCCATAGGGTTTTTTCAACTGAATGTCAATACCATCTTCACATTACAAAATATTATTTCTATTCAACAAATGAATCAATATGCATAATTAGCAGAGGAAATATCATTGACATCGAGATAATATATCAATACTTTTTTCAGTGGTATGCAGGAAAAAACCACTTACGAAGCAATGCACTGAAAAGGAAGTAGAAGAAAGGATTGCTATTTTCCTGACTAAAAAGCAACTGAAACTGTGAGTAAATTATTCTATGACGAAGTGTTTTTTCTTATATTTGTTGGTTTTAGGAATAATGAATACAAACAAAATCACCCGGAGGAAGAATTGGTGCTATAAATACATAGTAATATTAATAAGATGTTGTTTTAATTTATTATTTGTTCTATTTCTCTAATATTAATTAGATATATTTACTTCAATGTATTTAATGACATCTCCAGAATGCAAATCTTAAGTGAAAACTCTGCGGTCTCTGTTAGTTTGTAAGATATAGGCGTGGTTTTTTTCAATAATATCCAATATTCATAAAAAAATAATAATATCTAAGCGACTAAAAAATTTGCGGTTTACCGCAATATATACATATTTTATATATAATATTTTTTTTGTATTTTCTGCGAAAAAATATTTTTGTTTTTTGTAATAAATATTTTCTGATTTAGTTTTGTATTTCTCAAAATAACTAACCTACATTTGACCATATAGTGGAAGTATAAAAAAAATATATACAGGGTGAGTCTTAAAGTTGTACATTAATGTTAACCATAGATTCTTATCATCAAATGTAACACTTTTTTCATTTACCATTTTTCCCAATTCGGCTAAGGTAAAAAGATACAGGCTCATGAAATTTCGAAAAAAAATCAGTTTCTATTTTGTATAGCTTTGACATTCTTTTTCTGAATTAAATGAATGTTGGTGTTGAAGTTTCCTATAACTATGATACATATTTTCCAGAAAAACACGTCAAAGTTACAATATAAAATGATAAGATTTTTTTTTTGAAATTTCAACAGCCTGTATCTTTTTACCTGAGTCAAATTTGGAAAAGATGTTGAATGAAAAAAGTATTCAATTTGATGAGAGGAATTTATGGTTAAATTTAATGTACGGCTTAAAGACTCACCCTGTATAATTTTTTTGATATTCATATTCAAAAAGCATATGCTATACAGTAAGAAAATATATTCCTGGCATATGCCATGAATATCTTTTAGGAATTAAAACATATTCCCGGGATATCCATAGAATATGCGTATCATATGCTTGGAGGATATGGAATATCCCTGGCATATGCCAATATGCCAGTGGGATATGCATGGCATATTCATGGAACATGATTCATGGTGACCTTGGATATCCATGGAATATGCGTAGCATATGCTTTGGAGGATATGGAATATCCCTGGCATATGCCAATATGCCGGTGGCATATGCATGGCATATTCATGCAATATGTTTGTGCCGTCTGGGTATGCTATTCCAACAACTCGGCAGATCCACGCAATGAAGCCAAATATAGTTCTGATGGACAAAGAGCTCTAGGAAATAGGAATTGATTGTTGTCGAATTTTGCTGCCTCCTCGAAAAGATATGGTGATGGAAGAACAGAAGAGTCAAAAATAAAAGGATTGTTGTTGGACGTTGATGATTCTATACGCAGGGTATAATGTTAGGATGGTCGTACTAACCATAGGAGATCTAGGCGTAATGACAGCGAACTACGTGACAGAATTAAAGACTATTCCGTTTGGTCGAGGTATTGGCACAAAGAATGCAGAAAGCAGTGTTGCTCGGATATCCTCGAGTCATCAGGTCATCAACTGTGAAGGCCGCTTGCAGCCTTGCAGGATAGGACGAATAACTACTCCAAGGAATGTGCACTAACTTTTTGTAAAAAATAAAATTAGGAAATATCGAAAGAAATGAAAAGTCCCCCTGGGAATCACTGTATAAAAATAAAAGTCCAATTAAATATGTATCAACATAAACATCGAAAAAACGTTCAACATATTTTTCCCATTTTCAGGTACAAGCACGACAAGAGCGCCCTCATAGTATCCGTGGTACGCTGCAGAGACCTGCCAGCCAAAGATCCCAATGTCGGTTCCAGCGATCCTTACGTCAAACTCCAACTACTACCGGACAAACAGCACAAGGTGAAGACCAGGGTGCTGCGCAAGACCAGGAACCCCGTCTACGATGAAGACTTCACATTTTACGGGATAACTTTCTCTCAATTATCCGACATAACCCTACACTTCGTGATACTCAGCTTCGACAGATACTCGAGGGACGACATAATAGGCGAGGTATTCTTCGCGTTGGACCAAGTCGACATCAGCCAGATCGAGACTCAACAGATGGCGCTGTGCAAAGAGATCCAACCGAGAAGTCTGAAGGTGGGTGGTGTCCTTTACAGGCTATGGTGGTTGTATGAAAATTTCCAGGATTTGTGGATTTTCTGTGAACAATACGATTTGATAAACGTGCATATGTTATATTAGGATACTGAAATTCATGGGTTTTCCGAGAATACCCCTAACAAGGTCTTAGGGGAACCAGTTGTGTTCTGTCTAAGCTTTGTTAGTGTGTCTTTAAGCCACCCTCTGGACACATCACTGTTTAATTTTGAACCAGCAGTGAATAGTCCAACCATCGAATCAACTGGGAATGCCAGAATGCCACTGGCTAGAGGCAATAAGGTGGCTCTTCTATGGATGCCAAGGCACTGTGGTATTGAAGAATATGAGAAGGTCGATGAGCTTGCGAAAAGGGCCTCCAGGTAACACCTGCTGGACCAGAACCCTTGTGAGGGCTTGGAAAATACCACTAAGGGACAGCGGGGCCAACCATGGGAGCTCAATTACAGAAATACTCCAGGACTTGCATAGTCAAAAAGATTCGTCCTAGACCAGGAAGTTCCTGAAGCTGCCACGAAATGACCCGATCTTCGGTTAATTAACACAAGACACACGGTTAAATATTTATTGATTTTAACCATCAACAAATATTCCGCGTGGCCGGACAAGACACCTCATCGCTCAGTGTTCCCCAAAGAGGAAAGTATCATTCAAGAGCAGACACAGACCCCAGGGTTTCATGGTTCTTATCAATCATCAGTGTGACTTATCCTGAAACCAAATGAAAACAGACGGGGTTCTAGGAAACTTATTTCCATCGGTTGAGAACCAGTAGGGGAAAGGACCCCACCATCGCCACCTATGGAGAATTCTTACGATCTCCGACCCTATGGGATGAAGAAACCTTGAGCGATGTTCAGCGACGTCCATTCTCCCTCCGTAAGAAGTTCAAGAAATGGCAACGCCATCTATCATATAGCGACCTTTACGGACTCAAAACGCCCGGTCAGTTTGGTTAGACAAACCACAAACCAGTGAACATTAAAATGAGGTATACTTGCAAAATAACTAAAACAAGACACACGTTGAAATATGTATTGATTTTAACCATCAACAAATATTCCGCGTGGCCGGACTAGGTCGCTATATGATAGATGGCGTTACCATTTCATGACCCTCTTACGGCAAAAGAATGAACATTGCTCAAGGTTTCTTCATCGCAGAGGGTCGGAGTACGTATGGATTCTCCATAGGTGGCGCTGGTGGGGTCCTTTCCCCTACCTGTTCTCAACCGATGGAAATAAGTTTCCTAGAACCCCGTCTGTTTTCATTCGGTTTCAGGCCAAGTCGCACTGATGATTGATAAGAACCATGAAACCCTGGGGTCTGTGTCTGCTCTTGAATGATACTTTCCCCTTTGGGGAACACTGAGCGATGAGGTGTCTAGTCCGGCCACGCGGAATATTTGTTGATGGTTAAAATCAATAAATATTTCACCGTGTGTCATGTTTTAGTTATTTGGCAATTAGCCACAAACACCTCATTTTAATCTTCGGGTAATGGTTTGACTGCTGACAGGGCACTGTCGGAACAAATATCAATTGTACCACAAGTCTGCAGACCAAACATGCAGGCTCTGTGGATCGGAAAAGGAACTGCCGAACACATAGTTTACAAATGCTCCGAGCTGGCCAGCCTAAGAATTTTGCATATGGGTGACCTCACGACGTGATAGCCAAGGACCCTGAGGTCGTCATCTCAGGCACTTTAACACCATTGACAATGCCCTTAGGAGTGAATAAGTAGGATAATAGAAAAAAGATCGTTCGCAGTTCTGAAGGGCTTGCCCAAGCCTCACAACCCTGTTCTAATAATAATACAAATAATAACGAGACAAATTTAGAGAAAAACTGCGGAGTATATCCACATCACATAGGCAATGGCTGTGTATTCAATAAATACTTACGCCATCTATAGACGTAGATACATCAAAGCTTGCTCCACCGGTGGAATTCAAGCGTTGAACATGGTTCATATGCTGAATAACAAATACAACTATAATAATAACGTTGGTACATAACATATTTTGTTCATAGATTCGATCACAGGGACGCGGGGAGCTCCTGGTATCCCTCTGCTGGCAACCGGCAGCCTCCAGGCTCACCGTCGTCGTTCTCAAAGCGAGAAATCTGCCAAAAATGGACGTTACAGGGTTAGCGGATCCATACGTCAAAATATACCTGACGTACAAGGGACAGAGGCTAGCCAAGAAGAAGACGCACGTGAAGAAGAGGACCCTAAGTCCCGTGTTCAATGAAAGTTTTGTTTTCGACGTTCCTCAAGAGGCCAGCGAGGGGTTGAATGATATAGGACTAGAGTTCCTCCTGTTAGATTGGGATCGAGTGACTAAAAATGAGGTGAGTAGATATCATTGACACAGTCGCATCAATATTCCTTTCATTGCTTGTAAAACATCCATAACATTTGGTTCCTTTTCTATTTCCAAATTTGTAACAATTTCATATCATTCAAGCCCCACGTTGGGCGCCAATAGTTAAGGTGAATTAGCTAGAATTATTGAAAGTTACTGAGTTTAAATTATTGAGATTCTCCAATGTAATAGGTACAGATATATAAATATGAAATATTGGTTGTGATTTTGTTTTGCAGGTAATCGGAAGACTAGATTTAGGAGGTTCAAAATGCACAGGAACAGCACTACATCACTGGAACGAAGTCTGCAACTCCCCTCGCAGGCAAATCGCAGATTGGCACAAACTACGGGAATAGGCGAGATGCCCCAAGATTCCATAATATAATCTTATCATAAAACCATAAAAATCTTGTCAGTCCACACTGAATATACAATAACCATCGCTAATGGATGTAGCGCAAGATCATCCTCATTTTTTACATGCTTTCATGTGTGATAGATACGAAGGGGATTGCCTTCCTTTGGTTTGGGACCTCTGTTTAACATTGAAACGTATAGATTTAAGAGAAAATTCACATGTTGTTGAGATATCCAATTACACACATTCAGAGTATATAGACGAGATACAGATAATATTTCATCGTGTGAGTTTTGGATCATTTCGAAAATGCGAAGCCAAATTTGGACTGCTAGGGATAATATAAACAAGAATTCGTATTTTTCTAAATCTTCATCTGACTATTGGTTTGAACAATGTGGCAAAACTCGACATGTACTAATGCTTCAATCAAAATTTCTGAAGCATTCATTTCAATAATGAATTATCAAAATCAAGATACAACAGTACCTTCTGTAATATTGAAGATTACAATGCCAAATTGAACCAGATACGAAGCTCACATGATCAACTTGACATGGATTATTTTCGGTGCACAAAATTGTAGAACACCATATCTTGCGTAGACCTAGTATATATTTTACCAATGAATGTTTTTTCAAACTGTATATCGATGTATTTCTAACTGTGCACAAGCTAAAGCCTTCATTGTCGCCGTATAAAATATCTGTCTAGAGTGCATCGAAGATGATTCATATGTTTGGACCATAGGTCCAAACGCAACTAGAAGAATTGGACTGATTTTAACCTACACATTAGATTCGATTCGATATATTTAGGAAAAACAGCATGGTAATATGTCTGTTTAGAGTCTCGCTAGTTTTGTGGAGATTTACTGGATATTTGATCGGGATTTGAAAGGGAACGAATGGGATGCTTTTAAGATATCTAGAACCCTGGAGTGTTCACCCATTCTATGCCGAGTGACAGAAAAAAGAACGCCCAGTAATAATTAATATATTACAAAAAGTTTTTGTATAGAATTGTCTTCTGGTTAGGTTAGTTATTGATCAAAATTTCGGAAGAATTCAAGTTTTTGGGTCTCCGCAATGCCCGTTGTGATCCAGCGATAAACAATTCGCATTGTAATAGACCTTCCATGCTCTCCAAACATTCGGTTCAAAAAAATTTAGCAAAAAGGTTGAGGCGGAGATCTTGGTGTGAGATCATTCTTCTGACACGCTCTGTACCTCTAGCTCTTCGTGTACAGTATTCCCGATTCTATGCCCAACAACAAACCACCGTATTTATACTTCTGTGTACCCTCATGGCTATTTATCTTAAGGACAAACCATTCTCACGCGAGTCCACTTTTGCCCCCCTATCAAACTCGCTAAGATACTTAAAAACCAGTTTATTGATATGGTTGAAAAACTGATCGTTTTTTCGTCCTAAATTGAACAAACAAATTCTTTGTAATAAATTAATTATTATTGGGTATTCTTTTTTCTATGTCACTTAGTATATTTCGTTTGGTACTTTTCTGAGCAACCCCAATAGATGATGAGGATCTCTCCTGAGTGGGTGGCTATTGGGAGGCTCACAATGATCATAGATACTAGAGTAGATCCAGCTTGTTGATAAAACTCACTATCCTGCTCAAAGATAGGTCCTTCGATTTGGCCTTGATTGACTCCACCAAAGATCTCGAATTTGATTATATTCAATGCTGGGCATTCTAAGAAGATGAGCATACCTTCGGAAACTTTGGAACCTTCGGTGAAGCCAAAATCGATTTCCAGAAGGAAGCCAGTATGCTGGATCCGATCCTCCCTATTAGGGATGATTGCGGTAGACCTGAGGGCATACTAAGGGCGAAGTGAGACAAAAGGTCATCGTGCATGCCTTTGGCAGGTTATTTGTCATTTGCTGAAGTTTGTATGTAGTCAATTCAACCTCCTTCTCCCAAAAGAAGGGGTAGGTCGAGAATGACTTCCATGGTTGTCATTGGAGTTGTGGGGACACCAAAAGAACTTCGTTATCTCTTCTATGGATAGATCCATTCATTCATGAAGAAAGACTTTTGCAGATCTTGCTCCAAAGAAAACTTGACAGCGTTAATTGAAATAAAAACGATGTGGAAGTCATATGAACTTTTGTTTGAAACTTCTCAAGGTATAGGTGCACACATCATGGTTTTAGACAACTTAAATGCTTTGAATTGAGTTGCTTCTTTTCTTTGCAGCGAAACTGCCCAATAATTATTCTTTTCTCTTGATTCTCAAGATATTTTTATCGATGATAACTTAGTTTAACGAAGTAAACAACTTATGCATCTACAAACAATTCCCAAAATATTTTTATGGTCAGTAGACGTTGGTATTGAGATAATCATATCGTTTGATTGACAGTTTATCTCTGCAAAAATGGCGACACGTCATTCTCTCAAAAAACTTGTAGATAGTCATTCACTGTGAAGCTTTCATTTTTCGCATTCCTCAACAGTAGATTTGTGTAAATAATACGATACAGTTTGACGA
Organism: Halyzia sedecimguttata; assembly: GCA_937662695.2. Taxonomy (NCBI): domain Eukaryota; kingdom Metazoa; phylum Arthropoda; class Insecta; order Coleoptera; family Coccinellidae; genus Halyzia; species Halyzia sedecimguttata. The sequence goes on from OW569418.2 coordinate 48,476,356, forward strand.
TTAGATAGGCTAAAAAATAAAGAGATATAACTGCTTCGAGGAAATTTTTCACTGGAAAGAAGGATTCGAAAACTATTACTTTTGGATGTTGGAATGATAAATATATATTGGATGAATTCATCGAAAAAATTCTATTTATACCATTAAAGTCTCCGTTATGTAAGATATTAGTTTCGGTCAACTCTATCTTAGTTACGTAGGTGAAGATTACTTAACGCTGTTTAAGAATTATAGGATCGATGTTACCAAATCCCTTCACAAATGATTCTTTAATGAAACTCATAAAAAAAAACTGTGTTTCTTGTTAGTGTTTCTCATAAATTCGCGAAATAATTTAGTTAATTATAAAAGTATAGGCAGAATAAATGGATCAAATAAGGAGGAATATTCGTGGGTTTTTATATAAAAAAACTTCGATTTGAATGTGTATTGAAGGTTCATTTACTGATTCTTCGTTTTAATAGACGATGATTTATTTTTCTCTCTGAACTATATAAATTTGATTACTACTTTTCTATTATTACTGTTAATTTTATTTTTGTAAATATAATAAATGTTTGAATGGTTTTTATTTTGTGTTTTATTTATTTATAGCGTACTTCTTATACTGTATATAGTAAAAATAATTAGTGGATTAGTTTTAGGAGCTTCACTACACCAACTGACAGATTTCTGCAGGAGATAAAATTCTATTGTTCTCGAAAATTACAGTTATTTGGGCAAATTGATAGCCGCGCTTTGTTCAGGCGAACAAGAACAGCAGAAATAGTTATTTTCCTAACAAGTGCGCAAAGTGATAGTTCTCCACATGCATTTACAGTTAGACGAACGACGCGAAGCGGAGTTCGGATAAGTTTTTGCGTGCGGAAAAGTCACTTTGCGCACGTTAGGAATGTTTTCCTTCAAGCGTCTTATAATAACAAGAAGAAACCAAATTGAAATATACTAACTGACAAAGAAACTGCAACACCCAGAAGAAGCTGTTTAAATTTTAATTTTTTTGGCGAAACGTAGATAGTATAGCAAAATTTGGAGAAAAAATCGTGAAGGTTTTTTCATGTAAACATTTTTTTGTTACTTACATATTGTAGTCGTTTTTGCAAATTTTTTAAATTTCACAACAAACCAGCTGTTCGAGGAGATCCAAACTCGATGTTTAGTTGTTGTTTGAATGCCTAGAGCACGTGTACGCGGAATTTATCGCCAGCTAAGTGAATTTGATAGAGGTCGATTTATTGGTCTACGGGGTTGTCATCTCGAGAAATCGCTAACCGTACGAACAAAAATCCAACTACTGTTATGAGATGTTGTCAAGCGTGGATTGATTATGCCCAAAATCGAAGAAGAGTAGGCACCGGACCTCGAAGGGGCACAAATGAAGTTCAAGATCGACGTCTTAGACTTATGGCTATTAGAGACCGATTTGCGACCACTCGATCTTTGACTGATGAGTGGTTAGGAGAACAAGGCCATCCTGTAACTATCCCAACGGTTTACCGCCGGATAAGGTCTTTTGGACCGCAGCATTATCGACCCCATCTTGTGTTACCTTTGACGGTTGAGCATCGCCGGCAACGATTACAGTGGTTCAGAGAACGTCAAAATTGGAATGTGGAATGGCATCAGGTCGTCTTTTCTGATGAATCTCGATTCTCCTTGGGTGCATATGATAGCCGAAGAAGGGTTAGACGACGTCGGGGAGAAAGACGTCTTTATTCGAGGTAACATGACAGCGCTGCGTTACCTTCAAGAAATAGTGGAGCCATGTGATCTCCCTTACCTTAACCCAGATAACACAAGGACATCCGATGGATATCCATAGGACATCCTTCATGAATTATACGGATGTCCAATGGACATCCAATAATATCCAAAAGATATCTTATGGAGGTCCATGGGATATCCAAATGGAACAACCTGTACATCCATAGGATATCCTTGACGGACATCCATAGAATTTCCCCCAGGGATGTCCATAAGATATCCTTCAAAGATATCCATAGAACATCCTTCAAGGATATGCATAGGACATGCCTGAAGGATGTCCAATGGACATCCAATAGATATCTTATGGAAGTCCATAGGATGTCCAAAGAGAACGACCTCTACATCCATAAGATATCCGTCAAGGATATCCATAGGATATACCTCAAGGATGTCCATAAGACATCCTTCAAGGATATCCATAGAACATCCTTCAAGGACATCTATAGGACATCCTTGAAGGATGTCCAATGGACATCCAATAATATCCAAAAGATATATTATGGACGTCCATAGGATGTCCAAATGGAACAACCTGTACATCCATAGGATATCCGTCAAGGATATCCGCACGATGCGGAAAAGTGTTACTTTGGCAACCCAAATGCGTGCGAAAAAGTACTACTTTGCGCACGCTCGTAGGAAAAATAATGAAGAACAACACGTTTGCATGAGTCTATTAACAACTAAAATATCACAGGTTATCTTTAAAACTGGTCAACATACAAAACACCACCTTAATACTTAACTTATATATACATAAATGGTTTAAACTCACACCAACAGATAAAAAATATAAATACGTAAACCTAAGATGCTGTCAATGTCAACGATCAACATATTATCGAATCGTTATTCAAAAAGGATTCAATGCGAACAGCTACCTTCAATACTGCATTGCACACAACTGCATAAAAAACAAGAGCGCCAAAAATTTTGAATTCTGCATATGACAACTCTGAACGAATTTTAATTGCCATCAAATTGCCGCACAAATCAAAGTCTATAACGCAACAATATTCAAAATTCACAATAAACACCTCAAATAACTGAATTTTTCATCCTATGTTCTTTATGAAGCCTAGTCGAACATATCTAGAATAGTTAACAGGGTGTTTCCTGAGTACATCGACAAATTTCAGAAATTTCAAGTTTTTCTGTCAAAGACTGATAAAAGTTTGCACTAAGGGAGACACACGGCGAGATATTAGCTGATTTTAACCATAAAAAAATATTCTCTCGAGGTCCGGGCTAGCCACCTCATCGCTCAGTGCTCTCATTGTCATTCAGGGCAGAGACGTACCGAATTGATGGTTGTTACCAATCTTCAGCGTAGCGTAGCCAATGAATGACAAACGAAGAAGCCCTAGGAAACTTAATCCCTATAGTGGCGAAGTACTGGAATTAAAATTTTACCAGCGCCATCTAGGAAGATCCTTACGAGACACAAGCCTCTGTGATGCTCCGCGTCGTGCCCTCAAACTCGTAGAGTGAGCTTGACAAAATACAAAACGAAACATGGCATCTATGCTGCCTGTCAATATTGAATACAAGTGATATTTTTTGAGCATTAAAGAACTTCAATATTTTTCCCATTTTTCTTGAGTGACTTCGAAACCTTTAATTTTTTCACCAGTATATGCAACACCATTAAACGTCAGCTCTGAATTTCACTTAATTTTAGAGAAATAAAAAAAAATCATGAAGGTCAACAGTCCGTATCTTGATAATGAGCAATAAACAATGATTTTTGTTTAGAATACCTCCAACAATTACCTTTTGAAGATTGTCGATGTACTTATGAAACACGCTGGAATCCGAAAAATTGTATTTAACCGTTGTGGAACAAGTTTTTTTCATACTCTTGTGAAGTAGTACCTATTAGTCCAAGAATATCAGAAATATTTAACTGTTACTCAATTTTATCAATCCATTTCGTCCAATCACCCACAAAAATTATGGCAAAAAAATAGGATTTGCATATATATTATTAGGATTAGGTATATAAATTTGGAAACTGTAAAGTACTTAATTGTCAATGCTTTTGGCGTGGGACCATTACACATTGAAAAAATTTAATACATACAATATATACCCACCTCAGCCTTCGCCTCAAAAATCAGTTTGCACCTAAACAGGCTGTTTTCAAAGGTAACTAATTTTTTAATATCCGAAAGAACTATTTCACGTCATAAAAAACAGTTCCGATATATGCAAAATATACGCGATGAAATGAGTTATTATGCAGTGAATTTGTTGAACAATGCCTCAAATATACAGCGTTTTAGAGATAAGGGTAAATTGAAGGAATACTAAGGAGTCAAGGCTGCAAGAACCAAAATAGCTGCAATTTATAGATAAAAAAATCTGGAAAAGATTGAACGAGTACCAACAAAAATTGGTTCAAGCACTGACGTGAAGTCAGAAGCTTTTGCGCGTATGTTCTATTGTCCATTGTTCTGTATTGGACACTTAATTCGAATTTACCATGGTAAATTCGAATTAAGAGAGAATTTTTTTTTTCGTGATTTTTTTGAAATTTTCTAGGGGTACGGTTCTTCAAATTTTTTTTTTCGTCATTTTTTTCAAAATTTCTAGGGGTACGGTTCTTACAAAATTTTAAACACGTCTTTATGTTGATTTTCTACTACTAGTTACCTAGCTTCAATTCGATCGAATATTTATTTTTCGAGTTATCAAGGAAATAATATTCCAGGTGGGTATAACTCGGAAACCGTTAGACCGATTATGCCCAAAATCGAACTCAACTCTCACTTTCGGATACGCAACCTACCCTGAAAATTGCAAGTCCCTATCTCCTTTCGTTCGAAAGTTATCGAGGCAACGGTCACCCATCTACTGAACTCGCACAAGAATGCTCGAATCTCCAACAATATTTAACCGATCGTATTAAAACTTGAAACTTGGCAGTAGAGTTAGGTTATGAGGGCTTTCAAACGAATAGTTACTGATATATAGAATTTTATTTTTTTATTTTCAATGATTTATTAAAAATATTCTACAAATGCTATCCTCACCAAATTTTGCAAACATTTTCGCGTTGGCATTCTACAACTAATAACCATGTTTGAATTCAATCGGTTCAGTATTTTTCAAGTTAATGAGAAACAAAAAACGACCAAATTTCAGAAAATTTCAGATGGCTATAACTCTAAAACCGTTTGGCCGATTATGCTCATAAACAAACTGAAATGTCGCGTTCTGGTGCACATCCTAACCTGAAAATTTCAAGCCGCTATCTCATTCCGTTCTCAAGTTATCGTGACAACAAAAATATTTTTTAATAATTTTTTTAAAATTTTCTAGCCATACGATTCGCGCAAAATTTCACAAACGTGCTTAGGTTCATATTCTACAACTACCCACCAAGTTTCAATTCGATCGGATTTATATTGGTTGAAAACAAAATTATTACTCGGAAACCACTGGGCCGATTATGCCCATTAACGAACTTGTCCGTCGTATTGGGATGCGCCACCTACCCTGAAAATTTCAAGTCGCTAGCTCTTTTCGTTCTCAAGTTATCGTGGCAACGGTCGGCCGGACGGACAGAATCAAATTTGACCTCGAATTCTTCATTGGGGAGTCGAACTTAATCGTTTGAGACCATTTTCGTCAAAAAATTCGAAAGTTACAGACATTTGGGCAAAACTATAACGCGATGTTCCCCAGAACATACGCGCAAAAAGTACAGAGCAACTTCATCCATATCATTCACACACGTTACAAGCACTACTGCAAGATCAGACCTCAAAAAAAAATTGTTGTTTGTGGCTGCTGCCTTATCAGAAAAATGAGATTCTCACTAGGATCGTTTAAGAATGAATTTGATCGGTATATCGATACAATATGCGATTGATGATCACCAAATACGGATTTGCATCAAGTAAAATCCACAAGCATACAATTTAGGACTTTGATATATTGTATTTTGAGTTCACTGTGGACTTATTATGAACACTACTACAGACGACAAAAACTGTTAGATTATTCCTAGTGAAAATCAGTCATATTCCGATCTAATAGGACGTCTTTTGAACTACTCGAAGCGTAATATTCCACAGAAATGGCAAACGTACTAATTTCACAGCTTCTCGATTGGCATTTAGGGTCCTAGTAACAAAAATAAGAGAGAACGAATTGATTCAGTTTCGAAAGACGTTACTTAAGTATCTTTCGGTATATCCCCGAAGGAACTCAATAAAAGTGATGTCAGACATTCTAACGTATCCTTCACGTAATGGACCCCACTATCACAAAGGTCAGGTTGATGAAAATGACTGTAACTAGCGAAAATCGTTAGCTGCTATCTTCCACCAACTCATCTTGGTGATTCACCAAGTCCTCTTGATGGTAGCCCGAGTCTTCTTGGTGGTAGCCCAAGTCCTCTTGGAGCTTTGCCAACTCCTCTTGGTGGTTTTCTTTGGCATCGTTCAACGATTCTTTTGGCATCAAAAGAGTAGAGAGAAGTTCCAGATTTTGCCTCACCTACAAGGATCATTGTAAGAATACAAATGAAGGATTTCACATGCCAAAATTTACAATAATCTCTCCTTACCTTGGCAATCTGGTGTAAATTAGAATCTATGAAATTGTGCATTGAATTTGCAGACTTCGAATGTAGGTGAATGGAGAAACGCAACAATTGGTTATAAACGTTGTCATTTGACAGCGAAGGGTCATGGTGCTGAAAGAAGTTAAAGATGAGGAACCTCATAACAACTCAGGTTAAAACTCTATGAAACATTCGTCATAGAAAATGCAACGTCAATATATGATACCATCAATGAAATGAAATAGCATTAATATGTCTATAAGTATACTCACCTCTAAAAGTGAAACATACTCATCGTGGATTTTACTTATTCTATAAAGGATCAAAGTGGCAGACATACTTAAACCTACCAATAAAAAAATGGCAGCATAAAGTATCAGTGACTGCGTAGGCAAATCCCATATATTTCTGTACTTTTGAAACAGCCTACGTTTGATATTTGAATTTGCTGAAATGCAAAGATGATACAGATACAGACACATAATTGAAAGATTGAGAGTTCACCTTGGTGATGTTGCTGACAACGATCTAGAACTGATTTAATATCGTTAAGTCTAATATTGGTAGTTTGTGACGAAAGAAAACTCTCTTTCTCACTTTCTCCATCTTTGGTTTCTGAGGAGTCGCTTTCTGATGCCAGCATCTCCTGGAATTGACAGATGCATGTATTGTAGTGACGGATATCGCAAATATACTTGCAATGACTTGTCATAGTCAAATGATATAACTCACCAACGCTTCGGGCACCACCAAAGCCTCGGCCTCCGCCACAGCCTCCTCCATGGCCTTTTGGGAAACCTCCCAAACCCTTATCATGTACTTGTAGGTATTTTCACGAGAAATCAAACTTCCAAAGACGTGCTTCTCTTCGGCAGTCGAGATTCCAACTGCATTCGGAATTATTCTGGCTGTCTTCTCCTTGGTTATCTTCTCTACGCTAAGCATAGGTATCAGTAGCTGTGAAAAAAAAATTGATTTTGGGTTATAAGGAGATGCTCGGCCACCCGATCGACCAGACTTACCTTTGTTACATATCCGAATACGTTTGAGTAAAATGCGAAATAGTTTTTTGTGATGTAAAGGTGACCCTGCAGTAAAATATCACTTATGAGAGCACAAGAGTAATCTGAAAAATAAGGATAGGTATTTCAGTACTTCAGAAACTTTCTAAGTAAATTTTTTATGAGTGGAATAGACAAGTAAAAAGGGGAAAATCCCTGTGGTGGGAGCTTTGGCGCTCTTGATCAATTTTTGACAAATCATATCTCCGAAAGTATTGGTTTCTCAGAGTTGAGAATGATATATATATATATATATATATATATTCTTTTGATCTTGAGCATTACAATTAATTTTTCATCTAACAATAAAGCATGTGTATGAAAAAAGTGTTAGCAGAGGTTAGTGTAACGGGGTACCATATAATTTGATATATGATACTAGAGCTTAGGGAAAAAACCTCAGCAAAAAAACCCTATCTCCCCGTTAGTGTTGTGATTTATGAAAATTGAAATTGTTAACAAAATATGCTGAAATATTAAATATTGAAGGGCATCTTTTTCTTCATTATCGCTTCTTCCTTCAACAATCAGAGAAGTTTCTCCAAGGTACCCTAAACCCAATCTGGAAAAGGAAATGGCAAAGGGAGAAAACGAACAAATTAAAAATGGAATATTCTATATTTTATTAAATAGATTTAAAACTATGATATAAATGGATTCTTATGATAGAACTGCATCATGAAAGAAATTCAAACAAGAGCGCCAAAAACCACGATATATTAATTCCAGAAATCCATTCTAAAAATTATATTATATCATTGAAACTTGAGTTTTGTTTTTATTGGAGCTATTCTGAAGCCATTCAGGTAAACTTACCAAAGTATATATTTCCATCATCATATAGATTATTCATTAAAATATCACCAGAAGTATAATATCATATTATAATCCTCATAATTCTACGATAGCTGAAATGAATTTGACTCTCTTTTAGAGGAAAACAAGATGACATGAACGAGTATGAACACAGATCAAATAATAATTCATATAGAATATATGATATAGAAACATGGGTTCAAGCCCTGTGGACAGGAGCTTTCTGGCGCTCTAGTTCAAACAGACAAATTATATCTCCGAAAGTATTGGTTTCTTAGAGTTGGGAATTATATCAATGTATTCTTATGATAGAACTGCGTCATAAAGGAAATTCAATTCAAATAATAGTTTATTTATAAAGATTAAATGAGCAATCTGAGAATGAGAACTGCACCATGGAAGAAATCGAATTAAATCTGGCCAATTTTGCCCAATAACGAACTTAACCGAGATATTCATCTCCCTAACCTACTCTGAAAATTTCAACTACCTGGCTCATTCCTTTCGAGAGTTATCGTAGAAAAACTTTTTTTAAATTTTCAAATTTTTTTTTTGACACTTTGCGGTAATCTGGTCAATACAAAACTTCACATGCGTATAAAGGTCATGATTCTACAATTTGATGCTAAATTTCAGATAGATCGAGTGATCGGTTTCGGAAATATTCATAAAAAATATTTTTACTAAAATCGGCAATAACTCCGAAACCGCTTGATGGATTTCGCCCATTAACGAGCTCGTCCGAGATATTTACGCTCCAAACCCACCTTGCAAATTTCAATCCACTAATTCCTTTCGTTCGAGAGTTATCGTGCCTACGGCCGGCCGGACAGAATCGATTTCGACCTCGGATTCTTGATCAGTGAGTCGGACCAAATCGTTTAAGACCATTTTCATCGAAAAATTCGAAAATTACAGACATTTGGGCAAATTGATAAGCACTCAGTTCCGAGGAACTAGAGCGCCAACAAGTTTCGTATGACAATTGCCCAAAACAGGTTTAAAGTACCTACAAATAGTAGATATTCCATAAAACATGTATGAAAGAAGAGTAATAATGAAAAATTACCTTGTAATCGATCAAAAATTTCCTGATCTACGTTCACCAAATTTTCTCCTCTTTCGAACTACAGAATTATGCTTTCAATATTTACGTAATATTTTCAAACATTTTTGGGTGAGGTCCCCGTTGCATCGCTAAAATACTTCATGTTCCGTTCCGAAATGTAAGACTTTTCTGAGAAAAACTAATTTCGGAGCAAACAACTGAGATTTTTCTCACTTCACTCACATTTCGGAATACACTTAATTCTCATAATTCTTCGATTGATTAGATAATGTCATGTCTCAGGAAAATAAGTTGACATTATGAATATTCATACATAGAATAATTATATCATTCTGTGAAATACGATTTATTATTGAAATTTTGAAAAATCATATCTCCGAAAGTATTAGCTTGTTAGAGTTAAAAATGATATCATTGGATTTTCATGGTAAAACTGCTTATTGAAAAAAATTTAATTTGGAATTTGTTTTGTAAAAAAAAAATTTTTTGTTGTTACTCCGAAACCATCTGTCCGATTTTGCCCAATAACGAACTCAGCCGAGATATTTATCTCCCAAACCTACTCTGAAAATTTCAACTGTCTAGCTCATTCCGTTCGAGAGTTATCGTGCCTACGGCCGGCCGGACAGAATGAATTTCGACCACGGATTTTTGATCAGTGAGTGGAACCAAATCGTTTAAGACCATTTTCATCGAAAAATTCGAAAATTACAGACATTTGGGCAAATTGATAAGCACTCAGTTCCGAGGAACTAAAGCGCCAAAAATTATAGCATTCTGTGAAAACATAGTACGATTCATTATTGAAATTTTGAAAAATCATATCTCCGAAAGTATTAGCTTGTTAAAGTTGAAAATTACATTAATGGGTTTTTATGGTGAAACTGCATCTTAAAAAAATTGAATTTGAAACTTGTAATGTAAAAAAAAATTTTTTTTCGTTACTCCGAAACTATCAGGCCGATTTTGCCTAATAACGACCTTAACCGAGATATTTATCTCCCAAAGCACATCTGAAAATTTCAGTTGTTTAGCTCATTATGTTCGAGAGTTATTGTGCAAACAAAATTTATGAAATTTTGTTTTACACTTCACGGCAATCCGATCAAAACAAAACATATATATGATGGTCATGATTCTACACTTTGCTGCAAAATTTCAGATAGATCGAGTGATCGGTTCCGGAAATATTCATAAATTTTTTTTTGAATAAAAACGGTCTAACTCCGATACCGCTTGGTGGATTTCGCCCGTTAACGCACTCGTCCGAGATATTTATACTCTAAAACTACCCTGCAAATTTCAATCCTCTAACTCCTTTCGTTCGAGAGTTATCGTGCCTACGGCCGGCCGGACAGAATTGATTTCGACCACGGATTCTTGAAGTCGAACCAAATCGTTTCAGACTATTTTCAGCCAAAAATTCGAAAATTACAGACATTTGGGCTGAGGAACAAGAGCGCCAAAAACGCTTCTGTCATTATTCTGTGTACACTGGCTATAGATAGACTAAGACAGTTTTATAACAAAACAGTCCTTAAACGTTCAGATAAACACAAGAAAAAACGTCCACCACATAGTTTGGTGTCCACCAAACTGTCTAAGTCTGTCAAAGTTTTGGTTTCAGATCGATAGTGTTGCGTAGTACGCCATGCGGTATCCCCTCCCCTCTCTTCCCTAATTAAAGATTTTCGATCGATAGGAAAATTCGCCAACTCAGCGAATGAATAAAAGAAATAGAAAAAATTGGTTCAAGCACTGACGTGAAGTCAGAAGCTTTTGCGCGTATGTTCTATTGTCCATTCTTCTGTATTGGACACCCTTAATCGAATTTACCATGGTAAATTATGTTGTCCATTCTCCTGTCCAATACAGAAGAATGGACAACATAATTTACCATGGTAAATTCGATTAAGGGTGTCCAATACAGAAGAATGGACAATAGAACATACGCGCAAAAGCTTCTGACTACACGTCAGTGCTTGAACCAATTTTTTTTTCGTGATTTTTTTTGAAATTTTCTAGGGGTGCGCTTCTTAAAATTTTTTTTTCGTCATTTTTTTCAAATTTTCTAGGGGTACGGTTCTTACAAAATTTCAAACACGTCTTTATGATGAATTTCTACTACTAGTCACCAAGCTTCAATTCGATCGAAGATTTATTTTTTGTGTTATCAAGGAAATAATATTCCAGGTGGGTATAACTCGGAAACCGTTTGACCGATTATGCCCAAAAACGAACTCAACTCTCCATTTCGGATACGCAACCTACCCTGAAAATTGCAAGTCCCTGTCTCCTTTCGTTCGAAAATTATCGAGACAACGGTCACCCATCTACTGAACTCACACAAGAATGCTCGAATCTCCAACAATATTCAACCGATCATGTTAAAACTTGAAACTTGGCAGTAGAGTTAGGTTATGAAGGCTCTTGCAAAATTTCAGCAATTTCAAACGAATAGTTACTGATATATAGAATTTTTTTTTTCAATTTTCAATGATTTTTTAAAAATTTTTTACAAATACTATCCTCACGAAATTTTGCAAGAATTTTCGCGATGGCATTCTACAACTAATTACTATGTTTGAATTCAATCGGTTTAGTATTTTTTGAGTTAATGAGGAACAAAAAAAAACCAAATTTCAAATGGCTATAACTCTAAAACGATTTGGCCGATTATGCTCATAAACAAACTGAAATGTCGCGTTCTGGTGCACATCCTAACCTGAAAACTTCAAGCCGCTATTACTTTCCATTCTCAAGTTATCGTGACAACAAAAATATTTTTCAATCATTTTTTTAAAATTTTCTAGCCATACGATTCGCAAAAAATTTCACGAACGTGCTTAGGTTCATATTCTACAACTACCCACCAAGTTTCAATTCGATCGGATTCATATTGGTTGAAAACAAAATTATTACTCGGAAACCACTGGGCCGATTATGCCCATTAACGAACTTGTCCGTCGTATTGGGATGCGCCACCCACCCTGAAAATTTCAAGTCGCTAGCTCTTTTCGTTCTCAAGTTATCGTGGCAACGGCCGGACAGAATCAAATTTGACCTCGAATTCTTCATTGGGGAGTCGAACTAAATCGTTTGAGACCATTTTCGTCAAAAAATTCGAAAGTTACAGACATTTGGGCAAAACTATAACGCGATGTTCCCCAGAACATACGCGCAAGAAGTGTAATGATAAAACTTACAATTGAGCACTTGCTCATCGCTTTCAACGGATGGAAAATGCCGATGAAATTTTTTTTGCCTTGATTTCGATGCTGTTGGAGTGTCTTCCTCCTTCTTCTCCGGTTTGGGGCTTGGTGGGGCTGTTATCTGCGACTGGGAAGTCATAGCCGGCGACGACGTCGACAGAAGTTTCAAAGAGGTCCTGAAATGGAGTGTGAACGAAATAAAATACAGTAAAATACCAGAATTTCGATAATGTGCAATCAATTGAGTGCTGAGTGGTAGAGCATGGGAACCGTGAGGTCCCTAGTTCAATCCCGGGATAGGAAAGACATTTTTACTCAGACAGTAGCGAACACCATTCACTGTTGGGGTCACAAATTATCAGTGCTATGCCTAAGGTCGCGTAAGGACAGAGTAACACTGCCTACACAAAATACAACTGATTCTTCTCGCTTGCACAAGCTCTTAAGAGACATAATAGTATAATCATATCAATATAATGTCAATTCAATGAACTGTGAGGATAAAATTATGAGAAAAATTAAATTTGGAACTGAATAAAGCAGTAGATGATATTTTCTGACACACATATAGCGCCACAAAAACAGAATCCTTATTTTCTAATGTGTACCATAGCCTCATTCATAAGAAACTGGACCTTGCTAAATGGCAACATGCTGTACCTACGTTAGTTCGCCATTAAACAGTATTGAGTTAAGTAATATAATATATTTGGTGAATTTGTGCAATACAGTGACATCTTATTCAGTAATTAAATAGTGAGTACATTTGGTGTATAGTAAAAGCAATTGAGCAATTATTCATGATCAAGAAATGAAAATTACATAAATTGCTCCGGTTTTCCAAGAAACGAACAGATGAATAATTCATAGTTTAAGTTTATTTTTTTCTACCCCTTTATAGTGCAGTTTGCGAGAAACATTTCGAGTACGCATTATCTTAAGATAAGTTCAAATCAATGAGGACCTTCATTTGAAGAATTATGATAAAAATAGGAAATATAAAAGAAACGGAAACATGCGGGGATAGAAGAAACGAAAAATTAGAAACTTTAAAATGATTTTAATCACAATTTTTATTTTTTTCAGATTTTGCTAGAGAAAGCCCAGATGAAAACCATTTAATGTGGAATAAACATATCTCCCCAAAGTATCTATTAATGATTACTTATCCGATGAATATTTTCTTAAATACAGAATGTTTTCAATGATCTTCTTTTAATTTTTTAGTGTTACGATGCCAAAATTTCAGAAAATTTTTCACGTCGGCATTCTACAACTAATTGCCATGTTTAAATTGGATAGGATTCTTATTTTTTGAGTTATTGAGGAAACAACAACAACACTGCAGATGGGTATAACTCCAAAACCGTTTGGATGATTATGCCTATTAACGAACTTAAATTTCGAAAATTCCAGACATTTGGGCGAAGTTATAGCACACTGTTTCCCAGAACATGCGCGCAAAAAATAAGCCCGGTTATACCGGAAAGAAGTCCACAAAATCGTTTTCGCAAACCGTAAATTGAAGTGTGTTAGACCAGAAACTTATCAGCCTATGTGTGTCGATTTGCTGAGATTTTTGTTGTCAATCCCGATGATGAAAATTTCGATTTTTCCAAGATCTTACCCAAAACTGAACAGCTTTCCCATTTTCTTATGAACCACGACTGACATTGCTCTTCCTGAGGATGTGACGGATCGACGACATTTCATTTACGTCATCGCAAATGTGTAAAAACGAAAAAAAATGCCATAAAATGCGATCCGATACGAAGGACCAATTAAAATCCACTTACGGTAGTGTCAATAGCCGACTTCGCACCTAGATTCATATTTTCGTAAGTTCTTTTGCGTATTGTTGACTTTTCGGTCATTCTCGATAGATAAATAAGAAAGGGACACTGAGGTCTTTTCGGAGTACCGCGAATTGGTCAATGAAACACAAAATATGTATTATTCATACAAATTTATTGTATCGCTCTCAACAGAGGCTCCATCCAATACACACCATACATACAATACACTTATGCTCTCGCAAAATTTCAGCGATGTCGGACGAATAGTTTCAGATATATAGATTTTTTTTCAATGATTTTTTAAAAAATTTCTAGTGATACGATCCTCACGAAATTTGGCAAGAATTTTCGCGTTGGCATTCTACAACTAATACCATGTTTGAATTCATTCGGTTTTTGTATTTTTCGAGTTATTGAGGAAATAACAACCAAATTTCAGTTGGGTATAACTCTAAAACCGTTTGGCCGATTATGCCTATAAACAAACTCATATATCGCATTAGGATGCACAACCTAACCTGAAAATTTCAAGTCGCTATCTCTTTCCGTTCTCAGGTTATCGTGACATGAGTAATAAAAATAATAAAAAATTATTTTTTAATAATTTTCTTAAAATTTTCGAATGATACGATTCTCACAAAATTTCACAAACGAAAATTACAGAAATTTGGGCAAAATGATAACGCGATGTTCCCCAGCACAGACGCGCAAACAATGGTTCGATTATTCGAAATTATTGCCAGATAGAAGATTTCGTCTATTTGTTGATATTAATAGTAGTAATTTCAAAAATTCGAATAATGAAAGCCTGAGCTCTTCAGGGCATAGGTTATATGAAGTGTTCGTCATATTTTTTATGCAGAATATACAACATTAATTTTGTTTGATTAATTTCGGAACAGCCTGTACATTATATTTATTAAGATTGAAAAAAAGGCCACGTCATACAGCTTTCTTGAAATCACAGATAATAAACCTGTAATTAAGCTGAAAATTAATATCTAGAAAAGATTGTGTATAATTCCAGATAATACCACAGTATCTATCAATAGTAATTCTAATAAAAATGCGTCATCGTGTTCTACGAAAATAAAAACAGACCTCTGTATTTACTAATACTAATTCCAGACACGTCTAGAAATACGTAATACGTCCTATTCAGATTTCATTAGCATCGTGAACTAGATGCCAATAAGTGGGCTGAACCTCCGATGAAACCAGTACAAGATTTGACGCTTTTCACGTGACCTCATTTCCCTACGTTAGAAAGTGAGATTGCCAGATGGAAATGCAAAAATGCATCAAAATCTTTGCGATGATTAATCTTTGCTTCTCAACTACCGTCATAGTTTGGCGCTCTTGTTTCTCGAAACCGTGTGCTTATCAATTTGCCCAAATGTCTGAAATTTTCGAATTTTTGGCTGAAAATGGTCTTGATTTGGTTCGACTCACTGATCAAGAATCCGTGGTCGAAATCGGTTAAGTCCGTTGTTGGGCAAAATCGGCCGGATGGTTTCGGAGTAAGAAAAAAAATTTTTTTTCACATTACAAATTTTAATTTCATAACAATCCATTGATATTATTCTCTACTTTGACAAGCTAATACTTTCGGAGATATGATTTTTCAAAATTTCAATGATACATCGTACTTCTATGTTTGCACAGAATGCGAATTCTATCTGTATGTGTTCTATATGTTTGCGGTAGGTCCAGTTTGAATGATAAACGTCATTAATGTCAAACGAAACTGAAAGTGTATTCCTGGAGAGTTTGGTTGATGTAAGCATGTAAACAATTTGAAATTTGGATTCGCTAAGTTCATAAGCGGAGTTTTTTGGTCGAAAATGAATGATGCAAGGATGTGGAGCATAATTTACGAGTCATTCTCTAATTATGGCAGATTTAGAACGGGAATTCCAACGAATATACAGGTAGTTATTCCTTAGTAACACTATTTAAGATTTCTTACATAAGTATTCTGGTTTGAGTTTTCTCTGGACTGATTAATAATAATAATAATAAAAATAATAATAATAGTTATTTATTTACCCAACAGGAAAATTCCCAATTACAGGGTAACATTAAATATTACAACAAATATAGTAGAATTTTAGAGCCAAAATTAAATAATCAATGAGAGAAAAAAAAAATAAAAAATATTATACATCCAAATCTAAAAAAATAAATTAAACTTGAGATCATTAGCACTCTTGCATATGCGGTAAACTGGAGCCCACTGAAGAGCATTTGTTCGAGGTGTTGGAAGGTGATGTGCCAGTCCTCGCCTCCAGCCTTGGTGTACGTATGTGAACCTTAGACAGCAAATAAGGTGAGTCAATCCTTCCCGCGATGAGTTTCTGGGCGAACTTAGCGCACTGCCACCTCTGCCTTTGGAGTAGCGAAAAGATTCGCATCTCTCGCATGATCCCCGACAAATCCGCACCACGTTCAGGATAGCTGCCAGATTTTCGGTATTCAACATACTTAAAAAATTATCTGTGAATTCGCTCGATCGGTATAAGATGTGAACCATAGATTGGAAACCAGATTATGTTTGCATACTCCAATTTGCTCATCACCAGCGAAAAATAGAGGGTTCTGAGAACGGATACATCATGAAACTCTCTGGAGCAACGGAAAACAAACCCAAAAGTTCGACCGGCCGAAGTACACAGCTCCTCAACATGTGGAATGAAACTGAAGGCTGAGTCAAAGACTACCCCCAAATCACGAAACCTATCTCCACTTGCAATAAGACGATCACCGATAGAATAGTCAAACAGAAGAGGCTGTGACTTCTTTGTGAAGGTGATCTTAAAACACTTATCTATATTCAATATGAGTCCATCACGCAGGCACCATCCATGTACAAGCTCCAAGCTAGACTTAAGCAACTCCAAATCGGACACATCACGTATTCTCAAGTAGAGCTTGAAGTCATCTGCATAAGCCAAGGCCAAGCATTCGAGAGAAGTAAGCAGATCATTAATGAATACTATGAATAACAATGGTCCAAGATTTGATCCCTGCGGTACACCAGATGAAAGTGTATACTCAGATGATCTGAAGCCATTATAAAAAACATGACTCATTCTTCCCTTCAAATAAGATCTTATCAGGCCAACAAATGCAGGACTTAAACCAAAATATGACAGTTTACTAAGAAGGTACTTCTACATTAGATTTGTTAAAAAAAAACTGGCTATTTCATTTACTCAATTTTTCAGAATGACCCCTGATAGTTTTGAAACACATGTAACCAAAACTGGACCGTCATATAAAGATAAGATCCAAAGGGGTTTTAATTTCTTGCATGATGTAGTTCTGTAGTTCATAATAATCCATTGATATAATTCCCAACTCTGAAAAACCAATACTTTCCGTTGGTTCCGTTGGTTTGAGATGGCGAGGCATTCCGTAATCAGGTGATCATCCTCCTCCCAACAGAATCTGCACTCGTTAGTTTCTGCTAGCTCTAATCTCATCATATGCTTCCTAAGGCCGTAGTGACCTGTGAGGAAACCAGTGATGAGGTGCAGCGCGTTCTTACTGAGGTCCATATATTTCTTGGATCTGATACATTCCGGGGAGAGATCTCCAGAACATAGCTCATTCAGTTTCTTCTTCCACCCGAAATTCACTTTTGTAGGTGTATCTATCAACCCCACAGTAGAGTTCCGGGCCAATAAAAGGGGTTTGTGCTCCTTTCTTGGCAAGTGTGCTGGCCTCCTCATTTTCTTTAATTCCCGCGTGACCAGGAACCCTTACCATGGAGACCTTGTTGTTCTTGCCTACTTCATTAAGTTTTATTCGACACTCTCATATTAGCTTGGACTAGATAACATGGGAGCTCAGAGCTTTAATAGCAGCTCGACCGTCAGAGTGGAATGCTCTATCACATCTCTGATAAATTCTTTCTAGGTTCATCTCCACACATATATCTATTGCATGTACTTCTGCCTCAAAAACGCTCGGATAGTTGCCTAGCGTAGCGATAGTGAGCATTTGGTTCCTTGCCCCATATACTCCAGCGAATGAAAAAAATTGTCCTGCTTAATGATGGCTATTAAACTTTATTTGCAATTAGCTGCCATCTTGTTTCATCTCATTTCATGTTTAAACGATTCAACGTAAAAAGGAAAATGAGTTCCCTATATTAATATCGTAGTAAAGGGTTTTCCAATAAGAGGTGTTATTTTGATATTCAAAGAAAAATGCTATTTTTCAATATAAATGATCGGATGTTTATTTCATTATAAAGAAGAAGCCATGCCGTTAATAGTGGAAAATAACATCAGGCAAATGACCACCACGACCACGCTTACAGGACCATATCCTTTTAATGAAATTTTACATAACCAAATCGCAAAGTGGCTGCCCTATGTCCTCGATAGCCTCACGAATTCCATCTTTGAGGTCTTGAATCGACGCTGGGCTATTGGCGTAGACCTTCACTTTCACGTGGCCCCAAAGGAAGAAGTCGCAAGGTGTTAAATCCCAAGATCTCGGTGGCCAATTGTGATCGCCTCTTCGAGAGATAACACGGTCCGGAAACTTTTCCTCCAAAAGATCAATGGTTTCGTAGCTTGTGTGGCACGTAGCGCCGTCTTGTTGAAAGTAAACGTTGTCCAGATCAATACCATCCAATTCCGGCCATAAAAAAACATTAATCATCTCTCGATAGCGCAATCCATTCACCGTAACTGTTGCTTCAGCCTCATTTTCAAAAAAGTAAGGTCCAATGACTCCGCCGGACCATAAACCGCACCAAACAGTCACACGTTGAGGATAGAGAGGCTTTCCAACAATAACTCTTGGGTTTTCGGAGCCCCAGATACGACAATTTTGCTTGTTGACGAAGCCACCGAGGTGGAAATGGGCCTCATCACTCAAGATGATTTTTCGATGGAATTCCGGATCAATCAACAAAGACACGACGTTGTTGATGATCGGCCGGCTTGAGTTCTTGTGTTAACTGAACTTTTTAAGCCTTAAGACCCAAATCTTTATGCAAAATACGGTGTACTGACCTTTGTGTAATGCCTAATTCCAAAGAACGACGAGGAATGGACAAACCTAGGTTCTCTTCAACACTTTCGGCTACAGCAGGAATATTCTCGGCTGTTCTTGAGTGACGTGCACGGGTTTTATTCTTCACATAACTAACTTGTACCAACAGCTCGAATATTTCCACCAATTTCTTTATTGCGGTCCGACAAAGGTGCTTCACAACGAGCCAAAAATGTTCGAGTTTTACGAACCGTCTCTGCCAAATTTTCACCATTTTTATAGTGAATTTTAATAATTTCAATGCGTTCTTGAAGCGTGTATCGTTCCATTTTTATTAATGGCTTAGTTTCTACTTGTCAAATGTCAAAAAATGACAGCTTCAAAAGTGACATCTACCGAAATAGCGGGCTATTCAAAATAACACCTCTTATTGGAAAACTCTTTATTATAATAGCAATAACAGCGAATGCAAGTTTAAAGCAAATGATTGCGAGTTTCATTTATAATTACATATTTCAAATTCACTTCGGCTTTAAATTTTGCATTAGATTAAAA
Source organism: Halyzia sedecimguttata (assembly GCA_937662695.2). Lineage (NCBI taxonomy): Eukaryota > Metazoa > Arthropoda > Insecta > Coleoptera > Coccinellidae > Halyzia > Halyzia sedecimguttata. The sequence continues at coordinate 48,496,215 of OW569418.2, forward strand.
TATGCAATTGTTTCATGGCATTTTGAACATTTCTATTTCGCGAAATAATTAATCAAAATAATTCCTTACTCTCCTTCTTCGTCCACGAATATTTCATCAGAGAAAGTCTCGAAATCCCAACTTTCAAACATCTCTATACAGCAATTTTCCAGTCACCAAAATATTGATTTCTCCCACAACACAACGCGAACGAATCTAATACACAAACACCGAAAAGGTTCTAATAATACCCAGTAGTTGTTGATACTATTCATTCTGTCTCGAATGATAACGATTAAAATGTGCATGCCTTGTTTATATTATTTCATCCGTCGAAAATTTCTGAACATTATGGAAACATACGTGATAAACATCTTGGAAACGTTATGGTTTCCAAACAATATCTAGGGAGTCTTTGAGGTTCTTCAACTTTTGATGAACAAATTTATTACTTCGATAAAAAAAAATTGGTGCTCTTCTTCAAACAGACAAATTATATCTCCGAAAGTATTGGTTTCTCAGAGTTGATAATTATATCAATGGTTTCCTATGATAGAAATTAAATTTAAAAAAAGCATCGTTTAAAAAAAAAGCTTCAAAAATTATCTTATGAAAAAAAGAGCAATCTACAATGCTTAAATGCCTTAATGCTTCAAAAATTGTCATTAAATTTATTTATCAAGACTAAATGAGCAATCTGCAATGATTTAACCTCGTGGAATGGGTTGTTGCAACTTACACTCGGTGCATAGTTTTCACAACTCGAAATACCTAAGGAAAGTATCATCGAAATGTCTAGGGCAAGGCTGCAGACAATCATAGCAGATTGTCCATTTATTCCTGATATTTGAGTAGGTAGTGGATTAGGAACAAATTATTTTAATAGTTCAAAATATATTAATAAAATACTATCCTCTTTTCATAATTCAAAATTTAATAGTTCATACCACTAACACATTCTTTTCTGTATTATAACCTTAACTCAAGGAAAAATGATTGATACACAAATGTAGATCCATATTTCAGTATTTTTTTGCTAGCAACATTATGAAAATACTGTATATAGAAACATGTCTCACTACATAAGGAAGTAAAAGGTAATATTAACCTCAGTGGTCAATGAATAGTAATTTCTTTTGATGATTCCATTATGTTCTTCTTTCCTATTGCCCCCATAAACTACATCAATTTCATATTCACACATTCAAGAATCGAATACTTGCTTTCCAAGAGAAAATAACAAATACAAATTGACAATCTCTAATAGAAAAGATGACATTGGCTGCGTTCAGCGGAAAGAGCAGTTGCAAAACTGCTCACTGATCGCTCACAGATCAGATCAGTGATCAGAGAGCGGTTTTCTGAACGGTTAAAAGTTAAAACGGTTGAAAGGTGACATCCACATAACCTAATTCTATTTTGTTCTCTTCTGTCGTTCTGTTTGTGTTGATATATTTGAATTTGGGAAATGGCTACTAACCAGACTATTAACGATGTTATTCTCCTAGCTCTGCTAGACGATAATGTAATCGAGCGTAATATTACTGAATATTTAGTGGAAGACTTACAACATTCCACAACAGATAATTTGGAAGCAACACTTGGTGTTCGACAAAAGAATGAAAATTGGACTGTTGAAGTTCAAATGGAGAAGATTTAAATATTCGGATATCAGTGATTTTACGTTAGGACAGAACATGATTGGAGCGGCCTGTGTTCTGCATAATTTTATGATTAATATTGGAGAAACAAACTTTAATCAAGATGTTGAAAATGATTTGATTTTGATTTCTAATGACGAAAATCCAGAAGAACATCACAATAGAAACAATTTGGCCATAGATAAGAGAAATGGAATTATTTGTTTGTTTAGTTGAACAGAATGAAGAAGTTACTATTATGTCTATTAATTGTTGTTGAACTAATGCAAAGATTTACTTTAATGGATATAAATAAATACAAAAAGCAGTATTCGTAATTTCATTCGTAAATTCACTAGAACGAATTAAATACAAGATAACAAATTAGCAGTTCATTTATTAAATTATAAACAGTTGTGAATAAATATTCAACCAAAACAATTATTAATTATTTATGGTGAATTATTGTATTTTGTATTCATATATTACTTCATGACAGTTCATATTGACACTTTCAAAAAAATCTAACCTCCAAAACTATTGATCTGACAGTTTTCACAACGTGTTCTGCTTACTGAGCGGAATTAAATGTCGCTCACAAAAATGGCGTCCGATCAGTAAACATGTTGGGCAGGCGATCACTGAGCAGGATCGTTCAGCGAAAATTCTTCCAACTGTTTTGCAACTGTTGTGTTCGCTGAACGCAGCCATTTATGAATAGTGATCACAGACAGATTCTGTGTTCACATTCTGTGAATACATAGAACTTACGATGTATTATTGAAACTTTGAAACATCATATCTCCGAAAGTATTAGCTTGTTAGAGTTGAAAATGATAACAATGGATTCTTATGATGAAACTGCATCTTAAAAAAATTTGGATTCAAAAGATGTAATGTAAAAAAAAAATATTTTTTTTTGTTACTCCGAAACTATTAGACCGATTTTGCCCAATAACGAACTTAACCGAGATACTTATCCCTCAAACCTACTCTGAAAATATCAACTGTCTAGCTCATTCTGTGCGAGGGTTATCGTATTTACAGCCGGCCGGACGGACGGCCGACCGGACAGAATCGTTCAAGACCATTTTCAGCCAAAAATTCGAAAATTACAGACATTTGGGCAAATTGATAAGCACTCTGTTCCGAGGAACAAGAGCGCCAAAAACACCTTTGTCTTCAGTACTATCTTAGCGTTAAGTAGTGGTCGAAATAAATAGATCGAAGACGTCATATAATAAACTTGGGACTCTGTCAACATAACCCTATAGAAACATTAGTTCAATAGTGTCTGCATAATGCTGCAACATTTAATCGCGATTGAAAATGTCAATTTTCTCGTCATCGGCGATAGCACATTGAATGAGGTGAACTGTGACTAATTGCCAATAACTAAAACAAGACATACCTACGGTGAAATATTTATTGATTTTAACCATCAACAAATATTCCGCGTGGCCGGGCTAGATCACCTCATCGTTCAGTGTTTCCCGAAGAGGAAAGGGCAGACACAAACCCAGGGTTTCATGGTTATTACCAATCATGGTTATTACAAGCGATGAGGTGATCTGGCCATCTAGCCGCGTGGCCGGGGCCACGCGGAATATTTGTTGATGGTTAAAATCAATAAATATTTCACCGTGTGTCTTGTTTTATGTGCGAGAGATTTTCTGCTCCAATATACGCTTGTCATCTATTGATCATGAAGCAAATCAATAAGTAAAACGTTCACGACCACCCCTGAATTCTATGACTCTGACTCTTTCAAAGGTCTCAGAGGTGTCAAGTCCTTAATTGGCACAGCCTCAAATAATAAAGTTCCCCCATTCATTATAAATGACACAATTACCACAGCAGACAACAGACCTCAGGCAGACAAATACATACAAGAACACATTCAGAAACTCGAAAAGTACTACGACAGATGGAAAATCAAAATTAACGCTAATAAAACTACTCTGGTACACTTTACACACAGGATAAAACGAAATTCAACACAAAACGTAACATTCAACGGCCATACCATAAAGCAGCAAAACACAGTCAAATATCTCGGTATAACCCTAGACGAAAAACTGAACTATAACTCACACATTAACGACTTATCGCGAAAGGCGTACATAATCCAACGTAACATTTTCCCCTTAATGAACAAGCATAGTAAGCCAAGCCGGAATTCAAAACTTAGGATTTATAATCAAGGAACCAGACCAGTGTTTTTATATGCGAACCCTATATGGAGCAATACATCGAACACAAATTTCAAAAAGTTACAGATTATTCAAAATAAATTCCTCCGAATAATTTTAAATAAACCAAGGTTCACTAAAATTGAAGACCTACATAAATCCGGAAACGCGGACACAATACTCGACATAATTAAAAGTCAGACAATAAAATTTTACAAACACACGACGAAGAAACTGGAAAAAACACAACATCTCGGGACAACCACGGCGGAAAACACAAACATCAAAATTAAACATAAATTATCCCATCACCTCATGAATTGTTATCGTTAAAACGATAACAAGAACTCCTGAAATCCTTCATCCCATCTGAGAAGTATATGTCTTTTATTTGATTCGACATACCTCCAGAAAAATTTGTCACATTCTTCCACACATCTCATGATAGATATTTAATGTTATATTTTTAGATAAGATCCCAGATCTCAGGCACTAAATGTAAATCCTTAATGTAAGCGATTATTTCTTGTATATTTCCCCTTGTAAATAGACCTGTATATATAGTTTAAGAAATTCCAAATTAAAAAATTGCTGAAAAGCAAATATGAAAAAAAAAAACCAAATACCTATGTCTTTTATTTGATGCAGGAGGATGAAACTTATGTTCTATGTTCCTACCATATATGGCCGCCTAGAATTACAGTCCGGACCGAAAATAACCTCTTAGCTATCCTTCGGGTTGACAATGTCGTAATTCACACAAACAGAGGACAACTGAGAAGATTAGAAGATTTTTGTTCAGTGTTTTTTGGCGCAAGTACGCACTCGATTCTGATATTGTTTAGCGACACCAAGCTGTGCCTTGAAACGAGAAATATATTCAGAGAGCAAAGGCCTCAAAGGAAACTACGCTTTCACTAACTTGAAAGAAATTCGCAACATCTCTCTGATTACGTTACGCCTCCATCATACCAATAGACCACATTAGTTAGGTTAGAATCAGTCGCTTGGTGGGAGATCCATATTCAAATTTTTCAACAAGGAATTTCAACTTTGAGATGAAACCACCCTATTTAAAAGAGAATGTTAGTACAGAGACAACAAGTATTGGGTACCTTCATCATTAGTGCATGTTTTCATGTTATTTCCATATTAAAATCTACTTCTATTTATTCTTAAATCAATATTGAAACCATTCTAGTTCGAAAGATTTCCGTATGTCGTAGATGACTTCTGTTGTGCGTCATTACAAGGCCGATTTAGGGTTATGATATTATTTTTGACTGATTTCGAGTGAGCTAAGACATACGTCAATCGAATTTGGTGAACACTTTTATATTTATTAATTATTTTAGAAATATACAATTTTGTTATGAAAACTTGATTCTAGATGGTTGAGAAAGGTTCACAGAATCTATTTCAACCAAAATAAACCTTAAGAAATTAGCCAAAGTATCTAAAAACAGGCGAGAAATTCGCGTAAATTTTAGGTCCATAAGAAATGCTTGGGGAATTCAGTGCTCGGATCCACGGATGGATCGTAATTCAAATTTCCCGCCTAACCTAACTAATGTGATCTATAGGACTATTGGCTTGAACCGCACTAAGTTTACGACTAGGCATCATTGCAAAACAAATGTTCAAATTTTGAATCCAAATTGATTATAAGAACGTAAAATGATAACTGATCAAAAATTCTCAGTATCGCAAACGACAAGAACTTGCCTGAAACTGAAAAAGTTATCAAACGAGGAGCAAAAACCCAGTCAGATATAAGATAGTAAACATTTGATTTCTCAAATGAACATTTGTTGGTCAAGAATAGCCAACTCTTGAAACGGTCACATAATTTCTGGACTTCCTTAATTTTAGTATGGAGCAGTATATTTTCCAAACCAAAACAACCATACATGGCGACTGTATCAATGCATTAAGTGTTGCCTAACACAACTTAGGAGTTCTCATTCCTTATCATAAGTGTTCTGTGAACTGCACACTTCATACCTAGTTGGGTACTACGTACGAACAAGAAATGCAAAATTACCGTTTTTATTTGATTCACCCTCGTATATTTAACACATGTTCGTCTACTCACAATGGTGGTTTTTCCATTTTTGCTTGTTCTATTCTCGTGCAGTGAAAGTTGAAATTATGAACTAGACATTTAAATGAATAGACACACTTACAGACCTGGTGCGATGTTAGACTGATCCAGAGTATGCATTTGTCTCTAGGGTATCGCCAGGTGGAATTATTGATGATAACGGTTAAGTGGGAAACACTCAACGAGGCAATTTGAACGGTAACAGTAATCGCAATCAGACATAGTGAAATGAAGGGATAATCCCAAATAATGGGAAATATCACCGAGAATTTTGATCGAAGATAGATTGAAATACGCCGTTATAACAAAATTTCTTTCGAGAAAACTTGGTAAACGCCTGTCATCCACACTAACAGTTGAACGCAATTATAGGACTGCATTTCAGCGTCATAAGTTGAAACATGATAAGGAACTGCCTGGGAGACTTAAAATAGTTACGTAGTTTCATAATTCATAACCACTCACCTAGATACTAAACTCATCCAAGGCTGCAAATTTTTGTTAAATTAAAAGCAATACTTAATCACTGAACTAGAGAACTCGGCTGTTAAATATGGGTTTGAAGGCGCAAAATTTCAGCGATATCTGAGAAATAGTTTCTGATACGCAAAATTTTCGCGCGTATGTTCTGGGGAACATCGCAAGATAGCAACTTGAAATTTCCAGGTTAGGTTGTGCATCTGAATGCGACATTTGAGTTTATTTATAGGCATAATCGGCCATACGATTTTGGAGTTATACCCATCTGAAATTCGGTTGTTATTTCCTCAACATCTCGAAAAGTTCCAAATCGATCCAATTCAAACATGGTTATTAGTTGTAGAATCCCAACTCGAAAATTCTTGCAAAATTTCGTGAGGATCGTATAAATAGAATTTTTTTTAAAAATCATTGAAACAAATTCTATATAAAAGGTCGGCCATCTAACCTTTTTTTTTTCAACTAGTGCTTATTTCGTGAATGGTAACACTTAGCTCATGTCTGATTTGACAGATAATTAGTTTTATCCTTCCGCTGACGAATATGGTTGTGTATACGCTTGAACAAGGCTGGGAAATATTGCGACATTACTTTGAAAATCATGGTAATGTTGCAGAATGTGTGCGAAAATTGCGTACGGATTTTGGAAGAAGAGAAGTACCGTTAGCTCCGTATGTTCGTTATCTTGTGAAAAAAGTGCAAGAAACTGGCATCCTCATCGATAAACCAAAGCGTGAAAAGCCAAAAACAGTGCGTACACCCGAGAATATTGCTACTGTGGCAGAAAGTGTGCGTGAAGCGCCAGCAACATCAATTCACCGTCGTTCTCAAGAATTGAACATTTCGGAGACATCATTGAGACGATTTTTGCATAAAGACCTTGGTATGACGCCATACAAAGTCCAATTGGTTCAGGAGTTGCCCTGTTTTTGAAGATCGCATTATCAGCCGCAGAGCTGATGTCGTTTGGCCACCTCGGAGCTGCGATTTGACACCGTTGGACTATTATTTGTGGGGTACCGTCAAAGATAAGTGTTACGCCAACAAGCCAGAGACAATTGACGCTTTAAAGGACAATATTCGTGAAGCCATTGGTGAAATACAGCTGCACACAATCGATAATGTGCTTAAAAATTGGACCGATCGTGTAGGCTACTGCATGGTCAGCCGAGGCAGCCATTTGAATGAAATTATTTTCCATTATTAACCGGAAGGATTGTACTTTCAAATAAAAAAAGGAATTTGAGAAAATATTCAGTAGCTTTTATTTATCGCATTTTCAAAAAAAAAGTTATTCGGCGGACCCGTTATCAGAATTCGTCCGACATCACTGAAATTTTGCGACAGCAGAACTAACTATATTACAAAGTTCCAAGTTTGAACACGATCGGATCTGTATTTTCGGCGATCCGAGCAGTCTTGTGTAAGTTCAGTAGCTGGATGGGTGACCGTTGCCTCGATAATTTTCGAACGAAAGGAGATAGGCACTTGCAATTTTCAGGGTAGGTTGCGCATCTGAATGGAAGGGTTAAGTTCGTTTTTAAGCATAATCGGTCTAACAGTTTCGGAGTTATACCCACCTGGAATATTTTTTCCTCGATAACTCAGAAAAAATAGATTCGATCGAATTGAAGCTTGGTGAATAGTTGTAAAATATCGACATGAAGACGTGCAGAAAATTTAAAAAAAATTACGAAAAAAAAAATTGGTTCAAGCACTGACGTGAAGTCAGGAGCTTTTGCGCTTATGTTCTATTGTCCATTCTCCTGTATAGGACACTCTTAATTTGATTTAACTTTGATCTAACTGAAATTTTGTTTTCTCAATAACTCTATAAATACTGATCCCATCGAATTCAAACTTGGTGATCAGTTGAAGAATGCCGATACGAAGATTTATGCCAAATTTCGAGGGGTATGTTCAACTAGCAGAAAAGTTAAACTATTGTGCTTGAAATTCGGAAACCATATGTCGGATTAAGTTTAATTTTGGCATTTAGATGACCAATAATGACCACTTGGAGCGTGAACATTTTCATGGAAAACAGAGTCCTAGGAGCCTCAAAAAAAAATCAATTAAGAAATCTAAATACCTACTGCTCATATCAATATTGACTTAACATGTTAATTCGTGATTCATGGAAACATCTGCTTATACTTATCGCCTTGATTGTTGATTTTACACGTGATTTATCTGATTAGATGTACAAGGAGAACTAATTAAAATATGGACAAGTTTTATTTATTATTGTTCATTTTTATTTTAATGTGAAATGCATGAGATCATCCTTTGAGTGTATTGTTTCCAATAAGAAATTTTACATTTCCGTCTTTTGTAATCCTCAAAAAGCCTTCATGTGGATATTTTCGATGTGACGCTAATAACGAGTCTCAATTAAGACCAATTTTGTTTTGTAAATGAAGCATCATTTATTTGAAAATTATTGAAATTTTTATTTCATTATAAAGTACAATAGATACCATTAGTTATGAAACAATTTCCACCATAGAAACGCTGGTAGGAATGCAGTAGTTGAACCCAATTTTCCATGACTCTCTCACACAAATCAGATCGTATGTTAGCAATTACTCTTTCAATATTGATCTGTGAACCGTCTAAATTTACTGGATAATTGCTGTAAACCAATGACTTAATGTAACCCCAATTCCAATGGAGTTAAATCGCAGGAAAGACGGGGATAATTTATCGGTCCACTTCTTGAAATAATCTTATCACCAAATTTTGTTTTCGATAAAGACATTGTGTCATTGGCAGTATGACAAGTGGCACCGTCCTGTTGAAACCACATGTGCTGCACATTTCTGATCATGCGTGAAACGAAAAATCTCCGAAAGGGGTTACATGAATTTCGAATTAGGAACGCAATTTCTTCGCCTATTCTCCAAATCCGAAAGTAATTTAGAATTTATTATCCAACTATATTATTTATAAATTGGCTCCAGGGCCACGATACAAACATATCAACTCGAAAACAACGCTTTTTCCTCGGAACTGACTTGTTCATTCATAGAATTGTCTTGAATTTTCTTTTAAAACCTCACAATATTGGCTAAGCACAAAATCCATGACCGATAGACGTAAATCGCAGCCAACATAAGCCATACAACCCAAAAAGAGCCACATCACCTCTGCGCATGCGCAATTTACTTGTGCCTGAAAGTCCTCTCAAAATTACACACCGCACACAAAACTCTGATTCTTCAAAACCATTGGTTCAGGAGAGATCGCACCTTCAATCCACGCATGCGCGGATACTCCGAAAGGGATTCTGTTAAATAATAGCATCCTGCATCTCAAATCCCCAATCCTCTCAGACGAAAACTCCAGCAGTTAATTCACTTATCGTCTGCTCATGCGCATAACGAAAAATGCCCGTAAGGGGTAATATCAATTTCAAAATTAGCCCCTGGGCCACGGTACGCATACTTAAATTCGGAAACAACGCTATTTCCCCCAAACTGACTTCTGTCCGTGCACTTAATTGACATGAATATTCTTTTAAAGCCTCACAATATCGGCTCAGTACTCCCAACATAACCCATACAACCCAAAAACAGTCACTTCTCTTCTGCGCATGCGCAATTTACTCGCGACTGAAAGTAATCCCAAAATCACACACCCTACAAAAACTCCGATTCTCCAACACTTGTGGTTCAGGAGATATCGCATCTTTAATCCACGCATGCGCAGACCCTCACCAGGGGATTCTATGGAGGAATAGCATCCGCCAACCCAAAACCCCAATCCTCTCTGACGAAAACGCCAGCAGTTAAATCACTGATGGTCTGCTCATGTGCATAACGAAAAATGCCCGTAAGGGGTAACATCAATTTCAAAATTCGCTCCAAGGCCACGGTACGGACACTTCAACTCGGAAACAACGCTACATCCTCCAAACTGACTTGTCCTTGCACTGAATTGCCATAAATATTCTTTTAAAACCTCACAATATCGCTCAGCACTCCCGAAATAACCCGTACAACCCAAAAACAGTCACTTCTCTTCTGCGCATGCGCAATCTACTCGCGGTTGAAAGTCCTCTCAAAATCACACACCTTACAAAAAACTCCGATTCTCCAACACTAGTGGTTCAGGAGATATCGCATCTTTAATCCACGCATGCGCAGACCTTCACCAGGGGATTCTATGGAGTAATAGCATTCGCCACCCCAAAAACCCAATCCTCACTGACTAAAACTACAGCAGTTAAATGACTTCTCATTTGCGCATGCGCATAACGAAAAATGCCCGGAAAGGGCAGCATGAATCTCAAAAAATAGGTTTCGGAATGTCAAGCAAAATATTCCACAAAATAGAGCAATTTTTTGAGTTTTTCATGTCACGTGATCTTCACGAAATGTTGCAAAAGTGTTTGCTTTGGTCTTTTGCATCTAATCACTGAGTTTCTATTCAATCAGATCAGTATTTTACGAGTTAACGTGGAAACAAAATTTAAAAATTTTTGAAATTTTTTTTTGTCACTTTATGGCCATCCGGTCAGTCACAAAAAACTCCGATTCTCCAACACTAGCGGTTCAGGAGATATCGCATCTTGAATCCACGCATGCGCAGACCGGCACCGGGGGATTCTATGGAGGAATAGCATCCTCCACCCCAAAACCCCAATCTTCTCAGAAGAAAACTCGAGCAGTTAAATTATTTCTCGTCTGCTTATGCGAATAACAAAAAATGCCCAAAGAGGCAGTAACACACCCAGCCGTTCACCGTTCAGACAAATTTTGAAAACCAATTTAAAGTTCCACACATCGTTTACGCATTAATTCAATTGCCATGCTAGTATGTGGTCCATATATTAATCAGTTGCCCTCGAACATATCGACTTGATTCAGATAAACGCGCAAAAAATACGTCGGAACGAAATCTGATCACCAGATTAGAGATATTCCATGCAGGAATTCGAAATGAAATAATTTGTGAAGTTTGGATGTTCAGAATTATTAATTTTTGCGCGTATGTTCTGGGGAACATCGCGTTATAGTTTTGCCCAAATGTCTGTAACTTTCGAATTTTTTGAAAAAAATTTTCTCAAACGATTAAGTTCGACTCCCCAATGAAGAATTCGAGGTCAAATTTGATTCTGTCCGGCCGTTGCCACTATAACTTGAGAACGAAAAGAGCTAGCGACTTGAAATTTTCAGGGTAGGTGGCGCATCCCAATACGACGGACAAGTTCGTTAATGGGCATAATCGGCCCAGCGGTTTCCGAGTAATAATTTTGTTTTAAACCAATATAAATCCGATCGAATTGAAACTTGGTGAGTAGTTGTAGAATATGAACCTAAGCACGTTTGTGAAATTTTGTGCGAATCATTTGGCTAGAAAATTTTAAAAAAATTATTAAAAAATATTTTTGTTGTCACGATAACTTGAGAACGGAATGAGATAGCGGCTTGAAATTTTCAGGTTAGGATGAGCACCAGAACGCGACATTTCAGTTTGTTTATGAGCATAATCGGCCAAACGGTTTTAGAGTTATAGCCATCTGAAATTTTCTGAAATTTCGTGGTTTTTGTTCCTCATTAACTCGAAAAGTACTGAACCGATTGAATTCAAACATGGTTATTAGTTGTAGAATGCCAACGCGGAAATGTTTGCAAAATTTGGTGAGGATAGCATTTGAAGAAAATTTTTAATAAATCATTGAAAATAAAATAAAAAAAATCTATATATCAGTAACTAATCGTTAGAAATTGATGAAATTTTGCAAGAGCCTTCATAACCTAACTCTACCGCTAAGTTTCAAGTAATAATACGATCGGTTTAATATTGTTGGAGATTGGAGCATTCTTGTGTGAATTCAGTAGATGGGTGACCGTTGCCTCGATAACTTTCGAACGAAAGGAGATAGGGACTTGCAATTTTCAGGGTAGGTTGCGTATCCGAAAGGGAGATATGAGTTCGTTTTTGGGCATAATCGGTCTAACGGTTTCCGAGTTATACCCTCCTGGAATATTATTTTCTTGATAACTGAAAAAATAAATATTCGATCGAATTGAAGCTTGGTAACTAATAGTAGAAAATCAACATAAGGACGTGTTCAAAATTTTGTAAGAACCGTACCACTAGAAAAAACGAAAAAAATGACGAAAAAAAAAATTTTAATAACCGTACCCCTAGAAAATTTCAAAAAAAATCACGAAAAAAAAAATTGGTTCAAGCACTGACGTAAAGTCAGAAGCTTTTGCGCGTATGTTCTATTGTCCATTCTTCTGTATTGGACACCCTTAATCGAATTTACCATGGTAAATTATGTTGTCCATTCTCCCGTATTGGACACTTAATTCGAATTTACCATGGTAAATTCGAATTAAGTGTCCAATACAGGAGAATGGACAACATAATTTACCATGGTAAATTCGATTAAGGGTGTCCAATACAGAAGAATGGACAATAGAACATACGCGCAAAAGCTTCTGACTTCACGTCAGCGCTTGAACCAATTTTTTTTTTAGGCTCCTAGTGGTCTGTTCGCAGTGAAATTTTGCACACCCCAAGAGGTCGTAATTCGTCACCGAAGTGCAAAAACTGAACTCAATCCGATATTTTGTTTTGGAATTTCAAGCAAAATATTCCGCTAATAGTTAAAAATTTTTTAATTTTTTCTACTCATGCTATCCCCACGAAATTTTGCACAAGTGTTTTCATTGGTACTTCGCATCTAACTACCGAGCTTCAATTCAATCAGATAAGTAGTTTTCGAGTTATAGTGAAAACAAAATTTCAATTTCATTTTCAAATATTTGGCATTTTTTCTTTCTAGTTTACAGCCATCCGATCAATACAAAACTTCGCAGGCATATAAAGGCCATGATTCTACAATTTGATGCTGAATTTCAGATAGATCAAGTGATCGGTTTCGGAAATATTCTTGAAAAACGTTTTAACTAAAAATGGCCGAAACGGCTTGATGGATTTTGACCATTAACGTACTTGTCCGAGATATTTACGCTCCAACCATGCCCTGCAAGTTTCAACGCTCTAACTCGTTCCGTTCGAGAGTTATCGTGCTAACGGCCGGACGGACAGAATTGAATTTTACCTCGAATTCTTCATCAGGGAGTCGAACCCAATCGTTTGAGACCATTTTCGTGAAAAAATTCGAAAAATACAGACATTGTGACGAAATGATAGCACGCAGTTCCTTGCGGAACACGCGCGCAAAAATGGTGAAAATTTGGCAGAGACGGTTCGTAAAACTCGAACATTTTTGGGTCGTCGTGAAGCACCTTGTCGGACCGCAATAAAGAAATTGGTGGAAAAATTCGAGCTGTTTGGACAAGTTAGTTATGTGAAGAATAAAACCCGTGCACGTCGCTCAAGAACAGCCGAGAATATTGCTGCTGTAGCCGAAAGTGTTGAAGAAAACCTAGGTTTGTCCATTCCTCGTCGTTCTTTGGAATAAGGCATTCCACAAACGTCATTACACCGTATTTTGCATAAAGATTTGGGTCTTAAGGCTTAAGGCTGATTGGGTCGTTGAAATGCATGAAAATGATCCGGAATTCCATCGAAAAATCATCTTGAGCGATGAGGCCCATTTCCACCTCGGTGGCTTCGTCAACAAGCAAAATTGTCGCATGTGGGGCTCGGAAAACCCAAGAGTTATTGTTGAAAAGCCTCTCTATCCTCAACGTGTGACTGTTTGGTGCGGTTTATGGTCCGGCGGAGTCATTAGACCTTACATTTTCGAAAATGAGGCTGAAGCAACAGTTACGGTGAATGGATTACGCTATCGAGAGATGATTAATGATTTTTTATGGCCGGAATTGGATGGTATTGATCTGGACAACGTTTACTTTCAACAAGACGGCGCTACGTGCCACACAAGCAACGAAACCATTGATCTTTTGCGGGAAAAGTTTCCGGACCGTGTTATCCCTCGAAGAGGCGATCACAATTGGCCACCGAGATCTTGTGATTGAACACCTTGCGACTTCTTCCGTTGGGGCCACGTGAAAGAGAAGGTCAACGCCAATAGACCAGCGGCGATTCAAGACCTCAAAGATGGAATTCGTGGGGCTATCGAGGAAATAGGGCAGCCTCTTTGCGATTTGGTTATGGAAAATTTCATTAAAAGGATATGGTTCTGTAAGCGTGGTCGTGGTGGTCATTTGCCTGATGTTATTTTCCACTATTAACGGCATAGCTTCTTCTTTATAATGAAATAAACATCCTATCATTTATATTGAAAAATAGCATTTTTCTTTGAATATCAGAATAACACCTCTTATTGGAAAACCCTTTATCAATTGAAACTTAGCCAATATTCCAGTTTTGTTTTTACTGGAGATATTCTCAACCCAATTTGATTAACCTACCAAATTATATATTTCCATCATCATATGGATTATCCAACGATATTATATTGTGACCCAAACATTATCATATCCTGTAAACCTCATAATTCTACGATAACTGTTATTTCATTGGTTATTTTGCAGTCAATTATACTTTTTTTTCTATAACAGGAGGTATTTTATATCATGAGGAATAGAACTAGAAATAAATTTGACATGTCTCTTATCTGTGGATAAGATGAAATGTATGAACACAGATCATGAAATTCATTTCTTTACTCCGAAACCATTAGGCCGATTTTGCCCAATAACGAACTTAACCGAGATAATTATCTCCCAAACCTACTCTGAAAATTTAAACTGTCTAACTAATTCCGTTCGAGAGTTATCGTGTTTACGGTCGGCCGGACAGAATCGATTTTGAACACGGATTCTTGATCAGTGAGTCGAACCAAATCGTTTAAGACCATTTTCAGCCAAAAATTCGAAAATTAAAGACATTTGGGCAAATTGATAAGTACTCTGTTCCGAGGACCAAGAGCGCCAAAAAGAGTGGGAGGAACTACAGAGAGAAATGTATTTTATGTATGATATGATTCAATGAATTTATACAACAAAATACCACTAATATTTGAAACATGTTCGCAATAAACTAAAATAAATGTGCTACATGCTACAAACAACCAGAACCAAGATAAACGAACAAAATAACAAAACCTAACATCTTCTAGTGCAGTCGTCTAAGATCGTGCAACGTCGCTACATGGCCACTTACTTGTCCATCTTGGTGAACACGCCGCCCTGGTGGTGGCCAGGACTGCGATGCACCTGCAGCAGGGACGCCGCCGAAGCGGAACCCGCCAGCGTGCGCACCGCCGACCTAGCGTTGGCCGCCTGATCGCCCAGACTCGGCGAGACGGCGGACTGCGTTCGGTTGTGGGTACGATTGGACACCACCATTGCTGCGCCTGCGGTCGTCGTAGTATCGAAATTGGCCGACGATCTGTCCAAACAAAAGCAGATTTATGTGCGGATGTTCATCCATTCGGGGGAATACAGTTGATAGTAGTTGATAAATACGTCAATTTAGTTATTTGTATGGAAGTTTATTGATCACATGCACCGTTCATTATTAATATGTAAAATAAATATCTACAGAGTTTTCCAATTAGACCTTCATTTCGAATAGAACGCTAGGTATACCTATGATATACATGCAGGGTGATTCACGAAGACCGTTCGTAAGAATATATTCAAGAGATACTCTAGATAAACACTTGAAATTCGACTTCCGGTTTCACCAGAAATTATACCAACTTTCATGTTCTAAATTGAATACCCATTGAATTCTACATTGTTTTAGTGTTTCACTTACATATTATTCTCAGAAAATTCGAGCGAAATCTGAAAAAACCCTTTAAATTTTCCCAAATAGGGCTTCATTCCAATGTTAATAACTCGTAGATTTTTGCATGAAAATTCCTAATTTTCTAGATTCTATCAAAAGACGTACAAATGCTTCTCCTTCGTTAATTAAAAATTCAATTGAACATACAGGGTGTTTCTAATTCAATGTCAAAGTCAGTCATGACAAAAACCTCATTTTTTCAAATGAGAACCCATTTTTTTGTCAGCTGGAATCTACGTTAAAAATAGTGTATTTTCTATAATACATACTACTGCTCGAAAATGCTTATTTCTCGAGATATTCAGTAAGGAAAGCAGTAGTTTGTATTATAAAAAATACACTATTTGGGATCTCACTTGAAAAAATTTAGTTTTGAGGATTTTGTCCTGACTAACTTTGGCATTGAAATAGAAATACCCTGCATATTCAATTGAATTTTTAATTATCGAAGGAGAAACATTGGTACGTCTTCTGATATAAGCTAGAAAATTAGGAATTTTCATGCAAAAATCTACAAGTTATTAACATTGGAATGAAGCCACATTTGAGAAAATTTAGAGGTTTTTTTCAGATTTCACTCGAATATTCTGAGAATAATTTGTAAGTTAAAACAATGTAGAATTCAATGGGTAATCTGATTATCAAAGAAAAAACTGGGTATTACATTTAAAAAATTGGTTCAAGCACTGACGTGAAGTCAGGAGATTTTGTGCGTATGTTCTATTGTCCATTCTCCTGTATTGGACACTTTTAATCGAATTTACCATGGTGAATTCTATTGTCTATTCTCCTGTATTGGACAGCCTTAATCGAATTCACCATGGTAAATTCGATTAAGAGTGTCTAATACAGGAAAGCAGACAATAGAATTCACCATGGTAAATTCGATTAAGAGTGTTCAATACAGGAGAATGGACAATAGAACATACGCGCAAAAGCTCCTGAATTCACGTCAGTGCTTGAACCATTTTTTTTTTCGCGAAGTCAGGATAGAAAGCAATGATGAAAAAATTATTGTCTACCTTCAATTCTTCTTTAGGAGAAGAATACATAATTATTCTTGAAAAATATTACTGGAATTAATGTCATATTTAAATAATCAAAGTAAAGAAAATTATAAGTTTAGTTACTAACATATTGAATGAAATTCAATTGAATTCCAGTAATATTCAATTACTTATTCTTAACCAATAAATGTCCATTGATAGATCTAAAGGTGATGACGTGAAACATAAAGATATATTCTCATTACTGATAGAAAAACTGGCCTAAAATTCCTCTCTACCCATCACGAGATTTAATATCCACAAATGAGCCTCTCACCTTACAAGATCAGAAGCCTTCAGCAAAATTTCAGCGATATCACATTAAAAATAATACATAACCTTTTAAAAGTCCCCTCTCGCAAATATACTCCCCTGAAGGCACATGGATCTCTTGAAGAAGAATCGCCTTCTCTATTTCTCAAAGATATTTACTCTTCTTCATAGAAATCCCTTCAATATTAAGTTGCCTCCTCCTAAGGAGGATCTCTTTCAAAACCAGGTCTGACCGCTAATGTAGGGCCATCATCTCCCATAGATTTGTGATGAAATAACACGATTTTCCCATAACATACGCGCAAAAATGTCATCATGGCATTCATATTTTTGAAGGTTCTCGCAAAAATACGACCATAGACAACATATCATACGACGATTCGCATCCAGCTACCGAACTCACAAAAGGCTGCTCGGTTCTCCAACAATATAGATCCGATCGTGTTCAAACTTGGAACTCTGCAGTAGAGTTAGGTTCTGAAGGCTCATCCAAAATTTCAGCCATGCCGGACTAATAGTTTATGATATATAGAATTTTATTTAATTATTTTTTTTAAATTTTCTAGTTATACCATTTTTGCGTTGGCATTCTACAACTAATAACCATGTTTGAATTCAATCGGTTTTGTATTCTTCGAGTTAATTACTACGTTTACATGCACCTTCTCGATCCGTTTTGAACCAATGCGCATGTTTTGATGCGAATTAGATGAAATATGGTTTGAGAGTTTACATGCCTTATCTGAAACTAGATTTCTGTAATTCGGCTTTATTCTAAGCTCGCGTAGCCAACATGGGAAGATTGAAAAAAATTAAAAATGAAAATTTAGAAAAGAAAATCATTCTAAATATCTTAAAAAATGATGAAGAACACCATAATTTCGCAAGGAATTAACCTTTTCTGGGTGGTTACAAGTGATTGAAAGAGCAAATCGTGAAAATGAATCCAGAAAATTGGCAGAAAATGATTAAAGATAATAGAAAAAGTTACCTCGAACAATATATTATATCATTTTTATCTCAAGAGATTTATTTCGATCTTCCAGCTTAGTAATTACGATTAACGTAACCCCAAAGCAGGTTCGTTAGATTATCAGATTTGTCAAACTAATAAATTTGGTGTTGGTAATTCTGAAATTTGTTTCTCTTAAAACTACTCTCAATGCGTATTTGGTGTATACATGCTCATTAAATCGGTTTGGGAAAACTCAATCCACCTTTTCAAATCGCATTTACTAATTCGCATTTGAGTAGTCAATTCGAATTGAAAAAACGTTTACATGCGTTTTCAATGCGCATTACGGAATACGCATTGGCTTAAAACGGTTCGAGAGGATGCATGTAAACGTAGTATGCGAGGAACAAAAAACAACCAAATTTCAGAAAATTTCAGATGGCTATAACTCTAAAACCGTTTCGACGATTATGCTCATAAACAAACTCAAATGTCGCATTCAGATGCACAACCTAACCTGAAATTTTCAAGCCGCTATCTCTTTCCGTTCACAGGTTATCGTGACAACAAAAATATTTTTTTATAATTTTCTAGCGATACGATTCTCACAAAATATCACAAAAGTGCTTAGGTCTATATTCTACAACTATTGACCAAGTTTAAATTCGATCGGATTTATTTTGGTTGAAAACAAAATTATTACTCGGAAACCATTGGGCCGATTATACCCATTAACGAACTTGTCCGTCGTATTGGGATGCGCCACCTACCCTGAAAATTTCAAGTCGCTAGCTCTTTCCGTTCTCAAGTTATCGTGGCAACGGCCGGACGGCACCACAGAATTAAATTTCACATTTGGGCAAAACTATAACGCGATGTTCCCCAGAACATACGCGCAAAAACGAAAGTTGGTATAATTTCCGTTGAAACCGGAAGTAGAACGAATCTGAAATTTTTTGCAAGAATTCGTTTGTCCTAACAAAGCTTAAATATATAATTTCAAGTGTTTATCTCGAGTCTTTCTTTGAAATATTGTAACGAACGGTCTTCGTGAATCGCCCTGTATATGCTACTTTTTGAAAAGTTTAGGTCGGGATCGGCAGAATAGCAATCTGCTAAGAGTGGCCACGTGCGAAGCGATGTAGCGTGAATAACAATTAATTAGTTTAATCTTGGCTAATTTCGGGTAGAAGTAATGATAAATATTGGATTCGCCTCTTATCAAATGTTCTTTTTATCGAATATCCGAAATTTTCAGTGTTACATAACAAATTAAACGAGATAATTGCTACTCTAAACAAATTCTTGTTGTATTTAGTGCATTTCATAAATATGTATGTGATACTGATAAATTTTAGACCATTTCCAATTCCAATTCCAATATTCATTCTTTCCGAATTTGTACACAGACTCCATTCTGTAGAATTTGATATTTTGGACCAGAAAATTTGAGTAAAAATTAGTACCTAGTTATTCTATGCATCTTGGTACCTACATAGGATTCATAGAAAATTTGGTAATCAAACGCAAAAGCAAAGAACAAGAGTTTCCCAAACAGGAACACAGAATCGTTAAAACATTGAAATCAAAAAGCGCCGAGGATAATATTGTTTTTACAAAAGCCGATAAGGGAAATACTGTAATCACAATAAACAAGAAGAATTACATTAGCAAAACGGAAAATTTCATTGCAGCTCAAAATTATAAAATATAGAATACGAGGATTGTGAATGGACAATAGAACATACGCGCAAAAGCTCCTGACTTCACGTCAGTGCTTGAACCATTTTTTTTGCGCGTTTGTTCTGGGGAACATCGCGTTATCATTTTGCCCAAATGTCTGTAACTTTCGAATTTTTTTACGAAAATGGTCTCAAACTATTTGGTTCGACCCCCCGATGAAGAATTTGTCAAATTTGATTTTGTCCGGCCGGCTGTTGCCACGATAACTTGAGAACGGAAAGAGCTAGCGACTTGAACTTTTCAGGGTAGGTGGCGCATCCCAATACGACGGACAAGTTCGTTAATGGGCATAATCGGCCCAATGGTTTCCGAGTAATAATTTTGTTTTCAACCAATATCAATCCGATCGAATTGAAACTTGGTGAGTAGTTGTAGAATATAAACGTAAG
Source organism: Halyzia sedecimguttata (assembly GCA_937662695.2). Taxonomy (NCBI): domain Eukaryota; kingdom Metazoa; phylum Arthropoda; class Insecta; order Coleoptera; family Coccinellidae; genus Halyzia; species Halyzia sedecimguttata. The sequence continues at coordinate 48,516,763 of OW569418.2, forward strand.
CACGTTCGTGGAATTTTGTGGAAATCGTATCGCTAGAAGATTTAAAAAAAATTATTGAAAAATATTTTTCAATACGCGATTACCTGATAACGGAAAGAGCGACTTTAAATTTTCAGGTTAGGTTGTACATATGAATGCGACATATGACTTCGTTTATAAGCATAATCGGCCAAACGGTTCTGGAGTTATACCCATCTGAAATTTGGTTGTTATTTCCCCAATAACTCAAAAAATATAGAAGCGATCCAATTCAAACATGGTTATTAGATATAGAATGCCAACGCGAAAGTTTCTGCAAAATTTCGTGAGGATCGTATCACTAGAAAATTTTTAAGAAATCATTGAAAATTATTGAAAAAAATTCTATATATCATAAACTATTCATCCTATATCGCTGAAATTTTACGAGAGCCTTCAGAATTTAACTCGCAAACCAAGTTCTAAGTTTGAACACGATTAGATATATATATTGTTGGAGATTCGAGCAGCCTTGTGTGAGTTCAGTAGATGGATGGGTGACCATTGCCTCGATAACTTTCGAACGAAAGGAGGTAGAGACTTGGAATTTTCAGGGTATTAACGGTTCCGGAGTTATACCCACCTGGAATATTATTTCCTCGAGAACTCAAAAAATTTAAACTCGATCGAATTGAAGCTTGGTAACTAGTTGTAGAATATCGATATAAAGACGTGTTTGAAATTTTGTAAGACCCGTACCCCTAGAAAATTTCACAAAAATTACGAAAAAATTTTTTTTTAAGAACCGTAATGCAAGAAAATTTCAAAAAAATTACGAAAAAAAAAAGGTTCAAGCACTTACGTGAAGTCAGGAACTTTTGCGCGTATGTTCTATTGTCCATTCTCCTGTACTGGACACTCTTAATCGAATTTACCATGGTGAATTCTATTGTCCGTTCTGCTGTATTGGACACTCTTAATCGAATTGACCATGGTAAATTCAATTTTTTTTTTATGATTTCTTATAAAATTTTAAACAAGTCTTTATGTCGATATTCTACAACTAGTTACCAAGCTTCAATTCGATCGAGTCTATATTTTTTGAGTTATCGAGGAAACAACATTGCCTCTGAAACCGTTGGACCGATTATGCCCATGAACGAACTTAACTCTTCCATTCGGATACCCAACATACCTTGAAAATTGCAAGTCCCTATCTCCTTTCGTTCGAAAGTTACCGAGGCAACGGTTACCCATCCATCTACAGAACTCACACAAGGCTGCTCGATTCTCCACCAATATATTATCCGATCGTGTTCAAACATAGAACTTGGCAGCAGAGTTAGGTTCTGAAGGTTCTCGCAAAATTTCAGCGATGTCGGACGAATAGTTACTGATATAATATAGCTTTTTTTTCAATTATTTTCAATGATTTTTTAAAAATTTTCTAGAAATACGATTCTCACGAAATTTTGCAAGAATGTTCGCGTTGGCTTAATACAACCAATAACCATGTTTGAATTGAATCGGTTTTGTACTTTTCGAGTTATTGAGGAAATAACAATCAAATTTCAGATGGGTATAACTCCAAAACCGTTTGGCCGATTATGCATATAGACAAACTTAAATGTCGTATGCACATGCACAACCCAACCTGAAAATTTCAAGTCGCCATCTCTTTCCGTTCTCAGGTTATTGTGAGATAAAAAATATTTTTTAAAATTTCACGAACGTGCTTAGATTTATAATCAACAACTATTCACAAAGTTTCAATTCGATCGGATTCATATTGGTTGAAAATAAAATTATTACTCGGTAACCCTTGGGACGATTATGCCCATTAACGAACTTGTCCTTCGTTTTGGGATGCGCCACCTACCCTGAAAATTTCAAATCGTTCTCAAGTTATCGTGGCAACGAACGGCCGGCCGCCCGGACAGAATCAAATCTGTCCTAGAATTCTTCATCAAGTAGTCGAACTCACTAATTTGAGAACATTTTCGGCAAAAAATTCGAAAATTACAGACATTTGGACAAAATGATAACGCGATGTTCCCCAGAACGTTGAAAGATGTACAGCATGTCTTTAATAGATGAAAATTCAACATTTGAATTAATTCTGAGTAATTCTCAAGTACCACAATTGTACTCGCTTATTAAACTTCAAAAACCGGATGGAAATACGGCACCAGCAGTTCGCGTTTCCTAATAAACCCGATTAAAAATTATGCTAAATTCTTATCAACATTTTCTATCAAGAACTCGCTTGAACTAGCAGAAAAATATTATAATAGTTCTCTACCTGTCAATGCAAAATTAGTATCAATTAATCGATGTTGTTAACCTTTTCACTCCGGAATTTATTAGATAAAAACAGTTATTCGGTCGGAAACGTTTATATAGAAACGTTTTTGGACTTATTATGGAAAATCCGCATGGCCCCTATTAGGGGAAATATTCATGGACAACCTAGAAGCCATCGCTTAGACATCCTGTTTTCTACAAATTCGTATATATTGATTTAGATACGTAAATGAAGGGCTCGCGTGTTTTAAGTGAACAGACCGACAATTCAAAATATTTGTAGATTTCATTAATAGCATTCATCCAAATGTCAAATTCATAACAGAAATGGAAAATGATATTAGAATTATTTTTTTGGATTTAACAATAACCCGTAAAAAATTGGTTCAAGCACTGACGTGAAGTCAGAAGCTTTTGCGCGTATGTTCTATTGTCCATTCTTCTGTATTGGACACCCTTAATCGAATTTACCATGGTAAATTATGTTGTCCATTCTCCTGTTATTAGTTGTAGAATGCCAACGCGAAAATTCTTGCAAAATTTCGTGAGGATAGTATTTGTAGAAAATGTTTAAAAAATCATTGAAAATTGAAAAAAAAAATTCCATATATCAGTAACTATTCGTTTGAAATTGCTGAAATTTTGCAAGAGCCTTCATAACCTCACTCTACTGCCAAGTTTCAAGTTTTAACACGATCAGTTAAATATTGTTGGAGATTCGAGCATTCTTGTGTGAGTTCAGTCGATGGGTGACCGTTGCCTCAATAACTTTCGAACGAGAGGAGATAGGGACTTGCAATTTTCAGGGTAGGTTGCGTATCCGAAAGGGAGAGTTGAGTTCGTTTTTGGGCATAATCGGTCAAACGGTTTCCGAGTTATACCCACCTGGAATATTATTTCCTTGATAACTCAAAAAATAAATATTCGATCGAATTGAAGCTTGGTAACTAGTAGTAGAAAATCAACATAAAGACGTGTTTAAAATTTTGTAAGAACCGTACCCCTAGAAAATTTGAAAAAAATGACAAAAAAAAAATATAAGAGCCGTACCCCTATAAAATTTCAAAACAATCGCAAAAAAAAAATTGGTTCAAGCACTGACGTGAAGTCAGAAGCTTTTACGCTTAAGTTCTATTTTCTATTCTTCTGTATTGGACACCCTCAATCCAATTTACCATGGTAAATTCGAATTAAGTGTCCAATACAGGAGAATGAACAACATAATTTACCATGGTAAATTCGACTAAGGGTGTCCAATACAGAAGAATGGACAATAGAACATACACGCAAAAGCTTCTGACTTCACGTCAGTGCTTGAACCAATTTTTTTTCGTGATTTTTTTGAAATTTTCTAGGGGTACGGCTCTTAAAAATTTTTTTAAAATTTTCTAGTGGTACAGTTCTTACAAAATTTTAAACACGTCTTTATGTTGATTTTCTACTACTAGTTACCAAGCTTCAATTCGATCGAATATTTATTTTTTGAGTTATTAGGGAAATAATATTCCAGGTGGGTATAACTCGGAAACCATTTGACCGATTATGCCCAAAAACGAACTGAACTCTCCCTTTCGGATACGAAACCTACCCTGAAAATTGCAAGTCCCTATCTCCTCTCGTTCGAAAGTTAACGAGGCAACGGTCACCCATCTACTGAACCCACACAAGGCTGCTCGAATCTCCAACAATATTTAACCGATCGTGTTAAAACTTGAAACTTAGCAGTATAGTTAGGTTATGAAGGCTCTTGCAAAATTTCAGCAATTTCAAACGAATAGTTACTGATATATAGAAGTTTTTTTTTTAATTTTCAATGATTTTTTAAAAATTTTCTACAAATACTATCCTCACGAAATTTTGCAAGAATTTTTGCGTTGGCATTCTACAACTAACAACTATGTTTGAATTCAATCGGTTTAGTATTTTTCGAGTTAATGAGGAACAAAAAACAACCAAATTTCAGATGGCCATAACTCTAAAACCGTTTGGCCGATAATACTCATAAACAAACTGAAATGTCGCGTTCTGATGCACATCCTAAGTTGAAAACTTCAAGCCGCTATCTCTTTCCGTTCTCAAGTTATCGTGACAACAAAAATATTTTTTAATAATTATTTAATAATTTTCTAGCCATACGATTCGCACAAAATTTCACAAACGTGCTTAGGTACATATTCTACAACTGCTCACCAAGTTTCAATTCGATCGGATTTATATTGGTTGAAAACAAAATTATTACTCGGAAACCACTGGGCCGATTATGCCCATTAACGAACTTGACCGTCGTATTGGGATGCACCACCCACCCTGAAAATTTCAAGTCGCTATTTCTTTTCGTTCTCAAGTTATCGTGGCAACGGCCGGACGGCCGGACAGAATCAAATTTGACCTCGAATTCTTCATTGGGGAGTCGAACTCCATTTTCATTGAGACCATTTTCGTCAAAAAATTCGAAAGTTACAGACATTTGGGCAAAATGATAACGCGATGTTCCCCAGAACATAAGCGCTAAAATAAACAGGGTTTTTCAATGTTTAGAAAACCATCCCATACGGATACAATTATTTATCTATCCTCGTGTCACCTATTCGAACATAAAGTCGCGGCATTTCATAGTATGTTACATCGGCTAATTAATATACTTTATCCGAAGAATATTAATGTAAATTATCAGAAATTATCGATCTGGATATGATCCAGAGTTAATCACAAAAATGTTGAAGAAAAAACAATTCAGAAAAACAAGTGCTTTAGTATTTCCGGAAATTTAGGATAAAAATAAAATATTCAATACCTCAACATATTTTGTCAAACTGAGTCACCAAATTAAAAGGTTTCTTCTTCAAAACCAAGTTTATATATTATCATTCCGGACAAACAATAACTTGACAAAACTCATTAAGAAAAATAAATCAAAGAGCAATAAAGAAGATAAATTCTGTGTTTATCGGTTAAATTGCAGTAGTTGTGATAAATTATATATAGGAAAAATAGATAGAAATATTTCCGATGTTTACCTGATACTACCGCTATTTCTGAAATGTTTGTGACATATTTTCCATATTTCTGAAATTCTATATTGCTTCACAAAAGTTAAGGAAGTTCAGAAATTTTGAGACTGTTTCAAAAGTTTCTATTTTTGGCGCTCTAGTTCCTCGGAACTGAGTGCTTATCAATTTGCCCAAATGTCTGTAATTTTCGAATTTTTGGCTGAAAATGGTCTCAAACGATTTGGTTCGACTCACTGATCAAGAATCCGAGGTCGAAATCGATTCTGTCCGGCCGGCCGGCCGGCCGCAGGCACGGTAACTCTCGAACGAAAGGAGTTAGAGGATTGAAATTTGCAAGGTGGGTTTGGAGCGCAAATATCTCGGTTAAGTTCGTTAATGGGCGAAATCCATCAAGCGGTTTCGGAGTTATGGTCGATTTTAGTAAAACACATTTTTTATGAATATTTCCGAAACTGATCACTCGATCTATCTGAAATTTAGCATCAAATTGTAGAATCATACCCTTTATACGCATGTGATGTTTTGTATTGACCAGGTTACCGCAAAGTGTAAAAAAAAAAAATTCTAAATTAGAAAAAAAATTTTTACAATAACTCTCGAACGGAATGAGCTAGGCAGTTGAAATTTTCAGAGTGGGTTAGGGAGATGAATATCTCGGTTGAGTTCGTTATTGGGCAAAATAGGCCAAATGGTTTCGGAGTAACGAAAAAAAAAATATTTTTTAAGTAACAAATTTCAAATTCAATTTTTATTCAAGATGCAGTTTCACCATAAAAATCCATTGATATCATTTTCAACTCCAACAAGCTAATACTTTCGGAGATATGATTTTTCGAAATTTCAATAATGAATCGTACTTCTATGTTTTCACAGAATGTTATAATTATTCTATCTACTCGTACATGTCATCCTGTTCTATAAGAGTGTCAAATTCATTTCAGCTATTTTAATTTGATTTCTTCCATGGTGCAGTTCTCATACTCAGATTGCTCATTTAATCTTGATAAATAAACTATTATTTGAATTGAATTTCTTTTATGATGCAGTTCTATCATAAGAATACATTGATATAATTCTCAACTCTGAGAAACCAATACTTTCGGAGATATAATTTTTCTGTTTGAACTAGAGCGCCAGAAAGCTCCTGTCCACAGGGCATGTTTTTTTTTTATTTTTAAATATGAGAAATCTAAATGTTTACTCACTTAATCTAACTCTTCCTTTTGCGCATTTCTCTATAAGTTTCACAGTTTCAGGTGAAAATGTATTTTTAGCATTTGCGGTGCATGCAAAATCAATTCACTCAAAACATTGATAACATAAAGTTCAGTAAAGAGTATGGCCTCCTCGAACATCAACCACAGCCTGAAAGCGTTTTTGCGTACTTTCGAACAGATTGTTTAAGTAGCCTTGATGAATCTCTGTCCAGAGTTGCGGTAAAAGCCATCTGAGTTATTGAAGTGTATGTGGAGGTGGTTGATGAGAATCCAAAGCTCTTTGTAGGTAAACCCAAGCGTGTTCAATGGGATTGAGGTCTGGCGACCTAGGAGGCAGGGCCAAATGTGGATTACCATGGATTTCCAGACCTTCATCGACAATATCTGTTAACAATACAGACCTCCATTGTTCGTCGCAATTCACGTGCTCATTGGTCCATTCCAATATAAGTTGCATATGAATTTGAGTTAGTGGAATCATTCTCAAAAGTCGTTGAGAATGTAGATTAACGTCTCGATGAACTGTTTCAATCGAAACCAAAAGACCAGTAGCGTTCAAAAGGCGCTGTTGCATGATTCGACAAGTACTCAAAGGCTCTATACGGGCAAACACAGTCAAAAATCGATCTTGCGCAGGAGCGGTAGATCTTGAGCGTCCACTTCTCGGTCTTTCGGTCAGGTTTTCATTTGCTCGATATCGATGGGCAACTCGGGAAACTACGCTTTCACCACAGCCCCCTATATCTACTAGCCTGGAAGATGATAAAATGGCAACACCGCTCAGAGTCGTACGCCAGGCGATTCAGTCGAAGGTTTGTTATTGTAAATGGATGATTACTTCTGATTCTGGAGTTAACCATTATTGTTTTTCGCGGGCATTTCGTGGTATTTTTGTGTATAACGATGTGAAATGTGAATTAATGCAATGTAGTGATAAATATGGTCGGATATTTGTATGTTCTGTGATTGAACTGCAGTGTGTAAATAGTGAAATTTCCTTTAGATTATTTCTACTTTGAGATGAGTACATTTCAGTTGAAAGTATAGACAACAAGATGGACTAGAAATATGAGTGAAATAGAACTTTAATTTCTTCCGATTTTATAAAACATTTTGATGACCTTTCTAATATATTTTCAACAAAAATTGATACATCTCAAGCTTAAAGAATCTATTTAATTTTATATATGTATTCAATTTCCAAAAGTCTGCATATGTAGATGCTTCAGTTGAAAACAATAAGGACCTTATTCATCTTAAATTATTCATTGAGAATATTCAGATTACCTGCAGTGATTTGAAATGGATTCTTCCTTTCGATCTTACCCCGAGCAGATGGTCTCAACTTACTAATCTGCTTTCCCGCTACAGAAATATAATTAATGGGGACTTAGATTAGGAATTTATCAATTTGTTTTATCAACATTTTTACACAGTTCAGATCAAAAAATAATTTTATGTGAATTTACCCTTTATAGCATTAAATTGATATTCTGAATTCACATAGACTTGTAGTTGTGGTTTACATTCGTAAATCATTCTAAATTCACTTTGTTCTGTTTTCGCAAATTTAATTTTGAAAAATTTTGTAGAAAATACGAATTACAATGTTATTGTCCACCGAATGGAAAATAAACAGAAACATTTGTAGATAGCAGAAACTCACCATTATAGTAAGAACCAAAACAAGACAAACTCTAAGATGATTATCACAATTTTCATTAGCCTACATTATAGTAGGGGAGCCCAAGCGGGGATTTTGGGATTTACTAAAGCGCGGCAGATTAATATATAGGGGGATACCTTGTACCTGGTTAAGTTTTTCCACCAAACATGAGCCATATATATATGGCCGCCCGTCAAGGATAAAGCATCAGATTAGTAAAAAAAAGTTGATCATCGGAAATTCTCGAGCGCGTCAGATTAAGGTAGGGTGAGTTAGTTACATGCTAAAAAGTGTACGTTCCATTAATCTGACAATTTGAGAGTGACGTAAAGAAGGGGGAGGGTTACAAAGTTGTAAAAAAAAAACGACATCTTGACATTCTCGAGCGTGGTGAATTTTTTTTTTATTTTGAAGGGAATAATGCAAGAATTACGAAAAATATATAATCTGACGATTTTCACAAGCCGAAGTAATAAAAATTAATTGATAAAGTTTAATGCGTGCAGCTATGCCATGCCTATATTCCCCTTTCCGTGTTTCTATTCTCCTCTCACTCTTTCTCTATCTATTGCTCTCTCACTCCATCCCACTCCGGTTTCTGTTGCCATGACAGCTGGTCAAGCAGACTCGTTCGCGGTATGATCTTGTTTACAACGGATTTCCAACGTATTAGGTTATTTTGCGATTTTAATAAAAGTTATGTGAATTATATTTAATAAATCATTACTATGAGTGATTGAGTAATATTAATGTGAATTGTGTATTTTGTGGTGAAAGTACTTTACAAAAAACAATCAAATTTTCATTAGAAACCTTACAAAAATGTATCATTACTTTGGAATATCGTCGGAGCTAACCGATTCTTCGAAAATCACGAAAAAATTAAAAATTATATTTTGTATAATTAATATTTGTATAAATATTCTCCTCAAAACAATATAAGCTTTTTCATTTGCACGCTATTTCCTGAGCTTTTCGATTAATTAAGTTCAATGATTTAAAAAAACTAAAAAAAAAAAAATTTATTGTCAGATTTAGCGAATCCCTCCAGACAATCGTCAGATTAGGAGACAGCAGGTCTAGGCCATATTGATGAACCACATATATCTTAATCTGACGCGCTTGAGTATTTCTAAATGGCAATTTTTTTTTGCATATTCTAATAATGACCACGAGTTTGCGTTACATCCCAATCGTCAGATTATTATACAAGAGCATCTTTTAAGGTTCACTTAACACCCCCTTAGAAAATCTAACGAGTTCGATAAAAAAAAAAATTTTTTCATTTTCAACCCTTACGTATGATCACCTCCATCATGGAAACGATCAGATTAACATCTATACATGTTTTAAAATACGTAGGACACAGATGCTATCAATATCTGACGCGCTCGAGTATGTCCACGTAACGGTTTTTTTTTACATTTTTGAAAATTTATATCCGCTCACCCCACCGATGAACAGGTATATATTATATAACATTTTTTTCTTCTTATCATCTAAGCTTGACAACCCAATAGCTCTCTATGACGCTCGAGTAAATCCCGAATTAGCTACGTGGGCTCCCCTACTATTATGAGTGTTATATAATAGTTATGTTTGGGAATATATTTTTATTTAGAGAATTTCATTCAAGTTTATAATATTTTTGCCAATAGTTAACCCTACACCTTTCCGTGGTTCTTGCTGAACAACTACCTAAGTTTCTATTTCAACTTGATCTCAATAATAACGTGCAGAATGAAATGTAGTTATTCAATTTATTGAAAAAGTAGGGTCTCATATAGTTTATTCATCCAGGGATTCCAAGCAAGAAAACCTATTCAATGAGTTCACTAGAGTTTTAAATTTGAAATATACGATATCCAGCGCTACCGCATTGAAGAAGTATGCCTCTAAGAGACGATAAATTGCGGCGTTGTCAGACTGTGTTCCAAGCTATCTCTATAGTGGGCAGTGCTTTCACTAACTTGACAGAAATTCGCAACATTTCTCTGATTACGTCCCTTCTCGATCATACCAATAGCTCTATTTGCTTCATCCGCACTAAGTTTACGTCTAGGCATTATAGCAAAACAAATTTTCAGATTTTGAATCAAAGTTGATTGTAAGAACGTAACACAATAACCGATCCAAGATTCTCAGGAACGCAAAAGACAAGAACTTGCCTGACACTGAAAATGTTATCAAACGGGAAGCAAAAAAATCATTCAGATATAATAGAGTAAAGGCGGGTTTATACAGCAAATAAGATAAGATAAAATAAAATAAGAAATAAAATAAGAAAGTTAAACATGTACATTTCTATGAGAGTGTTTATACACGAAATAAGATAAAATAAGTAATAAGAATAAGAATTAAAGTTGGCCAACTCTCATCTTTATTTCTTATTTTATGTTATTTTGTTTGGAAAATGACAATGCGCATGCTCAAAGAGTGAAATTCATAGAACTTGCATAAAATTGTCAAAAAGCTGCGATTTGATTGGTTCATTCTTATTTCTTATTTTGTTTTAGATTATCTGTATAAACCGATCCGCTTAACCCTTAATTCTTATTTTATTTTAATTTGTTTCTTATTTTATCTTATTTGCTGTATAAACCCGCCTTAAACATTTGCTTTCTCATAAATGGACATTTGGTGGACAAGAATAGGCAAGTTTTGAAACGGCAACAAAATTCCTGAACTTCCTTAAATTTTGTGGAGCAGTATATTTCCTATATTTCTGAAATATTATTAATATTAATGTTATTAATTATTCCTCACAAAAACCCGTTTTTCCTATGAAACAAAATCAAACATCTAATTGTAAAACCCTTTGTACAATAAGATCGGTCAGTTAGTGATATGAACAGGGCTTGAAATTTTCCACACTAACAGATAAATATTTCATCCTCAAGATAAAGGAAACTCTGGGTGTGAAGTGAGTAAAAATAGCAATCTGCTATCAGCTTTGACTCCAATTTACCACAAAAATAAACATCTACTCCTCTTACTCTTGGATAATGAAGTTGAACATAAAGTACACAATATTGTTTACTTTGCGTATCGTTTGCATATTATTTGTTGTATATTTTCACAGTAAATCAAGAAACGGCATAAATATCTCAATATCCCGACTCTTTTATTTTTGTATACAGACATAGATCATAACAACTTATGTACAATTTATTCACATTATTCGATTGGAAAAGGAATTGGAGTAATTAATAATTTCATTAATCATTCATTTAATTTCACTTGGCTGCGTTTTGTGCAAATATCAAAAAATGTGATGGGTCATGTTTTATCTTTCCACTTTGTATATTTTTATCACTCAATTATAAAATGTGTCAACAAACATGTTATAATAATTATGATAAAAATGGGTTCAAGCCCTGTGGACAAGAGCTTTCTGGCGCTCTAGTTCAAACAGACAAATTATATCTCCGAAAGTATTGGTTTCTCAGAGTTGGGAATTAAATCAATGTATTCTTATGAAAGAACTGCATAATAAAGGAAATTAAATTCAAATAATAGTTTATTTATCAAGATTAAATGAGCAATCTGAGAATGAGAACTGCACCATGGAAGAAATCAAATTAAAATAGCTGAAATGAATTTGACTCTTTCTTATAGAACAGGATGAAATTTACGAGTATGAACACAGATCATATAATGAAGCTTAGATAGAATAATTATAGCATTCTGTGAAAACATAGAAGTACGTACGATTCATTATTGAAATTTAGAAAAATCATATTTCCGAAAGTATTAGCTTGTTGGAGTTGAAAATGATATCGATGGATTTTAATGGTGAAACTGCATCTTAAATAAAAATTACAGACATTTGGGCAAATTGATAAGCACTCAGTTCCGAGGAACTAGAGCGCCAAAAAGTGTAATTCCCTTTCCGGGATTTGAGCCCGCCTTCTCTCGTTCCGAAACCGAAAACCCGACGGCGTAGACACACCGGCTATCGGGCTCCTCGTACGATCTTGTCGATCTCCGGTATTAGAATAAAACGTCGGTACTTACCTGGGATATATATTCTTAATTTTCACTTTTCGACATAAAATCGCCACATGGGGGTTTATTTGACGGTTTTTTACCCTTGTCTCTAAGTCGATTTTGACGTTTCTCGAACCAACTATTAGCAAGGAATTAGACAATGTCATGTCTCAGGAAAATAAGTTGACATTATGACAATTCATACATAGAATAATTATATAATTCTGTGAAAACGTAAAAATACGATTTTTTAATGAAATTTTGAAAAATCATATCTCCGAAAGAATTAGCTTGTTAGAGTTAAAAATTATATCATTGGATTCTTATGATAAAACTGCTTATTGAAAAAAATTTAATTTGGAATTATTCGCGTATGGGAAAGTAGTCTGGTATACAAAAATAAGCCAGAATAGTACGAGGAAAACCCTCGACAAAGTACAAAGGCTTGCCTATGTGTGTATCAATGGAGCTATGCAAACCTGTCCTATCAGGGCACTTGAGATTATCACAAATCTCACAACCCCTTTATTTTGTGATAGACAAATTGACCCATGAAGCCATTCTCAGAATATCTAGGAAAGGAACGGGTAATGAGATTATTGAAAAACAGAAAGCCAGGTCCTCTTTTACGAGGTACATTTCATCAGCCAATCTTCCTAGATCAACAAGTCCAGAGCGTTCCTGCCAATAGGGTCCTTCATAAATGGCTTCGTATAATTAATATACTTATGCATATATTTCACAAATCAAATAGACCCCAGGGGGCTCATCGATCTGCCGAGAAAGCAAGAGCAGACGCGTTTCTGGCTTCTTGGCATTCATCAGTACTCTGTAATTTCTCAACAAATTCAACTAAACTGACCCGGGTTAAGCCTCTCAGAGCCGGCTTGGTCGATCATACCTAATCGCCCACGCTACCTATGAGACAAAACACGGAAATAAGCCTTTCCCCACCAGTGAATATTTGAAGCGTGAAATCACATGCCACCATTCACTCGATATTAATCGAGAAACGAGTCCCGCAGAGCTCAGACAGTATCTTCCCAATGGCCATGAACGCTGTTTAGCGTTTTCAAAAATAATAAATAATAATGAAAAATGGCGATAGCGTTGTTAATAAATCAACCGGTCCAGAGCGTTCCTGCCAATAGAGTCCTTCATAAAAGGCTTCGTATAATTAATATACTTATGCATATATTTCACAAGTCAAATAGAAGGCCAAGAAGCCAGAAACGCGTCTGCTCTTGCTTTCTCGGCAGATCGATGAGCCCCCTGGGGTCTATTTGACTTGTGAAATATATGCATAAGTATATTAATTATACGAAGCCATTTATGAAGGACCCTATTGGCAGGAACACTCTGGACTTGTTGATTTATTAACAACGGTATCGCCATTTTTCATTATCAATCTTCGTAGGTTTGAAATGATTAAGAAAGTAAGCATCGAACTTCACTACGATGCTAGGTAGGAAGAAGACTTGGACATAGAATCCACCACCCCAGTTCTTAAAAAATGCCATTAAATGGTACACAGACGGTTCAAAAACCAATATAGGAGCTGGCGCTGGAGTATATGCGGCAGGCACCAAATGCTCACTATCGCTAAGCTCCTATCCGAGCATCTTTCAGGCAGAAGTACTTGCAATCGAAAGATGCGTGGAAATGAACCTAGAAAGAAACTATCAGAGGTATGATAGAGCAATCCATGCTGACAGTCAAGCTCAGTGTTGCCAGGTCCAAAAATTTATTTTCCCCGGAATGATTCTTGAAAGTTGCCAGATTTTGAATAAAATTCCCCAGATTTTTATTTTTAATTATCAAGCGTTAAAAAAAAACGATTTCGAGAATATCGGCTTTACATATTATATATTATTCTCTAGCTAGAGGGTATGACCCAAAATAAGCCCTCTCTGTCTAAATCATTTATGTCTTCCTACTTATTCAGAGTTTTCCTAAGGGCCGGTTTCTCAATTGCGAGTTGACTCGAGGTTGCGAGTTGCGCATGTATTTAGCGATATTCATGAACGCGTAACACTCGGGTTACCCGCAACCTCGAGTAAACTTGCAATTGAGGAACCGGCTCTAAGTAATTTCGGTAGGGTTTTTAACAATGGTTTGAATATTTCATTTGTTCCATTCTGAAAGGAAAGGTTTCATATATATTATGACAACCCCCTATACCCGTTGATGCGGTAATCTCGAAAATAATGAAGTGTATTTTCCGAACCCAGGGAGTTGGGGGAATCCCAAGCAAGCACCGTACAGTAATATCCCCAATTCCATTCATCTAACAAAAATAGTGTGACGCTGTGAACGTAAACCATTTCCAGTAAATAAATTAATATTATAAACTGACCCTCAGAAAACTGAAAGCATTTGGTTTCTTGCAATGAATATGTGCGTAAATATATTTGTATTTATGCAGATTCAATATTATTTATAAAATCACATAAAAAAGCAATACTGACTGTAATAATTACAATTTTAACCAGACTTTTGATTTTCCCCAGATATCGCTTGTTTTGGAAAAGTTTTTCCCCGGTCCCCAGCTAACATCCAATTTCCCCAGATCTGGGGAAAAATCCCCAGACCTGGCATCACTGGTCAAGCTGCTTTAAAGCTCTGAACTCCCTTGTTATCGGGTCCAAGCTAATATGGGAGTGCCGAAGAAAACTTAATGAAGTAGGCAAGAACAACAGGGTCTCCTTGGTCTGGGTTCCTAAACAGGAATTAAAGGAAAGGAGGAGGCCAACACACCTGCCAAGAAAGGAGTACGAACCCCTTTTATTGGCTCGGAACCCTACTGTGGGGTAGGTAGATACACCTACAAAAGTGAATTTCGGATGACAGATGAAACTGAAAGAGGTATACTCTGGAGATATCTCCCAGGATTGTATCACTCCAAAAAGTTCCTCCAGAACTTTTACACTCTCAGATCCAAGAAATATATGGATCTCAGTAAAAACACGCTGCACCCCCCCACTGGTTTCCTCACAGGGCACTGCTGTCTTAGGAAGCATATGATGAGATTAGGGCTAGCAGAAACTGGGGAGTGCAGATTCTGTGGAGAGGAGGATAAAACTCCTGATCACCTGATTACGGAATGCCTCGCAATTGCAAACCAACGCAACAAATTATTTGGGCAAGAAATCTGCAGAAGCGAAGATAAAGCATCTTTGAAGCCATTTCAGATAATGGAGTTCATCAGAACTCTTGAACTGGATGGCGAGCTGTAGATGGTGATGACATCGACAGCTCTGATGGGGGGCACAATAGACCTCAAGGTCGCATTGCAACGTTACCCCATACAACAATATACAATATAAAGAAAAAAGGATAAAGCGGATGAGTATATTCAAATGTTTAAGTTTGATGGGTAATTCCGCAAAAGGAGTGGAGAATATGCAATCTGCAGGTACCTGCCGACACGTGTTTCTACTAGTTGGCTCCTTCAGGACAGGTCAAATATGGAAATAAAAATGAAAATAGGTGACTCCACAACAGGATGGAACAACCAATTTGTGTCTTCAGCTCTAGGACCTCCAATTCGGAGGAAAAATATGTCATCGGCACGGAGAAAGCATAAGCACCCTGTGCGGTGCAACCTCAACCCGACGATATGAAATAATTATTTTTCCTAGAGCTGAATGTACAAATTGGTTGCTCGCTCCTGTTGTGGTGTCACCTATTTTCATTTTTATTTCCCTGTTTTTGCCCTGTCCTGAAGAAGCCAACTAGCAAAAACACGTGTCGGCAGGTACCAGCAGAATGATTATTCTCTGCTCCTGCGGAATTACTCATTAAACTTTTTCATTTGAATATATAATATAAACAAATGTAGCATCGGAGGCCAATTGGCTGATATTGTATTTCATTATTAATGCCAAACATTCCCCTATTAAATATAACAATAATAAATATACTTCTGACATGAATACGCGTTTTCCGTATAAAACAAATGAAAAATTTAATTGAAAAACCCTGTATTTGTTGTGTTTGAGAGTTTAATGGATAAAATCATAGTAATATGAAACCCGAACTCAATAAAATGTGTACATCGGTATCGAATGTCAATAAAGAGCTAAGGTCAACCTTGCAGCGCTTGTAATCAATAGATATTTTTTACGCTTTCATTCTTATTGTATTGAGGCGATCGTTTATGAAATTTGTCGTGCATAATTCATTCCAACGGAAAACAAACAGAAAATCGAATTCGTTCGGAGGATCTGCCCTCAGATTACGGAATATTCATGTTGATCTATTCTGTCTATACAGGGTGTTCCGGGAGGAATGCGACAATGGGAAACCATAATCTGAGGTCATCTAGGCGGACTCATATCGAGATATTTCAATCGTCTGTAGTACTGCCTTTTGGATATACAGGATGATTTTCGGATATTCAATCAAATTTCAAGGTTCAATAAATCTCGAACCTATACAACTGACACATTTCAAAGTATCCAGCTTTATCTCCCTTTTTGGCAGCTTTCGTTTATCATTTCTGAAATTAAAAAAAATTGGTTCAAGCACTGACGTGAAGTCAGAAGCTTTTGCGCGTATGTTCTATTGTCCATTCTTCTGTATTGGACACCCTTAATCGAATTTACCATGGTAAATTATGTTGTCCATTCTCCTGTATTGGACACTCTTAATTCGAATTTACCATGGTAAATTCGAATTTAGTGGGTATAACTCGGAAACCGTTAGACCGATTATGCCCAAAAACGAACTCAACTCTCCCTTTCGGATACGCAACCTACCCTTAAAATTGCAAGTCCCTATCTCCTTTCGTTCGAAAGTTATCGAGGCAACGGTCACCCATCTACTGAACTCACACAAGAATGCTCGAATCTCCAACAATATTTAACCGATCGTATTAAAACTTGAAAGTTGGCAGTAGAGTTAGGTTATGAAGGCTCTTGCAAAATTTCAGCAATTTCAAACGAATAGTTACTGATATATAGAATTTTTTTTTTTTATTTTCAATGATTTATTAAAAATTTTCTGCAAATGCTATCCTCACCAAATTTTGCAAACATTTTCGCGTTGGCATTCTACAACTAATAACCATGTTTGAATTCAATCGGTTCAGTATTTTTCGAGTTAATGAGGAACAAAAAACCACCAAATTTCAGAAAATTTCAGATGGCTATAAATCTAAAACCGTTTGGCCGATTATGCTCATAAACAAACTGAAACGTCGCGTTCTGGTGCAAATCCTAACCTGAAAATTTCAAGCCGCTATCTCATTCCGTTCTCAAGTTATCGTGACATTAAAAATATTTTTCAATAATTTTTTTTAAATTTTCTAGCCATACGATTCGCACAAAATTTCACAAACGTGGTTAGGTTCATATTCTACAACTACCCACCAAGTTTCAATTCGATCGGATTTATATTGGTTGAAAACAAAATTATTACTCGGAAACCACTGGGCCGATTATGCCCAATAACGAACTTGTCCGTCTCTTTTCGTTCTCAAGTTATCGTGGCAACGGCCGGACGGACGGCCGGACGGACAGAATCAAATTTGACCTCGAATTCTTCATTGGGGAGTCGAACTTAATCGTTTGAGACCATTTTCGTCAAAAAATTCGAAAGTTACAGACATTTGGGCAAAACTATAACGCGATGTTCCCCAGAACATACGCGCAAAAATTGATTCAAGCCCTGGGGACAGGAGCTTTCTGGCGCTCTTGTTCAAACAGACAAATTATATCTCCGAAAGTATTTGTTTCTCAGAGTTGGGAATTATATCAATGGATTCTTATGATAGAACTGCATCATAAAATAAATTCAATTCAAATAATAGTTTATTTATCAAGATTAAATGAGCAATCATGAGAATGAGAACTGCACCATATGGAAGAAATCAAATTGAATCTGGCCAATTTTGCCCAATAACGAACTTAACCGAGATACTTGAATGATTCCGTGTAGGTACTGGTACATGGTGAAGTAATAAGTATCAACAAAGATAGCAAATATCCAAAATTTTCCTACTCCGGTCCTGATTTTCAAAATTTCAGAATAGGTAGATGAAAGCGGTCAGAAAGGGTGATTTAACTGCAAACTTTGAAATGTGTCATTTGATTGATTCAAGATATACCTAATGATCTTTGAAATTTGACGCCAATATCCGAAAATCACCCTGTATATCCAAAATCAAGGAACTCGGGCGATTGAAATCCCTTTATATTTATCTACCTAGATGATCTCAGTTTATGGTTTCCGAATGTCGCATTATTTACAGGACACTCTGTATGTAACGAATTTTTTCATCTCATTACTAATTATTAAGATATTGCAGTAGTAAATAGTGGTTTTTTTCACAGAATGGATTGATTCGGCTGAAAAATACTATCAATACATATAATAAAATTATGGATCGAGTTATGAATGAAGCCATTCATAGATCAAGTTAATTTGCTCAAATGCCAAATTGAATTAAAAATCCATAGATTGCAATAAGGATTAAGCATTACAAATCAATGCAATTTATCACCATTCGTTTAACGATAGAGCTAAAGCTCCTGAAGTCAGGTCAGTGCTCTTTTTGCGCGCATGTTCTAGTGAACAACATGCTATCATTTAGCCCAAATGGTCTCAAACAATTAGCTTCGATTCATCGATGAAGAATTCGAGGTCAAGATTGATTCTGCCGCGACAACTCTCGAACGGAAAGAGATAACGACTGGAAATTTTCTGGGTAGGTTGCGCCTCTAAATGCGACTGTTGAGTTCGTTATTGGGCATAATCGGCCGAACGGTTTCGGAGTTATATCCATCTGTATTTATGTTGTTATTTTTTCAATAAGTCAAAATATGCAGAATTGATCGAAATAAAACTTGGTAATTAGTTGCAGAATGCCAACCAGCAAATTTGTGCAAAATTTCGTGAGGATCTGATAACTAGAAAAAAAGTTGTAAATTATTTTTCAAAAAATAATTAATCTTCAAAAATTTTATATTTCAGAAACTATCTGTCAGATTTCGCTGAAATTCCACACAAACCTTCAAGCAGACATTTTACAATAGATTAAAGGATTTCAGTTCGATCGGCTCTGTATTTTTGGTATTATTTCATTTTAATTCAGTTGATGCTCAATGAATTTGTTCACCTCTTAACGCTTCCTTTATTCATACTCAACTCATGCAGTATTTCCTGAGGGTGTGAGGCGGGAATAGACAATAGAACATAAGCGCAAAAGCTCCTGACTGAATTATTCGGAATCAATTTATTCCAAGGAGGAATATTTAATAGTTGGAAGAAGAAACACTGAAGAACCTAACAACGCACAAGAGTGAAAAATTTTTTAAAGGCACTGACGTGAAATCATGAACTTTTGCGCGCATGTTCAATTGTCTATTCACTCCCATACGATCTCGATCGAGCTAAAATGTTCAGAATTTCAGCGGATTCTGAGATACAGATTTTTTCAATGATTTTTTAAAAATTTTCTGGTGATACGATCCTCAAAAAATTTCGCAGAAATTTCCGGGTCGGCATTCTACAACTAATTACCATGTTTAAATTGGATCGCTTTAGTATTTCTTGATTTATTGAGGAAATAACAACAAAATTTCAGATGGGTATAACTCCAAAACAGTTTGACCGATTATGCCTGTTAACGAACTCGACGACTCAATTAGGATGGGCAATCTCCCCAGAAAATTTCAAGTTGCTATCTATTTCCGTTCGAAAGTTATCGTGACAACGCCGGGCCGGACAGACTCAAATTTGACCTCGAATTCTTCATCAGTGAGTCGAACCTAATCGTTTGGGACCATATTTTCGGCAAAAAATTAGAAGCTTAGAATGAGAAAACACAGTAGACATAGTCGCAAAATACTCAAAATCGACACATTTCGAAATGGAAAATTCAAATCTGTATAAAATTGCTGGATTCTTATTTAATGATTTTTGTATAAAGTTTTGGGATAATTAATGAGATAAAAAATGTAGTGGGTGGATATCATAATCCCTAGATTTATTATGAGAACAATCCTGCTATTTCCTGACAAGTGACGTAGGAAATCGCCGATTTTCCAAGGCTTACCTCGATTTCCTCAGCAGGCGAAATCTGAATGTTTTCTGCTCTCTAGACGGATTTTTTTCATCTCGATCGCTGAATCCTTGTAGAAAACACAACATCGCAGAGGAGAAAGACGATTTACCACTTTTAGTACATGCTATTTCCTCATGTTTCACCGCTCGCTGATGTTCCATTAACGAATCAAACACATTTTCTACACGAATCTATCCGTAGCTCCCTGGAAACTGAAAAGTATTGTCGCCGATACAATTCGCAAGAAAATGTGCAGATATTCGTACATTACTCTCGAGGAAAACCGTGATTTCGACTTCACTTGGTCACACTTGTAAACTGGTTGATCAATAAGTTTTCGTCAGAAATATTACAGTATGTTCTGTCTGGATTAGTTCTCATAAGATGCATATCGTAACTTCGGGATTTCTAAATGTTGGTCAAACTATATTTATAGCTTAGTTTATAGAAAATATGATTACAATTTCAGCACACGACCGTTCATCAGTAATTGAAGAAAATATCACAAAGGTATGCTTATATTGGATTGTTTACTAATATCTTCCATGTTTATTGAACTTCACATAACTATTAACAGTTTGATGGCACTTAAATCCGCACATCCTGCGAAACTGTCCGGCTTGATATTTTCCTGTCGGAAGTTGGGGAGTTGCACAGTCTCTCCTTCCTATATCTCCTTCGTTCTGACAGGAATTGTCCAACTGACAGCACTCCTGGTAGTTAATATAAATCGGACCAATGAACTACCTTTTATCAAGTCTAAAGTGTATTGTTTCTACTAGAGTATCATCTAGACTACAACAATTTTCTCCATTTATTTTCTTATGAACCTTACCTTTGTTCCAAAATTGCTGGCACTACTGGCCGCAGTAAGTAATTTCGGAAGTAACAGTAAGCATCGCCAGTGAATTTAAGTAATATCTGACGTTTCAAATTACTGCTCAGTACTGTACAGTACAGTACAAAGTAAAGAAAATTATAAGTTTAGTTACTAACATATTGAATGAAATTCAATTGATATCCAGTAATATTCAATTAATTATTCTTAACCAATAAATGCCCATTGATAGATCTAAAGGTGATGAGGTGAAACAAAGATATATTCTCATTAGTGATAGAAAAACTGGCCTGAAATTCCTCTCTACCCATCACGTTTTTAATATCCACAAATGAGCCTCTCACCTTACAAGATCAGAAAGTGTGGTTAATTTAAAGTTAAGTTTTGAAGCCTTCAGCAAAATTCCAGCGATATCATATTAAAAATAATACATAACCATCGAAAAGTCTCCTCTCACAAATATACTCCTCTGAAGGCACATGGATCTCTTGAAGAAGAATCGCCTTCTCTATTTTTCAAAGATATTCACTCTTGTTCATAGAAATCCCTTCAATAGTTCAATATTTAGTTGCCTCCTCCTAAGGAGGATCTCTTTCAAAACCAGGTCTGACCGCTAATGTAGGGCTATCATCTCCCATAGATTTGTGATGAAATAACACGATTTTCCCAAGAACATACGCGCAAAAATATTTCATCATGACATATGTTTTTGAAGGTTCTCGCAAAAATACGACCATAGACAACATATCATACGACGATTCGCATCCAGCTACGGAACTCACAAAAGGCAGCTCGGTTCTCCAACAATATGGATCCGATCGTGTTCAAACTTGGAACTCTGCAGTAGAGTTAGGTTCTGAAGGCTCTTCCAAAATTTCAGCCATGCCGGACGAATAGTTTATGATATATAGAATTTTTTTCAATTATTTTCAATAATGTTTTTTGAAATTTTCTAGATATACCATCCTCACGAAATTCTGCAAGAATTTTCGTGTTGGCATTCTACAACTAATAACCATGTTTTAATTCAATTGGTTTTGTATTTTTCGAGTTATTGAGGAACAAAAAACAACCAAATTTCAGATGGCTATAACTCTAAAACCGTTTGGCCGATTATGCTTATAAACGAACTCAAATGTCGCATTCAGATGCACAACCTAACCTGAAATTTTCAAGTCGCTATCTCCTTCCGTTCTCAGGTTATCGTATCATAAATAATATTTTTTAATATATTTTTTTTTATTTTCTAGTGACAAGATTCTCACAAAATTTCACAAACGTGCTTAGGTTTATATTCTACAACTTTTCACCAAGTTTAAATTCGATCGGATTTATTTTAGTTGAGAACAAAATTATTACTCGGAATCCATTGGGCCGATTATACCCATTAACGAACTTGTCCGTCGTATTAGGATGCGCCACCTACCCTGAAAATTTCAAGTCGCTAGCTCTTTCCGTTCTCAAGCTATCGTGGCAACGGCCGGACGGCACCACAAAATTAAATTTCACATTTGGGCAAAATGATAACGCGCAAAAAATAGGGTACTAATTTGAAAAACAGAAGTTATGGCCAAAATTTGATCACAATTTTCGACACAAAATTCGAAACACCCTGTGATGATATTTCTGAAATTTAAAAGATGCATGACCTTTCCACATTCTTCCTCTTCGATGTTGTAAAAACTGTTCACGCTCAGGATGTTTAAAATAAGAATAATGAACATAATAATACTGAGTAAACATATTTGACTTTTTTCCGGTTGTTTTTCGATATTTTTAAAACTATTCCAATGAATACAATGGTTTTAACAGAAATGTAGTCAGCATTGAATACTTGATCGTTCCATCAGAAATGCAAAACTAGAAAAACAAATTTTTTCATCAAATTTATTTTTACTCCCTGTATAACCGGAAGTGATTGGGCTTCGAAAATATTTTAGCTCTGTAGAGAATTTCAAACAAATATTATAATCCCAATTTTCAGATTTCAAATATGTACAGTTCTCCAGAAACGTCTAATAGGCACTCGAACTTGGGACACCCTGTAGTATCCCCATAAGAATAAATCTAACGGCGTTGAATCGCATAAGCGAGGTGGCCATTCGACCGTACCATTTCCCGAGATTATACAGTGTTATTCAAGGCAGATACGTATACGTACCGATTTCATGGTTGTTACCAATCATCGGCATAACTTGAATCCTATGGAGGCGAAGTACTGGAAAGAAAATCATACCGGCGCACCTAGGAAGTTCCTTACGAACTCCAAACTTCTGTGATGCAGACACCTTGAGCTATGTTCATTATTTGATCGCAAGAGGGAGTCACGAGTCACGGCCAGTCTTGTCTGACTGTGTTCCAGGCTATCTCTATAGAGGGCTGTGGTATGACTTACTCTCGGTGTCCCTGGCGTTAGGGTTCTTATTATTTTTGACCGATTTCGAGTGAGACAAGACAAATGTCTATCGAATTTGTCAAACACTTTTATATTCATTAATTATTTTGAAAATATACCATTATGTTATACGAATTTGATTCTAGTTTATTGAGAAAGATTCTCAGTCTGTTTCAACAGAAATAAAACTTGAGAAATTTGCCAAAGCAGTTAAAAACAGGCGAAGGAAAGGATTCGCGTAACTTTTAGGTCCATTAGAAATGCATGGGGAATTCAGTTGGATCCACGGATGGATTGTACCGGAACACATATATCTTGGGTATAGACCGATAACAAGGAACGCAATTATATTATAATACCACATAATGAAGAGGTGCAATGCTGTACTTTCCTCCTGTTATCCCACTCGACCCTTCAACTGACTTCGTCACTATGTCAGTCACAGCATCGTAGGAAACCAACGCTAGGCAGCAACTCATTCCGCAGTTCCCTCTGTGGTAACAACAATTCGATATCCCTTCTTCGCGCTATTCGAGGAGAAATTGTAGTGCTCTCTCAATATTTAGAAAGCAATTCTTCACGCTCTCAGTAACCACAATACCCAAGATATATTCTTCTAGATACTGTATAGGCTCAATGATAAGCTAATTATTTGCTACTTAACCTCACGGTTTAGTCAAGAATCCCGTACAAGACATGCAGGAAAACAAATATTTGGTAATATTGATAGTGAATTTTATTTACAAAGGACATTTGTTTTTATATTTGTCGATATAAACAAGTTTGTTGTTATTAACATTTGGTAAAATTATCAATTTAGATATAAACATTTACCTTACCAACATCTAATCAAGAAAAAATAGTCAGTCATATTTTGAAATGCCCAATCAAAGAAATTGGTATACAAATTAAGGATCAGTTCAATACTCTCACTCTCATCCGTACAATATGGAAATTTTACTGTTTTGGAATGGTTCTATTGAGTTTCGCCATTTTATACAAATGTAAAAAAGTAAAATATAAGTATAAGGTTAGTTTTACAAAGATTAAAGCAATTCGAATCGAACATTTTCTGTAAGAAAAAGTATATTTAATGAATGAAACCAGAACATTTTACTCATAAGGTAAAACAGGTGATGACATATTCAGTTTTCCATTAAAAGATAATCGAAATTAACAAGAATTTCAACATTAGCGTAAATAAATTTTTAATAAATATAAACTAATAAATAGCCTTAACATTCAAAGTGAATTCATAAAAATTTACAGTAATTGCACTCACCATATTTTTATATATAATAATAGTTTCGCAAAAATAACTTCAACAAGATGTAACATGATTATGAAAAGAGTTAACAGTGTATGCAAATATAATTTTATCTTCTCCCTCATCATTGAATTGTTTATAAAATGAATATGCTGGCGAAAAAATTGCAAAACGTTTGGCGACATGGAACAATCTCAATGGTAGTCTATACAAACATCCCACATCTAGAATTATTGAAATAAAGAATGTAGTATGTACTTTTGCATCAATTATTTATATTCACGTTTATTAGATTCAGAGGTATTCACCACACCTCTCATTAATATTTAAACAATCATTCCAATATGTCTCAACACTTTGGAGAATTTAATATTTTCGAAACAACCATTTTTTTTGTAGGTATATTTATTAATGATAGTTCCAACTATTCCATGAAGTATCCTCTAAATTGAATATATATTTTTAATAAACGAATAATGTACAATATGTCGATCTTAACAAACAATTTCGTTTTATAGAAACTCTATTCTGAAACAAATATGCAAAAATTTGGCCTCACAATTCCTAAGACATGATGAAAATTTGAAATCAACATTAAGTTATTCCACTCAAAGTAACTCCAAAACCTTCAAGAAATATCAATATCAACTTTTTCAAATAGTGATTGCAACATGCATTTATTGCTGAAAGGAATACAGGATGGTCCATAGAAATTAGAATTTTTAAAGACGTCATAGTCATATCACATGCTAAGAAGGAAGAGTACTATCCTTGTGTTTGAATAATTTCAGTAATGCCTGCTCAATCTTTATAGATTTTCACATGAAGTTATGGTACATTTCACGAAATTTTCACCACACCTTTCTTAAATCAACTTTTAAAACAAACTTTGGACCATCCATCATCATTACACCAAAGAAATTTTCGAAGATTTTGATTGGAAAAATAGACGTAGTCGAAGAAAAGCGTTTATCAGTTACATAAATATTTGATACTAAAACGTATGCATTATATTTTACTACCAGTCACGAAACCCTGTCTAGCAAAATAGTAAAATGATCACGAACTTTCAATGTATTCTGACAAAAGCAGCAACTTGCATTCATCGAAAAATGTCATGGATCAATTTTCACACTTTCAATCAATATCACTTTGTGTTAGTATATTATAATCTGAGGAAATATATTACATAAACAAATCTGTGAAGGCATAACACACATTGAAAATAGATTTTTATTACATTTGCCTTCGGTTGCATTTGGAAATAGTGATTATACGGAAAACTTCAATAGATGCTTGAATTCCGGATGGTGCAGATACATCAAAAAGTTCGAATCCCCTCAAATATTTCATTAACCTCGAAGTTCATGTCAAAAACACCTTTAGGCAAACGTTACCATTAACGATATCACAAATATCGTGGTTAATATTCACTCAATTTCATCTTCCGAAAATAAATAGGGATTCGAGAAGCCTTTTCCACGATAAAAACTTTCACTCAATACTTTCATATAGTTAACAACAATTTAGATTTTTTTTAGATTAAATTATGAATATTTTCCAAAGGACAAATTCGAAATTCTTGTGTGAAAGGAACACAGATGTTTTATAATGGATATAAACATTTTGAGTGATTTATTAATCACTTAGTCTATATAGTAACATTCGCCAAAAAATGTCATATCTATGCAGTCCCAATGTAAGAAATTGAACTTTTCAGAAACTCAATCAGTGACATTAAGCTTAAAATCAAAATAGAAAAATCTGTATAATAAATTGACTAACTGAGATTCATATAATACAATTCCAATTCAGTTAACTATAAATTCCAAAAATTATCAAGATATTTTTTTTCAATTACAAATTCAAGATGACAAACCTGATCCAAATAATCGTAGGATAGTCACAGTCCTCGTTGGTTCAAAAACAAAAAAAATAACAAATAACATTATTACGTCCTCAATTACAATAGGAAGAAGAAACTAGTTGGATAAGGACAATGAGCAATTGCCGCCGTTTCGCCTTTATTATTTTAAACCATCTTCAGGGCTTGTTTTAAAATATCCACTGGCTCAACATGAAAAGTATTTCTCCAACTTCGAGAAGCCTAGACGTAAGCGAAAGTAGATCAACACAGCAAACTTGCATGGAAAATCCAAACCAATCCAAAAACATTTACAAATTAACAATTAAGTAACTCTAAACTATAAAAACATTACAGTAATAGTTTTCATGATTAAGTTAATTGCAAATATTTTTGGTTCGATTTGCATTTTTCCTCAAAGTCTTCTGTCTTGATCTGCCTTTGTATATTTCGTGGAATCTCAAAGTTGGAGAAATACTTTTCATGAATAATAATAATAATAATAACAGATATTTATTGCTATCGCAAATGGCCATCGACCTTGGGTCCTTCAGTCTATTACATTTTACAGTGATTATCTTTCTATAATTATCATGATATATTTTGTTTAACTTAACTACATGAATAGGCAATGGTCATTTTGAACAAAAGCCCTGAAGTGGCTTTTAAACGATAACAGTTGCAACTGCATATTGCCCTTATCGAACTATTTTTGTCTTCCTAACAAATAGCACGAAAGATTTTGTTGAAAGATAAATCAAATAAATAAATCATAAATAATCTAGAAGCTCTGTCTGAACGTTTCGGATAAATTTGCACACTTCAACCTTCTCAAATGCCACCGAAGTTGATTGCGAATAGAGGAATATTTACAATGTCCTCAAACAACAATAGAATCGTCACAGTCCTCAACTACTTTAACACAGACATCTGAGGATGATTGTCTCTTTAATTTAGGAAGAAGAGATGGCCTGGAATCGCCGCCTGAAATGGATCTTACCACTGGAACCCTAGTCTTCCTCTGCACCCCGATACAAGATATATCGTCCATGCTACCTTCACCGTCTGTCGACAACATATCGTCATCGGACGTTGCATGGGTAAGTGTGGGTAAAGTTGAGGTTAAGTGTTCCTTTTCTTTCTCTATCTCTTGTATATGATCAACCAGGAGATGTTCCTCCTCTTCCGCTTGTTGCTGGGAAGATTGATTGGAAGGTAATAATTCTTCGGGACTGAACACCTTGGAACTTCTCAAAGAAGACAGCCTGTTGTTCGCTGCCTGACAAGCCGTATCCAACGTGTTTATATCTTCCAGCGTGCTACGGATCTTCTTCAGCTGTTCTCTAATGATGGTTTCTATACATTGAGTCTGATTTGTTATGTCGTGCAAACTGTCTTGAGCCGGAACCACTTTGTTAGTCCTCAACACGCATGGTGCGAACACGATTGCCAACGAGGCGGGACTCATTCTGTTCACTTCTTCGTGAAGAGCGACCCTCGCCAAATGGAACATCAGCCTTTCCATGAGATCGTAGTTGACCGGAGGTAATTTTTTGAGAATATCGTATAAGGTCGTAACTCTGTCTTGCGCGTCATGTAGATTGGCCGCGGTGATGAAATTTTCGTAGCATTCGAAAGTGAGCAAAGGGTCCGGCATCTCCCGCATAAAACTCTTGAGGACAGACGCCAGAACGTGCACTTGGTACTTCTCGAACTCGACTTCGTTGGGACCTTCGTCCATTTTAGTTTTCAATTCTTTGATTTTGGAGCTCACCCCAGACTTACGGTATATACCTTCCGTATACAATCCGTTTAATTCGATCACATGAAGTAACCTCTCGATGACGACTGGTATTTTATTTTCTTCGGTGATGAGATTGACGAGAGGCACTCCGAAAACCCTGTTACTTCCTCCTTGTGTTGATTCCTTAACGCACACGGCTTGAATGTTCGTATAACATTTTTTATGACAAGTGAGTTTGCAAGATTGACAGACTAAACCCCTTTCTATCGGCCACATGAAAAAGGAATTACATATTTCGCAAGCTGTTGGTATGTTGATTATAGTCAAGAGGAAGGTGTGACCTTTGAACTTTATCGTTTCAAGTTTTCGTTTTTTCTCCTTTTTCCGTTTGGTTTTGTTTGGTTTCTCCTCCGCCCTCGTGAGCATGAACTCGTTCATGAAACCCCTAAAAGCATTGAGACCCATGGTTACAGGGAAATCTTTGTCTTTTTCCTTCTGTTCCTTCTGGCAAACGGTTTCCATCGCTTGCTGAAAATTGCAAATTAAGTCCTTGTAACGTACACTACAAACTTCGAACCCGTGTTTATTGGCACTGTAAATTTGAACGAGATTGTCCTTGAACTCCCGCAACGCTTGCTTAAATAACCTATCTACTTCACTGGGTTTCTCACCAATGTCACATTCGATCTTCATTATTTTTTCCGTGATAAACCTCTGCATCAAATGTAATTCTTCACTACCGCTGATGATCTGATCCGTGCTGTCCGAAAACAGGGAAGTTTTAGTCAGGTTGAATTTTCCCTCGTCGGGCTTGGGGAGATCGTAAGGTGTTCTGGAATGCTTCCTTTGTTTTCTCCTGGCCCCCTTGGAGTTATCCACACTAGCAACGACCTGATCGCATGGGGATACCTTCTTGTTCTGGATACATTTTGCGTGGAATGACTTTTTGCACCTCATGCACTTGTACCCGTGCGTTATGAACTGATCCATCTGATCGTTGCAGGATGTGCACAGATCGTCTTTCGATATTCTCGCGATTTTTCTGAAGGAATGCCCGACCAAGGTGAAACTTACGTTGGCTTTCCTCCATTGTAAATCGTCAGAATCGATTTTCGTCTGAGGAGTGTGCTCAATGACCGAAGGGGCTTCCGTGATTAAATTGGTTGCCGGATCGCTGTTCCTCCTTCTCAAATCTAAACCTGGAATGAAGGTAATGCCTAAGTAATCTGTACAGGGTGAACAAATGGCTAGAACTGAATTATGGCGTAAATAATTACCTAGATGGGGCCTTTGCCTCTTTGGAGTAAGAACTTGTTTCGGAGTACTTGTCGTGCATTCTTTCATGAAAGGTTTGAATTTCCCGCTTCCTGCATCAGCATGAATAACGTTAGATTCATCTATCGTGCCCAGGCCCCCCTTGTCGGCCGTTATACTGTCCGTCACCTCTTCTCCCAGACTCTTAACCTGGGCCCGTTTGGCCTTCCTGACATTCCTGACAGGAGCTTCTGGTTTGCCAAGTATTTGTTCGATTTTACTTGGTGCCGGATCGTAGGCATAATAAACGTCTGTCTTCTCTTCCGAACCGAATCTCGTTAACCTTCTGACAGGCGGTAGGCTTTTCAAACTGTCCCCGGCACTCCTGAAAACGATAAAACACATTTTTAACAATTAAACCGCTAAATTCGAAGAATTAATTGTTTGAAGCAATTTGACTTGGAGATGATCTAGATCCATTATGTCTCTTCCTGAATATTATGAAGAATCGAACATAGTTATGACGTAATTATCATCTAGTCATCCAGTTAAGATTATTGTAGATCCACAAATTATGCACACAGAGCTATCAGTTCAACACAATGATTTTCAATGTTTACATATTTTCGTAAAGATAAGGGTAGTTGTTATATTATTGTTTTTCAAAAAGAATGTAATTGTACCTACCAATCAACTGATTGTCATGCTGAAAGATAAGATCCTCACTTCAATGATTCCACATTACTCTGTACATATCTGAATATCTTAATCACATTATAAATAGCTTTCACCTTTGTTGGATGAAGTCGATTTCAAAGTGATAATGGATAATGGTTAGAGCTTCTGTTTTGAATAAACAAACACAACAAACAGAAGGATGCACTATCTGAACTTGTCAGTTAATGACAGATAGATTTAATATCAATTATTGGTAATGGAATTGCGTCTTCAAAAATTGGCCAATAAACAATTAGTCAATTATCTCATCTACCCAAGCACACATTGCCCATTCATGGCAAATTACTATAAAGCTTACTCTGCAAAATTTACTCAAAACAGTGCAGTAAATAGGGCAAACCATTAAAGTTTGAGTCACCTTTCCCTATTAGTTGTCAAAAACTCCCCGCATCTTATATTTGCAAAGCACATGATTTCAGATTTGTCGAGATTCAATATTAAGTTGTGTACGCTTGTAATTTTTTTAAATTTCATATCATTGATTCTACGTGAATCTTCTTCATATTTATTTTGATTGTTTATAGATATGACTAATGCAGTTTTTATAAATATCTATCTATGAATCCTTAGGAAAATGTTAATAGAGCTGTGTCATCGGCGTATGGCTGAGCACTGCAGTGTTTGGGGCTTGCTATTATATCTGAAGTATAAATGATAAAAAGCAAAGGACCCAATACTGACCCCTGAGGAATACCGGCATCAACATCAAAAGCAGAGAACAGTACTATAACCTTTTCTAAATTCCGCACCAAGTTTGCGGTGGTAATTTGTTAATATTTCTCCATTTTATTGCTTAGAACTTTTTCAAAAATTTCGATAGAAGCGGCAGTATACAGATACTCAAATCCGAAGAAGTAGAAGGACTTCTAATTTTGGGAGTTGGTTCAACCAGAGCAATAAGAAGCACATGCTGCCAAAAAAATCCTGACCTAACTTACACGAACACATTTTACTCAATAACGAAATTAACCGAGATATTAATCTCCTAAACCTACTCTAAAAATTTCAACTGTCTAGCTCATTCCGTTCGAGAGTTATCGTGTTAACGGCCGGACAGCATCGATTTTGACCATGGATTCTTGATCAGTGAGTCGAACCAAACCGTTTAAGACCATTTTCAGCAAATCATTAAAAAATGACAGACTTTTGGGCAAATTGATAAGCACTCTGTTCCGAGCAACAAGAGCGTCAAAAAGTGGGAAAGCCCTGTGGCAGGAGCTTTGGCGCTCTTTTTCAATCTTTGACAAAAGAAATTGAATTACAAAAAAAACAAGGGTGCCAAAAATTATTAATCCGAGACCACGAACTTATCCGAGATATTCATTCCTCAAATCCACAATGAAAATTATATTATATCAATTAAAACTTAGCTAATATTCCAGTTATGTTTTCACTGAAGATATTCTGAACCCAATTTGATAAACTTACCAAATTATATATTTTCATCATCATATGGATTATCCAAGGGCATATAGTGTAGAGGTAATTATAATATCCTATATTTGGTCATTTTGCATTCAATCATACTTTGTTAGAACAGAAATACATTTGACATGTCTGTTATAGTTAGATAAGATTACATGTATGAACACAGACAGATAGAATTCGAATTCTGTGAAAACATATTGAAATTTTTAAAAATCATATCTCTGAAAGTATTAGCTTGTTAGAGTTGAAAATGATATTGATGAATTCTTATGATGAAACTACATCTTAAAAAAAATTGAATTCGAAATTTGTAATGTAAAAAAAATTTTTTTTTTCGTTACTACGAAACCTTCCGGCCGATTTTGCCCAATAACGAACTTAACAGAGATATTCATTCCCCAAACCTACTCTGAAAATTTCAACTGCCTAGCTCATTCCGTTCGAGAGTTATCGTGTTAACTCGAACAGACAGAATCGATTTCGACCATTTTCAGCCAAAAATTCGAAAATTACAGACATTTGGGCAAATTGATATGCACTCTGTTCCGAGGAACAAGAGCGCCAAAAAGGTGCCTTTGGTGATTTGAGCAAAACAACCTACCTAACTTCTCCAGCCGATTTTGTTTCTCTCTTTGCGACCCCTGTCCAATGCACAGCCGGAGACCTTACCAGCTGAATCTTGGGCGAGAAATCTTGTTCCGAACTATGAGAAGGTATATCACCTGTAGAAAAATTGTCATACGATGAAAATCTATCGCCGATGATGGGCGGAGCCGACATCGTGGTGGCGCCTCCGTTCTCAGAGTCCGTCTCGCTTCTGGTGAAAGACGAGGACCACTGTTCCCTAGACGTCGTGGACGAAATCCTACTGGAATCTCTTACGGTCATACTCGAATGGGAATCCGTGCTCTGTTGAGATCCGAAACTCTTTTGCGATACCAGAGAGTCGCAGCTCCCTTTACGGAACGGCATATATTCCAGATCCGAATAATCTATTGTTCGATGAGTTTTGTTGATTTTTCTTCGGAGTGTCAGATCCAAGAAGACTCCTTCCTGCTTTATATCCGCTAGTCTGCGAAGATTAGAATCAGGAAAATTAGGCAATGCGGCAATATTTAATTCTTGAAACAGTTTCAATCATTTATGAAATGATATAGGAGATTGAGTTGGTGCACGATTTTGTTTGTTTGTGTTTGAGCCGACGCACACAGGTCGACCGGCATATATTTGACGCGATCAGAATCGCATCGGCAATTTCAGCGACCTGTCATTCAGGGCTTTGCTTTATCGTTCAGTCTTATGATCACAGAATGAAATTCATTCAGGCCAGAAATTCATCGAAACACATAACATTTTAGTCAACATAACATTACTTCCAACATACAATAATTTTGAATACAAGAACGAAATCAATGCAAAATCATGAATAGAAAAAGCTCTATCACTCACCAACAATTTGCGATAGCCAAATTGAATTAAGTTATGTTATCTGCGATCTACCACTACTCTATTCTATGATCTTCCTGGTTAGAAAATAATGATCAAGGGCGGTAACTTCACTCGAATTATTACATATAACCAGTATATTATGTCTATGCATATATCATAGACACATAGATTAACATTCTATGCATCTTGCATATAACAAACGAATTCATTTTTTAAAACTAGACGTCATACTCGTTTGCGATTTGGAGCGTACGATTTGAAACGAACGATTCACGCGATTGGAGTGCAGAAAGTATACCGACATAATATCGTGCGTCGCTGACGTCATGGAGGTAAGTGTGTGTAGTTCTAATTTATATAAGTATTGATTTGGGCCATTATTTTTTGCATAAATGACCCATACCTTCTATGTTTAATTATAAGTAGATACCTGAAGAGTCTAGGGAAAAAAATCACTCAGTTATCCACAAATTATCAAAAAAAATGGGTTCAAGCCCTGTGGACAGGAGCTTTCTGGCGCTCTAGTTCAAACAGACAAATTATAACTCCGAAAGTATTGGTTTATCAGAGTTGGGAATTATATCAATGTATTCATATGATAGAACTGCATCATAAAGGAAATTCAATTTAATTAATAGTTTATTTATCAAGATCAAATGAGCAATTGAATACGATAGTACGATTTTTCGTGAAAAGCAGCAAGTTGCGATGGACGTTAAAAGAAGAACACCCTGTATAGAGATTTCTAAAAAATACATTATAAGAATCCATCCAAGATTTCTATTTAGATAACGGTTTGTTTGTGGCAAAAATCAAATCAATCGCGTAATATTGCGCCGATAGGAAAAGAACAGCCTGTATAGTAATGGTTTATTTTCAACGATGTAGGTCCCGAAAGTATATCTTTTATCACAATTGAATACAATAGTACGATTTGTCGTGAAAAACAGCTGGTTGCGATTGACGGTAATACAGAAACACCCTGTATAGAGATTTTTAAAAAATACATTATAATAATCCATCCAAGATTTCTATTTAGATAACGGTTTGTTTGTGTCAAAAGTCAAATCAATCGCGTAATATTGTGCCAATAGAAAAAGAACACCCTGTATAGTAATGGTTTATTTTCAACGATGTATGTCCGAAAGTATATCTTTTATCACAATTGAATACAATAGTACGATTTTTCGTGAAAAGCAGCAAGTTGCGATTGACGTTAAAAGAAGAACTCCCTGTATAGAGATTTCTAAAAAATACATTATAAGAATCCATCCAAGATTCCTATTTAGATAACGGTTTGTTTGTGTCAATAATCAAATCAATCGCGTAATATTGTGCCGATAGAAAAAGAACACCCTGTATAGTAATGGTTTATTTTCAACGATAGGAGCTTCGGAAAAAAAAGAAAAACACCCTTACTCAAACTCGACAGATATAGCGTAATTCGAAGTTAATATTCCGATTGAAATTGAAAAAAAAACACGAAAAAGCGTAATTCCCTTTCCGGGATTCGAGTCCGCCTTTCTCGTGACGAAACCGAGACCCCGACGTTCTAGACCACCTAGCTATCGGACTGCTCGTACGATCTTGTCGATCTCCGCTATTAGAATATAACGTCGGTAATTACCAGAGAAATTATATTCTTAATTTTCACTTTTTGGACATAAAATCGCCACATGGGGGTTTATTTGACGAACTCATCCAAGATATTCATTCCTCAATTCCAGTTTTGTTTTTAGTGGAGATATTCTGAACTCAATATTATTAACTTACCATTACCATTCCCATCATCATATGGATTGACCATCGGCATGAAAATATCAACCAACAAAACCTATGATATGATATTATAATTCTCATATTTATAAGATTGCTGGAATGAATGACAATGTTATTAACTTACCATTACCATTCCCATCATCATATGGATTGACCATCGGCATGAAAATATCAACCAACAAAAAGTATGATAATATTAAAATTCTCATATTGATACCATTACTGGAATGAATGACAATGAGACAACGTCAAAGTTGACATTATAACAATTCATAGAATAGCCACAGAATAATTATATCAATGAAATTTTGAAAAATCATATCTCCGAAAGTATTAGTTTGTAAGAGTTGAAAATGATATGAGTGTATTCTTATGGTAAAACTCCTTATTGAAAAAAAATTTAATTTGGAATTTGTTCTGTGAAAAAAAAATTTTTTTTTTGTTACTCCGAAACCATCTGTCCGATTTTGCCCAATAACGAACTTAGCCGAGATATTTATCCCTCAAACCTACTCTGAAAATTTCAACTGTCTAGCTCATTCCGTTCGAGAGTTATCGTGCCTACGGCCGGACGGCCGGACCGGCCGGACGGCCGGACGGCCGGACCGGCCGGACAGAATGAATTTCGACCACGGATTCTTGATCAGTGAGTCGAACCAAATCGTTTAAGACCATTTTCATCGAAAAATTCGAAAATTACAGACATTTGGGCAAATTGATAAGCACTCAGTTCCGAGGAACTAGAGCGCCAAAAAAAGAATTTAATGAAGATTCTCTCTTACATCAACCTCAATTACCTTTTTCCCCTCTACCTTTCAGATACATACGAGTACTTTATAAGTTGTAAGGAACTGATAAATAATTTGTAAAATATCCATAAATTCTTTTTTTCTAGGCCTTCAATTCAATATTCGTTGGGGAGGTGGAGAAGCATCCCAATCTATATAATTATAAACACCATGGATATTCGAAGAGGGTTGCTAATGAAAAGGCGTGGAACAATGTGGATAATTGTTCGGAAGTTTGGTAGTTATACCCTCAAGAACTTCAAATAACTCAAACCAAATTCCAAAAATCTGAGACCTGTAGATGGTAAAAAAATTTTTATGTTCCATTGGATTATATATAATTGTACGTATTTGTTAAGTGCTACCTAAAGTATAATTACATTCGAAAAGGTGTGAGATGAATATCATTTAGGTACTTGTTTAATTCTACAATGGAATATTTAATAGATATGCAATTGTTAAAATTGTATTAATAAAGAACTTATTGTTTATAAAGCTTTGTTTTATTTTGAAGTATATTTCCTTTCGAATCATTTCAAATTTCGAAAACAGAGTAATAAACATTCCGATAATTCAAAATTGACGGAATCATAGAGCATCATTGTAATTATATCCTAAAATGACATATACTTCAACAAGCGGAAACCCCTTAGAACCATAATGGAATGTACCCACTTATTTTTACTCTATCTAATTTATGGTGCAACTGTCACTAATGTTGTGCACAGTTTACAAGAAAGGTAGCACTTCTTATGTTATATTCTGTGCTCGTAACCAACCAAGTAAGGAAGTAATGTTATGTGGAATGTAAATATTACGCGCTTCGATGAATTTCCGGCATGAATTAATTTTATTCTGTGATTATAAGACTGAACTATAAAGCAACGCCCTGAATGACAGATCGATAAATTGCCGATGCGATTCTGATCGCGTCAAACATATCCCGGTCGACCAGTGTGCGTGGGCTCTTAGATCGATTCCGATCGAGCGAATAGCCCGTGCTGCAGCCTAGAGAGGCTTATTGCACCTCGGGCGGTCTCTTATTAGCTGACAGGGTTTCATGGTTGATCCCCCTCAGCTCGAGTTGCTAGCCTCTATAGGGTCTCTTAGTCGATCACCTGCAGCTCAGGTTTACTTAACCGAGCTAAGTCCTGCACAGCTGACGTTATATGGGTCTCATGTAACATCCCCACTGCCTTGTCGGTATATTTTGCTGGCAAGTGGGATTGACTAGGTACCTCGCACCATTTTTGGCACTCAGGCTAATGACGTCGCCCCCATAGTGAAGTCTCCATTGTGTGTGGGCTTGATAGTCAAATATGACATGTGGGGTAGTTACGTCTGCCCCCCACATTTCCTGAAAACAAGTATTTCTCGGAGAATCCCCGTGTTGTTCAGGTGCTTTCTCAGGGTACAGTGTCCTGTCAGTAGGCCAGTTACCGAGCTTACTCCTACTCAGTAGTAAGACTTCTTTAGTTAGTGAGGGGCAGGGCTGTCCCATAATTAACTTACTATGCCGCTGGCCCGAAATTTTGTTTCAGTGCCGAGTGTGCTGTGCACGTATCCATTTTTCAATGACGCCTTTCATAGCCGATTTGGTCACCCCTTCTCCCGGCTCTTGCCCGAAGAGGGGGATATCTGAGCCCTCTCTAGCGAGTGCGTCAGCTCTTTCATTCACTTCAACCCCTGCGTGCCCCGGCACCCACCCAAGCTCAACTCGGTTTCTGGCAGCCAAGGTTTCCAGGTGCTGTAGACCATCCAGCACAAGCATGGAGTTAATTCTCCAGCTGGCTATTGCCTTAAGTGCTGCCTGTCCGAGAGAATTTCTATGTTCCTACTGGAATCGTCCATACGAACTCCACGAAAAATGACGTGATGGCTACAACTTCCGCCTGCAATATAGTGGTGCATTGCCCGAGCGACATCGAAATGCTCACGTTGGGTGCAGCTTCATACACCCCAGCTCCAGAGCGTCCGCCCATAACTGAACCATGTTAGTTCAATGTGTGGTCTTTTCTCCCCCTCCGCGGGGAGCTTTAGCCCTAGCTTGAAGGAAGGATCAAATTTGTGAGTTACTGGACCGCAGTCGCTCACGATGTTCTGGATCGGGTGAGTAATAAGTTCCCCAATCCCAGCGTGGAGTACTTTTCACTGCTCCACTAACACATAGCAAGGCCAGTCTCTGAACTTTTTCCAGCGGTACACGATACAAGATTATGTGTTGTGTCACGCAGACGAACCCCACTCCTCCACTGCGACCAATGGGTCTATTGTGGCACATCTAACCTGACCTAACCTAACTCCATACTTCACCCACAAGCTCAAGCCATTTGATAACTTGTCCAGTTCCCTCAGTCTAAGTTTGTGGACTCCTAGTTTCTCAAATCAAATCCTGTCCTAGCGGGTCAGTCACATATGATGTGCTCAATAGACTGATCGTCCTCCAGACATAGTCTGCGCTTAGAGTCCTCAACCAAACCCAACTTACTTAGATGCTTTCTGAGACCACAAGTCTAACCTGGAGAATTGGAGCTATCGTCTGGTTCTTTCAGCTGACGGATCAATAATCGTTAAGCGAGCATGTCTGAGACCAGATATGCTGCTCCAGATTTCCTGGACCTTTTGGTCCAACCATCTGTTGTTCTACCACCCTGCTACCTCGAGAGAGATGCCACAGGCCAGTTCTAGCTCCGTGGAAGCACCTCGCGACGCCAATGAGT
This sequence comes from Halyzia sedecimguttata, assembly GCA_937662695.2. Taxonomy (NCBI): domain Eukaryota; kingdom Metazoa; phylum Arthropoda; class Insecta; order Coleoptera; family Coccinellidae; genus Halyzia; species Halyzia sedecimguttata. The sequence continues at coordinate 48,555,241 of OW569418.2, forward strand.
CCACCACCTCATTACCTTCTATGTACAAGTTGCCTGGAATCCAAATTGATGCAGCCTGCAGCGCTCTACCAGCAGGGATGTGCAGTTGTAGTTTCAGATTAATGAAATGTCCATAAGCAATTTTGCAACCACTGACTCCCGCTTCCACCCCTTGGGTGGTTACGGAGGCATCTGTGAACCAACAGGGAGCCTCAAGCAGTCCCAGAGATGGTCCAATCGACTTTGCAGGAAAAGACGATACGGCAGGGCTACTGTGTACAGGTTTTGGTTATGGATACGTCAGACCGCATGAACATTATCTTGTTAGCCTGCAATTCAGCCTGCAGAGAACCGGGAACGAATCCGATCGTATCAGGCTCATTGCGAGACATGCAGAAATCTGTAAGTCGCCATCCGGGCTACTCTCCTGATCACTAGGTGAAGAAGGGCGAGGTCTAGTAGGCGTTCTATGGCTGCAGTGGCAGTGGAGCCAAAGGCTCCAGACACCATCAAGCACGCAGATCTCTGGATTTTCGCAAGCTTGAGTTGAGACTGCACCTTTAAAGTGCAATACTGCCGTAAGTGGTTTGTGGTCTCATCACCATCACATACAGCCAGTGAAGCTATTTCAGAGCCAGTCCCCAGCTCTTTCCTCAAGTGCCTAGCCTTGTAAATCACCCTGCTAGCTTTCTCTCTAGAATGACACCCAGATATCTAACCTCATTCGCAGAAGGGATGTGAACCCCATTCATAGTGAGCGAATCCATGTTAAGCGTCCTTTTCCTAGTGAATAGCACAATCAAGGTCTTAAGAGGGTTCACATTTAAATGTTGCTTCTCACACCAGCCTTATGTTGCTGTTAGAGCCTCTGAGTGGCTCTCGACCAGGATTGAGTAATCGGGATGGACATTGAAGAAAAAATTGTATACCAGCAAATGCGACAAAATGATATCACTCTGACACATGTCGACTACTGGATAATTACTTTGACCTTTCTTGTGTATTAAGCAGACATTATTCCTCCTGGGTGATGATTTTCATCAGTTGAAGAAACAAACAAACATTCCAAAAATGAAGTTTTATAGCACATATTTACCTATTTTGATGAGGTAATGATCCGGACGTTTGCTGTGGAATCAGTGTGGTAGTCACGGTCGGTAGGGACATTGTATAGCTCAGTCGACTATGCAAGGATTCATTATCACCATCCTCTTGAATACCACTGCTTCTGCAAAATAATGAATTTTAAGATATATGTGTATCAATTATAAACGGTGATCATTTGGGAAGTATCATCCATGAAATAAGACTTACTCATCTGAATCCCTCAATCTTCGTTCTACATTATCACGCAGCTCTTCTTGACTAGATTCTTTGCTTACAAATGCCTCATCTGAACTGGCAAGTTTGACCTGTAGATGTGATTGACCTGAACCCGCAATCTGAAAGAACAAATCAAATAGTTCAAATTTCATGAAATCATCAATTGATATTTCTCCCAACTCGCACAAGCTCTAAAGTAGAGTTGGGCATAATTGAATGATTTCAATAATCGATTTCTCAAGAGGATTCAATAAACGAATGATTACTCGAGATATTAACCGCTTGGTGCTGGTCTAAGTCAGCGGCTTCCGTTATCTCTTATCTCCAATAGGTTTGCCTCGGCTCGCTACAACAGTACTCAGTATTCACAGTTTATCACTTAATTCCGTTTCACCGCAAAAAGATTCTGCTGAGTTTGATAACATATTTATTTGCAGCTGTTAGAAATGAATTATCAAAATATAAACCTAAAATTCCCAAGAATAAATTCGAGAATGACAACAATATGCACCCATAAATTCTATGGCCATACACGGACAGCGTGAAGCAGTCAGGATCAACTGCGACTGCATGGTGAAGCCTCCTCAACTGCTCGAAAAGGTTCCAATAGAATTCTAAAGTTTACTTAAGCACTTAGGCTTGAAGCAGTCGGTCCTGACTGCTTCAAGCTGTCTGTGAATGGTCGGCGTGACCACACGACATATGAGTTTATTTCTTGATAAAACAAATTCTGAACACTCTCTTTATACGTGTGAAGTGATGTAAAGCACAGAATGTAAAAAAAATCAACTTTTGTACTCACTGGTATCTTAGGAAGATTCTTGGATAATTCCATAGTCCTCCGTACCCTGTAACCTCTACAATGGGCTTGGAACATCACCAGCCCCATCTTGAACTTGTCATACCAATTTCTCACTTTATATCCCCTCCAAAACTTCTGTATCTTAATAGCGGCGGTGACCCTCTTGAAGTATCGATGTACGATATACATGCGACAATACGACTGGATAGTGATGATGGCAGTTCGGATCCTCAGAAACTTTCGCCTTTCCAAGCAAGACCTGAACCACCTCTGTAATATGATTATACTGGACATGATTTGTTGATGGAGCTTGCAGTCCAACTTGTACTTTTCGCTCTCCCTCAAGAACACCTTGCTCATTCCGAGCTGATAGTTATCTCTGTTCAGGTTAAGGGTGGCCAGAAAATCCCTAACGTCGTTCTGTGAACTCAGTAATCCTTTTGGTAGAAGGATCCTGTAGAGTTGGATGAATTCGTCGTATGTTAATCGCACGTTGAATCCTGCCTGTCGTATCCTAACAGTCTCCAACATGCCCGTGTACCTGAGCTGTCTCTGTACCGTTTCATGATCGAACTTGTTTGGTATCTTGTTTGCGTTCGATTTTATACATCGGATAAAGAAGGGATTGGCTTGATTCAGGGTGTCCATCAGAGAGTGGAGAGATTGTTGGAATTGTGCTGTTACTGTAGTTGGCTGTTTCCTGGCCTTCCCTAGCTGACCTTGGCTTGCTCCCGAGATTCCCGTTCTTCCCGCTAGCGTTTTCACGGACTGTAAGTTTTTGAGACCTTTCTTGCCTCTTTCTCTGGGTCTGAATGACTTGTTCTTCCTGTAGAAAAAAAGATGGTGAGTTTTGGTTAGCCCTGAGAAATATCAACCATGCAAACGTCATGCTTGATGAAATAACACTGATTCAGCTGATTAAGCAACCTATAACACAGTATACATGGAAGACACTAAATAGAAGATCACAAAAGAAATGAAGAATAGGAGACAAAACACCAATCTCACACCTAGTTCATTCTGGAAGGAAATAAGAAATGGGCGCTTGTTTTTGTACAGTATTAGTCAGTTTTCGATGCCAAGAATATTAAGATCCTATAGAAATATTATTCTGAGACGTAAACTTTAGATTCAGATATAGGTAAAGGATATACAGGATGAATCTTAAAGTTGTACATTTATTTTAACCATAGATTCTTCTCGTCAAATAAAATACTTTTTGCAAGCATGCTCTAGAGCGTAGTATCATTTTGTCCAAACGCCGGCCGTCCGTTCGTTGCCGCTATAACTTTCGAACGGAAAAAGATAGCGACTTGCAATTTTCAGGGTAGGTTTTGCATCCAAATACGACGGTTGAGTTCGTTAATGGACATAATCGGCCGAACGGTTTCGGAGTTAAACTCATCTGAAATATTGTTTCGTCAATATTTAAAAAAAATCAGATCCGATAGAATTGGTAACTAGTTGTGGAATACCGACATAAAGACGTAACTAAAATTTTGTGAGGATCGTATCACTTGAAAATAAAAAAAAAAAAATTATTTGTCTGAAGGTTTGTGTGTGTTTTGGCAGAATCTAATATCTGAAATATAAAATTTTTGAAGGAAACCATTTTTTAGCGATACGATCTTTACGAAATTGTGTAAAAATTTGGGCTTCGACATTCTTCAACATATTTTCAAATTTCAATTCTATCGGATCAGTATTTTTTGAGTTATTGAGGAAACAATATTTTAGATTCGAATGCGCAGCCTACCCTGAAAATTGCATGTCGCTATCACTTTTCGTTCCAAAGTTATTGCCAGCCAGACAAAATTTAATTCGACCTCGAATTCTTCATCAGTAAGTCGAACCTAATCGTTCGAGACCATTTTCGGCAAAAAAATTAAAATTACAGAAATTTGGTCAAAATGAAAGCACGCTAATACCTAGAACCTCAAACTTAAAATGGACATAACTCCGCAACCATTCAGCAGATTTTGCCGGTTAAAGAATTTAATATTTATACCCCAAACCTACCCTGCAACTTTCAACTCTATAACTCATTTCCTTCGCGAGTTATTATGCTTAATGCCGGACTGTTGGATTTGACCCCGCAATTTTCATGAGTGAGACGATGCCAACCGTTTGAGATCATTTTCGGCCATAAATACCAAAAATAAAGACATTTGGGCAAAACGATAGGCTTCCGGGGAACAAGCAGGCCAAAAAATGGTGGATGCAAATGGCATGTATTGTTAAATTTTTATGAAGAAATAATATAACCTTATTGTGAAATTTGTATTTGTTTTTTTAATGAATATAGGAATAGTATATTCTAAAACAAGTTGCAGAATGGGCTCCTATTGAAACACGAATGCGAAATTCGAAAACTAGCGACGAAGGAGCGAGTTTTCGAACGCATGAGTGTTAGAATTGCCTTCTGCAACGAGTATTAGACGATATTTTCTCTATTTCAGACAAGTTTTGTAAAATACTGTTGAAATTTAATGAAAAATTCGGATTATACATCCTAGTGACTTTTGTATTGTATCTTGGTAGTTGGTGTGACTGTTACGAAAGTTGACAGATTACAAATTAGCAAGAAGGAAATCTCTAGTACCATATTTTTTAATGAAAATAAAGCTTTTCCTCAACAATTATTTCACTATATCCAGATGATATTGTATTGTCAATTGACGTGTGTTGAAATTTGACAGGATCGAATGTCAGTGCTGACTACCACAAAACGAAAAATATAACTAGAAACAATGCGGGAATGAGTTCATTCCAGCACTGTTTTCAGTGCTGGAATGGATTCATTACGATACTGAAATAGAGAAAAACTATTCTTATTGTTCAAGTTTCAATAATTAAACAGATGTCAACAGCACCGATTTTTAATTTGTTGGCAATTCTTGTGAATGGGACATACTGTTAATGGCACTATTTCATTTATTATGATCATTTTGAAGCATTTAAGTTATCATTATAATCACTGACCACATCCTAACTAATCACAGTTACATCGCCTCACCTCAAGTAGTATGGTCGCCAACTTGTTATGTTATTTTAAATTTGTTGTCTCCGTAAAATTTAAAAATATTAATTTACACTCAATATCTAAATATACATGCAGGGTTGAGCAATAGTCTGGAATGAAATTTGTATTTTTTCATCCAATAACTTAGAATAAAAGTGGGAAAGCCCTGTGGACATGAGCTTTGGCGCTCTTGTTCGAACTTTGACAAATAATCACTCCGAAAGTATTGGTTTCTCAGAGTTGGGAAACAAAATCAATTAATTTTTAAAATTAATTTATTTTATTTTATGATGCAGTTAGGATTCATTCATATCATTCCCAACTCTGAGAAACCAATACTTTCGGAGATATGATTTGTCAAAGTTTGAAGTTCATTATTGTAGATATCGCTCATTCATATCACCGCTGAGTGATTCATAATATTCGCTAAGAGACATTCTTCCAGAAATATTCACCAAAAATCACATAAAAACCTTTAAAGCACAATTTATACGTGAATTTTCTACACTTCATAAAGGGAAAAAGTATAGTTGCCCCTCAGCACGTGTTTTGATGTTGTCAAAAACAGCTGACTGGAAATGAAGACAGATCATATACTAATTCATAGATAGAATAATTATAGCATTCTGTGAAAACATATTTAAAACGATTTTAAATTGAAATTTTGAAAAATCATATCTCCGAAAGAATTAGCTTGTTAGAGTTGAAAATAATATCAATGGATTCTTATTGTGTTATTGCATCTTGAAAAATGATATTTGAAATATGTAATGTAAAAAAAAAATTTTTTTTCGTTACTCCGAAACCATTCAGCCAATTATGCCCAATAACGAACTTAACCGAGATATCTATCTCCAAACCTACTTTGAGAAATTTCAACTGTCTAGCTCATTCCGTTCGAGAGATGTCGTGTTAACGGAAGGTCGGCCGGACAGAATCGATTTCGACCACGGATTCTTGATCAGTGAGTCGAACCAAATCTTTTAAGAACATTTTCATCAAAAAATTCGAAAATTACAGACATTTGGGCTAATTGATAAGCACTGTGTTCCGAGGAACCAGAACGCCAAAAACGCTGCAACCCAAAATTGATTTTTAATTGAAAGGTTTAAAGAAAATATTCCATTTTATCGCCAAAAATGGGGAAAGTAAAAAATTAATTGACGATCACTGATTGAAAAAAAAATGGGTTCAAGCCCTGTGGACAGGAGCTTTCTGGCGCTCTAGTTCAAACAGACAAATTATATCTCCGAAAGTATTGGTTTCTCAGAGTTAGGAATTATATCAATGTATTCATTTGATAGAACTGCATCATAAAGGAAGTTCAATTCAAATGATAGTTTATTTATCAAGATTAAATGAGCAATCATGAGAATGAGAACTGCACCATGGAAGAAATCAAATTAAATCTGGCCATACTTGCCCTATAACGAACTTAACCGAGATATTCATCTCTCTAACCTACTCTGAAAATTTCAACTACCTAGCTCATTCCGTTCGAGAGTTATATCTATGTCTATGGATGAAAAGCAGTCTCACTACTCTCAGATCTCTTACTTCATGTTCCGTTCCGAAATGTAAGACTTTTCTGAGAAAAACTAATTTCGGAGCAAACAACTGAGATTTTTCTCCCTTCGCTCACAATTCTTCGATTGATTAGATAATGACATGTCTCAGGAAAATAAATTGACATTATGACAATTCATACATAGAATAATTATATCATTGTGTGACAACGTTGAAATACGATTTATTATTGAAATTTTGAAAAATCATATCACCGAAAGTATTAGCTTGTTAGAGTTAAAAATGATATCATTGGATTCTTATGGTAAAACTGCTTATCGAAAAAAATTTAATTTTGAATTTGTTTTGTAAAAATTTTTTTTTTGTAACTCCGAAACCATCTGTCCGATTTTGCTTAATAACGAACTTAGCCGAGATATTTATCTCCCAAACCTACTCTGAAAATTTCCACTGTCTAGCTCATTCCGTTCGAGAGTTATCGTGCCAACGGCCGGCCGGACAGAATGATTTTCGACCACGGATTCTTGATCAGTGAGTCGAATCAAATCGTTTAAGACCATTTTCATCGAAATATTCGAAAATTACAGACATTTGGGCAAATTGATAAGCACTCAGTTCCGAGGAACTAGAGCGCCAAAAATATGAATTTTATACCATACCACCGCCTAACCTTGTATATCGATTTAACAACTATTTAATTTTTTCATTCAATTAATAATTCGAAAAGTTAAATACAATAAACTTATCCTACCTCATAACATAATAAAGTCACCAATAATAAATATTGAGAATATGCGCACAAAAAAAAACAACAGACAAACTACATTTTACTAGTTCATAACAAACACTTCAGTTATCCTTCACTTAAATAGTCCTTTACTAGAGGACAACAAGTTATGAATGAAGATAGACCAATATTGTCTGAAACTGACCGGAAGTTGAAATAAATTCAAAGAGAAATCATGAAATAGGCGCCATCGAGACTAAAATTTATATTTTTTAGGTTCTTTGTGAACTAACAAAAGGTTTATTAGGGACTCCTAACTTAGACCGGATGTAGGATCTCCGAATTTGATTTGGTACTTCAGGTTTCTTAGAATGGGGTTTCAGAATGTCCCAGGTATTCTCAGAAATAATATATAACGAAATGTTGGATTCTCCGTTGAACTATTTCGAAATGTACTGAGGTCAGGAGCGTTGGCGCGCTTGCTTGAATTAATAGCCAAGCGACCACCCATCCAGGTACTGAAAATTTGGAAAATTCTTAAATATTATAAGTTAATTACGCTTTTTTGTTTGTTGTTTTATATTATATAGAATATTTTCGATTTCGGCAGAACCTTGAATCTCTGGATAAAAATATCGTTAAACTTTCATTCAAACCTAAATGTGGGTCTTAATTCTTCTAAGTGAATCAGATCAGTATTTTTCGAGTCATTTGGAAAACAAAATTTCAAACGACTATAACTCCTAAACCACTCGGCTACGAAACTAAAGTATGGCTATTTGATATTCATTTCGGAAACAAATTTTCGAGATTATAGATAGATTGTAACAAAAATAGTGAGGTACCTAAATTATTCCGTTTTCCTTATCATTAAAAAAGTTTTAAAAGACTACTGAAAATCCTACATTATCATTTGATAAAAATTACCCAACTATTATAATCTTATCTCTTGAGGTTTATACATCTCGTCGTCTTTTTGCTTCAGTGATAATCGAAACCCAAATTCCACGAAAGAATATACCGCATTTTTCATTTATCATTAAGAAAAATCAGTATAATTGGGGTTTTATCGATATCAATATTAGTGAAAATGCTGTGGATTTTAAGGTGCATCATACGATGCTAACGTAATTTTGCATTAGTCTTCGTGTCTTTGTTTTTTCAGTAACTAAAGTAAAACTTAAATTTTAATCATTTCGCAACTTTGTAGTGAGGTTCCATGCCTAACCATAACCTAACCTAAAAAACTTTCAAACAAGTAATTCGCCCCATATAAAAATTTGGCTAATATTTCACTTTCAAAACCTGATGCACTTAGTGATCACCCTTTACCGCGGTGGGGTAAAACCTCGAAAATGATCACCTGGGATAAAATGGCTGCAGTGCCAATGGGGAATCGTAGAATGGTCAATCCTGATCGGTGACATCGAAACTTCATCATTATAGAGTAAATAAATCATTCTGAATTGCAATAAAATAGTATCGTATATAGTACAGTATGATATACTCTGAAGAAGTCGCTGTGTCGACGAAACGCATCAAAATAATAAATGAATAAATGTAAATCATACACATAGTGGGTCTTTAAGGGCCGGTTTCTGACACATTTGAATGGAGTTTATCTTCAGTTTATCTACCGAATTCTATTGAATTGGACAGTTAAACGGAAGATAAACCAGATGTTATATTCCTCAGAAACCGGCCCTAAGTTGTACATTAATTTTAACCATAGAGTCCTCTCATCAAATAAAACACTTCTTTGATTTACCATTCATCCAAATTCGGCTTAGGTAGAGAGATACAGGCTGTTGAAATAAAAAAAAAACAATTTTTCCTTTTTAGCGTTGACATGGTTATTCCGAATGCAATGAATTTTGGGGTGAAGTATTCTTAACTATGATATCTTCAATTAACAGTTTATTCCTACTTTGAATGGTTTCCTACTTATAGATTCGCTAGTTCAAAAAACTATAAATAAGCATAAAGAAAGCAGATTAGTTTAGCTCCACTTATTATAAGAATTTACATTCTAGAAAATTGAATTATCCTTCATCATTTCTCCTAAACCGTACCGTTTTCGAGACTTTCTTCTTTGAATGATGTCTGATAAAAAATCCAGAAATTTCACTACATGTATTAATCCGGCCTTGAACTAGAACCCTCGATTAAAAGTGAAAGCCACGTTGCCATCGTTCATAGATAATGCATCCTCACAACACAGACAGAGAAAAACGTCGTCTGTGTCATAGATTAGTTCTTCGTATAAACGAGCTGCCGATGAAGAATTCATTATTTTTTTCTCTATTAGTGCCTAATGATACCACGATTTTCCGAATTCTTTATTTTTATTTCTATTAAATTTGTGATTTCCTCGTTTACAATTATTATACTTCAACTAATTACGTCTGGCAACGTTGATCTGATCGAAATTTGTCTATGGAGTTCGACCATAGATTTTGTATTGAGGGTGGAACGATATAATTATTGTATTCATTTATAAATTTGAAGATAGCAAGGATATTTACGGATTTTTCTTAATAGACGATGATGAAATTGTGTAATATATTATAGTGGAAATGGATAATGAATGAATAGAATAGGTATCAAGTTAAAGTTCAGTGTTTTGATATTCAAGAATTATAAAAAAAATTTGTTGCGAATGTTGCATTAAGGGCGAAATCATAATAATTGAGTGAGTTGTCGAATGGGCTCCTATTCAAGCACGAATGCGAAATTCGAAATGAGCGACGAAGGAGCGAGTTTTCGAACGCATGAACGCCTTCTGCAACGAAAATTAGACTATATTTTCTCTATTTCAGGCAAGTTTTGTAAAATACTGTTGAAATTCAATGAAAATTCGAATTAATCTCCTAGTGACTTTTGTATTGTATCTTGGTAGTTGGTGTGACTGTTACGAAAGTTGACAGATTACGGAATTTGAAGTACGTAGGGCATGGACATCAGATTTAAAACAGTTTCCTAATAGCATGAATGATTCAAAATTAGCAAGAAGGAAATCTCTAGTAGCTTATTTTTTTTTAAATAAAAGTTTTCATCTCAATAATTATTTCAATATGTCGAATTATATTGACAATATACGTGTGTTCAAATTTGATAGGATCGAATGTCACTGCTGACTACCACAAAACGAAACATATAACTAGAAACGATGCGGTAATGAGTTCATTACAGCACTGTTTTAGTGCTCTAATGAACTCATTACGATACTGAAATAAAGAAACAATATTTCTCAAACAAATTCATTGAATTACAAGCATCAGATGATTAAGTTTTTTTTGCTGTTCTATAATGACGATTTCAGTGGCAGCTTCATATATTGAAAGGGTAAAAAAAGTACAGGAGTGTATTAACAAATTGTGAAATCTTTGAACGCTTGTAACTTTTCACCTGGGCCGAAGTTGGAAAAATGGCAAATAAAAATATTTTTTATTTGATGAGGAGAATCTATGGTTGAAATTGACGTACAACTTAAAGACTCACCCTCTGTAGTTCTGCCAACGAGTTCCTGAAAATATTCAAATATGCCTTCACCTTACTAAAGCAGATACATCACAAACGGCTGAATTTTCATTTCACAAATCAGCACGTCACACAAAAAACCCCAGCGAACTTCCGACATATACAGACTGCCACCTAAGCGAAAAATCGGAAGGATATGCACCTCCACCATTAAAAATGAAATCGACATACATAACAATCTGATTGGCCTTTTGTATGGCTCTCGCCTCGTCTGGACACAAGACGCGCTCCAAGACCGCCGAATTCGCAGATGTGTTACCGATGGATTCTTTTCTCCTCTTTTCGTTTTTGTCTTCGTCGTTGTTCTTGGCGGCGACGGTGGCGTTACGATGGTAGAATTGGGGCCAGGACAATCTGTTATGATTGTTACCGGAGGCGCCGCCTTCGTTGACTCTGCCATACCTGCTGGGAGGCGCGGTATTTCGATGTTTACTGGAGATCAAACACTCGCATAAGGAAATAAGAACGAATAAAGGCACCCTCCACCTTTTAAATGCACTCTTAATGTGGGATATACAGGGTGCCCAAAGTTCGAGTGCCTATTAAACGTTTCTGCAGAACTGGACATATTTGAAATCTGAAAATTGGGATTATGATATTGCTTCAAATTCTCTACAGAGCTAAAATATTTTCGAAGCCCAATTACTTCCGGTTATATAGGTGAAAATAAATTTGATGAAAACATTTTTTTTCCAAGTTTTGCATTCCTGGTATGATCAAGTATTCAATGCTGAAAACATTTCTGTTAAAACCATTGTATTCATTCGAATAGTTTTCAAAATAGCGAAAAAAAAAACGGAAAAAAAGTCAAATATGTTTAGTCAGTATTATGTTCATTATTCTTGTTTTAAACATGCTGAGCGTGAACCGTTTTTAGAACATCGAAGAGGAAGAATGTGGAAAGGTCATCTTTTGAATTTCAGAAATATCATCACAGGCTGTTCCAAATTTTGTGTCGAAAATTGTGATCAAAAATTAGCCATAACTTCTGTTTTTCATATTAGAACCCTATTTTTTATTATTGCGTTGGATTCTGCGGTGAAAAATAATGATAGTTTTCCTACATGATTGTGCTCCTGAATTAAATAATTTCAGAGTTTTTTTTTTTTAGTTTAGGAGCATAATCATGTTGGAAAACTATCATTATTTTTCACCGCAGAATCCAACGCAATCATAAAAAAATAATTTAATTTGAAAAACGGAAGTTATGGCCAATTTTTGATCACAATTTTCGACACAAAAATTGAAACACCCTGTGACGATATTTCTGAAATTCAGAAGATGCATGACCTTCCACATTCTTCCTCTTCTATGTTCTAAAAACGGTTCACGCTCAGGAAGTTTAAAACAAGAATAATGAACATAATACTGACTAAACATATTTGACTTTTTTCCGTTTTTTTCTTTCGATATTTTGAAAACTGTTCGAATGAATACAATGGTTTTAACAGAAATGTATTCATCATTGAATACTCGATCATACCAGGAATGCAACACTTGAAAAAATTTTTTTTCGAGTGATTGGATTGGAAGTGATTGGGCTTCGAAAATATTTCAGCTCTGTAGAGAATTTCAAGCAATATCATAATCCCAATTTTCAGATTTCAAATATGTCCAGTTCTCCAGAAACGTCTGATAGGCACTCGAACTTGGGACACCCTGTACTGTATTACCGAAAAAAAAATTCCGTACTTCCGAGACATTTCGTTGGACCATAATGGTATAAGAACCAAACAGAATGGAAATTGTACAATTTGGTATAGATGAACTACACTTTATTTGCCTGAAATTAATTGCATAAGAATTATTGAGTACATCGACGAATTTCAGGAAGTTATTATACTAACTGACAAAGAAACTGCAACGTCCAGAAGGAGCTGTTTAAATTTTAATTTTTTTTTTGTAAAACATAGATAGTATAGCAAGGACTAAATGATTAAATTTTGGAGAAAAAAATCGTGAAGTTTTTTTCATGTGGACATTTTTTGGTACTTACAGGTTTTAGTCGTTTTTTGCAAATTTTTAAAATTTTACAACAAACCAGCTGTTCGAGGAAATCCAAAGTCGATGTTTAGTTGTTGTTAAAATGTCTAGAGTACGTGTACGCGGAATTTATGGCCAGCTAAGTGAATTTGAAAGAGGCCGAATTATTGGTTTACGGGAGGCGGGGTTGTCATTTCCAGAAATCGCTAACCCTACGAACAGAAATCCAACTACTGTTAGGCTTGTTTCACATGCATACGGTTCGGTTCGTTCTCGGTTTCAACCGAAAACGAATGAAGGCTTTTCACACATATACGGTTCATATTAGGTTTTATGTTATCTTTACAATTTCAATTTTTTCGCGACGTCAGATTCAGTTATTCAAAATTTGAACATATACATCTTTGAAGGCATCCTGCGTCTTTAATTTATCTTTATATTTTTCGGAAGTTTTTTCCCACAGCACTGGTTTAGATTTGCAGCAGAAATCAGTCGATCCACATTTGGGAAACCATCATTTTCTCATGAATACTGAGATAGCAACAATATCCCGAAAATATGTACGTTTATATTTCTATATTGAAAGATATCTGTTCGATTTGAGGTTAAAACCACTAACCACAGAACGAGACAGAAAAAATATATGTAAATATTTATTACTTTATGGTTAAAACCGAAACAAAACCGTCTTTGTGTGAACGCTCCGGTTGATCTGTATTCCCTACACACGAATCCAAACCTGATAGAAACCTATTCGTGTCGAGGGAGTATTCGGTGCTGTACGGTTTCTATTCGGTACCGAATCTGAACCGAAGCACCGTTTCACACTTGTCGCCAGCGACCGAATTGATACCGAAAACGAAACGAACCGAATGGAACCGTATGCAAGTGAAACAAGCCTTATGAGATATTGTCAAGCGTGGTTTGATAATGCCCAAAATCGAAGAAGAGTAGGCACCGGACGTCGCAGTGGTCCAGAGAACGTCAACATTGGAATGTGGAATGGCATCAGGTCGTCTTTTCTGATGAATCTCGATTCTTCTTGGGTGCACATGATGGCCGAAAAAGGGTTAGACGACGTCGGGGAGAAAGACGTGAACCTCAGTTTGATATTGAGCGTCATGTACACCGGCCAGTAGGAGTTATGGTATGGGGTGCTATTGCACATGCAAGTAGGTCACCTTTAGTCTTTATTCGAGGTAACATGACAGCGCTACGTTACCTTCAAGAAATAGTGGAGCCATATGTTCTCCCTTACATTAACCGGCTCGAGAATACAATATTTCAGCAAGATAATGCTCGACCTCATGTTGCCAGAGTTAGTTTAATCTTTTTTGAAGCGACCCATGTGAATCTTTTGCCATGGCCGCCCAGATCCCCCGATCTTTCGCCCATAGAGCATGTTTGGAACATCATGGGTAGAAGGCTTGGAAATTTACCCCAGCCCCCACGGACTTTGGCGGCTCAGAGACATGAACTACAGGTAACTTGGGATAGTATCCCTCAAGAAGAAATAGACCATTATTGCATCAATGTCAAGACGTGTTGGGGAGTGTATAGATAATCGCGGTGGACATTATTAACATATTAAAAAAATTGTAAACCCTTCGTTTTTTTTCTTCAAATTTCAATCACTTACTCCTTGCTACACTATCAATGTTTAACAAAAAAAAAAAAAAAAACTGCTCCTTCTGAGTGTTGCAGTTTCTTTGTCAGTCAGTATATTTTTCTCCGTTCGTCAAGAACCAGATAATATGTTTATCCAGATTTTAATAACTGCATCGCCATAACTAATAATTTGGACCATTTGGTCATACCTCATTTTGATTCGAATAGGCCATAGAAACACCTCTTGAAGTTCGTCGATATACTCATGTAATACCCTGTATAATGTAATCGGTGATAGAAATATACAGGGTGTTTGGCAGAATGTTGAACATACGAAGATGGTGGATAGGTGGGGTTATCTGCTACTTACTCAGCCCTAATTTATTTGGCCCTGGCACCCTGGATATTCATTTTTTTTTTTGCTTTCTTCTAGTGCACAAGAGTGAAACAAAATCAAGGGAATAGTGAATGTCAATTTCCACTACTACCACTGCTACTGGCAAGCCGCAGTGTGTATATATGTGGGTTCCGTGTTATCAAATTGGAAAATTGAATTACACTTGTTCTCAAATATAGGGGGAACAGAGGTTATTTTGAAAAATTAATACCTCGGATCTTTGACTAGTGGGTTTTTATTGTTTAATTGTCAATTTGAGTGCATGAATGCTGCATTTTTGTACTTGGTAATTGATAATTGTTATTTCATACTTTTTACTTGATATTTGTTATTTGATGCTGCATGTATCCACACTAAAGCAATAATTTTATAAGAATCTACCAACATTAAAGATAAAAAAAAACATTGCCTATTTTACCTATTTTTAATGAAAATTACACTTTAATGTAAGAAAGTGGTGAAACTAGAAGAAAGCAAAAAAAATTTTTTTTTTAATTCAGGGGGCCAGGTTCCAAATAAATTAGGGCTGGGTAAATAGCAGATGACCCCACTTATCCACCATTTTCGTATGTTCAACGTTCTGCCAAACACCCTGTATAAACAGGATGTATCTGAATAACACCGAAAAAATTTAAGGGGTGATTCTGTGATGAAAATTAAGGTGGGTATTTGGTATACATTTTTTTGAAAAACCTCCCTCATCTGAAGTTAAAAAAAGGTTTCTCTTTTTTCCCTGTATATTAAAAGTCTTCAAGAAAGGTAATATAGTGGGTGATGAAGAAAATAAAGCAAAACTTGTGAAATATACGAACTATAAACAAATAAGTTAGGTCAAGGAAATTCCACCTCGGTATTTTTTGCAATTGCATTGAATTTTTTTCGCGTAAATGCTTAAGTTTTCGTAAAAACTTGTAGAGATAAAAAAGTTAGTAAATGAATTGGGCTTTTCAGACATCTATTTTAAAAGAAAAGGAAGATTTGTATAAAAAAAAAATTGTAAGAAAAAATATCTTAGGGGTTGACTATTTCAACCCCTTCTCAGCATACTTCAGTGTTGAAAACATTCCAAAATGTGTAGTTTTATTGGTTTTATTGACAAATAATATTTTTTTGTTAATCTTCGGAGGGGTGTAACTCTTCCGGGGGAAGGTTTTTCAAAAAATGTTATACCAAATACCCACCTTCATTTGCATCACAAAATCACCCCTTACATTTTTTCGGTTTTATTCAGATACACCCTGTATATCTTATTCTCATATATTATGTTCGGTTGTAACTGATGGGCCAAATTGAAATGTCATATGTAAAAGTAAATTGTAAACATTTTTTCTGCAACGATCATTGCAGAATTAAATAGAAAAATGGCTAATACCATTTTTGATACTAACTGAGACAAGTAATTATCATCAGAATCACATAATGCCGAAGAATCGTTGGATTACTTTGAACTTAATATCAGCAATTTTTGTCATATCACAACTGCACATTCATAGGGTCTGTATTTATGGACACTCAAAATACCCACAGACAACTTTACATCGCCCATAGTGATTATATCGACAAGGACATCGTCCACGCAACTTTCATGCAGATAATGTTCTCAAATTCTTACATGCACAACAAGAACCATAGATGAGGAAAAACATCGAATGTGGATGAACACAATGCTTATTCTTATTAATAACATCGAGAAAGCCATGTATAAGTTAAGTAGACAAATATCTAAATTATTTTGGACTGATTTCATAGGTCACAAACTTCATATTCGTTGAAAAGGGGCATACAATTTGGATTTTGTGAAATCCTTGTCAAAAAGCGAAACAACAGATTTTATTCTAATAGTCAATATACAAAAATTTCAATTAGAAATATCAACTCATTACTTGAATAACACCATATTCTGCGATTAGATAATCATACCTATTCTGTTTGCAATATTGCCAAGAAAAAGATATTGCTTTCACAGCAATACATTACATACCCTGCATATTACAGACACCAGCAATCCCTTCGATTTGCCAACAACAATGTTAATTAAACTATTCAGCCTTTAATGAGATGGCTCCCTTCGATTTAATTGAAGACTTGAAGGGATTTGTTCACAAGCAAAATATTAGAGATACTCTTCCATTTTATTTAGAGATGTACATTCGAAGACTGACTTACTGTCTGGAAAAAATTAATAAACATTTTTTTGGGTGTTTGCAAGTCTTCAATTTTTTATTCATAGTACTGTTACCAATATTCGGTGTGTTTCCAGAACATTGATCAATGATTCGATCTGATCCGAGTTCTAATTAGATTTTCGCATAGAAAAACGGAAAAATTGTTGAATTTTCTCCTTTTCCGCACAACTAAAGTCATGAAATACAGTGTTGTCACCTCTCAAAACACTGATTTTTAAACTGCTTGTTAGCAGTATCGCTGGGACAAAATTGATAACCAACATTGCTATAACAGTCCAAACACAATACTTAATACCATAGCCATATTGTTGGAGCAATGTTTATAGCAATAAGCAAACAGAATAGATCTGATTTATATTTTTTTTAGGTTTCAGACGATATGAACGACCTTCATATCTCCCATATTTGTCGGTGAAGATTTTCAACATACAACAACCACAATATCATTATGGAACCTCAAATTTTCGAAAACCTATAATCACATATCATTCGAAATATGGTGTGAAATTTAAAAACTTTCGAAAAGTAGACTAACTATCTGAACATTATCCTACAAGATTCTCAAATCATAATTTCGTTTAATTCTAGGAATATGAAGCATGGTTGACGAAACACGACTATCAAAGATTCATGAAAGGATGAGTATGATTCTAACTTAAGGAAGAAGTCAACCATTTACCACTTACGCAATTCTGTTAATTGTGAGGTTTACAGCAGAAACTGTCACCAGATGGCTACAGAACCGAACATATTGGTCAATAATTATTTCAACGAACGATTTGTTTTCTTGTAAAAACGATTTACATGAAATTCTAGCACAATTTTCAAAGTTCCATTTTTAAAAACCATGTTTACTTCAAAGCTGATAAGAATAAAACATTTCACACAATTTCAAAAATTGAAATTCTTATTCACTTTAACTCATTAACAGTCAGTTTAAAAGCCAAATATTCACTATTATACGCAACAAAAAATAATCATCCAGTAAAAGAACTCAATTATAGTAATAATTGTAATTGATAAAAAAAAATTGTTGAAAAGTACTGAGAGAAAATCTCTTTCAAAATGTAAGCAACACAAGCATTCTTTTGAATCATTTTGTATTATTATCAAAGTTTATTTCAATTAGAATACTTCCATTTATACGTATACTCCATTCACTTTTATAAAGTCTCCCGGTTGGCCATGAAAGTTTTTCACATTTTACTGTGTATTTTTTGAGTTATAGTCATTTTACTGTCAGATAACTATGCAACGTTGTCCTCTCTACATAGAGGTCGTAGTAATTAGATATTTTTCACAATGTGAATTTACTTCGGAAAAATAATTAATTTGAGAAGCTATTATGTGAATTCAACAATTCCAAAGACCTGGCGACTGTTGAAGAAAATTTTCCTCTGTTGTTTCTGGAAATATTCTATATAAACTGGTTAAAAGATTCAGTTATGCTATTTTCTTGTACGGAAATCAAGAATCAAAAGTGTTATTTTAATGAAAAATAATGGATAGTGTAGTCCGTTACTTTGTGATAGTTCATTTGAAAAAATAATAGAAGTACCTGAATAACCCGGCAGGAAAACTTCTAAACGAACAGACGTACCTATGGAAGTCCCCACTTTTCGAAATTCTCAAGAAATAAGCCTACAGAAGACATTTAAATACCAACTTGCACAACTTGAAATACACCAGTTTCAAAATATAGTGTACTACGAAACCCGAGTCACTGTTAAACCTTAATAAAATATAGTGATAGGAAACTAATTAATTTCATTTGAGAGTTCAACATGTCCTGAGACCGAATGAAATTTTCCTATTGCAGATTTCAGTTCTGTATAGCACTTCATGATACTTCGTCTCTGCTTCTTCAAAACCACTTTTTTACAATTTTAAAGCGAAGAGTTCTTTATTATTCGAAGATAATGGTCTGTGATAATATCTTATCTAAGATGGAATATTATGCTGAGAGAAAAAATTGGCAACGTCTCGGAGAATTATTTTGATATTGACGACAATTCAGGAGTGCCAACCTGCCTCAGTTTTAGTAACAAAAACGTGATAGACATAAATCATGGCCAACCGGGAGACTTTATAAAAGTGGATGGAGTATAGGTATATGGATCAAAAACCAGGTAGTTTGAATGAAGCATATTTTCACAATCAGCAAAATGGATATGAAAAGATTATGGACAAGAAGTGACAAAAGTTAATGCAGTTGAAAAGATCATTCGATCCTCAAAAAATTATATCTGTGACTAAGTTTTTTTTTGCGATGATAACATTGAACTCCAATTCCATTCTTAACAGCTATTGAATGTAACACGCTTGAAACAGGATTTTACATTTTACAAATGGAAATAAACTCTTGGTTATGTCGATAAAAATGTGCAAAATTATAGGATTTAATAAATCATCCAGGTCAGAAGCTTCCAGCTTACCTTATGATATTTTCGTTGGGAGTATGATTGCGTTGATATCGTTGTTGTATATTATTCCTATTACCGTCCACCCTCCCCTGTCTGTGCTTCCTACCCGCTTCGTGGAAAGCGAAGTAAGATCTGAAGAACGCCCTCACTATAGCCCACCTAAAAACGGCCACAGGATCTGCACCCACCAGCTCCCTCACGAACGCCATTGAGCTGTTCTTGAGCACGCCCACTATATCTTGACGCATCAGGTCCAGGTTTTTCTCCCTCATATCGGTGACCTGGTACTTCACCTTGCCGGCATAGTGGACCACTATGAAGGCGCCCTCCTTCTTCTGCGGTTTCTGGTAGAACTTGTTATCCTTGTGTACCATATTGAATTTCTGGAGCAACGTTTCGTTGGTGGCCCCCGGAAAGCTGAATGAACAGAGGAATAATTAATTATTACCATTAGTTTGGATAGGTTGATAGATTTTGTGAGTGTCTTTTGCTTTTCTTATAAGGATGAAAATACTAACGTTGAAAATTTTGCTATGCAGAGGTCCAACAATGGGACCCGAAGAGAGAATAATGCTTCAAGGGAAGCTACCACTAGTCATTCAAGTGTATCTTCATCAAAGTTGAATAGCAACAGGCCGGTTTCGTCCTAATTAGGATGGAAATTTTGAAGCGAAATTTCAGGATCAGATAGTACACCATAAGATCTCCAAAATGAGATATCCCAACACCCCTCATTTCTATTCAAAATCAAGGGGTTGTGCTCTTCCCCGTTAGGGGGTTGCAGTTACGGGGATGCAAAGAGCGGAACAGTTGTTCCCCCTCGAATCAGAAATTGACGGATCCGAGCGATTTTCCACATTTTCATTTTAAAACCGGAAAATCGATGTGTTAAGTTTTCGTTGGACCACACTGTATATATATCTTCTTTTATTTGGGAACTTTAGGTGTGTTAGCAGAGGTTAGCGTAACGGGATACCATACAATTCGACGTAAGATATAAGAGCTTAAGGAAAAAGCTCGGCAAAAAACCGTGTCTCCCCGTGAGTGTTGTATTTGTAAAAAATTCGAAAAATACAGACATTGTGACGAAAAAATTGAATTTGTTTACAAAATTAGCTGAAATTTATAATACTGATGGGCATTCCTTTCTTCAATATGGATTCCTTCGTCAAAAAACGGATAGGTTTCTCCAAGGTACCCGAAACTCAACCCGCAAAATGAAAAGACAAGAGGAGAAAAGCGAACAAATTAAAAATAATACATAACCTTTCAAAAGTCCCCTCTCACAAGTATACTCCTTCGTAGCAGCATGGATCTCTTGAAGAAGAACCACCTCCGCTAATTTTCAAAGATACTCACTCTTGTTCTTAGAAATCCCTTTGATATTTGAATGTAAAAAGGAAATTGTCATTGCTTGTAAGGCCAGGAGGGTTTTTTCAAAACCAGATTTGGCCAATCCAAGCGATGATTACTCAGAACTTCAGATGCTCGAAGACCGCTAGAGAACCCTAATGTAGGGCTATCATCACCACGAGGAATCTGGTGTTATCAGAATCCAGCAATCACTTCCGTGTACAAGGTAGAATGAAGTGACACCTGGCGTTCAAACCAACATAGTTCCTAGCTGCGGCTACTCAAAACTATATATCCCTGCGTATATTCTTTTCCCCTCTGCAATTATTCACAAGTACTCATTCGGAGTCTCATGCAGTCCACCATGGAGGAGCGAAAGCACCTGCAGCTGCCATGAGCTGAGCTTTGGGTAATGGTGGGAATGCGGACAGGGCACTGTCGGTATAAATACCACTCATGGACAAGTCAGCAGAGGAAACATGCAGGCTCTGTGGATCGGAAAAGGAAACTGCCGCACATATAGTTTGCAAATGTCCAGTGCTGGCCAGCCTAGGAATTTTAAATATGGGTGAGTTCTAAATCCTCAGGAGTCCTAAGGACGTCATCAGATATGTTAACACCATTGGCAATGTCCTTAGGATTGAATAAGCAGGGAAATAGAACAAGCCACAGGACTAATAATAATAATAAACAACAGGAATGGTGTCCAGGCCGGGTTGTACAATCTGTATTTTAACAAGAGCTTTGTAATGTTCAAAGATTTTGATCATTCTAGATTTCAATGAACTTCTTGGAATGCCTCAAATTGGAGATTTTAACAGGGAGTAACTCTGTCAGTCTCTTCTTCTCTACTTCTGAAAATAATGACCAAGATTAGTTAAGTGGTGGTCTTTGGCAACCAAAAGATACTTCGAATCCTTCCAAAAGAGGCCTCCAAGGCAGCCGATAGGATCATAATTGTTTCCTCCAATCCTATTGTAGGGAACTACAATCCTATCATTCTGCCTCCTCGCCGTTCCCTCCAGTAGATGTCGCCTCTGTCTCGACGAACACCTTTGACCGGTGCTTGACGCTTTAAAACCGAAGCGCCGCACTGGAGACATTACTTCGGCACGTTCGTGCTGAAGTCAAATGCTTCTGGGGCAGACTCTCACTGGACAAGCCGTATTATGAGTTTATCAGTGAGAGCCTGAACGAAACGCTGGACAGCCAAGAGGTTGTGGGTCCTCACACGCAACGAAACACCAACAGATCTTAATTGTTCTGCTAATCCTTGTTGTTTTTTTGCGAACGTAAGACGTCGGGTAGTTCTCAACAATTTTCTGTATAGCGAAACGAAAGATCAGAATAAAAAAAATTGCCGTGCGCATGATACTCGAGTAAGGTACAGAGTTGTATTACGTTATACGATAGCAGTATTCGGCTTATCAGGTTATCAAATCGTGAAATATAGAGCGAATCACCACGCTGGAAATACAATTTGTTTATTTTGATCGGGACATTGATTGGCACAGGTGGCGTTTTGTAAAGTGCAACGTTTTCGCATATCTGAATTTCTTTATCAGACGGCGACTAAAATTTGCCGTTGATTGCTCGTGATCCTGAACTATTGTTCGTTACTCCGAAACCATCTGGCCTATTTTGCCCAATAACGAACTTAACCGAGATATTCATGTCCCTAACCTACTCTGAAAATTTCAACTGCCTAGCTCATTCCGTTCGAGAGTTATTGTAGAAATTTTTTTTTAAAATTTTCAAATTTTTTTTTTGACACTTTGCGGTAACCTGGTCAATACGAAACCTCACATGCGTATAAAGGTCATGATTCTACAATTTGATGCTAAATTTCAGATAGATCGAGTGATCGGTTTCGGAAATATTCATAAAAAATGTTTTTACTAAAATCGGCCATAACTCCGAACCCGCTTGATGGATTTGGCCCATTAACGAACTTGTCCGAGATATTTACGCTCCAAACCCACCTTGCAAATTTCAATCCTCTAACTCCTTTCGTTCGAGAGTTATCGTGCCTACGGCCGGCCGGACCAAATCGTTTGAGACCATTTTCAGCCAAAAATTCGAAAATTACAGACATCTGGGCAAATTGATAAGCACTCTGTTTCGAGGAACTAGAGCGCCAAAAAATGGTCTTGAACGATTTGGTTTGACTCACTGATTAAGAATCCGTGGTCGAAATCGATTCTGTCCGGCCGTCCGTTAACATGATAACTCTCGAACGGAATGAGCTAGACAGTTGAAATTTTCAGAGAAGGTTTGAGGGATAAATATCTCGGTTAAGTTCGTTATTGGGCAAAATCGGTCAAATAGTTTCTGAGTAACGAAAAAATATTTTTTTTACATTACAACTATTGATTTAAATTTTTTTAAATGCAGTTTCATCATAAGAATCCATTGTTATCATTTTCAACTCTAACAAGCTAATACTTTCGGAGATATGATGATTCAAAGTTTCAATAATACATCGTAAGTTAGTAAGTTCTATGTATTCGCAGAATGTGAACACAGAATCTGTCTGTTGACACTATTCATAAATGTCATCTTTCCTATCTATTAGAGATAGTCAATTCGTAGTTTGAAAATATTTTCTCTTGGAAAGCAAGTTTTCGATTCTTGAATTTGTGAATATATACAAGACTGTTTTGATGTAGTTTATGGAGGCCATAGGAAAGAAGAACATAATGGAATCATCAAAAGAAATTACTGTTCGTTGACCACTGAGGTTAATATTACGTTTTACTTCCTTAAGTAGTGAGACATGCATTGGGTTTCACAAAGCTTTGACAGCTCTTAATTGCCGAATTAGTGCGATTCTATGTCGATTTTCAGTTAATTTTTCATACAACCATCGAATTAAATCCACGATTAAGCTAATCGAAGCTTTGTGAAACCCAACAATGTTCCTATATACAGTATTTTCATATTGTTGCTAGCAAAAAAATACTGAAATATGGACATTTGTGTATCAAACATTTTTTCTTAAAAAAGTTAAGGTTCATAATACAGAAAATAATGTGTTAGTGGTATGAACTATTAAATTTTAAATTATGAAAAGAGGATAGTGTTTTATTAATATATTTTGAACTATTAAAATAGTTTGTTCGTAATCCACTACCTACTCAAATATCAGGAATAAATAGACAATCTGCTATGATTGTCTCCAGCCTTGCTCTAGACATTTGGATGATAGGTACTTTCCTTAGGTATTTCGAGTTGTGAAAACTATGCACCGAGTGTAAGTTGCAACAACCCATTCAATGAGGTTGAATCATTGCAGATTGCACATTTAATCTTGATAAATAAATTTAATGATAATTTTTGAAGCATTCAAGCATTGAAGCATTGTGGACTCTTTTTTTTAAAAGATAATTTTTGAAGCATTTTTTTAAACGACACTTTTTTTAAATTTAATTTCTTTCATGATGCAGTTCTATCATAGGAATCCATTGATATAATTCCCAACTCTGAGAAACCAATACTTTCGGAGATATAATTTGTCTGTTTGAACAAGAGCGCCAAAAAGCTCCTGTCCACAGGGCTTGAACCAATTTTTTAAACGTAATACCCAGTTTTTTCATTGATAATCAGATTAGCCATATGTATTCTACATTGTTTTGATGTGTCACTTACATATTATTGTCTGAACATTCGTGGGAAATCTGAAAAAACCCTTCCCTTCATTAATTAAAAATACAATTGAACATACAGGGTGTTTCTATTTCAATGTCAAAGTCACAGTGTGGCCAGCTCTCCAAGATCACTGATTTTTTAACTACTTGATAGCAATATTGCTGGGACAAAATTGATAACCAACATTGCAAAAACAGTCCGAACAGAATACTTAATACCATAGTGGCATTGTTAAAACTTGGGAAGGAAAGCAATATGACTTACAGTCCAGCTTACAGTAATCTTGTATTATTCCTCTAAAAAGTTTATGTAAAAGTAGCCTGAGATAAAAAACAATAACTACAAAAGGTCACCTACTTGCACTGATCATCCAAGACGCATAACAATCCATTCGGTTTCCCCTCAATCAACTGTAAACAACCAGTATTGTCCATGAATTCAATATTGGTCCACCTGATCCCCTCCTTCCTATACTCCTCCTGTTCGTACTTGAACACATGCTGGTTGAAATAATATTGCAAATGTTCGTTGGCGTAATTTATGCACAACTGTTCGAAACTATTGTTCAGACCGAAATCTTCGAACCCGAAAATATCCAACACACCAATAGAATTACCCTGATGTTCACGTAGGGTATCTTTCTTTGATAACAGAGCATGGTTCACTTGTAACACTATCCAATCGAAGAGGGCACCGTACAAACACTTCGCCATGGCGTCCCTGCTTGCCGTAGCTTCTGGAAGCCTGTAATTTATTATTAGGGTTTCGCCTGAGGCTCTCGCTCTCTTGGCTATTAGAGCTTGCATCAAAGTCTCCTGTT
This sequence comes from Halyzia sedecimguttata, assembly GCA_937662695.2. Lineage (NCBI taxonomy): Eukaryota > Metazoa > Arthropoda > Insecta > Coleoptera > Coccinellidae > Halyzia > Halyzia sedecimguttata. The sequence continues at coordinate 48,580,579 of OW569418.2, forward strand.
TGACCCTTAACAGTTCGGAGATTAAAGCCACCACTTCTGGATTCTTCACCCCCACAGCTTCGTCATGATGATATGCCGATTTTCTCGGTTGGAATTCGACATTACCCAAAAGTAGAACAGCCGACAAAACAGAGAAAAGTCTTCTTTGTTTCTCTGCGGTGAAACCCACCATTTCCATTGATTGTTTCAGACGAGAAAACTCATAACGTTCATCGACATTATCTAGTTTGTAGCATGATTTATTCAGGTAGTAGTATTGGTCGGGGGACCTTAGGTGCAAAACTTGCTTTTCCTGCTCGCTGGCGCCTTCAAGAAGGTAGTAAAAGACATGATAGTTCCTTTCGTTACGTCCCTGAGAACATATTCTGGATTTTTCAAGGAGGTATTTTTGTACAACCGCTCCGTGAACCATCCCATTCTCCTTGTAGTTCACCTGGATGAATTTGCCAAATCTACTGGAGTTGTTGTTGTGTGCAGTTTTAGCGTTACCAAAGGCTTCAAGAACTGGTCCTGCGCTCAGGATAGTCTGTTCCACTCCGCTTCCATGGGAACCCTTTTGACTAAGAGCCGTTAAATGATGTAAAAGAAAATTTGTGCTCTCGGTTTTGCCTGAACCACTCTCTCCGCTTATAACGATGCACTGATTTTTCCTGTCTTTCAGCATACAGTGATACGCCGTGTCGGCTACCGCGAATATATGGGGAGGCAGGTTGGGTCCTAACCTCCTATTTTGGTACAGTTTCACATACTTTGGATTATAGATGGGGTAGAATTTGAACGGGTTCAAAGCTATCAATATCGAACCGACATAAGTGTAAATATGACCAGCGACAAACCGTGCTCTCAAATTGTCCAGCAAAGTTTGTTCGTTTAAATCTGGCAGCTGGCATAGGTCGGGGTATTCCCTGTCTTTTGGCTGGTATAAAAATCTATGAAAATAATCTCTGATTAACTGTGGATCCATCACGAAATCCCTCCAGAGATAGTCATTGGATTTCTCTCTCAAATAAAACCTGTAAGATGATTGATCAGTTCGATTCTTTGGCCATAACATCATCAGTTGCACTGGACTCTCCGTACTGAGGAGGCTCCTCTCCTTGCACTCCTGCCCATAGCTATCACCTATCACTTCGGCAAGTTCATAAGAAACGTTGTCGTTCAGTCCTAGCCTATCCACGATGCAGGAAACTATCTCTTCCGACGTCGTCTGCTTGCTTGCCTCGACGGAAAGTGCTTCGTAAAGAGCAGATAACGCTCCCACATAGACTTGAACTATATACCTGTTGTTTTCTGGAGAAGACATTGTGGAAACTAATCACGTCACTTTACTATGCACTTTGCGAAAAGAAAATTTACTGAAACGGCACTACTTTGCAGCTCCATTTTTCAAAGGTTCATGTCGAAGGTTTACGTCCCCATTTCGTGAGTTCCGACTTGGCAAGATGTGAAGAAATACCTGAAACCAAGATAATGTCATTTAAATCAGGGAATAAACCATTTCTGGATGTGTATGCTTACTGGTATAAAAAATTGCTAAATTATTTCATATCTACAAAACATTATACGATTGACACAGATTTTTTAGCTACAATGAAAAATGTTTGTGATATTCCATTCATCAATAAATAATAATGTTTCAGATCTAGTGGCCATCAAGACAATGAAAATTTGGATCAGATTGGATATACTTCACCATTTATTGGGTTGAAAATTATATGTGCTATGCCTAAGGTGGAGCAAGGAAAAAGCATCCAAGCCTAACCAGGATACAAGTGATATTCCTAAATAATAATAATAATAAATATTGTTTAAAATAATAGTACAAGCTCTTAAAAGAGCTTTGTTCAAGATAATCAAAATACATCATTTTCAATAATTATTCATTTGAATATATTTATGTGATCCAAACAAGGGATTCCTTGTTATCAAAATACAATAATTAAATTTATAAATACAGTTCTATTATGAGTACAAATGTATAATGGAATAGGAAAAATATTCCCATAAGTATTATTAGACGTTAATTTATTTAATCTACAATTGTTATCTTTTACGTTCTATTTATATTTGTGAATATGAAACTAAATCATTTTGTGATATTCGATAAAATAAAAATCCAGTATTATCATCCACTGTTTTCTAGAATATTTTGGATGGTCCCAAAAGATTAATGAAAGTTTCTAATGTTGAAAGGATATAGTTTCCACGCACAATTTTTTAGTAGCCTCCCATTTTTTTGCATTCCTGTAGTAATAAAAAAGCGAATTGATAAAAAATATAGAACATCATAGTATAAGAATAAAATGTAAATTAATGAGTAAATGTATTTTTCTCTTACTCTACAATTTTTTAGACAAATTTTCTATTGTTTATTCGATTAAATCATATCTAGTATATTAATTTAACTTGTTCTAAGTTATGTTTTATGCTGCCTATGATGGTATATTTTTAGCATGTATTTCAAATATAAGCTATGAATACAATAATGTAATGTATCTTCATGAAGAAAATTTCAAATCGTACGGGTGAAGTTACTCTCATTTCACTAAGGCGTCCACAATGAACTCAACTTTTCTACAAGTTATTAATATTTAGCATTAGCATTTTCAATAATTTGTTAGTCAACCAAAAATCCAAAATTCATCACTTGAATTTATAGATAATATATTAATAGAATTATATTTACAGACACTCATTTTGTGCCAGGACATCAAATAACATATTGCATGGGTACCGAATCAAATCTGCTACATCTTTTCACGACAACATTTTGATGTCATGAAGTGAGTGAAATCAAAATGATATTTCTCCTACCCCCATTTCAAAACACCTTACTACTCTTATACCAAAAGATCTAACTCGGTAATAAGGTTCCAAATTCTAAGTCAACTTGTAAGCGTGGATAAAAAGTTAGTCTATGCATAAAAAAATCAATATTTCTCTTGCTGAATGAACAAAGATAAAACAAAATGGGAATAAAAGACAAACGAAAAGATATCAATAGAATACAAGAAGAAAAATGACCTATATATACATTCAGAAATTCAATAATAAAATTGTAAATAGAATATTCCAAACAAAATGTTTTATTATTACAAACACCATAATAAAATTTGATTCTGCATTCTGTAGTATTATTCATTGCTCCTTTCACATTCTTAACATAAAAACTACATCAGATATAAGGAAGTGTATTAGATAGATTATTAATTAATTAAATAGTATAGTAGAGAGGATATTAAATACTACAGAAATTAAATTTGAAAACAAAACAAAAATCAGAATATAATTGAAGGATCTTCATGACAAATACCACTTCAATAATATGATAATAAAAAGATTATGGTGATAACTGCAATGTCAATATTCAATCTACGAGCAAGGCATTCCTTCAACCGATCAAGATCGAGAGATTAATTCTTCAAAATATTCGATCATATAGATAAAATTGTAGTTTCCTCTTTATAAGAATATCATTATTTATCTACAATTCTCAAGGACTAGAACTACACTTGTGGTACTGAGATCTGAAAGATATCGATATATTAATAAGAAAGAAAACAAACCAAAAATCTCTTCCTTATTTCCATAGGTTTGAATTCATGATAAGTTATTGGTAAATGTCGAAAACAAATCACTATATTTACATTCATCTGTTTGAGTATACAATTCTTTGGTTCAACATTGGGATTATGAACAGAGTACAGAGAACACAACTGGAACAAGAAAACTTCAGGATATCTTCATTATGCCAATTCGAACTTTAATTGAACTAGGAGCAATAGGGCATAAAAAGAAATAATAGATGTCAGAATGGGGTCACATGTTGCATCTGCCAAACAACTCCTTTCATTCACTAGTCTTCAAATGATTGACGCAGTCCTACAAGACGACATGTTCAATATCACCATGTTGGTCTCAAAGATCACCATGCAAAACAGTCGAATCTGCAATTGCTACTCGGATTTACAGCGGCCGCTTACGTATCACTTGTCAAGATAAGTAAATCCAACACCCATAATAAACAGCCCCAATTTGGTGGGTTTTGATAGGTACCCGCCCATAAAAGTAATGTCTGAAAGAACATCGGCAATCATATGGCACCTACCTCTGGTTTGTATTTATGAAATTCGAAATCTAGTAGTCACAACCATTTGAACCGTAAATATTTAAGTTGATTTTTCACTAAACTGGCTCACCTACCACCATTTTTTATTTCTAAACTACTGGTTTTGGCGGCGTTGCCAATTGCCAACGTAGAGTATTGCGGCTACGCAGAAAGTATCGGTGGCGTTCGGTTGAAGTCGGCGAAACTTGTCAAATTCTCAATTCAAATTTTTTATTTCTTCTACATAACTGCTTTTACTTTAATTACTTTATTATTCATCATAGGATGGAATTATAAATATTAGTATGCATTTCTACTTGGAATCTGTTGAAGAAAATATGATACTTTTTCATTCAGCATGGAAAATGTTGATATGGCTAATTATTTTCGCCGTGTAAAAATCAGTCCATATCGTATGCTCACTATTTTTCTACCGATACGATGAAAAATCGTATTCGATCTAAAAAAAAATTCAACTTATTCATTGTTCCTTTCCAGTAGAATTAATATCAAAAAATTGAAGTATTGGTTACGGTTGATGATTTATATTTTTCCTTGCTATTCAACTTTTATTCATATCTAGATAGAAACATATTCGGAATGCGATTTCATCAGTTCAAATTTTTGAATGGAATTCTTGGAAGTTTCTCTGTTGGCAATACTGAAATTATTTCAAACTAGAGAAATTTCCCAAATATAGGCAACGTCGCTAAGACTGCCATCGTCCATCAAGGCTTCCACGTGACATGAGCGGCAATTATGAATCATGGAATAGACTGGCAGAATTTCCGAGTAAATTAAATTGAAGAATCTTACTCATTAACCGATTAGTGCTAATACAAGTGTTGCATATTATTCATCTATCCGATCTAAAATTACAAGGCATCTTGGGCAGAATCGGATGTGATGACATGTGCGCGAAAGAATTGAATGAATTCTCAAAGATATTCATATTTAATTCTGATGTTTGTTCTACACTGGACTTTCGTAATTGCTTTGGAATTTGATACTACACATTCAAGTGATGGTGTTAAAATAGGATAATCTCTTTTATTACCCAGGATTAGAGTTCACAAGTTAAGTCAGATATATACGGTAGTATCCGAATGTTTGATACAGATATTGAAGAGTAATTTTTTTAATAATTTAGATAAATAATCCAAGGTTATGCAATTTATTTCACCTTGTTGGAACAATATCTTTATTCGCAAATTTTTTATTTTAAAGATATTGTTGGATTTAAATATTCGGTAGGAAATTTCTATAATTATTAATTTACATTCTTTCTGTATAAATGCTCCCTGTTCTGCTTAATATCAAAGGTTTTTTGTATTTTCTTGCAGGAATTATACTTGAAACCATCTGTAGGATTGCAAATTATACAACGCAATTTGGGATGCTTGAACTCGACGCTCTCTAATTATTTTTGGGCGCTAGTTCCTCTGAAAAGGGTGCCTATCGATTTGCCTAAATGTCTGTAATTTTCGAATTTTTGGCCAAGAAAAGTTATTCTTACAGACACTTATGTTTGATATTGAATCGTATATCATGCCGTATTCATAGTGACCACAGAGGTCGACGAAAAAATCATTTTTGCGTGCATATTCTGAGAAACAGCGTGCTAAACATTTTGCCCAAATGTCTGTAATGTCTAATTTTTCCGAAAATGGCCTCAAACGATTAGTTTCGACTCACTGATGAAGAATCCGAGGTCAAAATAAATTGTGTCCGGCCGGAGGTCAGCACGATTACTGCCTCAACAACAAAATGAGTTAGACAGTTGAAATTTGTCTGGTATGTTTGGAGTCCAACTGCGCGTGGGTTAAGATCGTTAATGGACAAAATCTGCCGAGTGGTTTCGGAGTTGTAGCCATCTGAAATTTTGTTTTTTCAAATATCTCGAAAAATACTGATCTGACCGAATTAGAGCTCGGTATAGTTAGTTGAAAATTTCCTACACGAACACTTTTTTATTTTTTTTTTGTTATACGATATTCACGAAATTCCGTGAAAATTAGCACGTCGGCATTCTACAAGTAATTTTACCAAGTTTTAATTGCATCGGTTTTATATATTTTAAGCATCATAGAGGAAATAACAACAAAAATTCAAATGGCTATATAACTCCAAAACCGTTTGGCCGATTATGCCTCTTAACGAATTCAAATGTCGCATTCAGATGCGCAACCTACCCTGAAAATTGCAAATCGCCATCTCTTTTGTTCTCATTTATCGTGAGATCTATAATATTTTTTCAAAATTTTCTAGTTATATGATCCTCACAAACAAATTTTTGCGTCGGTATTCAGCAGCTAATTACCAAGTTTTAATTCGGTCGGATCTGTATTTTTTGACTTATCGAGAAAACAATATTTCAGAAGGGTTTAACTCCGAAACCGTTGGGCCGATTATGCGCAACAACGAACTTAACTCCCATTCGGATGCGCAACCTACCATGAAAGTCGCTTTATCTCTTTCCATTCCAAAGATATCGTGGCATATCGTCATATCGGTCACGCCTAAAGCTACTGAACTCGCCCAAGCAGGCTGCTTGGATCTCCAACAATAAAGATCCGATCGTGTTCATACTGGGAGGTTGGCTGTAAAGTTAGGTTTTGAAGGCTCACGCAAAATTTCAGCAATATTGGATGGACAGTTTCTGGGAAATATAATATTTTTCAATGGTTCCTCTAAAATTTTCTAGTGATACGATCCTCACGAAATTCCGCAAAAATTTGCGCGTCGGCAATCTACATCTAATTACTGTGTTTGAATTGGATAGGATTTGTACTTTTTGAGTTATTGAGGAAATAAGAATAAAATTTCAGATGTGTATATCTCCAAAACCGTTTGGCTGATTATGCCTACTAATGTACTCAAATATCGCATTCGGAAGCGCAACCTACTTTAAAAAATCCAAGTCACTATCTCTTTCCGTTCTCGTGATATACAATAATAGTTTTAAAATTTTCTACTGATCTGGTCCTATCGAAATTTCACATACGTCTTATCTGTGTTCGTATTCTACAGCTAGCCACCAAGAATCATTTCGATCGGATCTCTATCGGTTGAAAATAAAATCAGAACTCGGAAACCGTTGGGCCGATTATGCCCATTAACAAACTTGTCCGTCGCATTTGAACGCGCCACCGCAATCCTTAAAATTTCAAGTCGCTAACGCTTTCCGGCCGGACAGAATTAAATTTGACCTAGAGTTCTTCATCAGTAAGTCGAACCTAATCGTTTCAGACCATTTTCGGCAAAAATTCGAACATGACAGACATTTGGGCGAAATGATAGCACGCTGTGTTTCACAGAATATGGGCGCAAAAATGATTTTTTTGATAAGTTTAATTTATTTTTGTGGTTTTTAATAAATTTGCAATAATAGGTACCTATGTATAGAGTAACCGCTTTTCTTCATGCATTCAATTATCCGAATGCCGAACAGCAACATTTATTAGTCTGGTTCAGTGGCGCAGCCAGGATTTTGTAATGGGGGAGACTGAAATGTTTTTATGGGGGGGCTGAACTAAACAACCAAATGAGGAATGTTTGACGTTTGAAGATGAACTCAGAAAAAATTGAAAATGGCTCGTCCCACGTTCGACGAAAAAATTCCGCTTTTTAGACTGGGTTTCACAAAGCTTTGACAGCTCTTAATTGCCAAATTAGTGCGATTCTATGTCGATTTTCAGTTCATTTTTGATACAACCATCGAAAAAAATCAAAGATTAAGCTAATCGAAGCTTCGTGAAACCCAACAATCGACTTTTAAAACACCGTTTTGTCCGAAAAAAAATTTGGCAATGTTGGACTGATAATGAATATCTATGGATTTTACAGTGAACTTTATTTGAATGTGTTCGCACCTATGGGTATTCGGATTTGACACTAGATGGCGCAATTGCCATTGAACGTTGATCAGAATCCATCCCTTCTGTTTCCAGACACAGGATATCCTATAGATATCCTTGTTGGCTATTTCATGTATGTCCAGATTGTTCCATTTGGACATCCTATGGAGATCCATGGATATTATTGGATATCCATTGGACATTCATACAATTCATGAAGGATGTCCTATGGATATCCTGATATCCAAGGGCGACAGGGGCGTCCATTTTAGGTTTTCTTTGGGGGTAGCAATGTTGATGAAATTCTTGCCAATACTCAGATAATTTTTGCAAGTTTCCAGTTTTCACTAGATATACTCGTATTACGCCTATCATTATGCTTTGGGGAGGCATGATGATTTTTTTGAAATTTTCTAGGGGTGCGGTTCTTACAAAATTTTAAACACGTCTTTATGTTGAATTTCTACTACTATTTACCAAGCTTCAATTCGATCGAATATTTATTTTTTGAGTTATCAAGGATATAATATTCCAGGTGGGTATAACTCGGAAACCGTTAGACCGATTATGCCCAAAAACGAACTCAACTCTACCATTCGGATACGCAACCTACCCTGAAAATTGCAAGTACCTATCTCCTTTCGTTCGCAAGTTATCGAGGCAACGGTCACCCATCTACTGAACTGACACAAGGCTGCTCGAATCTCCAACAATATTTAACCGATGGTGTTAAAACTTGAAACTTGGCAGTAGAGTTAGGTTCTAAAGGCTCTTGCAAAATTTCAGCAATTTCCGACGAATAGTTACTGATATATAGAATTTTTTTTTTCAATTTTCAATGATTTTTTAAAGATTTTCTACAAATACTATCCTCACGAAATTTAGCAAGAATATTGGCGTTGGCATACTACAACTAATAACCATGTTTGAATTCAATCGGTTTAGTATTTTTCGAGTTAATGAGGAACAAAAAGCAACAAATTTTCAGATGGCTATAACTCTAAAACCATTTGGCCGATTATGCTCATAAACAAACTCAAATGTTGCATTTAGATGCACAACCTAACCTGAAATCTTCAAGCCGCTATCTCTTTCCGTTCTTAGGTTATCGTGACAACAAAAATATTTTTTAATCATTTTCTAGCGAATACAATTCTCACAAAATTTCACAAACATGCTTAGGTTTATATTCTACAACTATTCACCAAGTTTCAATTTGATCGGATCTATATTGGTTGAAAATAAAATTATTACTCGGAAACCATTGGGCCGATTATGCCCATTAACAAACTTGTCCGTCGCACCACCTACCCTGAAAATTTCAAGTCGCTAGCTCTTTCCGTTCTCAAGTTATCGTGGCAACGGCCGGACAGAATCAAATTTGACCTCGAATTCTTCATTGGGGAGTCGAACCAAAAAGGTTGAGACCATTTTCGTAAAAAAATTAGAAAGTAGACATTTGGGCAAAATGATAACGCGATGTTCCCCAGAACATACGCGCAAAAAATGTTTTCACTAAAAACAGCCATAACTCCGAAACCGCTTGGTGGATTTCGCCCGTTAACGAACTCGTCCGAGATATTTACGCTCCAAACCTACCCTGCGAATTTCAATCCTCTAACTCCTTTTGTTCGAGAGTTATCGTGTTAACGGACGGTCGGCCGGCCGGACAGAATCGATTTCGACCTCGGATTCTTGATCAGTTAGTCGAACCAAATCGTTTGAGACCATTTTCAGCCAAAAATTCGAAAATTACAGACATTTGGGCAAATTGATAAGCACTCTGTTCCGAGGATCAAGAGCGCCAATTAGATTTTTCTCTGTTTTTGGCAAGCCAATACCTACCTCTTCAAACAGGCATGCTCCAGATTGTTTGACACTGCAATATTATTTTGATATTTTCTTCAAATTTCACTTTGAAGAATATAAATTATGTTGAATTAACTATTGAAGGAATACAGAAAATACTAGTATTTCTTACTTGAAATGATACTTTAATACGAAAAATATCTACGGTCTCTTATTTTGTAAAACATCAAGAAAATAAAGTTCAAAATAATTGGTAAGTAGCATCGTGTGCAGAGGACATCTAATACAAACATATCATAACAAGTTACAGAAGAACAATAACAAAATATTCAATTACATCCTTAATGAAGGCAAGAAGGTTGCAGGACAGAAGACACCCCATCTTTGATTTTATTGAACGATAGTATCTCACAAGTAGAATTTGATTATCTTACACATAACTGATGATAATCATACTATGTTTACTGATAACCAGGTATTTTAACATTTTGGAAACATATTAAATATTTGAAGTAACATTTCTAAAAATTAGACCAATGAAAATTAAGTAAAGTTAGTATGATTCTCCATACAAATTTTCATTATCCTTAACGAACATTTTCAATTTCATCTATAAATTCACCGCAACATTTTGTATGTTTCAAATTACACAATTGCACTGGAATATTTGAGCAATACACTCCATTTTTCGTTCAAATATTCTAAATGACACACAATTTTCAATTCAGCATGAAACTTCTCCAGTATTGCCAACATAATCTCCGGAGGCGGGAAAAAAGTTTCTTAAAATTGGTAACCACTTATTGATTATACCAAAATAAATTCAGAAATGTTGCTTCTACAATGAAGTTTCTTATTTAGGGAATTTGAAAATATATGCAAGATAAATTGGGGTAACGCCTTCAAAATCAGTATACTCTCAATATATTTTACAATTTCTTGATATACATTATTGACCTTTCTAACAATCAAGTATTTGTTGTTTTTATAAAACTCACTCAACTCATTTTACACACTAGGTTTTATACAAAATTCATTCTATGTTGTTAATGTGTGCAAAAGAATCAAAAAAGTGTCCAGTTCATTAACTTAATTATCCTTTCAAATAAGGTACATTGTTGCGTCAAGATTCCTGTGGCCCCTCCACGAAGAAATAGTCGGATTTCTAGTATATCACTTCATAAACTGTTGCTTTCTTGTCTCCTGAACCAGTCACAATATATTTGTCATCACTTGAGATATCGCAGCTTAACACACTTGACGATTCTTTTGACTGAAAAAAAAAGACATTAATTAGTAAGAAAAGAATACATTTTGTGCAATCCGAATACACCTTTCATACAAGAACTTTTTACATGTGGGAACCCCCATTATATCATTTAAATGCCTTTTCCACAAAAATAATTAGTGAAATTTGTACTCGTTCCACTTCTTATGTATCATAGTTTTTGCGCGCATATTCTGGGGAATATCAGCGTGCTATCATTTTGCCCAAATGTCTGTAATATTCGAATTTTTTGTCGAAAATGGTCTCAAACGATTAGGTTCGATTCACTGATGAATAATTCGAGGTCAAATTTGATTCTGTCCGGCCGGCCGTTGCCACGATAACTTTCGAACGGAAAGTAGTAGTTCTAGTTGTAGAATACTGACACAAGGACGAAATTTTGTGAGATTCGTATCGCTAGAACATTTTAAAAAAATTACTAAAAAATATTATTATTAATCTAGTTTGTTATTTCCTGAATAACTAAAGAAATACGCATCCGATCCAATTCAAACATGGTAATTAATTGTAGAATGTCAACGCTAAAATTTTTGAAGAATTTCGTGACGGTCGTATCACTATAAAATTTAGAAAAAAATCAATGGAAACCATTGAAAGAAATTCTATACATCAGTAGTAGTATTAGTCCGATAGAGCTAAAATTTTGCGAAAGCCTTCATAACCTAATTCTACAGCCAAGTTCCAAGTTTGAAAACGATCGGATCTATATTGTTGGACATCCCAGCAGCCTTGGGTGAGTTCAGTAGCTGGATGGGTGACCGTTGCCTAGATAACTTTCGAACGGAAAGAGATATGGACTTTGGCAATTTTCAGAGTAAGTAGCGCATCCGAATGGGAGAGACGGTTTCGGAGTTATACCTATCTGGAATATTATTTTCTTGATAATTACAGACCCGATATAATTGAACCTTGGTAACTGGTTGTAGAATATCGACATAAAGACATATGTGAAATTTTGTGAGGACCGTACCCCTACAAAATAAAAAATTTGAAAAAATATTATAGATCTCACGATAACTTGACAACGGAAAGAGATAGCGACTTGTAATTTTCAGGGTAATTGTTAATTGGCATAATCAGCCAAACGGTTTCGGAGTTATACTCATCTGGAATTTTGTTGTTGTTTCCCCTATAACTCAAAATATACAAATCTGGTCCAACCTCGGTAATTACTTGTAGAATGCCAACCCACTAATTTTCGCGGAATTTTGTGAATATCGTATCCTGAAGTTAATTGAGTCGTAAGTTTTTTCGTATATTATTAGATATTCAGCGAATTTCAATTCCAATAGAATACATGTCAGAATTAAAAATCCTCTCATTACTCAAGTCTGTCAATGAAATGGTATGCAATGAATTAATATCTTCTAAAAGCTGAGAAAACGGTACTGGTTATTACTTGACTTCGTTCCTGGGGTGCAATGACGTGCCGTGGGTCATACCGTCTCCGTCGGGTTCATCACTTATATTTCTGTTTTTAACTGCTTACATCGATGGGTGGCCTCGCTTTGTGGGCATTTGAGACAGAGTTAGGTGTGAATCTGATCTGAGTGCCTATCAGTGGATTGAGTCAGGGTGAGCATCCTTTCTGATCCCGACTGGTTGTTACCTGACTTCGTTGCTGAGACGCTACTTCCGATTAAAACAGACCCTGATTCAAGTGTAGTAATTTTGGTTGAACTATTTCTGACCCGTATAAACGTGCCCAAAAATTCCAAAAATCAGACATTTGGACCAAACGATAGGTTAAGGGCCAAAAATACAAAGTATCATCCTACTTTACGCCCAATAAAAGAGATAATAAAGTACATACAACACTCACCTGGAATATACTGGCACCATAGGGCGTCCTCCAGGCATTCAGTAGGTTATCTTTTCCAGTAGACACGAACCATTTCCCGCACGCTGCGAACTTTAAACTGAGTACGCAGCTCTCGTGAAGATGTAGCTGATACTTGTCCGGCTTGTTAGCGTGCAACACTTCGACGTGAGAATTCTCCATACCAACAGCCAGCCATTCCCCTCCCATCGGACAATATCCCAACGAGAAGATCTGGGAGCTAAAGTCGTGCTGCTGCAACTGTTTACCTTCCCTCAAATCCCAACTACGCACAGTATTGTCTAAGCCACCTGTCCACAGTTTCGTACCGTCAGAAGATATATCTATACAAGACGCACCGTCAGTATGTCCTTGGAATTGTCTAACTAGAGTCTGATTTTGTAAGTCCCACACTGCTATGTTGCCGTCACTACAACAACTGAAGCACACTTTAGAGTCTGGACTTATCGCTAGAGCGTAGCACGCAGGAGCGCTGGATGTCAGTTCTGCCTTTATTCTAGGGGTGGGACTAGCCAAATCCCAAATCGAAAGGTTACTAGCTTCGCCGCCCACTATCAGAGTTCTGCCATCTGGTAGAAGCTTCACGGATCTGATGTAGTTATCTCTTTGCTGTGAAAATGCAAATAAAATTAAGACAAGAAGTGTAAATTAGGGCTTAACACATTCAATGAAATAAATGCTTAACTTCAATTTTTTTCCTTCAAATTACTACATAATAATTGAAGAACATAAATGAAAGAATACACCTACCAAGCAATCCAATTGGGAAACTGGACTTTTCGAAGCAGGTTGACTGATATCCCAAACTTTGACGCAACCTTTGCCTCCAGTATATACATATTTTGTTGGATTAGAAATTGTTACGGCACATACTACTTCCCCATGGTTCAGAGTGTTTATTTGTCTTGCATGCCTGGGAATCCCTGGACCTAGTAAAGCGTCTGCCGGAAATGGAACCGGCTGCAGTTGTCCTTCGCCATTCATATGGAAGGAGTAGGCTCTGGAATTTGAAATAGACTTTATGTAGCACTTACGGCAATATACAGGGTGCATATGAATAGTTGCGAAAAAATGTAGGGGTTGATTCCTTGTCAAAAATAGGGTGGATCTTTCATATGAACTTTTCTTTTTTGAACCCCCCCTGCTTAGTTACATCCCCCTAAAGATGGTGCCAAAAAGCAGTTTTTCATTTTTTTTTTAATTAAAAAACTAACAAGAATGAAATCAAGCAGATATTTTATGCGGGCGAGAAGGAATTCAAAATTTTTTTTCGTTGTGATCCTCTATGATTGATAGGGGCAGAAAAAGCCACTCCTAAACCTCGTTTCACAAGAAACATTTATCCATACCTATTCATATTTTACAATAAAAAGAATAATTTTGGATAGCTTGATCAATTCTTAACAAATAAGCTCTCTTGTAATTTCTTGCTAATATTCACGGTGTTTGAATTTATCTAGTAAGTGATTCAGTTACTAAAATTATTTTTGATTAGGCTTATCATTTTGAGATGTTCGTCACATACTCATTAATATGACGGTGTACACAAACCCAGAAATGTCCGATATGCACTTCGCCTACGGCTTTTCTGGTGGTAATTCTCTAAAAGTATCCAGAAGATATGCAGAAATGTTCCCTGAACGTGTGGCTCCACATTATCCTCTATTTACATGAATTCACCAACGACTACGAGAAAGTGGTACATTAAAATATATAAAAATGATTGAGGTCGCCAGCCCGAGATATGTTGGTGATCAGTTCAATTTCTACAATAAGAACTTCCTGTTCTTCAAAATATTTCCTTGCGTATCCGAAGGACAATGTGATTTATGCATGATGGCCTCGAACGATCAAATTAGACTCGCACAAGGCTTGAGATTTCCGAGGAAGAGTTTAGGCTTGAATGGGAGATTATTAGAGACAACAGAGTTCACAAAAAGTTCGGAAAATGTATTGAAACTCATTCTTCACTTACGGTTTCCCTCCTGTCATACTTCCAAGGCCATTGGTGATAGCTGGTGCTCTTGTGTGAGGGTGGGCATCGTAAGCCATCGGAGGACGGCCATACGCTGCAGGAACTACGTTATTGTAAGGGCCTCCCATATGCTCAGGAGCTCTGACTCCCATAGGGTATGGAGGATACTGGCTAGGACCCATCTTGGGTGTCACGGGACCTTGGCTAGGTCCAACGAGGTTTGGTGTGGTCGAACGTGCTTTTGAACTCGGGGTCATGGGCTTTTCCTGGAAAATTAATCAATACATGAGTGAATCGAATCATCTACAAGAATTCATGTTGAACTTTAAGGTAGATTGAAACATGACAGTGTCTCAGGCTATATCCTGATCACAAAAAAGCAATTTTATGTCAGATTAGTAACAGATCTTGAATAATAACTTTCGAATATTATTAGAATGAAGAATTTCCTTCTTGAATTGTTGATAATTGAGAAACAGTTTGTCAATATGCCTTATAACTTTCTATTCAATTGATTTCCTGCAGAAATGAACAACAGTAGATGTTGTGACGAGTTGAAAATGTTGAGAAAAAAAATACTTCACGCAAGTCGCTTAAGTGGACCAATTTTATTTTTTATAATTATTAAGGTAGGAATATTATTTTATTCAATTTTTGCGCGTATTATCTTATTCATGTATCGATTTCTTCGTTGAAATATTTTATAATAATTCTGTCTTTCTGACAGTCAAAATGAATACAAGAACACATATTCAAACAGACCTAATTTCTATATTTTACACGATTAAAATTTCATAACACGGAAACTATTCAACCCTTCCATACAACCGGACGCGAATGACCAGAACCGGAAAGCCTTCAACTCTAATGAATTTGGAGGGTACGGTCCATCTGATGGTCAACTAGATGTTGCAAAATTCGAAATAATTTGAGATCTAAACACTGGTGACCAGCAGTGGCAGCGCACAGAATGCCGAATTATTTTCTTCTCACACCATACAGCTCATTACTTACATCTTTGACTTTGAGTGAAGGCGTACTCCTTGAAGAAGAAGATCCACTCCTACTAGGTGGTCTCTCAATTTTTACTTTATCCCCATTGGTGCTGCCGTTTTCCCTTATATCTGACGCAGAATTACTAAGGGCAGCGTGGTCACCATTTGTATGAGGCGAGGCAGTTTCCTGAAATGTTGGTAATTCTTGATAAGCAACATGTGAAGAAGCCTTACAATATGTGCTCAAGGAAGAATGGTACCAATATGATCTTCTGTGATTAATTTTTGAAAAAATGATTCAAAGGTAAAATTAACAAGGCTGTGCTTGAGGTGGCTCGAGTACCCACTGACAAACCAGAATACAACTTTATTCCCGAGTCATACAACTCCTAAAGGATCTTCTTAGGAGAAATTGGTGAAATTTTCATAAAACGCAGAATTATTTGATTTATTCACTTTTGTTAAACTTTCATTCATTTTCTCTTCAAATATCCTTAACCTCCGGAGAGTACCAACAAACAAAGTTCTCTACAGTTTTCATTCGAAATAATTTTTGCCAGATCTTCTATTTTTGGCGCTCTAGTTCCTCGGAACTGAGTGCTTATCAATTTGCCCAAATGTCTGTAATTTTCGACTTTTTCGATGAAAATGGTCTTAAACGATTTGTTTCGACTCACTGATGAAGAATCCGTGGTCGAAATTCATTCTGTCCGGCCAGCCGGCCGTAGGCACGATAACTCTCGAACGGAATGAGCTAGACAGTTGAAATTTTCAGACTAGGTTTGGGAGATGAATATCTCGGCTAAGTTCGTTATTGGGCAAATTCGGACAGATGGTTTCGGAGTAAAAAAAAAAAATCTTTCTTTACATAAAAAATTCCAAATTAAATTTTTTCCAATAAGCAGTTTTACCATAAGAATCCATTGATATCATTTTAACTCTAACAAGGTAATACTTTCGGAGATATCATTTTTCAAAATTTCAATAATAAATCGTATTTCTACGTTTTCACAGAATTATATAATTATTCTATGTATGAATTGTCATAATGTCAACTTATTTTCTTGAGACATGACATTGTCTAATTCCTTTCAGCAATCGAAGAATTATGAGAATAAAGTGTATTCCGAAATGTGAGCGAAGTGAGAAAAATCTCAGTTGTTTTTCCGAAATTAGTTTTTCTCAGAAAAGTCTTACATTTCGGAACGGAACATGAAGTAAGAGATCTGAGAGAAGTGAGACTGCTTTTCATCATGCTCTCAACCCATTAGATTTTTTTTTATGGGGATAATGTGAAGAGCACAGTGTACACAACTAAACACCTTGATTTGAATGACCTAAAAGATCGAATAACACTTAAAATAAATAAATAATAATAAATTTGTGGATACATATTCGTTGAAACCAAAAGCTTGGTGGCGATATGTTGACGATATATTTGTAATTTGGCAACATTGTAGAGAAGAATTAGACAAATTTTATGATTTCATAAATTCAAAGGAACCTACAATTAAATTCACTTTAGAAATAGAGAAAAATAATCAGCTTTTTTTTCTAGATGTTTCGATAATTAAGTACCTATCCGAACCATTTCGAAACGAGTGTCTTCAGGAAGCAGACACATACAAATAGATATTTAAATTTCTATTCAAACCATCAACTAAGTGTAAAAAGTTATTAGTGTTATTAAAACACTTGACGATAGAGCTAACCTTATTTGTTCAACTCTTGAAATTCGAAATAAAGAAATTGATTTAGTCAAAAAATTTCTTGAAGATAATGGATATCCTAGACAATTCATAAATACATCAATCATGAATTTAGATAGAAGAGCAAATAATCAAGTACAACAGAATAATCAACAAGAACAGCAACCCAATATGCTGAATGTGATCCCTTATGTTCCTGGCCTTTCTGAAAAAATCAGAAGAATCGGTTCTAAGTTCAATATAAGAACCGTCTTCAAAACACAAAGTGATCTCAGGTCTTTATTACCGAACACAAAACCCATTAATGAAAAACAAAAATCAAAAAACTGTGTATATAACATTCCTCGTATTTGTGGTAAATCATACACAGGAGAAACATCAAGACCACTAGAAGTAAGAAAGTCAAGGCATAAGAATAACTTGAGAAATAGAGACATACAGAAATAAAAAATAGCAGAACATGTATGTACAATCCAAGGAGATCACATGATGGATTGGAGTAATACAAGGATTCTGATGACAGAAACTGATTATACTAAAAGGAAACTTAAGGAAGCAACTTGTATTTTATTGAACAGAGAATGCAATTTTGAAAATTGCTCAATTGGTATTGACCATATTTGGCTGAATTTATTGAAAAAGGAGGTGGAACTTGTAAATTTCTATACAAAGTAAAACTATGTTAGCTATGATTTTCAAATACTGTCAATGTGACAATTCTCGAATCTCAGAATAACAATCAACAAAATTGTTCTGAAGATTTTTTCGTTAAGCGTCTGAAGAAGGAGTCTGATATACACTCCGAAACGTTACGATATAGTTGTTTCTTCGTTGATGTTATTTCGTTGTTATTTGTTAGGCAACATTGTTCAATTGATTGCCTCTGACAAATATCTTGTGTTTCTTACGCAGAAGCAATTCACAAAATAATTAATTTTTTATTTAATAGATATTTTTCAGAGTTTGGGAGAGAAAACCCAGAAAGAAACCATTCAATGACTTGCGATTATATCGATCACTCGATGTTGAATAATGTTGAAAGAATTTTTTATTTGAGGTTAGGATGTTGCCAAGGCGTTCGCAGTGAACACTTTGAACATCTACGTCAGTAAAATTCATAATTTTTTTGCAACATTTTGTATTACATTTTAGTATTTGATATTGTGCCAAATTTCGCTAATCACTTTATTTTATTTTTTTCTAATTTGAGTTTTGCAATAAACATGAAAGTGATAACATTTCTGTATAGAGAATGATGAGACCTTTCAGACGATGTATCACAAGCCCATACTTCCTATTTGAAAAATTGGGGGTTGTAGCTGTTTCTCGAAGGGAGTTGAAGATGAAGTTTCGTGTTTCGGGATTTTCTATGAATTGTACAGTAACTAAGATCATGAATTTACTCCATTTGGTTTTTCCACACGATATATTTATTATTGACCACCAACCGTTTTATTTTCCGAGTTAATATTATAGCTTCAAATAAAGGGTCAATCCAGTAGAATAGCCTAATCGATATAAGCAACTGCGAAGAAACTGTATTTTTCTCTCTACACTGCGTGTTGTGCAATTAAGCTAATCATACATGGTATATTATAATATTTACCGCCTATTATTCATATTCCACTGACTAATTATGATGATATATTTACATGCACGAATTATTCGAATAAATCAGCATTCCCAGATTCAATATGAATATAATTAAAAAACAAATTTATCCAATGAATTAATTTCTTTTAGAAAATCAAGATATGAGAAAACTGTTGATGAGTATGGTATAAGTAATCATTAAAGGATACTGTGGGCGGTATACTAATTATTGAAAGGTTTTTTTTGGGTTTTCTCTCCCAAACTCTGAAAAATATCTATAAAATAAAAATTAATTATTTTGTGATTTGTTTCTGCGTAAGAAACACAAGATATTTGTCAGAAGCAATCAATTGAACAATGTTGCCTAACAAACAACAACGAAACAACATCAACGAAGAAACAACTATATCGTAACGTTTCGGAGTCTATATCAGACTCCTTCGTCAGACGCTTAATGAAAATCTTTAGAATTATTCTGTTGATAGTTATTTTGTGAAATTCAATGTGACAATTCTTGAATTTCACAAAATAACTATCAACAAAATAATTCTAAAGATTTTCATTAAGCGTCTGATGAAGGAGTCTGATATAGACTCCGAAACGTTACGATATAGTTGTTTCTTCGTTGATGTTGTTTCGTTGTTTTTTAGGCAGCATTGTTCAGTTGATTGCTTCCGACAAATATCTTGTGTTTCTTACGCAGAAGCAAATCACAAAATAATTAATTTTTATTTTATAGATATTTTTCAGAGTTTCAGAGAAAACCCAGAAAAAACCCCTTTCAATAATGGGTATGGTATACCTTATAATAATTGGTAGTAAAATACACGATGAAAAGAATAGAGGGGATCGAATTATGTACATCATTGCAGGTATCCCCAGCACTATGAGAAATAAATAATATCTTATTATTTAAAATTCCTTACCTCATTGGCAACATCTACAACCAAGTCCTGATCACTTTTTTCACCGTCGCTTTCCTGAAAATAATAAGTTTGGTGAGAACGGATTACATATTTAATACACAACATGCTGCTCATAATATCTAAATATCCACTGATTTTCTCATTCATCATAATAACTTTGGCGTGCTCTTCAGGTGAACAGAGTGCCTATCAATTGGTCCAAATATCTGTAAGTTTCTAATTTTTGGCGAAAATTCAAGCGCTATGAGTTAGAGAGTTGACATTTTCAGAGTAGCTTTGGAGACTGAATGGGCCGGCTAAGTTCGTTAATAGACAAAATCTGTCGAATAGTTTCAGAATTAGCCATCTGAAATTTTGTTTTCTCAATAACTCGAAAAATACTGATCTGGTCGAATTAAAGCACCGCAGTTAGTTGGAAAATACCGACAAGAAGACTTATGCAAAATTTTGTGATGATCGCATGACTGAAAAATTTAATGAAAAATATTCAAAAAAATTCTGTTTCTTGCCGTTAGATGTCGTTGAAGTTCTGCGAAAGCCTTCAGGGCCTTCTATATAGTGAAGTTCTAGATTTGAACTCGATAGGATCTATATTGGAAATATATTTCAACGATCGAGGTGTACTAGTCCTTTTTTACACTCGACAAAATAAGTTGTCAACAGTTTTTAATTTTTGACGTGCCTAAATTTACTGAATCATCATGTCATATACAACATATCAAGTCTATCTATGTCCATATTTATTTCCGTACTTCCGAACAGGCCGAACCATAGACATGGGCCGAACGAAGTCAAATTGGACAAGTCGATACGTCAAGAGCACGTCAAAATTCAAGGTGAAGTAATATTGATTTATGGAATATATTCGAATAACATGTAAATTCCCTTTGTCAAAAGGATAAATTATCGATTGCATATCGGTTGAACAACATATTAGAAGATATTTTGCCAGTTATCCAGAGCTATTTCATTCCCGGAGATATTTATATAATATAAATTATCTAATATCAAACTAATATTGCTTATTTATTTACTCTTCGATCATCGAAGCTACGTAAAACCCACCATAACTGTATCTATATAACTCTGTCATAGTTTCCTATTGCTTTTTAAAATTAATCAAACAATAATGGAACTCTTTACGAATATTATATGTTGAATTGTGAATTTCTTCATTTGAAATGGAAGTACACTTTCTCACATGCTCGACATTTATCAATACATAGTTAGAAGTCTTGAAGAAAATCATTACTGATTATTATTTCACGATTTTCATAAGCGAAATTGAGATTCTGTTGACTAGATAGATTGCCTCTGCAGCTCAGCTTATTTCATAAACAATTTCAATTTTTGCAAATCACAACACTTATGGGGAGACAGGGTTTTTTCCTGAGGGTTTTCCCTAAGCTCTCGTATCACACGTCAAATTTTATGGTACTCCGTACACTAGTCTCGCTAACGCTTCTTTTATTTTCATACACAGGGTATATTGTATGATTTTAAAAAATGTGAAGCTCTCAATTCGAACGAATATATACAGGGTGAGTCTTTGACCACTGCATTAATTTTAACCAAAGATTCCTCTCATCAAATGAAACACTTTTTTCATTTACCATTTTTCCAGATTCGGCTCAGGTAAAAAGTTACAAGCGTTTAATTATTTCACAATGTGCTAATACACTCCCGCATATAAATTATCTATGACATTGTTGGCGGACGAGAATAAGGCATGGTAACGTGGTTTACAGCTTGATTCGGGATTCCAACGCTCAGGGACGGATCCATAAAAGTAGTGAAATTTCTGGAGTTTTCCATTTTAAAACATTCAATGAAGAATATCTCGAAAACGGTGCGTTTAGGGAGAAATGATGAAGAATAATATAATGTTCTAAAACGATGGAATATTCTTGAAATGACTCAAGAAAAACTTTATATGCTTTCTTTATGCTAATTTCGTTTAGTTTTATGAATCCACGAGTCCATAACTAGAAAACCAGTAGAAGTAGAAAAAAACTAATAATTGGAAAATATGTATCATAGTTATAGGAAACTTTACGCCAACATTCATTTTATTCGAAAAAAGGATGTCAAAGCTACAAAATAAAAACTGATTTTTTTTCAAAATTTCAACAGCCTGTATCTTTTTACCTGAGCTGAATTTGGAAAAATGTTAAATGAAAAAAGTGTTTCATTTGATGAGAGGAATCGTTGGTTAAATAGAATGCAGTGGTCAAAGACTCACCCTGTATATATTTTTGGTGTCTATTTCAAAACTCATATTCTAATTATTTCCGCAGGGAATATACAAAAAGTATATCCAAAGGTTTAATATTTGAGGTAGAACAAAACATAATTATAGTCTATATCTATTAACCTACAATTTAAAGTACCACAAAATAGGAAAACTTGATCAATTATGTCTAAAAGTTCATTAATGCTTGTCAGTTCAAATAAATAATTCATCATACCATAAACCATTTCAAGAGAACGAAGAAAACGATAAAAGCTTTGCCCTAGGGAAAATGGACTGAGTAATTTGAGTGGTGAACAAGAATTCTAAATCACCCGGAAAAAACTACTTATGTTCCACTCATTCAGCGTCTTTCCATCTATTGACCTGAAGAAATAATTGGACAAATATCTATGGATACTTTATGAAAGAACGGAATCATTACAGACTGAATGAGCTTTCGTGATAATAATAATTCTTTTTTACTTCCGAATATTAACAGGATTGCATTAGTCTAGAACGGGAACGGATTGCCGACAGAACAGATAGAACTGGC
This sequence comes from Halyzia sedecimguttata, assembly GCA_937662695.2. NCBI lineage: Eukaryota > Metazoa > Arthropoda > Insecta > Coleoptera > Coccinellidae > Halyzia > Halyzia sedecimguttata. The sequence goes on from OW569418.2 coordinate 48,603,465, forward strand.
CCAGGTTACCTGTTCCATAGCCATCTTTATATACAAGCCCCGAACTGATTAAATGGCAACATGGTAATATTATGTATGTCCATTAAACAGTATTATGTTAGTCAGATTACAAGTGCCGGCTGTATTATAATATATTTCGTGAAATTGTTTTCGTCAATTAGTTCAATACAGTGACATATATTCTGTCATTAAATAGCATGTAGTGAATTATCCTTTAGAATATTTTCTACTTGGGGTTTGTGCATTTGAAAGTACAGGCTGAGATGAAAAGAAACGCCATAGAGATCTAATATAATATTACACATGGTGCGGCCAATAAAAAAAAAACGACGCAACTTACAGAAATGAAGTTCAATTTATTTTATGCAGTACATCATGCCATTTCATTCATTAAGTTTCAAAAGTTGCATTAGAAAGATGATGGCCGCCAGTAACGATACATTGGTCAAGTCGATTTCTGAAGTTTACGACCGCATTTTGACACATTTCGACTGGCATAGCGGCGACTTCCTACCTAATTCACTCTTTGAGTTTTTAAAAGGTGTGGGTACAATTTTTGAACATCTTTTGCTTCAGGTAGCCTCACAAGATGAAGTCGCAAATGTTCAAATCCGGTGTGCAGACACATGTTCCCTACGCGCCTCGTCTATCTGTGGGGTGGCCCGAGTGCTCACAGGATTTGAGCTTATTCGACTTCTTCTTGTGTGACTACCTGAAGCAAAAGTTTCTTAAAAATCGGCCTTACACCCTGGAAGAACTTAAAGAGCGAATTCTTAAGGAAAACGCCGCAAAACCAGTAGAAATATCGTTAATATATCGTTGATCGCGGAAATAGTATTTTCAATTCCATTTTCAAAACTTGATCAATAAAACGGTATGATGTACTGAAGAAAATAAAATAAACCTCTTTTCTGTAAGTTGCGTCGTTTTTTCTTAATAGACTTTCAAAACTTCACTGTTTGATTTGCCGCACCCTGTATTAGATCTATGGTTACAACAATTGGTCAATTATTATCTTCAAGAAATGAAAATTATGTTAGTTGTTCCGGTTTTCCAAATAATGAAGAGCTGAAGAATTCACAGGTTAATGCTACATTTTCTGTTACCTCTTTATAGCGCAGTTTGCGAGAATCAATTCGAGGACCAATTGGATCATTTTAGTATCAAAAATTCCTTTCCCTTCTTGGCAATTTCGATGTCATCGAATATTATAATGACATGCCACGTCTGCAGTACAGTTTCTGACCTTTTTTATTATAGCGAATATGAGTAGGGTGCACGACACGAAAGACTCATTGCACAGAAGCTCTACTGCATCGAACTTTACTGCATCGAAGAGTCACCACATCGAAAAACCCCCCACTTTAGAAAGTGGGCGGCACTCGTTTATCGATCGTCTTCGACGATAGTTTCGCTCGATGAGAAGCAGCGATGCCAGATGTACCATAATTATGGAATTGTACCATAATTTATACCTCAAATTTAGAGCATTCCATAATTGTACCATAATAAATAATTGTACCATAATTTCCATCGATTCTTCCATACAATATTAACTGAGTAGAGTAATATTTACTCTATAGACCACATTAGTTAGGTTAGGCGGGAAATTAGAATTACGATCCATCCGTGGATCCGAGCACTAAATTCCTCATGCATTTCTTATGGACCTAAAATTTACGCGAATTTCTCGCCTGGTTTTAGATACTTTGGCTAATTTCTGAAGGTTTATTTTGGTTAAAATAGATTCTGTGAACCTTTCTCAACCATCTAGAATCAAGTTTTCAAAACAAAATTGATTATTTCCAAAATAATTAATAAATATAAAAGTGTTCACCAAATTCGATTGACGTATGTCTTAGCTCACTCGAAATCAGTTAAAAATAATAACATAACCCTAAATCGGCCTTGTGATGACGCACAACAGAAGTCATCTACGACATACGGATATCTTTCGAACTAGAATGGTTTCAATTTTGATTTAAGAATAAATAGAAGTAGATTTTAATGTGGAAATAACATGAAAACATGCACTAATGATAAAGGTACCCAATACTTGTTGTCTTTGTACTAACATTCTCTTTTAAATAGGGTGGTTTATTATTATTATTATTATTATACTGATTCTCCTGGGTCTTCCCAAATCTCAAAGTTGAAATTCCTTGTTAAAAGATTTGAATATGGATCTCCCGCCAAGCGACTGATTCTAACCTAACTAATGTGGTCTATTGCGTTCGAAAACTGAAAAGTTGAGTAAATTTTACTCTGTGACTGTCGTCCGAAATGTCGGAGTATTCGACTCCGAGTTCATTTTACTCCTGTCAAAATTGACATAACTCATGGGACGGCAAATCTAGTATCTTTGTCTCACTGTTTATGAATGTTCTGTGAGGTTATTTAATAGTTTTAATACTGCTCACAATATATATTTATAATTAGAGTTACATATATGTGAAGAAAACAATAATAATAGGTTCTTTCTTAAACCAACATAACCTATTTTCCGATATTGGAACAGAACTGTGCCAGTGTCAGTGTCAGAGTTAACTACAGAGTAAATCTGTCAAACCTTCAAAAACTCTACTCTACTCCGTGGAGTTAATTTTCGAACACAACCCTGGCACAGCTGCTCAGACCTTGCGTTCCGAAATTGCTGGCATTACTGGCCACAGTAAGCAATATCGGAACGCTTTTCAGTGACAGTAATCTCAAACTGTTGTTAATTTTCGGAACGTTCGAGCAGTAACAAACGAAGCTTTGAACGAAGGAACAACATAACCTATAATTTTCATATTTGAAGTCCTTTTAAATGTTAGGTCTGTAATCGGTGGGTGAAACGATGGCTGAAATTAACCAAGTCTTATTGAATTCAATACTCAGGGATAGCGATTTTACAGTTTTGATGTTGATTAGTACTAAAAGAGACTCATAACCTAAACTATTTGAATTTGGGGAAGGAATACTGGCAGTACTGGCACTATACGACCACTTCTGTGGCAGTAGAAAATTAACTCCGTAGAGTAATATTTACTCCATTGCGTTCGAAAACTGAAAGGTTGAGTAAATTTTACTCTGTGACTGTCGTCCGAAAAGTCGAGTATTCGACTCGGAGTTCATTTTACTCCTGTCAAAATTGACATAACTCATGGGAAGGAAAATCTAGTATCATTGTCTAACTGTTTTATGAATGTTTTGTGATGTAATTTAATAGTTTTATACTGCTCACAATATATATTTATGATTAGAGTTACATATATGTGAAGAAAACAATAATAATAGGATCTTTCTTAAATAAGAAGTACTGTGATATTTTTCGGAATTTGAGAGAAAAAACCCAGAAAAAAGCCATTTAATGAGATGACTTGACATATTCGCTGAATAGTTTTGCGAATAATATTGAATGGAAGAATCGATGGAAATTATGGTACAATTATTTATTATGGTACAATTATGGAATGCTCTAAATTTGAGGTATAAATTATGGTACAATTCCATAATTATGGTACATCTGGCATCGCTGCTTCTCATCGAGCGAAACTATCGTCGAAGACGATCGATAAACGAGTGCCGCCCACTTTCTAAAGTGGGGGGTTTTTCGATGTGGTGACTCTTCGATGCAGTAGAGCTTCTGTGCAATGAGTCTTTCGTGTAGTGAGGCGCACCGGCGAATATCATTGGTTAGATAAATATATCAACCCCATGGGGGAAGTTTGAGTTAAAGAAGACGTTTTGGGGCAGAGATACTTTCAACAGAGTACATGTTTGCGGTCTTTCCTGTGAGATGTACATGAACTGGAACAATATTATCTGAATTTTCCCTCACATATTTATAGATGATACAAAATCTGAATGACTTTCTGTCGGGGGTTAAACCAGAAAACGGCTTGAACACTGGTTGACCATAATCCGACAGCGATGCTTAGATCCCATGCATAAATGAAAAATTTATTACCATTATTTTGCTTCGTCCGCAGAATTTGGGGATGAATTAGCCCCTTTACGCACGCAGAATTCATAAAACCCTTGTCGCTTTTCTCCGGAGACAACCCTTTCCTGTGTTCTCCACCTTTCCCTTTACAAGGGTTTGAAGGGACGTAATTCAATCGAACTGAATTAATCCACGCAAATAATGCAGCAAATTTTGCACGACGTTTCATTATTATTGCTTTTTGCTTTTCAATACCGCAATTTCCGTGTTACCGGATTCATATTTGGGTTTGTTTGCGTGATAGCACTATGAAGCATTCTGTTGAGAAATATCTGATATAAGGTGAAGCGTTTAACACATATTCCGAGCTTCATATCTAGTCAACAACTTTTTTATTTGTGTGTGCCAAACCTCCATATGGTATCTCGTAAAATACATTTGATCGCAAAGTCTAGCTCAGCGGGCACAGCAATCAGGAAAGCGGAAATTAATATTCATGCTCACAGGTTTTTCAAGCGCACTACGCACTACTATCTTAATTTCTATAAGGAGGCATTTGATTGACTTCGGTGATACGTTGGATTGCTATAATTCTAATCATGTCTTCAGGCTTAGACAAGAAACAAATTTAAGAGCATAGCAAATCAGCGAGCACAGCAACGAGGCAAGCGGCGAAATTATCATTCTTGCTTGCTGCTTTTTAGAGAGCGCTACTATCTTTATTTCTATAAGCAGGCATACATCTGATTTCACCGTTATGCACGTTTGCATTTCTAATCATTATGTTTTCATCCTCAGGATATTAATGAATCAGCGAGCACAGTAACGAGTAAAGAGGCGAAATAGACATTCTTGCTGGCCACTATCTTTATTTCTATAAGCAGGTAGGTATACGTTTGATTTCGATGATGTGTTTATTTGCCTTTAGTATCATTATATTTTTAGCCTCGAGATAGGAATAAATCAGCGAGCACAGTAACGAGGTAAGCAGCAAAATAGACATTCTTGCTGGCTGCTTTTTAGAGCGGGCCAGAATGGATATTTCTATAAGCTGACATAAGTTTGATTTCACCGCTATATTTCTTTGCCTTCCTTCTTATTATGCATTTATCCCCAGGCTAGAAAAAAAGTGAGGAGTGAAACAAAAGAACGAGCACAGCAACAAGGGAAGCGGCGAAATAAACATTCTTGATCACAGTATTTTAGAGCACGCTACTGTTTTTTTCTATAAGCAGGCATAAGATTGATTTCGCTGCTATATTGGATTACTATAAATCTAATCATATTTTCAGCCTCAGACTAGAAGCAAATCAGCGAGCACTATTTTTATTTCTATAAGCAGGCATAAGTTTCAAGTCACCGCTGTGTTCGTTTGCTCTGCTTCATATTATGTTTTCAGCCTTAGGCTAGAAACAATTTGAGGAACAGAGCAAAGACTCGAACACAACAACGTGTGAAACGGTAAATTTTAACATGCTTACAATCTGCCTTCTAGAGCACGTCACTATGTTAATTTCTAGAAGAAGGAATATGTTCGAATTCTCCGCTATGTTCGTTTCTCGTTATATTTTTAGGCTTAGGTTCAAATGAAATGTCGAGCGAAGCAAATGGGCGAGCACAGCAACGAGCAAAGCGGTGAATTTTAACATGCGCGCTCGCTGCCTTTTAGAGCACGCTACTCGTTAATTTCTAGAAGCAGGAATATATTCGAATTCTCAACTATGTTCCTTTTCTGTGTTTCTCGTTATATTGTCAGTCTTTGTTCAAATCGTAATATCGAGCAAAGCTAATCAGCGAGCGCAGCAACGAGTATGATCGTATTCTCCGCTATGTTCGTTTACTGCGTTTCCCGTTTCTTTTTCAGTCTTAGGCTCAAATCGTAACATCGAGAAAAGTTAATCAGCGAGCACAGCAACGAGCAGAACGTGGAAATTTAACATGCTTACTCACTGCTTTTAAGATCGCGTCACTATGTTAATTTCTAGAAGCAGGAATATGTTCGAATTCTCCGCTGTGTTCGTTTGTTGTGTTTCTAGTTATATTTTCAGCCTTATGCTCCTATCATAACATCGAGCAAAGCTAATCAGTGAGCACAGCAACGAGTAAAGCGTGGAATTATAAAATGCGTTCTCGCTGCTTTTAAGCGCGTCTTTTATAGAAGCAGAAATATGTACGAATTCTTCGCTATGTTCGTTCGCTGCGTTTCCCTTATATTTTCAGTCTAAGGTTCATATTATAATATCGAGGAGAGCTAATCAGCGAGCACAGCAAGGAGCAAAGCGTTGAACTTTAACATGCGTGCTCGCTGCTTTTTAGAGGGCGCATTATGTTAATTTCGAGGAGCAGAAATATGTTCAAATTCTTCGATATGTTCGATTGCTGTGTTTCTCGTTATATTTTCAGTCATAGGCTCAAATCATAATATCGAGCAAAGCTTATAAGTGAGCACAGCAACGACGAAAGAGGCGAAATTTAACATACGTGCGAGCTGATTTTTAGAGCACGTTATTATTTTAATTTCTAGAAGCAGGAATATGTTCGAATTCTCCGCTATGTTCGTTTGCTGTGTTTCTCGTTATTATTTCAGTCTTATGCTCAAATCATAATATCGAGCAAAGCTAATCAGCGAGCACATCAACGAGCAAAGCTAATCAGCGAGCACATCAACGAGTAAAGTGTTGAATTTTAACATGTATGCTCGATGCCTTTTACAGCGTCTCTATGTTTTTTCTGGAAGCAGAAATATGTACGAATTCTCCGCTATATTCGTTTGCTGTGTTTCTCGTTTTATTTTAAGTCGAGCAAAGCTAATCAGCGAGCACAGCAACGATCAAAGCGGCGAAATTTGAAATGGATGCTCGCTGCTATTTAGAGCACGTTAATGTTTAGTTTCTATGAGCACTATGTTTAATTTCACTGCACTGCTTTGTTCCTCATTATGTTAAGAGCCTCAGAAATCCAGGAAATTGATGTACATCCAGACTGAGATCGAAGGATAAACTGGACGGATGCCTGCGGCAAAAGTATTCGAATAACATCAGGTCAGGAGAAAGGAACGTACCACGATAAAGGAAGTGAATGTCTGACGTCAAACGGAAAGCCACCTGAAGGAGAAGGAGGAACGTTCGATCTTCCTCGAGGCGAATCGAACCAGATACGGCCCTAGGCTCCCTGGGGAACGGGGAGGTTTGTTGTTCGCCCCGTCGATGACAAAGTGTCGGCCATGTTTTGAGAGGGATCACTAACTGATACGGATGAAGTTTGGGGGTTATAAATAAACGACAGTTTTCTCCCGGAGGTGGATGTGCCAGGGGTTCGCGACCCCGGACAGACGCATTATTGCATTATTTTACGAGAGAATTCGGAAATTGAATTATGGCGAATAATTCCGGGACTGAATAGAGAACGGGAAGATCTTGGCGAGACGCGTCGGCATTATGTAATTCCGCTTTGAACCCGGCGATAGATAGTGTTATTGTCAGTTCGGGGGATAATAGAGATAGATCTGGATATTGCTTTCGGTAGAATATCTTGATGGAGTTGGTTCTGTAGTCGCTCTGCCCAATTAAGTAGATTTCGATCCCGTCTTCTTGCTCGTTCCGATCACGTAGTCTTGGAACAGTGGCGTACGTGTATGCCTCCCATTCTTTTTAGTGTCATTGGCAGTTCGGGGAATAATAGATATAGATCTGGATATTGTACTTGGTAGAGTATCTTGATGGCGTTGGTTCTGCAGCACGTAGTCTTGGAACAGTGGCGTACGTTGATGCTACCCATTCTCTTCCGAGTAGTTGCCATGTACAGAACATGGAGATACATAGTAGAGTTCAAACCGGGCTCTATCGTGTCACCCCGTGGGACCTTCATTGCTAAAATGTATAGACCACTGGGTATCATTCTCCATACCCTTACAATGTAAATTCAACTGGTCGTCAAAAAATCGTCGTGTGCAGGAAGGGGTGGGGGGAATTTTTCCAAAAATTGACAAAAAAATTTTTTCTGTTCATGGTCATCTATATACGGTGAACATCACTCACACAAACTTCTGTTGAAATATACGATTCAGAAATATTTTTTATTAATTGTCAAAAAAGTCGGATAGAATGCTCTTAAATGGAATTCCTCAAGATATAAACGCTTGCCCTGAACACCCATATTAACTATTATGTTCCACTCGGTTTTACTCCAGATCTGTTAGGATTATCGAAAAAATGCTTTATATGAAAGGTCTGCTCCGAAAACCAACGATTCAGATGCTTCTTTCAAAATTACAATAGGTAGAACAGTTTCCTCACAAAATAAGAAATTGTGTTATTAACTCCCATTAACCGAAACCGAACCTGGAGACGCTAGTAAGGCGCAATTTGTAGCGTTAGTCCATGTTAGTGGCGACCTTATGGATTTGAGCTTTGATCTATGCACATAAGGTTCGTTATATCTATCCGACCAACTTTACAGTACTATTCCTGCGTGCCTTCAGAACGCATTTTGAAGATATTGTTTAAATTCCTAATTTTTTATTTATATGAGAATTTTACATATAATTCATATATATTTGATTTAATTTTGTTAATTCGTTAATAAATATGCAAATATGCGAGTTCAAAATTATATTCATTACTTCATAAATCAAATTTGTGACGTAATATTAACACATTTTTGAAATCATCGTTCATTCTCATTAGTAGTAACAAGATATCCTGAATCCTAGACCAAAAATCTAGAAAATATTAAGAAGGTATATAGTTGGTATCTATGATATTTAGGGCTTAAAAATTTCTTACATGTCATGATTCATCTAATTCAACTATCACTATCACATGAAGAATCATCAAGGGAAGGAAGATTTGAAAAATTTGAAGTACTCGTATTTGCACATGTTTTTTGCTATACATTTGCAGGAGCCAATACACGGAAATTGTTTTCTTTTACAGGAACACATTGATCCTGTGCAATCTGAAATGAGAATTTCCATTTCATAAAGAATATTTACGGATCTGATATTCGAAATAATATTTACCTTTCCTACAACTGCAGTTGCTAAGGATTGATGTTTCCTTAGGTAGGATTGGCATCGTCGTTAATTTTCCATTTTCTACATACCACCCACTAAATATAGGATCCGGTAAAGATGGTCATGGTACATTACTATTGATCCAAATTTTTGTTTGGTAATGGACTCGAAGGCTGTGTTGTCTCAAACTATCCAATGTTGGAGGTAATTTACTTATGGATCTTGAAGAAGCTATAATATTCCCCTGAGCCTGTTGATACATTTCACATTTTCGTTTGTCGTATACAGATGGATTTCAAATTCAACAATATCATTGAATACTTATTCTCTCAAATTCTCAAAATCTTGAAAGTTCACTCTGCAGTATCTGCTCAGAATCTTCATCAATTTTCATTATTTTTTTACCTTCTTCGACATTTTGACCGAATGAAGATGCAAAGATGAGCGTAATGTGACTAACTTCATACCAATAATGTTGTAACTCAAGAACCATTCATCCATTCTATAGTACTATTTTCAGTTTATCCCACTGTTCCTCCTGCAGCTTTGGAATTTTTGTTGATATGCTCTAGCGCCTGATCTACAGAAAGTTGGTTAAAATTCCCAATCAAACATTTAATGACAAAATTCCTATTTATTTATTATTTTTTTGAATTCATCATGTACTTCCGGTGTCATGTTTGAAAGTATTCAATGATATTGTTGAATTTGTAATCTGTCTGTATACGACAAACGAAAATGTGAAATGTATCAACAGGCTCAGGGGAATATTATAGCTTCTTCAAGATCCATAAGTAAATTACCTCCAACATTGGATAGTTTGAGACAACACAGCCTTCGAGTCCATTACCAAACAAAAATTTGGATCAATAGTAATGTACCATGACCATCTTTACCGGATCCTATATTTAGTGGGTGGTATGTAGAAAATGGAAAACTTCTGCCAAAATTAACGACAATGCCAATCCTACCTAAGGAAACATCAATCCTTAGCAACTGCAGTTGTAGGAAAGGTAAATATTATTTCGAATATCAGATCCGTAAATATTCTTTATGAAATGGAAATTCTCATTTCAGATTGCACAGGATCAATGTGTTCCTGTAAAAGAAAACAAATTCCGTGTATTGGCTCCTGCAAATGTATAGCAAAAAACATGTGCAAATACGAGTACTTCAAATTTTTCAAATCTTCCTTTCCTTGATGATTCTTCATGTGATAGTGATAGTTGAATTAGATGAATCATGACATGTAAGAAATTTTTAGGCCCTAAATATCATAGATACCAACTATATACCTTCTTAATTCTTTTCTAGATTTTTGGTCTAGGATTCAGGAAATCTTGTAACTACTAATGAGAATGAACGATGATTTCAAAAATGTGTTAATATTACGTCACAAAATTGATTTATGAAGTAATGAATATAAGTTTGAACTAGCATATTTGCATATTTATTAACGAATTAACAAAATTAAATCAAATATATATGAATTATATGTAAAATTCTCATATATATAAAAAATTAGGAATTTAAACAATATCTTCAAAATGCGTTCTGAAGGCACGCAGGAATAGTACTGTAAAGTTGGTCGGATAGATATAACGAACCTTATGTGCTTAGATCAAAGCTCAAATCCATAAGGTCGCCACTAACATGGACTAACGCTACAAATTGCGCCTTACTAGCGTCTCCAGGTTCGGTTTCGGTTAATGGGAGTTAATAACACAATTTCTTATTTTGTGAGGAAACTATTCTACCTATTGTAATTTTGAAAGGAGCATCTGAATCGTTGGTTTTCGGAGCAGACCTTTCATATAAAGCATTTTTTCGATAATCCTAACAGATCTCGAGTAAAACCGAGTGGAACATAATAGTTAATATGGGTGTTCAGGGCAAGCGTTTATATCTTAAGGAATTCCATTTAAGAGCATTGTGTCCGACTTTTTTGACAATTAATAAAAAATATTTCTGAATCGTATATTTCAACAGAAGTTTGTGTGAGTGATGTTCACCGTATATAGATGACCATGAAGAGAAAAAAATTTTTTGTCAATTTTTGGAAAAATTCCCCCCACCCCTTCCTGCACACGACGATATTTTGACGACCAGTTGAATTTACATTGTAAGGGTATGGAGAATGATACCCAGTGGTCTATACATTTTAGCAATGAAGGTCCCACGAAAATCTGTTTTAGAGCTCTTTTCATGCCTTGTGAACTCTACTAACAGAGGCAGCTCGTGCTCATTTGACGAGGCTCAATTTGAAATTCAATTAAACTTAGTCAATATGGTTCAATTAGTGCTTCACGATTTTTAAGGTCATAAGTTGCATGCATAATTCTGATAAAAATAATTATCATTGAGAACACCTTCAGTTTTTTTGCGCAGTGTATATTTTTCAAAATTTCAATAATACATCGTACTTCTTTGTTTCCACAGAATGCGAATTCTATCTGTCTGTGTTCTATCTGTGTTCACTGTTCATTCATGTCATCTTATCTACCTATAAGAGACGTAATATTTATTAGCGCTCTTGTTTCTGTTCTAGTCTGTTTATATAATTCGTACTTTGAAAATGTTTTGCGTTGGAAAACAAGGTTCCGCATCTTGAATTTGTGAATAAATACAAGACTGTTTTGATACATTTTTGATCGTTTTAATGATGTAGTTTATGAAGGCAATATCAGGAATAAATGGACAATCTGCTATGATTGTCTACAGCCTTGCTCTAGACATTTCGATGATACTTTCCTTAGGTATTTAGAGTTGTGAGAACTATGCACCGAGTACTTGCAACAACCCATTCCATGAGGTTAAATCATTGCAGATTGCTCATTAAATCTTGATAAATAGACTATTATTTGAATTAATTAATTCCTTTTATGGTGCAGTTCTATTATAAGAATCCATTGATATCATTCCCAACTCTGAGAAACCAATACTTTCGGAGATATGGTTTGTCAAAAATTGAACAAGAGCGCCAAAGCTCCTGCCACAGGGCTTTCCCCCTTTTTATAAGGGAAGATCCATTTTTTTAAAAGATTATTTTGAATCGATATTTAATATCTATAACGAGTCGAGTAAATTATGGTACATATGGACTTATTTAAAAAAATTGGGACCCATATATTTAAGTTTGATCGAGAGTTAAACGATATTTTATCCAGATATAATAGGTAACCTAAGACTCGAAGATTTGCCAGAATCGAAAATATTCTATATAATATAATACAAGAAACAATCAAAAAGCGTCATAGTTTGCCTCCGAATTAGAGGTCCAAGAGCTGAAAGCACTATTGGTTGCTTGCTCCTGTTGTGGTGTCACCTATTTACAGTTTTATTCCCATATTTTCCTTGGTTTCTTGGTTGCCCTGCCGTGAAGAAGTCAACTGGCAGAAACACGTGTCGTCAGGTACCAGCAGAATGATTTAATGATTTTTCTTTGCTCGTTTTGCGGAATTACCCGATAAACCTTCCCTCGACGTTTTTCTTTGATCAAATTAATTTTAATTTGATATTTTCTATTCGAAATATCCGAAATATATTTCTATCGATACATATAAATATCATAAAATGTTCACCATATTTTATATCGTTCATCGAAAATACAACTCCTGATGTGGCAACGATGTACAAGAATCATTAGGTCACAGACAGATGGGAGATAAAGTTGCCAAAAGTTGATAATTTCTCGCACCACTCTATATGCACTCCTGATTGAAAGTGCATTCTGGTTAATTATGTTTTTTGCGGATTCGGCAAATATATCAAGTGCATTATTGATGTTATCAGCTGTCTCGACAACGTGATTATAATCAGTCTAAATAAATCGCGCACTGACGTCACACAGTTCCGTCCTCATCTGGTCATCCTTACTTTATTTTGGCGATTTTAATCACTTCCAACTCGATAAATGAATAACAGCATTTCGAGATTTACAGGGTGTCCCAGAGTAGGTGTAACAAACTGATAGGGACGCCACCGTTTTTTCTGAAGACAAAAATTATGTTTGAAATTCCCATTCAGTGTGGAGCAGATTTGGTCGGAAGACTTCCCATTTTGTTAGATTCACGATTTTCGCGTAAAAAAAATAGATTTTCTCTATTTCAGTATCGTGATGAGTCCATTCCAGCACTGAAAACAGTGCTGGAATGAACTCATTCCCGCATTGTTTCTAATTATATTTTTCGTTTTGTGGTAGTCAGCACTGACATTCGATCCTATCAAATTTCAACACACGTCAATTGACAATACAATATAATCTGGATATAGTGAAATAATTGTTGAGGAAAAGCTTTAGTTTCATTAAAAAATATAGTACTAGAGATTTCCTTCTTGCTAATTTTGAATCATTCGTGCTATTAGGAAACTGTTTTAAATCTAATCTCCATGCCCTACGTACGTTTCAAATTCAAATTCCGTAATAGGTCAACTTTCGTAACAGTCACACCAACTACCAAGATACAATACAAAAGTCACTAGGATATATAATCCGAATTTTTCATTAAATTTCAACAGTATTTTACAAAACTTGCCTGAAATAGAGAAAATATCGTCTAATACTCGTTGCAGAAGGCAATTCCAACACTCATGCGTTCGAAAACTCGCTTCTTCGTCGCTCGTTTTCGAATTTCGCATTCGTGTTTTAGTAGGAGCCCATTCTACAACTTGTTTTAGAATATACTATTCATAAACGTTTCCCTGTTAGTAGTATAGTTTATTTTTTTACGCGAAAAAAATTGAATAGAAATTTTAAAAATTATTTTTCAGATGAACGTGCCCAAAGTAATACTTTTCCACGCGCATCTGGGTTGCCAAAGTAACACTTTTCCGCATCGTGCGGAAAAAAATATTTTGCGGCACGGAAATGTCGAATTGATCAAAATTGTTATGGTTAGGAGAAATTTTCATGAATATTTCAGAAATGGGTGATTCGTTTTAAAAAATCTGAGTTTCTGAATAAATTATTATATTTCAATTTTTTCCCCTCTTGTTATAATAAGACGTAATCATTGTTCCTAACACGTGCGCAAAGTACATTTCCGCACTCATAAACTTAACTTTAACTGTAAATGCGTGCGAAAAAGTATCACCTTGCGCACTTGTTAGGAAAATAACTATTTGTTTTCGGAAGTATTAGTGGCCTAAAATTTTTCCATATTTCTTTCGCAGCCTATTTCTTGAAAACTTTACAATTTCAGATGTATGTTCACATTTTTGTTTTAAAATCACACTGATAAAATTCCTATCAGTTATTTACACATATTCTGATATAACCTGTATTTGTTCTGTAACAACAGAAAACAACCCTTCATCGATAAAAAATTCTAAGACTTACGTGGCCTAATTTCTCTTCTCTCCTTCTTTTAACTTCATGCTCTTGGTCTGGTGACGATCTGGATCGATATTTTTCCCTTTCAGCTGGCGATACCGAATTCTGCAAAAGAAATAATATAGTTTTTATAAATACGAAATCAGATAATTTTTTTTTTAACTATGCTACAGTGCGTTACCCAAGGGTTGGGTTGCACGAACCAGATTGGAATTAATGGAGCTTTGAAATCGTAATCCTTCAAAGGATTGGTTGGAGTAATGTCATTAAAATTTCAACTTGCGGTAATATGTATGTTGAACTAATGATCCCGATGGTAGGTTTTATGTGTTTATTAATATTAAACATAGGTATCGAGGGTTAATCAGATTGCGGGATCAGTACCTTTTACTGATGCTTCGAAAACGGATTGCTGAGGTATGAGCATCAAGAATAGTGTATTTTGGCGCGCTTGTTCCTCTGAGCGCCTGTGCGTATGTCATTTTGACAAATGTCCATAAGCCTCGAATTTTTGGCCGAAAATGGTCTAAAACGTTCAGTTTCGACACACTGAGCAAAGTCAATTCTGTCCTACCGGCTAAAGGCACGATAAATCTCGAACTAAATGAGTTAGACAGTTGAGATGTGCAGGGTAGCTTTGGGGAATACATCTCTCGGTTAAGTTCTTTAATAGGCACACTCTGCAGATTGGTTTCGGAGTTATAGCCATCTGAAAATTGTTTTCCTAATAACACCATTTAAAAAAATGATTAGAAGAAATGCTATTTCTGAGAAACTATCCGCCAGATATCGCTGAAATTTTGTAAGAGCCTTCTAAACCTTATCATTCAGCCAAGTTATCTATCAGATCTATTTTGCTGGAAATATTGAAACATATTATTTTTTCGCGCATGTTTCTAGGGAACAGCGTGCGTTGTTATCTCCTCAATAACTCAAATAATACAGATCTGATCGAATTGAAACTTGGTAATTAGTCGTAGAATGCCCATCCGCAAATTTGTGCAAAATTTTGTAAGAATCGAATCACTAGAAAAATAAATAAAAATTTTCTTAGAAAATTTTATATTTCAGTCCGAGTAAGAAAAGACGGAAATGAAGAATTTCTTCAAAACCATCTCATGCATATGCAGAACTCCCAAAGGATTATTGCACGATTTCACACAAAAATATAATTCCACACCCTATTCATACACATTTGGTTTAGGAATTTCAAGCAAAATATTCTACAAATTAGTTACACATTTTTTGATTTTTTTCTACTCATGCGATCTTCACGAAAATTGACAAAAGTCTTGGCATGAATATTTTGCATCTAAATACCCAGTTTCAAATCGATCAGTTCAGTATTTTTCGAATTATTGAGAAAACAATATTTCCAAATTTTTGATATTTTTTTCTATATGCAGTCATCCGATCAATACAGAACTTTGCATACATACACAGGTGGCAATTATACAATTTGGTGCTAAATTTCAAACAGATCGAAGAATTAGTTTCGAAAATATTCAGAAAAAAAAAGCTCCAGCTCAAACAGGCCATAACTCTGAAACCACTAAGCGGACCAACCTTCGCGTAATGTGAGACTCAATTGACGAACATTAATCTACTACAAAATTAAAGGAACATATTCTTACCAGTCTATCCTCCGTATTATTCGAACTAGGTCTTTTATCTATCACGTCTCGGGGGTGAAGATCGGAGGGCTTCAGCAGGGGATGCGCCCCGGCGGCCAGGGCTGAAGTATGGGGTACTCCCGGCAGTGTCGGAACATTACCACCTCCCAGGGCTGCGGCTCCTCCAAAACCAAGAAGGCCAGCAGGTCCCATTCCTGGAAGTCCTGGATGAGGCCCCATCGGCAGAGCCGGACCGTGCGCACCATGTGGTAGCTGTTGGGCGTGTATCTGTTGCTGAGAAAAGTTGGGTTATAGGGATTTGTCAAATTCAAATTAAAAATTACCGAGCAAACTAACAATGAAATTTAGGATTTTTCCAAAAAAGCAAATATATTTAATCTAAAAGGGTCACTACTATTTTTAGAGGAGCAATTGCTAAGAGAGTATTTTTAGAGTAGCAATTACTGAGATAATATTATAGAGAAGCAATTACTAAGACAATATTTTTAGAGGAGCAATCACTAAGATAATATTCTTAGAGGAGCAATTGCTAAGGTATCGTTTGCAGTAATCAAAAAACAATGTCAATTTCACTGCAATCAACACAACAATTTTTCTCTGTAAATTGGAGATATCGATTGTTCTGCTAACACAGTAGCTTCCTCAGATAAATTATATTCTGAATAACAAGATCATTCTAGAAAATATTGGTCTCATCTATTGGGACTATTGTATACACATTTAAAAATATAAAATTGTTTGTCCCAATAATACTTGATTTTATCACTTCTATTTAATCTGGAGATTCTAAACGAGTAATGCAAAATTTATTTAGAATACTAATAATAATATCCAAATTATTATTGAATGCGTTTCATATTTCTAAATGATGGCCTGAAATGTTTCTACCACTAAGAAAACTCGAAAAGAATATTTTTGGATTTATCCAATTTTTACTTGCCTCAGTACACATGGTATTATATAATTGAATGTCAATACAATAAAGCGGATTAATCTAGGCACTATCATGAATCACAAAGTGTGTATAAACAAACATAGATCCATTTCCGCTGTTTTTTAAAATACAGGGTGTTAAAAAATATTCCGAAAAATAGTAAAATAATATCAAATAACTTCTTAACTTTATCAGATATTTTATAATCACTTGGTGGGTGAGAAATGTCTGAAATAAAAATAATACTAAACAATAAATTCGAAAATGTATTTATACCGTAAAATATTTAGAATAACAAATTATGTATTCAGTTTTGGGACACCTGTATATCGAAACGATATTACTTTAACGGTTATGAGACAATTTCTTGTACTTCAATTGTTCAATATACTCATGAAAATTATAGTCACTATTATATTCAGTACTTCAATTACAATAATAAACTTTTTACTCCTAGATAATAATTCATCAGATTATTGTAAAAGACAAACTACAATACTTCTATAAATCACTAACAGATCTACTTACAAGCAATTGTTGAAGACCTTGTTGTTGCTGTTGCTGGAACAACAACAGGAATTAAAACCATAAAACAACCCACACCTTAAGAGGAAGGAAAAAATGTTGTGAAGTCCGAGATACGAGATTATTCGCAAATGCTTGCATCGAAATATCGGGCTTAATAGATTGAAAAAATTGTTACGTTAATTATGTTATCATATCTCTGACTTTTTTGCCTTACATCGAAACAACAACAAACAAGGAAAGCACTCTGGTTAAATCATGCACTAATACACTACAGAATAGAATAAAATACAAGGATTCTGAATTTGGACAAAGAAACAGAGGGGAAACATATTTTAGGTCAATTTTTACGCGCTCGTACCATCAGGGTTTCATCCCTCTTCCCAAAATGTAATTTAATTTGAACCGAAAATTTTGGAGACACGATATCTTTCGAAAATAATTTAGTTACTTTTTAATTTTACTTTTTTACAGCAAACGATAAAAGTAACTAAACAACAGAAAATGAATTAAAATAAAATACTAAATAACTAAACACTAAAATACTAAACAATAGAGATATATGTGACGTAGATATAAACCACTAATTTATTAATACAAAAATTTGGTTGAGGAGTATTATATTTTGAATTTCTTAGTGAAATAATATTATGTCTCAATCTACTCTTTTCTATCCTAACAATACTTTTTTTTATTATTTAATTTACTCTCTAACATTTATTTTAATATATAATTACTGATCCAGAAAATTGCGGTAAAATAACATTTCATTCAGCACGATTATACTTATATATATATAGGGTATTTTCTAATTAAATGCCAATATTTAAGGAGATTAATAATGCATGATTTTGAGTTGAAAAGTTCACATAAACATAGGTCTATTTCCACTTTATTCATGATAGACAGGGTATTAATTTCGATTTTTTTTCCCATATCATCGAAACCATTAGATATTTTCATGAAACTTATAGTGGCAAGAAAATGCGTAGAGACAAACCCTTCGCATAAAGAGAAATTTTTTTTGTTTCAATCAGTGGAGACCAAGGTGACATGAGATAATAAATATTTAAAATAAAATGAATGCCACTCCTTTTTACGAAGGAAAAATTTATTTTCTTAATGGTTCTTCATTCCGCAATAAGAAAGATCTCTCGTGATATTTATGTATTTTAAACTGTTGTTGAGTAAAATATTAGTGGGTTATTTATTTACACCTAATATCAATTTATGACCAAAGAACTATGTTATTCGACCCATTTTAAAATGTTATAATCAAACTATAGATTTATTTCAACATCCTTGTAATAATATATTAATAGAACCACTATATTTATATGAATTTCTTCAAATAAAATCATGGATTAATCTCCATAAATATTGACATTAAATTATAAAATATCCTGAATATTTCGCATTTCATGTCGGTACATGAATAGAAATATCTTTCTAAATTTCCACCTCCATTGTTTACCCCTTAGAGGAAAATACCCTGAATAAAAAGCTTGGAGGATCATCCAAGAATAATACACGACTAAGTTGCTTGATTGTTTAAATTTTGGACATCCATTGTCTGAATTTTGTATATAAATATGTAAAAATAAATATGGAAAAAATTTAAAAAAAGACGCAGAAACAATTGTTATGGATTGAATCTGAAACCAGAAATATTGAGGAGAAGTAAAATGGTGAAATATTAAGGTGATTCCTTTGATAGGAATTGTATAACAATTAAAATAATAATAATATTATAATAAATGTTGTGTACTGCAGGAGAATCGTTGAACGTTTTCAAGAGAATTTACTACATTACGTCGTGAAGTTCACATTTATTATTATATAATTATTATTATTTTAATTGCTTTACAATTTCAATCACATAAATAACCTTAATATTTTATCACTTTAATTCTCCTCAATATTTCTGCTTTCAGATTCAATCCATAATAATTATTGTTCCTGCATCAGAATTTTTTTTTTATTTTTTTTTTTTTTGAATTTTTGTGTATAAAAATGCAAAATCTAAATAACAAAGAAATATGATATGTTCCGAATACACCGTTAAATCCTGAATTCTAACCCCCTATAGTCCAAAGTCAAACCCGTGGATATTTGAATCCACCCACAGTTCGTCCCTTCTAAACTAAATGTCAATAAGGACGGAGGAATCAATTTAAACTGAAAAGCTACGGGGTAAAGTTAGCCTATGCAAGATTAAATGAGAAAATCGCCTTTTTCTACTCGACTTACCCCGATGATTGCGTTGAGCTCCGTCATCGTAACTTGCTTGGCCCGCTCCACTGCGCTGGCGACAGATTGCTGGTGTTCTTGGGCCAAAAATGGAAGCACTTGGGCGATGATTGCGTTTAAGCGTTTTGCTATTTCAGTCTGAAAAGAAACGGAGGGATTGTATTAAGGTGTAATTCGGGAAAACTGAGAAGATTTTACTGGTCCTTCACATCGGATTTTTAATGTAATAATTAGATTTAGTTCGTGCACGAAAAAACTCCTACCCCTTCGTCAGTGGCGTTCCTCAGTCCCCCCCCCCCCCCCCCCAAATGATTGTCTCCGGGCCCCACTCCTCCTTCAGCTCCTATCACAATACACCTAACAGATACTGGGATTTCGTTTATAAATCTTATATATTTAACGAATCCGGGGATAGTTTAGATCTTAAAATTGTCAGAAATGAATGGAAGAAAGTAAATCAGAGAATTAATTAGGTACTATGAGCATATTGTGTTTTATTATAATAAATATTTCAATGAATTAATTGAAAATTATATGATCTTTACAGGTAAAAGATGTACATGTACTTGTTGTAACAGTTTTTAGACATCTTATTCACAAATCGAAATGATTTATTTTCCGACTGTACACTAATACGTGAATAGGTACTCGATATTTCATGCATCGATACTTTCGAAGCGATACGATTCAAGTATCGATACTACTTATTTCGATATATTACGATCCAGAGTATTTTCACTCGCCTATACTAAACATTTTGACCAGGAAAATTAGTTTCTACTATCAATTGGTTCTAAGCAACGTAAAGTAAAAAGTAAATAAAAGGTTCCACTCCCCGGCCCCCCGAATCGGCATAATGGCATAATCGGCCAAGTGGTTTCCGAGTAATGATTTTGTTTTCAACCAATATGAATCCGATCGAATTGAAACTTGGTGAGTATTTGTAGAATATGAACCTAAGCACGTTCGTGAAATTTTGTGCGAATCGTATGGCTAGAAAATTATTAAAAAATTATTTAAAAATATTTTTGTTGTCGCGATAACTTGAGAACGGAAAGAGATAGCGGCTTGAAGTTTTCAGGTTAGGATATGCATCAGAACGCGACATTTCAGTTTGCTTATGAGCATAATCAGCCAAACGGTTTTAGAGTTATAGCCATCTGAAATTTGGTTGTATTTTGTTCCTCATTAACTAGAAAAATACTAAACCGATTGAATTCAAACATGGTTATTAGTTGTAGAATGCCAACGCAAAAATTCTTGCAAAATTTCGTGAGGATAGTATTTGTAGAAAATTTTTAAAAAATCATTGAAAATTAAAAAAAAAAATTCTATATATCAGTAACTATTCGTTTGAAATTGCTGAAATTTTGCAAGAGCCTTTATAACCCAACTCTACTACCAAGTTTCAAGTTTTAACACGATCGGTCAAATATTGTTGGAGATTCGAGCAGCCTTGTGTGAGTTCAGTAGATGGGTGACCGTTGCCTCGATAACTTTCGAACGAAAGGAGATAGGGACTTGCAATTTTCAGGGTAGGTTGCGTATCCGAATGGGAGAGTTGAGTTCGTTTTTGGGCATAATCGGTCCAACGGTTTCCGAGTTATACCCACCTGGAATATTATTTCCTTGATAACTCAAAAAATAAATATTCGATCAAATTGAAGCTTGGTAAATAGTAGTAGAAAATCAACATAAAGACGTGTTTAAAATTTTGTAAGATCCGTACCCGTAGAAAATTTGAAAAAAATGCCGAAAATAAAATTTTTAGAACCGTACCCCTAGAAAATTTCAAAAAAATCACGAAAAAAAATTTGGTTCAAGCACTGACGTGAAGTCAGAAGCTTTGGCGCGTATGTTCTATCGTCCATTCTTCTGTATTGGACACCCTTAATTCGAATTTAACATGGTAAATTCGAATTAAGAGTGTCCAATACAGGAGAATGGACAACATAATTTACCATGGTAAATTCGATTAAGGATGTCCAATACAGAAGAATGGACAATAGAACATACGCGCAAAAGCTTCTGACTTCACGTCAGTGCTTGAACCAATTTTTTTTTCGTAATTTTTTTGAAATTTTCTAGGGGTACGGTTCTAAAAATTTTATTTAGGGCATTTTTTTCAAATTTTCTACGGGAATTTTTGCGTTGGCATTCTACAACTAATAACCATGTTTGAATTCAATCGGTTTAGTATTTTTCTAGTTAATGAGGAACAAAATACAACCAAATTTCAGATGGCTATAACTCTAAAACCGTTTGGCTGATTATGCTCATAAGCAAACTGAAATGTCGCGTTCTGATGCATATCCTAACCTGAAAACTTCAAGCCGCTATCTCTTTCCGTTCTCAAGTTATCGCGACAACAAAAATATTTTTTAATAATTTTCTAGCCATACGATTCGCACAAAATTTCACAAACGTGCTTAGGTTCATATTCTACAAATACTCACCAAGTTTCAATTCGATCGAATTCATATTGGTTGAAAACAAAATCATTACTCGGAAACCACTGGGCCGATTATGCCATTTTGCCATTATTATACGCTCAAAAGCTTCTGACCTCACGTCAGTGCTTGAACCAATTTTTTTTCAATTAATCTCCCTCGTTTCAACGTTTCTTAATCCTGGACCCAGGGATTATTACACGAGACCAATTCTTGATGTATCGGGTGGACAGCTGTTGTCGTCGAAACTAAGGAGCCAGTTACTCGATAAAGAGGTCCGTACGGAACCCCTGCCAGCGCAATTACTGAAATTGCTACGCATTCACGGCGAGGGTTGATCGATGTTTCGCCCCATATGAAGAACGAATTTCCAGAGGCCTCTGAGAAAATATGAATTTACTGTCACGTACCTTCGGTGTCGAGACCTTCATATTATTGTATCCAATAATTATCTATCATTATTTATTGTAGGATTATTATTCGAAAATATATTATATTATATCGTACTAATGATACACTACATGTTCTAAAACGTTCATAGTCTATCAGAGAAATTACAGCATTTTGTCAAGAATTGATTTTATTTCGTACCCAATTGAAACTTTTAATTTTGCCCTGTATATACAGGGTGTAAATAAATAGTTTCGAGAGAATTTTAAAGGTGATTCCTTGTCATGAAATTAGAGTGCTTCCTTTATTTCATTTTTTGGCGCTCTAGTTCCTCGGAACTGAGTGCTTATCAATTTGCCCAAATGTCTGTAATTTTCGAATTTTTCGATGAAAATGGTCTTAAACGATTTGGTTCGACTCATTGATCAAGAATCCGTGGTCGAAAATCATTCTGTCCGGCCATCCGGCCGGCCGTAGGCACGATAACTCTCGAACGGAATGAGCTAGACAGTTGAAATTTTCAGAGTAGATTTGGGAGATAAATATCTCGGCTAAGTTCGTTATTGGGCAAAATCGGACAGATGGTTTCGGAGTAACAAAAAAAAATTTTTTTTTTACAAAACAAATTCAAAATTAATTTTTTTTTCAATAAGCAGTTTTACCATAAGAATCCAATGATATCATTTTTAACTCTAACAAGCTAATGTAACCAATCCAGAGAGTACTCAAATCAGAATACTTATGTAGGAAATCTTAAATAGTGTTACTAAGGAATAACTACCTGTACATTAGTTGGAAATCCCGTTCTAAATCTTCCATAATTAGAGAATGTCCGTAAATTATGCTCGACATCCTCGCATCATTTATTTTCGACTCACTTACTAAAAAACTCTGCCTATGAACTTGGCGAATCCAAATTTCAAATTGTTTACATGCTTACATCAACCACGATACACAAACATGTGTGTGTATCGTGACATCAACCAAACTCTCCAGAAATACACCTTCAGTTTCATTTGACATTAATGACGTTTATCTCTCAAACTGGATCTACCGCAAACAGATAGAATACAGACAGATAGAATTCGCATTCTGTAAAAACATAGCAGTACGATGTATTATAGAAATTTCGAAAAATCATATCTCCGAAAGTATTTGCTTGTTAGAGTTGAGAATAATATAGAGAATAATATAGAATAATAATAGATTGTATTCAAAATTTGTGAAGTAAAAACAATTTTTTTTGTTACTCCGAAACCATTCGGCCGATTTTGGCCAATAACGAACTTAACCTTGATATTTAGGTCCCAAACTTAGGTCTAGCTCATTCCGTTCTAGAGTTATCGTGTTAACGGACGGCCGGACAGAATCGATTTAGACCACGGATTCTTGATCAGTGAGTCGGATCAAATCGTTTAAGACCATTTTCAGCCAAATATTCGAAAATTACAGACATTTGGGCAAATTGATAAGCACTCTGTTCCGAGGAACAAGAGCGCCAAAAATGGTAAATGAAAAAAGTGTTTTATTAGATGAGGCAATTCTATGTTTAAAATTAATGAACAACTCGCCCTGTATAGTCTGGTCGTTTCCGTAGTTTGATATGACACATATACGCGAATCTCTATACATATCTTCTTCTCTCTAACACGATTTATTTTTATTATTCTACTACCGATTATCCGCACATTCCAGAAGATGGTAAACTTTAATGGGGGTTGTAGAAACTGTTCCGGATGCCAAGACTTCATCTTATTTAATGAAATAGTCTGCTTCAATAGCAATTTAAATCTTTAACACGTCTATACAGTTCTTGCAAAGCCTTAAAAAAAGTAATTCGATTACGAAACTACTTCGTCATTTAGGACCTGGAGCTATAATTTCAACTCAGGAAGAATATAATTGTCGATGTCAATGTGAATTAACAAGAAGAAGAAGCAAATTAAATTTTGCCAGCGCAATCAATAATTAATGGGTCTTGGTAAGATTTTGTTTCTATTGATTCGCCGCATTCTTCGATTAAATCATTCCAACGAGCCCATTATCCTTCATTTCCTCCTGTCTAGATGGCGCCATTATTGTAATGAAAGCAGATTGAAGTTAATTTCAGAATCGATTCCGTTAATAGCTGTTTCTTTAATTTTCTTATTCTAATTTTCTGTCAATTTTAAAGTAATTCTTTTTCAACATGCTCCTTGTAACAGAGTGCTCATCAATTTGGCCAAATGTCTGTAATTTTCGAATTTTTGGATGAAAATGGTTATGTACGATTTGGTTCAACTCACTGATCAAGAATCC
Organism: Halyzia sedecimguttata; assembly: GCA_937662695.2. NCBI lineage: Eukaryota > Metazoa > Arthropoda > Insecta > Coleoptera > Coccinellidae > Halyzia > Halyzia sedecimguttata. Next base: position 48,628,220 of record OW569418.2, read on the forward strand.
GTGGTCGAAAACAATTCTATCCGGCCGGCCGTAGACATGATAACTCTAGAACGGAATGAGCTAGATTGTTGAAACTTTCATAGTAAGTTTGGGACATAAATATCTCGGTTAAGTTCGTTATTGGGCAAAATAGGCCGGATAGTTTCGGAGTAACAAAAAACAATATATTTTCTTACATTACAAATTTTAAATTAAATTTTTTTAAGATGCAGTTTCATTATAAGAATCATTTGATATTCAACTCAAACAAATAAACACTTTCGGAGATTTTTCAAAATTCCAATATTAAATCGTAACTCTATGATTTCACAGAATGCTGTATCGAAAATTGACGTCCGTGTCTATGAATTTCATCTGTGTTCATACATTTCATCATTGTCATCTCATCTACAGATAAGATACATGCCAAACAGAGTATGATTCAAGCTCTTGGATAATCCATATGATGATGATGATGGAAATACCTAAATACTTTCGCAAGTTGATTCAGAATATTATCTCCAGTAAAAACAAAACTGGAATATTGACTAAGTTTCAATTGTCATAATATAATTTTCATAGTAGATTTGAGGAATGAATATCTCGGATAAGTTCGTTATTGGGGAGAATAATTGGTCTGTTGGTTTTGGGCTAAAAAATTTTGACACTCTTGTTGAATTTAAATTCTTCAAGATCATTGAATTTAATTTATTTTATAATGAAGTTCTATCATAAGAATCCATTGATAATCTAAACTCTGAGATACTTCCAGACATATGATTTGTCAAAGTTTGAACAAGAGCGCCAAAGCTCCTGTCCACAGGGATTTCCCACTTTTTCATACATATCAAATCCTTTTCTGATGAAAATAGCCCAAAATTAAAATCAAATTTCTAAAAACTGAATAATGTAGATATTGGTTTATGAAGAAATACTTTCATCAATTTGGATTTTGCAACCTAACCTTAACAGCAATCATTTAACCTCAAAAGAGTTGAGACGAATACGAACGATAGGGGCGACATTAGAAGCGGCGTGGTCGCCATCTGAACTTCTAGCGATGTATTACATTTTGACTCAAACTTTCTACACCATTTTTGTGCGTATGTTCTGGGGACCATCGCGTTATCATTTTGCACAAATGTCTGTAATTTTCGATTTTTTGCCGAAAATGGTCTTAAACGATTGGGTTCGACTGACTGATCAAGAATTCAAGGTCAAATTTGATTCTGTCCGGCCGGCCGTCCGTTGAAACGATAACTTGAGAACGTAAATAGATAGCGACTTGAAATTTTTAGGGTAGGTGGCGCAGCCCAATACGACGGACAAGTTCGTTAATGGACATAATCGGCCTAATGGTTTCCGAGTAATGATTTCGTTTTCAGCCAACACAAATCCGATCGAATTGAAACTTGGTGAGTAGTTGTAGAATACAAACCGAAGGACGTTTGATGAAATTTTGTGAGAATCGTATCTCTAGAAAATTGAAAAAAAAAATTTTAAAAAATATTATTCATGTCAGGATAACCTGAGAACGGAAAGAGGAAGTCACTTGAAATTTTCAGGTTAGATTGTGATTCTGAATACGACATTCGAGTTTGTTTATAGGCATAATCGGCCAAACGGTTTTGGAGTTATACCCATCTGAAATTTGGTTGCTCTTTCCTCAATAACTCAAAAATTACATAACCGTTCCAATTCAAACATGGTTATTAGTTGTAGAATGGCAACGCAAAAATTCTCGCGTAATTTCGTGAGGATAGTATCACTGGAAAATTTTTAAAAAATCATAGAAAATCATTGAAAAAAATTCTATATATCAGAAACTATTCGTCCGACATCGCTTAAATTTGGCGAGAGCCTTCAGAACCTAACTCTGCTACCAAGTTCCAAGTTTGAATATGATCGGATCTATATTGTTGGAGATCCGAGCAGCCTTGTGTGAGTTCAGTAGCTGGATGGGTGATCGTTGCCTCGATAACTCTCGAACGAAAGGAGATAATGACTTGCAATTTTCAGGATAGGTTGTACATCTGAATAGGAGAGTTGAGTTGGCTGTTGGCCATAATCGGCCAAACGGTTTCGGAGTTATACCCACCTGGAATATTATTTCCTCGATAACTCAAAAAATATAGACTCGATCGAATTGAAGCTTGATAACTAGTTGTAGGAAAGCGATATGGAGACGTGTGTAAAATTTTGTGAGGACCATACCACTAGAAAATTTTTAAAAAATCACGAAAAAATATTATGTACCTCATGATTCCTTGAGAACGGAAAGAAATAGCGACTTGCAGTTTTCAGAGTATATTGCGCAACTGAATGCGAGTTCGTTAACTAGCACAATCGGACAAATGGTTTTGGAGTTATATCAATCTGAAATTTGGTTGTTATTTCCTCAATAACTCAAAAAATAAAAATCCGATCCAATTCAAATATGGTTATTAGTTGTAGAATGCCAGCGCGAAAATTCTTGGAAAATTTCGTGAGGATCATAGCACTACAAAATTTTTTAAAAATTATTGAAAAAAAATTGGTTCACTTCAGTTTGACATCACGTCAGTGTTTGAACCAATTTTTGGCGCTCTAGTTCCTCGGAACTGAGTGCTTATCAATTTGCCCAAATGTCTGTAATTTTCGAATATTTCGATGAAAATGGTCTTAAACGATTTGGTTCGACTCACTGATCAAGAATCCGTGGTCGAAATTCATTCTGTCCGGCCGGCCGTAGGCACGATAACTCTCGAACGGAATGAGCTAGACAGTTGAAATTTTCAGAGTAGGTTTGGGGGATAAATATCTCGGCTAAGTTCGTTACTGGGCAAAATCGGACAGATGGTTTCGGAGTAACAAAAAAAAAATTTTTTTTACAGAACAAATTCCAAATTAAATTTTTTTCAATAAGCAGTTTTACGATAAGAATCCAATGATATCATTTTTAACTCTAATAAGCTAATACTTTCGGAGATATGATTTTTCAAAATTTCAATGATAAATCGTATTTCACAGAGTGACATAATTATTCTATGTATGAATTGTCATAATGTCAACTCATTTTCCTGAGACATGTCATTATCTAATCAATCGAAGAATTGTGAGCAAAGTGAGAAAAATCTCAGTTGTATGCTCCGAAATTAGTTTTTCTCAGAAAAGTCTTACATTTCGGAACGGAACATGAAGTAAGAGATCTGAGAGTAGTGAGACTGCTTTTCATCCATAGAAATAGAATGCAAATAGAATGTAAATATTGAAAGCATTCTGCAGTTCGAGAGAGGAGAAAATTTGGTTAACGTAGATCAGGAAATTTTTGATCGATTACAAGGTAATTTTTCATTATTACTCTTCTTTGATACATGTTTTATGAAAAATCTACTATTTGTAGGTACTTTAAACCTGTTTTGGGCAATTGTCATACGAAACTTGTTGGCGCTCTAGTTCCTCGGAACTGAGTGCTTATCAATTTGCCCAAATGTCTGTAATTTTCGAATTTTACGATGAAAATGGTCCTAAACGATTTGGTTCGACTCACTGATCAAGAATCCGAGGTCGAAATCGATTCTGTCCGGCCGGCCGGCCGTAAGCACGATAACTCTCGAACGAAAGGAGCGGATTGAAATTTGCAAGGTGGGTTTGAAGCGTAAATATCTCGGACGAGCTCGTTAATGGGAGAAATCCATCAAGCGGTTTCGGAGTTATGGCCGATTTTAGTAAAAATATTTTTTATGAATATTTCCGAAACCGATCACTCGATCTATCTAAAATTTAGCATCAAATTGTAGAATCATGACCTTTATACGCATGTGAAGTTTTTTATTGACCAGATTACCGCAAAGTGTAAAAAAAATTTTGAAAATTTAAAAAAAGTTTTTCTACAATAACTCTCGAACGGAATGAGCTAGGTAGATGAAATTTTCAGAGTAGGTTGGGGAGATGAATATCTCGGTTAAGTTCGTTATTGGGCAAAATTGGCCAGATTTAATTCGATTTCTTCCATGGTGCAGTTCTCATTCTCAGATTGCTCATTTAATCTTGATAAATAAACTATTATTTGAATTGAATTTCCTTTATGATGCAGTTCTATCATAAGAATACATTGATATAATTCCCAACTCTGAGAAACCAATACTTTCGGAGATATAATTTGTCTGTTTGAACTAGAGCGCCAGAAAGCTCCTGTCCACAGGGCTTGAACCCATTTTTTATATATCTCATTTGTATCCAACAGTCGACGATCATAATGAATTTAGCGCAACGACAAGGAAATACTTCAAAGACGAATTGGTAACCCATGTAATCAATTATTTTCGTGAATAGACCTTGGAAATGTTTTGACTAATTTTAATCGGTCATTATTCATTGTGAGCTTATAATTCGAAACGATAAATTTAATCGCTGTGATATACCGAAGTGAACATAAAGGAATCCTTTTACACCGTTAAACCCACTCGTAAAGATTGAAAAATAGCTTTGTTTTTTTCATGAGGTGAAATAATTCGATATTAGGTGTATAAAAAGTTTACGACGGTCCAAACACATGCAGGGTTATTCAAATATTTGGCCCATTAACGATTCTGCCTTATTGCAAAATAGAGTTTAGAAAATGGGTTCAAGCCCTGTGGACAGGAGCTTTCTGACGCTCTAGTTCAAACAGACAAATTATATCTCCGAAAGTATTGGTTTCTCAGCGTTGGGAGTTATATTAATGTATTCATATAATAGAACTGCATCATAAAGGAAATTCAATTCAAATAATAGTTTATTTATCAAGATTGAATGAGCAATCTGAGAATGAGAACTACACCATGGAAGAAATCAAATTAAATCTGGCCAATTTTGCTCAATAACGAACTTAACCGAGATATTCATCTCCCTAACCTACTCTGAAAATTTCAACTACCTAGCTCATTCCGTTCGAGAGTTAATGTAGAAAAACCGCTTGATGGATTTCGCCCATTAACGAACTCGTCCGAGATATTTACGCTCCAAACCCACCTTGCAAATTTCAATCCGCTAACTCCTTTCGTTCGAGAGTTATCGTGACTACGACGGGCGGAACAGAATCGATATCAACCTCGAACTACAGAATTATGCTTTCAATATTTACGTAATATTTTCAAACATTTTTGGGTGATGTCCCGGTTGCATTGCTAAAATACGAGTAATTCAACCCTAATATTTATGAAGTTATATAATATTCCCTTCCGTCAGTCCCGTCATGAATTGAGAGAACTGAGCATTCTATGTGTATGGATGAAAAGCAGTCTCACTACTGTCAGATCTCTTACTTCATGTTCCGTTCCGAAATGTAAGACTTTTCTGAGAAAAACTAATTTCGGAGCAAACAACTGAGATTTTTCTCACTTCGCTCACATTTCGGAATATACTTTATTCTCATAATTCTTCGATTGATTAGATAATGTCATGTCTCAGGAAAATAAGTTGACATTATGACAATTCATACATGGAATAATTATATCATTCTGTGAAAACGTAAATATACGATTTATTATTGAAATTTTGAAAAATCATATCTCCGAAAGTATTAGCTTGTTAGAGTTAAAAATGATACCATTGGATTCTTATGGTAAAACTGCTTGTTGAAAAAAATTTAATTTGGAATTTGTTTTGTAAAAAAACAAATTTTTTTTTGTTACTCCGAAACCATCCGACCGATTTTGCCCGATAACGAACTTAGCCGAGATATTCATCTCCCAAACATACTCTGAAAATTTCAACTGTCTAGCTCATTCCGTTCGAGAGTTATGAATGAATGGACAGAATTAATTTCGACAACGGATTCTTGATCAGTGAGTCGAACCAAATCGTGACCATTTTCATCGAAAAATTCGAAAATTACAGACCATTTGGGCAAATTGATAAGCACTCAGTTCCGAGGAACTAGGGCGCCAAAAATTTGCACACTTTCAAAAATAATTTCATCAAAATCGCATTTGTGGTTATACCAGAAAAAAACGGTTGATCAACTAATGTTTCTTGACTTTTACGGAGAACGGGGGTTAAGATTTTATGGAAAATTTGGTTTCTTGGGTAGGAACCACTGTTTTATCAATCTAGAATATTTTTAGCACTTATCAAAAAGTATTAACAACTGATATTTGAAACGAAACACCCTGTATATCATTGCTTCTTTCGATTTGCCGTAGCCTCTTGATTATTCCTCATCCCGGTTTTTGAGTTATTGATTTACTTCTTTTTTTGTGCAAAACAAAGCTTCAATTAAACATTCATTACTTCGGTACTTGGCATCCTAGAAAGCAGAAATTTCGGGTATGCATTACCAATATCCCGTGTATCATTTACGTATAATGAAATACGTCTCAAATCCTACAGGGTTGTTCAAAATCCGAGGCTATTTCGATATATACTAAAACGATAAAAACTGATATTACAAACGAAACACCCTGTATATTATTGCTTCTTTCGATTTGCCGTAGCATCTTGATTATTTCTTTAGGAACTTCCTCTTCCCAAGCTCAAGCGGTTTTTGAGTAATTGATTGATTTACTTTTTTTTGTGCAAAACATATCTTCAATTAAACATTCATTACTTAGGTACTTGAAATCCTAGAAAGATGAAATTTCGGGTATGAATTAACAATATCTCGTGTGTCATTTACGTATCATGAAATAAGTCCCAAATCCTACAGGGTTGTTCAAAATCCGAGGCTTTTTCGGTATATTCTGAAATGATAAAAACTGATATCTCAAACGAGAAACACCCTGTATTTTATTGCTTCCTTCGGTTTGTCGTAGCCTCTTGATTATTTCTCTTGAACTCATCCTCATTTCAAGCGGTTTTTGAGTAATTGATTGATTTACTTATTTTTTGCGCAAAACATATCTGAGTCATTCCATTTGAAATCGTCTAATTGACAAAGCCGACCCATTTTAGAATTTTGTTTAACTTTGAGGAACTCTTCCTTAGGGTCCCAAAGAACAAAATTTACACGAGTTTGATTTTTACTAGCGCTTGTTTCCGCCTATTTAAATAAAAACTTCCCAAAATCGATATTTTTAAGCTTTATCAACGTTTGCTTTAAAATTTTTCTGTTTGAAGATATCTAGATAATCAAAGCGGAATTCTTCGGGGAAAATATAGTAGTTTAAGTGTAGGTAACGATAATTGGCTCAATCAATACCTTTGAATAATGGCAGCGTGCTAAAAATGAGTGTTTTTTACTCATTTTTCGTAAATTTCAATCGACTCTGGTGTCTTAACTATTGAGAATTAAAAACTTATGCTGCGGGGGAATTAAGTATACATATCATAGATAAAATTCAGCCACGGGTCGACCTGAGCAGCCCACTCTTAATAGAAGAAAGCTTTGCTTAAAATTTTGAAATTTAAAAAAATCCCATTATTGAGGTTATAAAACGAACGTGTTGACTGTGAAATAAAAATCTAAAACTCACAGAATCTACTGTTCTTACCTCCAACTTTGAATGACTACATCATTTGTTTTGTTATTTTTATGTTTAGTGCATGTACGAGCTGTTTTTTTCCAATTGACTCCTAGTTTTTATCTCAGAAAAACATTCGGATTTATATATAGAATGTATAGAATACTAAAACTTGGAAATTTTTTTTACATTCATAATTCTTTTTGATGAAAAGTAGTTTTTATCCATTACTAAAATCAACCAAATTTTCGCTGTAAAAAAACAGCTCGTACATGCACTAAACATAAAAATAACAAAACAAATGATGTAGTCATTCAAAGTTGGAGGTAAGAACAGTAGATTCTGTGAGTTTTAGATTTTTATTTCACAGTCAACACGTTCGTTTTATAACCTCAATAATTGGATTTTTTTAAATTTCAAAATTCCAAGCAAAGTTTTCTTCTATTAAGAGTGGGCTGCTCAGGTCGACCCGTGGCTGAATTTTATCTATGATATGTATACTTAATTCCCCCGCAGCATAAGTTTTTAATTCTCAATAGTTAAGACACCAGAGTCGATTGAAATTTACGAAAAATGAGTAAAAAACACTCATTTTCAGCACGCTGCCATTATTCAAAGGTATTGAATGAGCCAATTATCGTTACCTACACTTAAACTACTATCTTTTCCCCGAAGAATTCCGCTTTGATTATATAGATATCTTCAAACAGAAAAATTTTAAAGCAAAAGTTGATAAAGCTTAAAAATATCGATTTTGGGAAGTTTTTATTTAAATAGGCAGAAACAAGCGCTAGTAAAAATTAAACTCGTGTAAATTTTGTTCTTTGGGACCCTAAGGAAGAGTTCCTCAAAGTTAAGCAAAATTCTAAAATTGGTCGGCAACAATTTTTTTTATTTTTAGACGATTTTATATGGAATTACTCATCTTCAATTAAACATTCATTACTTCGTTAGTCGGAATCCTCGAAAGCTAAAATTTCGGGTATACCTAGATTACCAATGTATCACTTACATATAATGAAATAATCCGAAATCATTCAGGGTTACATCAATTTCGTTCTAGTAAATTGCCGCAAACTACAAACAACAGTTTTAAGGGCTCGTAAGGTAAAAAGAACGCTATGAAATATATTTCTCTTCCGAAAACACATTAAAATTCTTAACGATTTAATGTTAAGCTGAAAGACTTTATAAACCCTCATTTCCAAACAGCGAATAATTCTGCGCATAATTCGTCCATGAATCGTTTTAATGGATTTTTTTATTCGGCATTATTTCAATAACTCCGAGCATATATTGAACAACACAATAATAAAAAAATGTCCATTAAAACTGAACAATCAACCGTGACTGTGCATTAAGATAACACCAATTATTATAAAAACATATCATGATATGGATGGTATAATGATAGTAGATTTTGTAAAGGTGCCCACGCACTTTCGGATATCTATAGTAGGTTCATTATGAATAAATAACAATAGAACATGGATTTTACAGGTTGAGAGATCATATTCAACAGGATTGGTCTTTAAGTTTAACATTAATTTCAACCAAATAACATACGTTTTTCAAAACCATTGTTCCAGATTAGACTCAGGTAAAAAGTTACAAGAGTTTGAAGGTTTCACAATGTTCTAATACACTCCTGCATCTGGATTTTCATATTTTATAACATTCAATGAAGAATGTCTCGGAACTGGTACGTTTAAGGAGATATTTTTTATCTTAGAAATTTTTTATATGGAATATTATATTAGTTGCAAGAAGTAAAAATTACGAAAAATGTATTATATCCTCATCAAAATATGTATAGTGATTCTTCCTATTATTTGAATCAATATCTGCTCTTTTTGGCGCTCTTGTTCCTTGGAACAGAGTGCCTATGAATTTGCTCAAATGTCTGTAATTATTTAATTTTCGGCTGAAAATGGTCTCAAACGTTTTGGTTCGACTCAATGATCAAGAATCCATGGTCAAAATCGATTGTGTCCGGCTGTCCGTCCGTTAACACGATAACTCTCGAACAGAATGAGGTAGACAGTTGAAATTTTCAGAGTAGGTTTGGGTAATACATATCTCAGTTAATTAGTTATTGGGCAAAATCGGGCGAAAAAAAAAATGTTACTACAATACAAATTTCAAATTCAATTTTATTCAAGATGCAGCTTCATCATAAGAATGTATTGATATCATTCTCAACTCTAACAAACTCATGCTTTCGGAGATATGATTTTTCCAAATTTCAATAATTAATCTTAATTTTATGATTTCATAGAATAATCTAATTAAAATTTGCTGATGTATGTAAATTTAACATATGAGGTGAGTCATAGATCTATGTTTTTAATCTTTTATGATGCAGTTCTATCATAAGAATCCATTGATATCATTCCCAACTCTTAGAAACCAATACTTTCGGAGATTTGTCAAACTTGGAATAATTTATTAGTCGCCAGTAGTTTGACAAGAATGCCAAAGCCCCTGTCCACAAGGCTTTCCCATATTTTTTGATCCGTTCTCCAAGAATATTTAAAAAAAATCGTAGAACATGTGGTAACGAAAAAATGGTTTCAACATGACATAGCAAAATTGATAAGATTTCAAATCATTGATTTCTTCCTGAGCTCTATTATTTGATCTATATTAATATATCTTTTTGTAATCTTCATTCAGAAATATTTAGAAAACGAAATTATTATTTCCTTCAAATTATCTTTCAGTTTCCTATAAGAAAACTAAGGCATATAGTACAATTGTAAACTTACCTGTTTGTGCATTTCAACGTTAAGGCCATAAGACATTTCGTAGTACTGAAACAAGAGAAATAGAATAATTATTTGTGAAGATAAACAATTCATTTCATAAGATTTAAATCTCCAAATGAATAGAAGGTATTTCTAGGACATTGACTACCATCGTTGTTCAATTTTAAACACATTAAATATTGCAAATATAATTTTCCACTCAAGCATTTATAAAAATACGTATATATTATTTTGTAATAATATACAAGGTGGGTCTTCAAGTTGTCCATTAATTTTAACCATAGATTCTGCTCATCGAATAAAATACCTTTTTCATTTACCATAAAGATTCAAGCTGCTGAAAAAAGTTGCAAAAAAATCAGATGCACAACTTTATGGCTAGAGAAAAACAAATGACAATCGTCTACTTTGTGGGCCCGATATTCAATGATTGAGTCGCAACTAGCGATCAAACATGAAATAGATATTGGTAAATATCTGAAGTTGCGCGCATTTTTGAAAAAATCCAATGAAGGGTATCTTGCAAAAAAATCAAGAGTTTTTTCTAAGGAAGATTTCGAACGTTTTCTCTTCGAAGCACCGGATGATTCATATTTAGGATTAAAGGTAACTATCATATTTCCAGTAATTTAAATTTTATATTTCGATCACGTATGGTTGTTTCAGATTGTTTAATTATTCGGAGTAGCTGGTGCCTACAGATGTGACGAAATGGTGAAAATGAAAACTACAGATATCGAGGACAAGGGAAATATTATAATAGTCAATATTCCTGATAGTAAAACGAGAAAAGTTTGAACAGCCACAGTTATTAGGGAGAATGATCTAAATATTTATCGGAGACACACTGCGTTGAGACCAAACGATTTCGTTGAAATTAGATTTTTTTTAAATATCAATCTGGAAAATGTTACAGAGCTGTGATAGGAATATATAGTATAGGAAGTGTTCCAAGAGAGGTTGCCACTTTTTTGCAATTGACTCATCCAAACGTATACATAGTTCATTCATTGAGGCGAACTTCCGTTACACTACTTATAGATGGAGGAGCCAATATTGAGTCTTTGAAACGACACAGAGGTTGGAAGTCAAGTAGTGGAGCAGAAGGCTACATCGAGGATTCGCTGCGAAATAAGAATGAGATTGCTGGTAGGATATTGAGCGTCAACGAATTCCCTGGAACCACAACTCAGATTACTCTATTGAGGCATCAGCTTTTAAACAGAATCCTATCAGTTCATAATTACAAGGTTTAAATTTTCAAAATGCAACATTGACCAATTGCACATTCAATGTAACATTAACGAATAAAAATGACGTTTGAATTAGAGAATTTTTTTTTTGTTCATGGTAACCAATTCGTCTTTTGCATAGTAACACTTTTCCTGCCGCCGCCCGGAAAAGTGTGTTGCATATATATATACACTACGCAAAAAAATTAATGCACATTATGAAAATCTCAAATTTATTCTACAACTGAAGGTGTTCTCAATGATAATTATTTTTATCAGAATTATGCATGCATATGTTATCCACTTTCAACGTTTTTCTTCAATATAGATGTTTTTTACCAGCAGAAATAAAAAAAGATGAGATTATCATATTTTGAATGTATTGGCTCCATTCTGAAATCAGTTGTTCTCGATCAATTCTAGTGATCAATAGTTTTTCTTTCGTTTGATTTTCTACACTCGATCGCTATGCAACGTGAAACACGCAATTTGACCCTAGAGGAATGTGCCCATGCGGTAGTTTTGCCAGAAGAAGGGTGGACATACACAAGAATTGCAGAAAGCTTTGGAGTTTCCCATACAAGTATGTCCAGAATGTTGCAGCGATTCAGGAAGACAGGTATGAATGTCCGAAGAGCAGGACAGGGTAGACCACGGGTAACAACTGCCATTCAAGAACGTTACTTGACAGTTTGTTCGTTGAGACAACGGTTTGAACCGCTCGCCTCCTTCGAAATCAGCACTCAGCACTCAGACAATAAGAAATCGCCTCAGAGAATATGATTTAAGGCCTCGTGTCGGGGCAAGAGGCCCAGCTCTTACCCCAGCCCATCGAAGGGCGCGTTTGGATTTTGCGATAGAGCATATCCATTGGGAAGAGGCTGATTGGGAAAGAGTTCTCTTCACAGAGTCTAGATTCTGCCTCTACCATTGTGATCGAAGTTCCCTTGTATACAGACGTCCACATGAAAGATATGCTCAGTGAAATTTCCTGAATACTACTGGTTTCGGGGGAGGATCGATTATGGTATGGGGTGGAATATCTTTGACTGCTCGCACAGACCTAGTGGTCGTTGATAATGGAGCTATGAATGCTGATAGGTATATAAGGAACATTATTGAAAAGCATGTAGTGCTATTTGCCCCATAGATTGGTGAAAATTTCATTTTTATGGACGATAATGCCAGACCCCATCGTGCGCGCATCGTTCAGGAGTACCTTGAAGAGGTTGAAGTCTCTCGAATGGAATGGCCAGCAAGAAGTCCAGATCTCAATCCGATTGAGCAGGTTTGGGACAACCTTAATAGAAGGCTGAGAAGTTCAGAAAATCATCCAGCTACTCTTAATGACTTAGGAATCCAACTCAGTGAAATCTGGGAAGGATTAGATCAGAACATTTTAAGATCACTCATTTTGAGTATGAACCGTCGTTGCCGAGTTGTAATTAACGCAAGGGGTGGAAATACCAAGTATTAAATCACTTATCAGCATTCCAGTATTTTGAAAATTGTTTATTTCTCTTCTTTCACATAAGATTCGGTGAAATCCTGAATTTTTCTTCCATTTAATGTGTCTTGTTTCGTTCAAAACCTTCCCGAGAGAACATAAAAAATAAGTTATAAAGTCAATGTAGAGTTAACTTTCATTAAAATTAGATTTTCAGAATGTGCGTTAATTTTTTGCGCAGTGTATATATATATATATATATATAAATATATATATATATATATATAAATATATATCGATCTATAATTGAAGAAATTTTGAATTAAAATTCGATGCTTTCTGCCTCGTCACGATCGACTGGACCTATAGCTACGATCGACCGGTTGGCCACCCCTGGTCTATATCGTTGGAAATATGGAATAAAAACCCTGCAAATGTGAACTATGTTTAACGAGTGCTTTTCAAAGTGTAGTAAATTAATGAGATTTCCATCCGATCTCAAAGCACTTCATTTAATGACAGCGGAATTGTTTGACGTCGAAGAAGCGATAAAACCTGTAGTGAGTCCTTAAATTATGTTATCGACCCTATCGGCAGCCTCCTACGGCCAGCGACCATTTCAAACTCGGTTCTCCGCAATTCCCGATGTACTTTAGGTAATTGGAGTATCGGTTCGTATTAGAAAAACACTCAAATTTGTACGCCCGGTTTGCAGTAGTTTAAATAGAGCAGAGTTAATACCGATATCGACCAACTTCCGAATAGGTCATTATACGGCGTTTTAACTATGGAAAATTCAGTTTGTTCGCTGGGTGTATCCGATAATTGGCAAATAATTTTGATTCGCTTATGATTCCTCTCGAATACGGGTGGCTGCCATGCGAGTTCATACGGGGGTGATTGGTAAACAAACGAACGACCGATTGACAGTTCACGAAATCATAGTTACTAGTTGACAACCATCACATGGTAGATTTTTGAGTAACAGATTAATTAATCATTAAAGGATACTGTGGGAGGTATACTCATTATTGAAAGGTTTTTTTTGGGTTTTCTCTCCCAAACTATCTATAAAATAAAAATTAATTATTTTGTGATTTGCTTCTGCGTAAGAAACACAGGATATTTGTCAGAAGCAATCAATTGAACAATGTTGCCTAACAAACAACAACGAAACAACATCAACGAAGAAACAACTATATATCGTAACGTTTCGGAGCTATATCAGACTCCTTCGTCAGACGCTTAATGAAAATCGTTAGAATTATTTTGTTGATAGTTATTTTGTGAAATTCAAGAATTGTCACAAAATAACTATCAACAAAACAATACTAACGATTTTCATTAAGCCCGTCCGGGCATCCGTTAACACGATAACTCGCGAACGAAAGGAGTTAGAGGATTGAAATTTTCAGGGTAGGTTTGGAACGTAGATATCTCGGACGAGTTCGCTAACGGGAGAAATCCACCAAGCGTTTTCGGAGTTATGGCCGTTTTTATTAAACACATTTTTTATTAATATTTCCGAAAACGATCACTCGATCTATCTGAAATTCAGCATCAAATTGTAGAATAATGACCTTTATAAGCATGCGTTTTGTATTGATCGGGATGTCGTAAAGTGTAAAAAAAATTTTTTCAATTTTTAAATTTTGTTTCTACAATAACTTCCGAACAGAATGAGCTGGGCAGTTGAAATTCTCAGGGTAGGTTTGGGAGATCAATATATCAGTTAAGTTCGTTATTGGGCAAAATAGGCCAAATGGTTTCGGAGTAACGAAAAAAAAAATTTCTTCTTCACTTACAAATTTCAAATTAAATTTTTTTAAGATGCAGTTTCACTATAAACATCAATTGATATTATTTTCTATTCTAACAAGCTAATACTTGATTTGATGGTGAATTCTAATGTCTATTCTCCTGTATTGGACAATCTTAATCGAATTCACCATGGTAAATTCGATTAAGAGTGTCCAATACAGGAGAATAGACAATGGAATTCACCATGGTAAATTCGATTAAAAGTGTCCAATACAGGAGAATGGACAATAGAACATACGCGCAAAAGCTCCTGACTTCACGTCAGTGCTTGAACCAACTTTTTTTCGTAAAGTCAGGATAGAAAGGTCTGAAACAGTCTGACGAAGGAGTCTGATATAGACTCCGAAACGTTACGATAGTTGTTTCTTCGTTGATGTTGTTTCGTTGTTGTTTGTTAGGCAACATTGTTCAATTGATTGCTTCTGACAAATATCCTGTGTTTCTTAGGCAGAAGCAAATCACAAAATAATTAATTTTTATTTCATAGATATTTTTCAGAGTTTGGGAGAGAAAACCCAGAAAAAAAAAAAACCTTTCAATAACAGATTAATATTGTTCATTACGAGTATGTTCTTCTCTATTTATTTCCCAATAATTTAGTTGAGTACCGTAACTCAAATTGTGTAGAATTTTGAAATCCGGGTTAAACTCATGTTTTTTTGCTAATAAATGATTCGAATAATTAGAATTCTATTTGTTGTGCTGGTGATGGTAGCCAAGGAAAACCATCCTTAATTCTTAATTTTTACCCGTTTTTCCTATACATAATTTACCACAACTACCGGAATTTAACTGATAATCACCGCATTTATCTTCTTTATTGCTCCTTGATTTATTATTGTTAATGGGTTTTGCCAGAATATTGTTTGTGTGGAATGATATATTAACCTGTTGATTACTCGCTATAACTGGATTATTTTCATAACACAATGCAATTATTCCAGTTTTTCCTTAGAACGTGTAATATACAGGTGGTCCAACGAAAACTTAACCCCTCTAGTTTCAGACTTTAAAATGAAAATGTGGAAAATCGCTCGGACCCTTCAATTTCTGATTCGAGTGGGAATAACTTTTCCGCTTTTTGTGCGTATGTTCTGGGGCACATCGCGTTATCATTTTGCCCAAATGTGAAATTTAATTCTGTGGTGCCGTCCGGCCGTTGCCACGATAACTTGAGAACGGAAAGAGCTAGCGACTTGAAATTTTCAGGGTAGGTGGCGCATCCCAATACGACGGACAAGTTCGTTAATGGGTATAATCGGCCCAATGGTTTCCGAGTAATAATTTTGTTTTCAACCAAAATAAATCCGATCGAATTTAAACTTGGTGAGTACTTAGTTGTAGAATATAAACCCAAGTACGTTCGTGAAATTTTGTAGAATCGTGTCACTAGAAAATTTTAAAAAAATAAAAAAAATATTATTTATGACACGATAACCTGAGAACGGAAGTAGATAGCGGCTTCAAATTTTCAGGTTGGGTTGTGCATCTGAATGCGACATTTGAGTTCGTTTATAAGCATAATCGGCCGAACGGTTTCAGAGTTATAGCCATCTGAAATTTGGTTGTTTTTTGTTCCTCATTTTCTTGAAAAATACAAAACCGATTGAATTCAAACATGGTTATTAGTTGTAGAATGCCAACGCGAAAATTCTTGCAGAATTTCGTGAGGATGGTATAAAAAATTATTGAAAATAATTGAAAAAAAAATCTATATATCATAAACTATTCGTCCGGCATGGCTGAAATTTTGAAAGAGCCTTCAGAACCTAACTCTTCTGCTGAGTTCCAAGCTTGAACACGATCGGATCCATATTGTTGGAGAACCGAGCAGCCTTTTGTGAGTTCGGTAGCTGGATGCGTATCGTCGTATGATATGTTGTCTATGGTCGTATTTTTGCAAGAACCTTCAAAAATATGAATGTCATGATGACATATTTTTGCGCGTATGTTCTTGGGAAAATCGTGTTATTTCATCACAAATCTATGGGAGATGATAGCCCTACATTAGCGGTCAGACCTGGTTCTGAAAGAGATCCTCCTTAGGAGGAGGCAACTAAATATTGAAGGGATTTCTATTAACAAGAGTGAATATCTTTCAGAAATAGAGAAGGCGATTCTTCTTCAAGAGATCCATGTGCCTTCAGAGGAGTATATTTGTGAGAGGGGACTTTTGAAGGGTTATGCATTATTTTTAATATGATATCGCTGAAATTTTGCTGAAGGCTTCAAAACTTAACTTTAAATTAACCACACTTTCTGATCTTGTAAGGTGAGAGGCTAATTTGTGGATATTAAATCTCGTGATGGGTAGAGAGGAATTTTAGGCCAGTTTCTCTATCACTAATGAGAATATATCTTTATGTTTCACCTCATCACCTTTAGATCTATCAATGGACATTTATTGGTTAAGAATAAGTAATTGAATATTACTGGAATTCAATTGAATTTCATTCAATATGTTAGTAACTAGACTTATAATTTTCTTTACTTTGATTATTTAAATATGACATTAATTCCAGTAATATTTTTCAAGAATAATTATGTATTCTTCTCCTAAAGAAGAATTGAAGGTAGACAATAATAAGAACGTTGAAAGTGTGTCAAAGCGATTTAAATTTGTAGTAGAATTAAAATGGTGTACCTATTCCATAGAAGAAAGGGTGTAAATGATAAAATTATTTTGTAGGAATAATGACCCTGCGCGAACAGCAGCGGCTTTATTTAACGGACGACATCCTGGAAAAAATGTATCCGCTGCTTACGTTGTGCAACTAATTGCCAAATTTGACGCTATTGGTTCAGTCGGAAACAAAAAGAGGGTGAAAGAGACGAAGCGAGGGACGTGGCTGTCTTAGGTCAAGTAGCAATGGATCCGACCTTGAGTACTAGGAAATTGTCCGATGTATCTGGTGTTTCACGCACAACAATCATGAAAATCCTGAAAACATAAATTATATCCTTATAAGATACGATTGGTCAGTGAAATGACTAACGGTAATCAAAACTACTTGTTCAGTATTTTTTTTTCGGACGAGGGTTCATTTTACCTGAAAGCATTGTAAATTGTTTTATAAATATAAGTATATTATTTCAACTTGGTTTTTTCTCATTTCTTATTATTTTTGTTAAATACAAGACACTAATTTAATGCTATAATAATTTAGAAGTAAAGGTTGCGATGTTCTCAAATAAAACATGGCCAAGGCCAACTGAGGACAAAAGGATTCCTTTTTCGAAAAATTAACCTTTTTATGCAATATCGAGTGTTTTTTTAGGCAAGAGCGCATTTATTTAACAGTAATTTTATTATTATTACTTTACTGATGTTGAAAAAACGTATCAAAGAGTAATTTGGATTAATCTTTATCAACACATGAAATTCTTTGTTATCCATCATTTAACAAAAACACCAAAGTTGCTTGACACAAACAGCTACAACTTGAGAACCAGTGGTCCGATTGTCATGAAAATTTGAAAGATAACCTACTAAAGAATGACGCTATCGAATGCCGCAATTAATTTTGCATTTGTGGAGCCATCTATGTGCTAGTCCGGAAACTTAAGGCGGGTTTATACAGCAAATAAGATAAGATAAAATAAAGTGTTAAATAAAATAAGAAAGTTAAACATGTACATTTCTATGAGAGCGTGTATACACGAAATAAGATAAAATAAGAAATAAGAATAAGAATTAAAGTAGGCCAACTCTCATCTTTATTTCTTATATTGTGTTATTTTGTTTGGAAAATGACAATGCGCATGCTCAAAGAGTGAAATTCATAGAACTTGCATAAAATTGTCAAAAAGCTGCGATTTGATTGATTCATTCTTATTTTTTATTTTGTTTTAGATTATGTGTATAAACCGATCCGTTTAACCCTTAATTCTTATTTTATTTTAATTTGTTTCTTATTTTATCTTATTTGCTGTATAGGTATACCCGCCTTATGAGAGCGTTTATACACGAAATAATATAAAATAAGAAATAAGAAAAAGAACTAAAGTTGGCCAACTCTCATCTTTATTCCTTATTTTATGTTATTTTGTTTGGAAAATGACAATGCGCATGCTCAAAGAGTGAAATTCATAGAACTTGCATAAAATTGTCAAAAAGCTGCGATTTGATTGGTTCATTCTTATTTCTTATTTTGTTTTAGATTATCTGTATAAAGCGATCCGTTTAACCCTTAATTCTTATTTTATTTTAATTTGTTTCTTATTTTATCTTATTTGCTGTATAAACCCGCCTTTATTGATGAATGTAGTATGTCGCTTGAGGAGGCACGCTTATTCGTCACGTAATTATTTCTAACGAGTTTAATAATAACCTGCCTTATCACTCAGTACCAATCTCAACAATTCAATTCCATCCTGCAGACGATGCTGCCGTCTCTTAATCTCGATGACAGCGTGAATTCTTCCAGAAAATGACAGATGGCGTCCGATATCACGACAAAACTCCCGCACCTCAACATATCGAAAAATCCGTTCTTTTGTTTCCGCAGACGTATCAACCGTAACCTCCGTGACTCTTTACGACATCAGGTGACAATAATTGAGTGTCTCTTCATTGTTCCGAGAACAATAGACGTCTCATTATGTTTTGTTCCCATCTTTTGGGATCCATTATGATTTTATCTAACGAGTTCGTCGGTAATGACGAAGGCGATGCGAGAATTCCTGGCGGAACGGTAAAATCCGGGTTACGAATGGGTTTGTTGATGCATTTGAAGATTTGTGATGAAATGAGACCGAATTATGTAACTGGCATCGTCCTGAAATAGCCCGGAAATCCATGAAAACCATTTTTGGGGCGGAAGATGGATTGAGATTTTAGATTTATATTCTGCACTTCAAAGCTCAGACGTACAAAAAGATAGAATTGGCATTTTCTTCCCCAATAAATTTCCTGGTGGAGGAAACTATTTTCAGCCTATTTTCTGTCCAATATCCGGATCCCAGTATACATGTACCAATGGATTACCTCAGCCATTTCAAAGATAAAAATTTTAAAATTTTCAATTCGCTCAAGGAACCTTCAACTGAGAAAAACGAGAATTGAAGGTCACTTTCGGTTTGACCGGAAGTGATTCTGACTTTTTTTTTTATCTCAAATAGCACCCTGTATATTTTTGACAATTTTTTTATTCTACTCAAAATTACCTCTCTAACGACGTATCACACTTTGTATTTTACAATTGATTTGAGGGAGAACACGTCAATTGAAATTTCAAATTGAAAGAATTGCAGTAGGCTACGATATTCTGTATAATCTTGATTTTTTTTGTTTGAGATATAAATATGTATTTTATATTCTTGTTTCCTTTTATTTGAAAACTTATCTGATTATAAGACAAAATATACTAATAAAATACAATCCTCTTTTCACAATCTTATAGTTGGTACCACTAACACATTCATTCTGTATTATGAACCTTAACTCAAGAAAAAATATTTAATACACATGTAGATCAATATTTTAGCATTTTTTACTGTTAAAAATTGTTTTTCTTTATTCCGAAAGAGATTATCCCAAATCTCATACACCTTCATCTAGTGATAGACAAAATGGCCCATGGAGCCATTCTCAGAATATCTAGGTAAGGATCAGGTAACGAGAGTTTTAAAAACCAGAAAGCCTGGTCTTCTCTTATCAGGTACATTTCACCAGCCAATCTACCTAGTGACAAGATGATTAATGAAGTAAGCATCGAAAAGAACTTCACAGCGATGCTCAGTAGGAAAAAGGACTGGGACATGGAATCCACCACGTAAGTTCTTAAAAACATGCCATTAAATGGTACACAGGCGATTCAAAAACCACTTCAGGAGGCGCTGGAGTATACAGGCAGGAACCAAATGCTCACTATCACTAGGCTCCTATCCGAGCGTCTTTCAGGCAGTAGTACTTACAATAGAAAGATGCATGGAAATGAAACTAGAAAGAAGAGATGTGATACAGCAATCCACTCTCGACAGTCAAGTTGCTATTAAAGCTCTGAGCTCCCATGTGGAGCCAACCTAACATGTGGAGTAGACCAAGAACAGGGTCTCCTTGGTCTGGATTCCTGGTCATTAATTAATTAAAGGAAATGAGGAGGCCAACACACTTGCCAAGAAAGGAACACAAACCCCCTTTATTGGCCTGGAACCCTACTGTGGGGTTGGTAGATACACCTACAGAAGTGAATTTCGGAGGAAAGAAGAAACTGAAAGAGGTATTTTCTGGAGATCTCTCCCAGGAATGTATCACTCCAAATAGTTCCTCCAGAACTTTCACACTGTCAGATCCAAGAAATATGTGGACCTCAGTAAGAACACGCTGCACCTCCTCACTAGTTTACTCACAGGGCACTGAAGCCTTAGGAAGCATATGATGAGATTAGGGTTAGCAGAAACTGACAGGTGCAGATTTTGTTGGGAGGATGATGAAACACCTGATCACCTGATTACGAAATGCCTCGCCATCTCAAACCTACGCAAGGAATGCTTTGAGCAAGAAATCTGCAGAAGCTAAGACGTAGCCTCCTTGAAGCCATCCCAGATACTGGAGTTCATCAGAACTCTGGAACTGGAAGCCGAGCAGTAGATGGTGATGACATCGACAGCTCTGAAGGGGGGGGGCCATAGACCTTAAGGTCCCAGTGCAACGTTACCCCCAACAACAATATACAATATAAAATGAGGCGTTAATTTCCTGAACGGGCTGACACTAAAGGGTGTTGAACTAACACCTAATTAGGCAATCCAAACCACGTGACCCAATATGGCGGTTGTTGGCACACAAACAATTAACTTGTTGTGGTCGTTGACTATTTTATAGTGTTTATTGACTTTTCCCGGAGCTTTTCTGTCGTGTAAACTACTGAAATGAAGAATGATAATCTGAAAAGACTATTGTTGAACAACAGAGACTTTGCTGAACGGTAGGTTCATCATGTGTTTACATTTCATTTTATTACAGGCATATAATAAAGTTGGGATTAATTAACGGCTTAGATCCTTTCACATTGAATGTTTCTGATCTGGGTAGCGGAAAATTCAATTGATGGCGTTCCTCCCTGAGGAATACTCATTATTGAAAGGTTTTTTTCTGGGTTTTCTCTCCCAAGCTCTGAAAAATATCTATAAAATAAAAAATAATTATTTTCTGATTTGCTTCTGCGTGAGAAACACAATATATCTGTCAGAAGCAATCAATTGAACAATGTTGCCTAACAAACAACAACGAAACAACATCAACGAAGAAACAACTATATCGTAACGTTTCGGAGTCTACATCAGACTCCTTCGACTTTTAATGAAAATCTTTAGAATTATTTTGTTGATAGTTATTTTGTGAAATTCAAGAATTAAAAAATAAAAATAACTATCAACAAAATAATTCTAAAGATTTTCATTAAAAGTCTGACCAAGGAGTCTGATATAGACTCCGAAACGTTACGATATAGTTGTTTCTTCGTTGATGTTGTTTCGTTGTTGTTTGTTAGGCAACATTGTTCAATTGATAGCTTCTGACAAATATCTTGTGTTTCTTACGCAGAAACAAATCACAAAATAATTAATTTTTATTTTATAGATATTTTTCAGAGTTTGGGAGAGAAAACCCAGAAAAAACCTTTCAATATACTATATCCTTGTCGTGATGAGATCCACAGCCAACCACAATGCATGAAGGATGCATTTTCTTCCTGTATTATTATTCCAAATTAAAAATACAACCCTAATACGCACAGGAAATCAAAAAAAGAACAATATACCACTATAATTATGGACATATATCATAAAATTCAAAGTAAACAATACAATGTGTGCCAACAGCCGCCATATTGCTTTAGTTTTGACAGGTCGTTGGATTCCCTAATACGCTCCTGTCCCGTAGGTTAAGGTTAGTAATGCAAAAATCAAACGTGTCTCGTGTCTGTGTAAAACTCGACGCTGCAAAAATTCCATCAAATTAAGCCGGAATCCACGCTGGAGCGAAAGAGACGCCGAATGTATGCCGTCCTAGATCCCGAACCAATGGCGAAAAGTGTACATAGCCTCCATTTGACAGCTTGCGTTCCCGTTGTTTGATGCAGATACCTAAATGCCTCCATAATAACAAATGGTCGGATTTTTCTGGATTTCCAATTTGAATATCTGGCCGACCCGAGTTCCCGGTTCCGTATTGATTCTTCTTCCTTTTGGTCGGGTCGTCGTATATCCGGTGGTTTTTTTTCGGGAGTTTCAATATTTCTGGAATGGATGTTGTCAAAGGACTCATCGAAGTTTGGACTCGGGCGGCGAAAAAAGATAACATAAATTAATTCAAGCACTGACGTGAAGTCAGGAGCTTTTGCACCTCTATTGGACACTCTTAGTCGAATTTACCATCGATACACCGTTTTCTCAGCTTTTATGATATATGAATACAATTATTAGTACCATTTTAATGACGGAATTATCGGAATTGAAATTCATTGGCATTCTACAAGTAATTACGGAGTTTTAATTTGATCAGATTTGTATATTTTGAGTTATAGAGGAAATAACAACAACATTTCAGATGTGTATAACTCCAAAACCATTCAGCCGATTATACCTATTAACGTACTTAAATGCCGCATTTGGATGCGCAACCTACTCTGAAAATTGTAAGTCGCCATCTCTTTCGGTTCTCAAGTTATCGTGATATAGATAATACTGTTTCATAAACAGTTATCGAGAAAATAATATTCTAGATGGGTATAACTCCGAAACCATTGGGCCGATTATGCCCAACAACAAACTTAACTGTCCCATTCGGATACGCAACCTACGCTGAAAATTGCTATCACTATCTCTTTCCATTCGGATGTTTTCGTGGCAACGGTCACCCATCCAGCTACTGAACTCACCCAAGGCTACCCTGGTAAAACAATCAGGGTACCCAACATTTGGTCTAATGAACCACGGATATTGTTCATTTGGTCCATCAAGCCATATTATACTGATAAAACAATCAGGATAAAACATTTGGTCCTTCGAGCCGGATATTCTTCATTTGGTCCATCAAGTCATATTATCCTGAGAAAACCATCAGGATTCAACAACCATTTTCGGCAAGTCACTATCTCTTTCCGTTCGAAAGTTATCGTGGCAATGGTCACCCAACCAGCTACTGAACTCACCCAAAGGCTGCTCGAATCTCCAACAATATAGATCCGATCGTGTTCAAATTGGCTGTGAAGTTGAATTCTGAAGGCTCTCGCAAAATTTCAGCGATATCGGACGGATACTTTTAGAGATAGATACAGATTTTTTTAAAAAATTTACTAGTGATACGATCCTCACGAAATTTCGCAAAAACTTGCGCGTTGGCATTCTACAACTAATAATGTTTGAGTTGGTTCGGTTTCGTATTTTTTTTTCAAAATTTCAGATAGGTATAACTCTAAAACCGTTTGGCCGTTTATGCCTATTAACAAATTCAAATGTCACATTCGGACAATCAAATTTGTCGAACCTAATTCCATTTTCGACAAAAAACAGACATTTGGGCAAAATGATAGCACGCTGTTACTCAGAACATGCGCGCAAAAACAGAAATGTTTGCAATATATGTTTTGGAGTGCAAATTCAAAATTGTTTGCAAATTTTACAAGGATTTCTGTATTTCTCTGTCAAAATACATCATCCTTACCCTTACCCTTTATCTAGATGTTAACTCGATAAGGAAATTAACACCAACTTAGAAGATAAATGAAATAAATAGATGCCACAGATCAAGAAAATTAATTTTTGAATGTTCTCATCTGGATGGACGACTGTTGAAGGATCCGATGAAATAGATCATGATTAATACAGCTGAGGACTCCAGAGATGAAGTAACTTTATTAGAAGGTTAGGTTGGAGAGGAATTCCAAGATAGTAATTTCCTTTTCCAAATATTTCGTCAGGATCGTTTGTCCGAAAAATAAAAAAAATATCTTGGATATCTTGGAAAAAATTATGTATCTACCCGTCAGATATCGCTGAAATTCTCCGAGAGCCTCCAAACCTTATTTTACAGCCAAGTTTTAAATTTGAGATCAATCTTATCTATATCGTTGGAGATATTGGGGAAATATAGAAGAAATTCAACCGATACAGTGGGGAAGTTTTTTTGGCACGCTAGTTTCGAGATGCGGTTTGAACAGAACCAATCAGTGGATTCATTTACATTCCGGATACGCCTAGCAGAGTAACTATACTTTTTATCGTCTTCAAACATGGGAATTGGTTCAAATAACGAAATCAGTTGACCACGATGACTAAGCGACGAATGATCAGATAGAAATGGCCTGTAATAGGTTGTTTGCATTGTTAATTGGTTCTGGGGGCCAATTCGCGGAAATTCAATCAATTATTGAATACCTTCTAGATTCAACAACAGCCACCATTGTTGGCGAATTAGAGTGTTTATCAATTTCAGGAAAACTACTCACGGTGCAATTACATTATAACGAGGAATATCGAGCATGTCATGACAGAAATTGTGAACTGACAGTTTCGACAAACTATTGAATGTGTCAAATGAGTCAACTCATCTTGATACATGGTTGTTATACGAGTATATTATTGTGTGTACTATGAGTATATTGTATTGTATATTGTTGTAGGTAGAGGGTAACGTTGCACTGCAACCTTAAGGTCTATTGTGGCCCCCGTCAGAGCTGTCGATGTCATCACCATCTACAGGTCGCCTTCGAGTTCCAGAGTTCAGTATCTGGGATGGCTTCAAGGAGGCTACGTCTTTACTCCTGCAGATTTCTTGTCCAAAGCATTCCTTGCGTTGGTTTGAGATGGCGAGGCATTCCGTAATCAGGTGATCAGGAGTTTCATCCTCCTCCCAACAGAATCTGCACTCGTCAGTTTCTGCTAGCCCTATAATCTCATCATATGCTTCCTAAGGCCGCAGTGCTCTGTGAGGAAACCAGTGAGGAGGTGCAGAGTGTTCTTACTGAGGTCCATATATTTATTGGATCTGATAGTATCAAAGTTCCGGAGGAATTTTTTGGAGTGTTTGTGCTCCTTTCTTGGAAAGTGTGGTGGCCTCCTCATTTCCTTTAGTTCCCGCGTGACCAGAAACCCAGACCTAGAAGACCCTGTTGTTCTAGCCTACTTCATTGAGGTTTTTTCGGTACTCCCACATTAGCTTGGACTCGATAACATGGGAGATCAGGGCTTTAATAGCAGCTTGACTATCAGAGTGGATTGCTATATCACATCTCTAATATTTCCACGCAAGTAGTTCTGCCTGAAAGACACTCTGATAGGAGCCTAGCGATAGTGAGCATTTGGTGCCTAGCCCATATACTCCAGTGCCAGCTCCTGTAGTGGTTTTTGAACCGTCTGTGTACCATTTAATGGCATTTCTGTTATGAACTTGGGCGGTGGATTCCCTGTCTCAGTCTGTTTTCCTACCGAGCATCGTAGTGAAGTTCATTTCGATGCTTACCTTATTAATAATTTCGTCACTAGGAAGATTGGCTCATAAACTGTACCTGGTAAGAAAGGACCAGGATTTCTGGTTTTTAATACTGTCATTACCTGTTCCTTTCCTAGGTATTCTGAGACTGGCTTCATAGGCCATTTTGGTTATCACTAGATGAAATGGTGTGAGATTTGTGGTAATCTCAATAGCCCTGGTAGGACAGGTTCCCATAGCTCCAGTGATACACACACAGGCCAGCCTTTGTACATTGTCGAGTGTTTTCCTAGTGCTATTCTGGCTTGTCTTTGTGTACCAGACTACTGCCCCATACGTGATTATGGGTCTCACAATCATGACGTACATCCATCGCAGTATCTTAGCGTTGCAGCCCCAAGTCTTACCGAGTAGATTTTGTCAAATGTGCATAATTTATACAAAGCGATATATCATAAAGTTCAGGTGCTTCACAGGCGTAGGAATTTGGAGTAGTTCTGGTTCAACCGGTGCCCCACGTTGGGCGCCACTTACACATACTCATTAATAGTGTTAGCATGAAGGAGTCAGAGCAGTCACAAGATAGATTTGCAGATAGCCACAGACAAGATTTCGGTCTCAAGGAAAATGATAGATGAATGGAAATATTTTCATACATGTATAGGAAGTTTTCAGTAAACTAGATCGATTGAAATATTGATCCAAACGAAAAAACAAAAATTCATTCGCAAATCGACAAGTCTCGAATTCTGAATTCAAACCAAGCAACATGTAGAAGAATTCCAATGATGTGGCGTAGAGAAGAAGAGCAAACACTCAAATTTCACTTATTCGTCCAAAACTAAGCGTTAACAGGTTTGTCGACTACCAGAGAGAGTCGGCACTAAACCACAAGAACGCATTGAAAACATACTCGGCGATATCTGTGGTTTTACGCATGAGAAGATCAAGAGCCACTATACAAGAAATATATATTTACACAGGAATTGTGGTCTATAATTTATCGAGTTGGTTTTACGCTGCGGTTATACTTTGCAGGGACTGATTTATGATGATTTTTTCATCTATAAGAGTACGCATAGATCCAAATAAACTTTATAATCCTTACAACAGGGTTGGGTTGATTTAAATGAAGTGATTTAAAGTAGGGCTCGGAATATTATTCGAATATTCGAATATTCGAATATTCGAATAGTCGAATTTTCTCTTGATAAAAAAATTCGACTAGTCGAATATTCATACATATTCGACTAGTCGACTATTCGACTAGTCGAATTTCATATTCGACTAGTCGACTATTCGACTAGTCGAATAATTTGCTATAAACTTACCTATAAGAATTTCAACGACAAAGTGTTTGTCGAAAATCTTTGTTCAGTTTGGTATTAAAAAATTTAATAAAGTATATCTATATAATATAAATTTATGCAATTGAAATATTCAACTTGTCGAATATTCAAATATGTAGTTGAATATTTAGAAGTAAAATATTTGACTATTCGAATAGTCGAACATATTCGACTAATCGAATAGTCGAACATATTCGACTATTCGAATAGTCGAACACCTTCGACTAGTCGACTAGTCGAATATATTCGACTATTCGACTAGTCGAATATATTCGACTAGTCGAATAAAATAATGAATGAATATTCGAATAGAGATAATTCAAAAATTCCGAGCCCTAATTTAAAGTACTTAGAAAATCAAGATTGAAGAAAACATTTGATTTTTAAATTAAAATCATATTTCAATTATTTTTTTCATCACGCGAAATAACATTATATAAATATTCACAGAAATCCACAGTGAAGCGCAACGCCTTAAATATTAAAAGATAAGTAAGTACATAATATTATTATATTATCATAATATATATAATAATATTATAATATATAGATATTATTATATTATATTAAACAGAAAGTATATATTATATACTTCCTGTTTCTCCATTTTCGATATATAATTTGAACAAAAATACCCTTCCTTTTTGCGCGCGTGTTCCGCAAGGAACAGCGTGCTATCATTTCGTCACAATGTCTGTATTTTTCGAATTTTTTTTCGAAAATGGTCTCAAACGATTGGGTTCGACTCCCTGATGAAGAATTCGAGGTCAAATTCAATTCTGTCCGTCCGGCCGGCCGGTCCGGCCGGTCCGGCCGTTAGCACGATAACTCTCGAACGGAACGACTTAGAGCGTTGAAATTTGCAGGGTAGTTTCGTAGCGTAAATATCTCGGACAAGTTCGTTAACGGGCGAAATCGACCGAGCGGTTTCGGAGTTAAGGCCGTTTTTAATAAAAACGTTTTTTATGAATATTTCCGGAACCGATCACTCAATCTTTTTGAAATTTGGCATCAGATTGTAGAATCATGACCTTTATATGCCTGCGAAGTTTTGTGTTGAACGGACGGCCCTAAAGTGGCAAAAAAAAATTTTGAAAATTTGAAAATTTTGTTTTCACGATAACTCGAAAAATACTGATCTGATTAAATTGAAACTCAGTAGTTAGATGCAAAAGACCAAAGCAAACACTTTTGCAAAATTTCGTGAAGATCACGTGACATGAAAAAAATAAAAAAATTACTACTATTTTGCGGAATACTTTGCTTTTAATGCCGAAACATATGTTTTTGAGGTTCATGCTGCCCTTTCCGGGCATTTTCCGTATTGCGCATGTGCAGATGAGAAGTCCTTTAACTGCTGTAGTTTTCGTCAGAGAGGATTGGGGTTTTGGGGTGGCGGATGCTATTCCTCCATAGAATTCAGATCCCTGATGAGGGTCTGCGCATGCGTAGATTAAAGATGCGATATCTTCCGAACCACTAGTTTTGGAGAATCGGAGTTTTTTGTAAGGTGTGTTATTTTGAGAGGACTTTTAGCCGCCAGTAGATTGCGCATGCGCATTAGAGAAGTGACTGTTTTTGGGTTGGATGGGTTATGTTGGGAGTGCTGAGTCGATATTATGAGGTTTTAATAGAATATTCATAGCAATTCAGTGCAAGGACAAGTCAGTTTGGGGGATGTAGCGTTGTTTCCGAGTTAAAGTGTCCGTACCGTGGCCCTGGGGCTAATTTTGAAATTGATGTTACCCCTTACAGGCATTTTTCGTTATGCGCATGAGCAGACCATCAGTAATTTAACTGGTGGTGTTTTCGTCAGAGAGGATTAGGGTTTTGGGGTGGCGGATGCTATTCCTCTATAGAATCCCCTGTTGAGGGTCTGCGCATGCGTGGAATAAAGATGTGATATCTCCTGAACCACTAGTGTTGGAGAATCGGAGTTTTTTGTAAGGTGTGTTATTTTGAAAAGGACTTTTAGCCGCGAGTAGATTGCGCATGCGCAGAAGAGAAGTGACTGTTTTTGGGTTGGATGGGTTATGTTGGAAGTGCTGAGACGATATTATGAGGTTTTAAAAGAATATTCATAGCAATTCAGTGCAAGGACAAGTCAGTTTGGGGGCTGTAGCGTTGCTTCAGAGTTAAAGTGTCCTTACCTTGGCCCTGGGGCTAATTTCGAAATGGATGCAACCCCTTACGGGCATTTTTCGTTATGCGCATGAGCAGACCATCAGTGATTTAACTGGTGGTGCTTTCGTCAGAGAGGATTGGGGTTTTGGGGTGGCGGATGCTTTTCCGCTATAGAATCCCCTGGTGAGGGTCTGCGCATGCGTGGATTCAAGAAGCGATATCTCCTGAACCACTAGTGTTGGAGAATCGGAGTTTTTTGTGAGGTGTGTAATTTTGGGAGGACTTGCAGCCACGAGTATACTGCGCTTGCGCAGACGAGAAGTGAATGGTTTTGGGTTGTTTGGGTTATGTTGGGAGTAATGAGCCGATATTGTGAGGTTTTAAAAGAATATTCATGTCAATTCAGTGCACGGACACAAGTCAGTTTGGGGGAAATAGCGTTGTTTCCGATTTGAAATGTCTGTATGGTGGCCCTGAGGCGAATTTATAAATAACTATATTCGGTAGATCTATATTAAAATGCATTCGGATTTGGAGAAGATGCAATTTCGTCCCTAACGGAGGACCCACAACCGAATTTTTTTCTGATCTACGGTAAAACTAACAGCCAAACTGTATTGATAGCTATATTTGTTAAGGGAACTTGAAAAAAAAAAAAAAAAGCACTGACGTGAAGTCAGTACTCTTTGGCGCGCGTGTTCACGGTGGCTAATTTGAATTGAATGATTCAAAATTTAACAGTGCTGTATCTAAGCTGCCATCAGGATAGAGTAACAAAGTTGGAAAAGAACACAAGTGACTCTCCTTAGTCGCACAAGCTCCTAGAAGATTTGGGAGGGTCAGTATAATCCTAATCATGTTTATAGCACGCGCGCAAAAGCAGATTGACTTAACAATGAAAGAAAAAGTGTAAAAAGTCAATCTGCTTTGGCGCGCGTGCTATAAACATGATTAGGATTATACTGACCCTCCCAAATCTTCTAGGAGCTTGTGCGACTAAGGAGAGTCACTTGTGTTCTTTTCCAACTTTGTTACTCTATCCTGATGGCAGCTTAGATACAGCACTGTTAAATTTTGAATCATTCAATTCAAATTAGCCACCGTGAACACGCGCGCCAAAGAGTACTGACTTCACGTCAGTGCTTTTTTTTTTTTTCTATACCCATTTTGTTCTTTATATCAGATTTGTAGGCCAAGGTGCTGAACATACTTTCACTTATGCTGAGGAAGAAGTAGAGCACAGGAACTGTTATCATCATTTTGTTATGAACACCACTGACGTATTCCATTTACAATTTTCATTAGTGAAGTAATGAAAATGGACTAATGTGAGGTTTTAACTTTATTGCGCTACAGTTTTTCCATGTAACTCATTAATTGTTCCTGAAGCCAAACCCTTTTTTTCGGGTGTTAACTGATATTTTTGCTTTGTGAATTCAACAACATCCTCCAAGATATATCGTGAATGTTTCCACTGATCTAAACCATTCGTAAAAGTAACAATTTTTCTTCAAAGAGTATCAATAGTAACTGTAAAAGGTTTCAATAATTTTTATTAATTTGAAAAATCTGAGATGATTAATAATTTCATTGGAATTATATTAATAAACACATTGGAAAAGAACTGTGGCCAGGGGCTTTGGCACGCTGTTCAATTTTATAGCCAGTGCTGTCATCCATCCAGGTGCAGAACTCGCCTAAAGCTATTTGGCTCCAGGAAAAAAAAATTATGTTCCCAATATTTCCAAGAATATAAATACGACTAAAAAAACACGCGTCCAAAAAAAAAACTGGTACACTTTTTGGCTGGGATGGCCTCAAACGATTATTTTCGACTCAAATACATACATTCCCATAATCCTGAGGAAGGATACTGTGGGTAGTAGGTATATTCATTATTAAATGGTTTTTTTCTGGGTTTTCTCTCCCAAACTCTGAAAGATATGTGTTAAAAATAAAAATTCAGTTTTTTTTCAATTGCTTCTGCGTAATAAACACAAGATAATTGTCAGAAGCTATAAATTGAACAATGTTGACTAAAGGCGAAAATTCATGAGACGATTTTGTCGCCAAAAACCAGCGATTTTGTCGTCCAAATGAGTATACTGTCATTTGGACCGTTTTGGACGACGTCGTCCGTGTCGCTGGATTAATCCAGCATTCCAACGACAACTGATTACTGATGACATGCCTCTGACAGCAGTGACAGCCGCAAAAATTAAAATTGGTTCAAGCTCTGACGTGAAGTAAGGAGCTTTTGCGCTCATATTCTATTGTCCATTCATCTCTATTGGACAAATTCAAATGAAAGTAGATAATATTATCCTATCTAATATGTCTTCGACCAGAAATTACTATTGTTGTGTGCCCAAATGCAATCCATGGGCGAAAAAAATGCCAAAATGTATAGGTTTTATTCTGTACTGGTTTTATTCTGTCCAACTTCCTGTGAAATTTACTAGTATAGGTTTGTGTATTCAATTCTTACCTCCGGAAAACCAAATATAAATATAATTATTGAAACTGCGTTAGGAAGATAACTAATAGACCGAAGAGTACTCAACTTGGAACTACATCATCTTCAAACAGAGTACAAGGAGGTACCTCGAAAGAGAACTGAGGAAGGATGTATCGATGACTTGTTGTGCTGAAAAACCTCATTCAGAAGAAGAAATAAGTATCACCCAAGCACCCTTGAGTTAGTTGAACAGCAATAATAATTTTAGTAGTATACTTGGTTGTGTACATTGTTACCAGACCACCTAACACTTGTGCCATTGATATATTCGGGTTATCTACAAAGAGTGATATCTTGAACAGTGACAGTGCTTTGAAAAGTTTCACAGGCATAAACAATTTTGATATTTTCAATTGAATAGAAGAGATGGTCATCAAAACTCTTGGAAACAAAACAAAAAAAAAGCAACTTTATTATACCTCAAACATTACACTTATTGTTAATAATTATTTTCACATAATAAATATGTATCATATCTTGAAAAAATCATTTTAATTATGGATAACTGTTATACCACAGCTTTATCTGGATCAATTAGACACTATATGTATC
Organism: Halyzia sedecimguttata; assembly: GCA_937662695.2. Lineage (NCBI taxonomy): Eukaryota > Metazoa > Arthropoda > Insecta > Coleoptera > Coccinellidae > Halyzia > Halyzia sedecimguttata. The sequence goes on from OW569418.2 coordinate 48,660,865, forward strand.
CTCATAAATGAATTAGAACAGCATGCACCTGAACTTGAATTAAAACATCAGTAATATGTTTACACCTGCTCCATGCTGCGACTTAACAAGAATATACCATACTTTTTTTTTAAGTTTACCATTCTCCACATTAATATGGGCCATCAATTTTATGTGATTCTGAATTAAGGGCACTACTTTGTAAACATAAGGAACAAATGTCTATAAAAATGGGACCACAATTTGTTTTGTCATACATGATCTACATTTAGAACCTCTTAGTCTTCTCCTTCTACAAGGATTCTAGAATTAGGAGTTGAAGCTCCTATATGTACTCCTCTTCACCTTGTTACAGAATGCCTCGCCATTGCAAGTCAGCGAAAGGAATGCTTTGGACAGGAAACTTGTAGGAGTGAAGACATAATATCCTTGAAGCCTTCCCAGATATTGAGGTTCATTTATACTCTGGAACTGGAGGGCGAGCTGTAGATGGCGTAATGGTGAGAACAGCTCTGTTGGGGGGCACAATAGATCTCAAGGTCGCGGTGCAACGTAACCCCCTTATCAATAATAATAAAATAATAATATATGTACTCCAGAAATTGCATCGTCTTGGAAGTTCCCATTTGTTTTTCTCTTGCGATTTAATACATTTATATAATTATTAGAGATAACTGTAGTACTTCCGGTACTCTTTTTGTACCTAAATATGTATTTAGTTGTAATATTTAAATTCAATTAGGTTATGTTTCTGTCAGTTCAAAATAATCTGTCGTGCGATTTTGTCGCTCCATGAAATATAGGGGAAGGGAAATTTCGAGCGACAGTCGCTGGTTTTGAACGAAAAAATCGTCGAAATTTTGGACGACAAAATCGCTGGTTTTTGGCGACAAAATCGTCTCATGAATTTTCGCCTTAACTTGACAGAAATTCGTGAATTGTCACTTTGACAGTATTTGAAAATCATATTAACATAGTTTTACTTAGCATAGAAATTTCCAAGTTCCAACTCCCTTTTTAAAGAAATCAGCCAAATATAATATAAGGAAACTAAAGGAGTCAACTTGTATTTTGTTGAACAGAGAATGCAATTTTGCAAACTGCTCAATTGGAATTTTCCACATTTGGCTGAATTCATAAAAAAGGAGTTGGAACTTGGAATTTTCTATGCTAAGTAACACAAGAGTCGAATTTAAGCGAATAACCGAAACAGTGCGGTTAAGACCAATCCCTTGCTATTATAACCGATTGGATATGTTTAGCAAGGGATTGGTCTTAACCGCACTGTTTCGGTTATTCGCTTAAATTCGACTTATGTTAATATGATATTCAAATACTGTCAAAGTGACAATTCTCGAATTTCAGAATAGCTACACCAACAAAAAACAATTCTGAAGATTTTCGTTAAGTGAAAAAAAATTCTATATATCATGAACTATTCGTCCGGCATGGCTGAAATTTTGGAAGAGCCTTCAGAACGTAACTCTACTGCAGAGTTCCAAGTTTGAACACGATCGGATCCATATTGTTGGAGAACCGAGCTGCCTTTTGTGAGTTCGGTAGCTGGATGCGAATTGTCGTATGATATGTTGTCTATGGTCGTATTTTTGCGAGAACCTTCAAAAATTTGAATGTCATGATGACATATTTTTGCGCGTATGTTCTTGGGAAACTCCTGTTATTTCATCACAAATCTATGGGAGATGATAGCCCTACATTAGCGGTCAGACCTGGTTTTGAAAGATATCCTCCTTAGGAGGAGGCAACTAAATATTGAAGGAATTTCTATGAACAAGAGTGAATATCTTTGAGAAATAGAGAAGGCTATTCTTCTTCAAGAGATCCATGTAACTTCAGAGGAGTATATTTGTGAGAGGGGACTTTTGAAAGGTTATGTATTATTTTTAATATGATATCGCTGAAATTTTGCTGAAGGCTTCAAAACTCAACTTTAAATTAACCACACTTTCTGATCTTGTAAGGTTAGAGGCTCATTTGTGGATATTAAATCTCGTGATGGGTAGAGAGGAATTTTAGGCTAGTTTTTCTATCACTAATGAGAATATATCTTCATGTTTCACCTCATCACCTTTATATCTATCAATGGACATTTATTGGTTAAGAATAAGTAATTGAATATTACTGGAATTCAATTGGAAGTTCATTCATTATGTTAGTAACTAAACTTATAATTTTTTTTACTTTGATAATTTAAATAGGTATGACATTAATTCCAGTATTATTTTTCAAGAATATTTTTTATGTATTCTTCCTAAATAAGAATTGAAGGTAGACAATAATGTGTTAATTTTTTCATCATTGCTTTCTATCCTGACTTCACGAAAAAAAATTGGTTCAAGCACTGACGTGTAGACAGGAGCTTTTGCGCGTATGTTCTATTGTCCATTCTCCTGTATTGAACACTCTTAATCGAATTTACCATGGTGAATTCTATTGTCTGTTCTCCTGTATTGGACACTCTTAATCGAATTTACCATGGTGAATTCGATTAAGGCTGTCCAATACAGGAGAATGGACAATAAAATTCACCATGGTAAATTCGATTAAAAGTGTCCAATACAGAAGAATGGACAATAGAACATAAGCGCAAAAGCTCCTGACTTCACGACAGTGCTTGAACTAATTTTTATACTCTCGTCTCGTGTGAAGCCCTAGAGAAAATCATTTTCGGCAAAAAATTTGCAGACATTTGGACAAATTGATTGGCACTCCGTTCAGGCGAACAAGCGAGCCAAAAAATAAACGGCAGCCTCTCCCTCCCCCTTGGAAACTGCGGGATAATGAGTAAATGAGAGGTTCTCGAAGGAGCCACGATAAATAACACAGCAATAGGGAAGATCAAGTATCCTGCGCTCATCGAATCGGGAAAACATCCGACAGATCCGAGATCGTCGCGAGCAAACGAACGAACTTCTGCCGCGCTGCTGCGCGATGGGTTAATTCGAGCGCCCTAAGCCGCTCGGTGGGAGCGAGACAGATCCATTGAAGCCAGCCAGACCCCGGAACACATAAGAGTTGACATCCGGACCGCACCCGCTAAAGTAGTCACCATAAACAGCTATTTCACTTGTATCAGACGTGACAAGCACCTTGTCGAGCTCTCGGTAATCGATACATAGTCCCCCACCTCTTGGCACCCAACACTTCCCCCCCCTCTCAGATGCGAATCCAACCGTGCCAGTACGCCGGAAAAATTCCGGTCGCCTGGATCGGGAAGTCGGTTGCATGCGCAGCAGCAGGTCGGGGACCGAGCGGCGATTTTCGGATGTTTGACTTCGAGGCGACTGGTCGTTTTTACGCGCTTTATTCGCCTGGAACGGCGTGTAATCATTTGCCCCGATGTCTGTATTTTTGGCGTTTGGTGCTCTTGTTCCTCGGAACAGAATGCTTATCAATTTGCCCAAATGTCTGTAATTTTTGAATACCTATTTGAATGAAAATTGGTTCAAGCCCTGTGGACAGGAGCTTTTTGGCGCTCCAGTTCAAACAGACAAATTATATCTCCGAAAGTATTGGTTTCTCAGAGTTGGGAATGGTATCAATGAAACCTTATGTTAGAACTGCATCATGAAAGAAATTAAATTTAAAAATGGTCGTTTAAAAAAAATGCTTCAAAAATTATCTTATAAAAAATTGGTACAAGCCCTGTGGACAGGAGCTTTCTGACGCTCTAGTTCAAACAGACAAATTATATCTCCGAAAGTATTGGTTTCTCAGAGTTGAGAATTATATCAATGTATTCTTATGATAGAACTGCATCATAAAGGAAATTCAATGCACATAATAGTTTATTTATCAAGATTAAATGAGTAATCTGAGAATGAGAACTGCACCATGGAAGAAATCAAATTAAAATAGCTGAAATGAATTTGACTCTCTCTTATAGAACAGGATGACATGTACGAGTATGAACACAGAGCATATAATAAAGCTTAGATTGAATAATTATAGCATTCTGTGAAAACATAGAAGTACGATTCATTATTGAAATTTCGAAAAATGATATCTCCGAAAGTATTAGCTTGTTGGAGTTAAAAATGATATCAATGGATTTTTATGGTGAAAGTGCATCTTAAATGAAAATTGAATTTGAAATTTGTTACTTAAAATAAAATTTTTTTTTCGTTACTCCGAAACCATCTGGCCGCCTATTTTGCCCAGTAACGAACTTAACCGAGATATTCATTTTTATGGTGAAACTGCATCTTAAACGAAAATTGAATTTGAAATTTGTTACTTAAAAAAAAATTTTTTTTTCGTTACTCCGAAACCATCTGGCCGCCTATTTTGCCCAGTAACGAACTTAACCGAGATATTCATCTCCCTTACCTACTCTGAAAATTTCAACTGCCTAGCTCATTCCGTTCGAGAGTTATTGTAGAAATTTTTTTTTTTTAATTTTCAAAAATTTTTTTTTGACACTTTGCAGTTCACATGCGTATAAAGGTCATGATTCTACAAATTGATGCTCAATTTCAGATAGATCGAGTGATCGGTTTCGGAAATATTCATAATGAATGTTTTTACTAAAATCGGCCATAACTCCGAAACCGCTTGATGGATTTTGCGCATTAACGAACTTGTCCGAGATATTTACGCTCCAATCCTACCTTGCAAATTGCAATCCTCTAACTCCTTTCGTTTGAGAGTTATCGTGCCTACGGCCGGCCAGCCGGCCGGACTGGGCGGACAGAATTGATTTCGACCTCGGATTCTTGATCAGTGAGTCGAACCAAATCGTTTGAGACCATTTTCAGCCAAAAATTCGAAAATTACAGACATTTGGGCAAATTGATAAGCACTCTGTTCCGAAGAACTAGAGCGCCAAAAACTAGAACAAGAGGTGTACCAGAAATAATTTTGACATTTATCTCTCATAGGATATTAAGATGACATGTAAGAACACAGATCATGTAATAATTCATAGATACAAGAATTAAGTAAAGTATCTATGAAAACATAAGAAGTACAGAAGTACGATTCATTATTGAAATTTCGAAAAATCATATCTCCGAAAGTATTAGCTTGTTAGAGTTGAAAATGATAACGATTGATTGTTATGGTAAAAATGCATCTTAAAAGGAATTAAATTTGAAATTTGTGTTGTAAAAAAAAATTTGTTTTTTCGTTTCTCCGAAACCATCAGGCCAATTTTGCCCAGTAACGAACTCAACCGAGATAATTATCTCTCAAACCTACTCTGAAAATTTCAACTGCCTAGCTCATTCTGTTCGAGAGTTATTGTAGAAACGAAATTAAAAAAAAAAAAAAAAATTTGATACCTTATTGCAACCCGGTCAAAACAAAACTTCGCAGTCATTATTCTACAATTTGATGATAAATTTCAGATAGATCGAGTGATCGGTTTCGGAAATATTCATAAAAAATGTTTTCACTAAAAAGTGGATGTTGCCCGTTAACGAACTCGCCGAGATATTTACGCTACATACCTACTCTGCAAATTTCAATCCTCTAACTCCTTTCGTTCGAGAGTTATCGTGCCTACGGCCGGCCAGCCAGACCGGCCGGACCGAATTGATTTCGACCACGGATTCTTGATCAGTGAGTCGAACCAAATCGTTTAAGACCATTTTCAGCCAAACATTCGAAAATTACAGACATTTGGGCAAATTGATAAGCACTCTGTTCCGAGGAACAAGAGCGTCAAACATGGTCTGAAACGATTTGATTTGACTCACTGATCAAGAATCCGTGATCGAAATCGATTCTGTCCAGCCGTCCGGTCGTTAACACGATAACTCTCGAACGAAAGGAGTAAGAGGATTGAAAATTATGAAATTTATGAACATTTCCGAAACCTATCACTCGATCTGTCTGAAATTTAGCATCAAATTGTATAATAATGACCTTTATATGTATGGGAAGTTTTGTATTGATCGGGTTGCCGTAAAGAGTGAAAAAAAAAATTGAAAATTTTTAAATTTTTTTTCTACAATAACTCTCGAACAGAATGAGCTAGGCAGTTGAAATTTTCAGAGTAGGTCTGGGAGATAAATATCTTCGCTAAGTTCGTTATTGGGCAAAATCAGCTAGATGGTTTCGGAGTAACGGAAAAGGACATTCTTTTTACATTACAAATTTCAAATTAAATTTCTTTTAAGATGCAGTTCCACCATAAAAATCCATTGATATCATTTTCAACTATAACAAGCTAATACTTTATGAGAAAAAATAGAGATATGAGATATGATTTTTCGAAATGTCAATAATGAATCGTACTTCTAGGTTTTCACAGAATGCTGTACTTAATTATTCTATCTATGAATTATTATATGATCTGTGTTCTTTATGTCATCTCATTTCTACTTATGAGAGATAAATGTCCAAATTATTTCTGATTCGTTATTCTTGACATAAAATACACCTCCTGTTCTAGAAAACAAAGTATGATTGAATGCAAAATGACCAATGAAATAACCTCAGCTATCGTAGAATTATGAGGATGATATGATATTATACTTTTAAGGTGATGATAAAATGGCCGTGGATAATCCATATGACGACGGAATCATATATACCTACCTTGGTAAGTTACAAAATCAAATTGGGTTCAGAATATATCCAAGAAAAAACGAAACTGCAATATTTTCAAGTTTTAACTGATATAATATAATTTTCAGAGTAAATTTAAGGAATGAATATCTCGGATATGTTCGTTATTGGGAAGAATCGATCTGTTTCTGAATTTAATTTCTTTCATGATGCAGTTCTATCGTAAGAATCCATTTAAATCATCCCCAGAGACCAATAATTTCGGAGAAATAATTTGTCAAAGTTTGATCAAGAGCGCCAAAGCTCCTGTCCACAGGGCTTGAACCAATTTTTTTTGCCGAAAATTGGGTTCGACTCTCTGATGAATATTCCGGGGTCAAATCCAATTCTATGCGTCAGGCCGTAATCACGATAACTCTCGAACGAAATGAGTTAGAGAGTTGAAATTTGCGGGGTAGATTTGGAGCGTAAATATTCGGTTAAGTCCTTCAATGAGTGAAATCCGCAGTTTGGCCCTCTGGAGTTCAATCATTTTTACTGAATATTTCCCGAACTGCTCATTTGATCTGACATGTAGGTTAAAGTTGTAGAATAGCGACCTTTATATGTATGCGAAATTTTGTATTGATCGGATGACTGGGAAAAGAAAGAAAAATTCAAAATTAGAAAATTCTCATTTATTCTCAAAATACTGATTTAAACTCGGTAGTTAGTTGAAAAAAGCGGGAAAGCCCTGTGGACAGGAGCTTAGGCGCTCTTGTTCATACTTAGACGAATCATCTCCGAAATAATTGGTTTCTCAGAGTTGGGAATGATATCAATGGATTCTTATGATAGAACTGAATCATAAAAGAAATTGAATTGGAAAATCTGTTATTAGAAAAAAACAAGAATGCCAAAAAGTATTAATTCGAAATCACCAGACCGATTCTACCCAATAACGACCTTATCCGAGATATTCATTCTTCATATCTACTCTGAAAATTATATTATATCAATTTAAACTTAGCCAATATTCATGTTTTGTTTTTACTGGAGATATTCTGAACCCAATTTGATTAACTTACCAAAGTATATATTTCCATCATCAAATGGATTATCCAAGTAATTCTACAATCGCTGAGGTTATTTCATTGGTCATTTTGCATTCAATCATACTTTGTTTTCTAGAACAACTAGATATAAATACGAAAAATATTAATACAAATATCTCATAAAATATGGAAAAACGGTCTATATCGATAGTAAATTCGATTAAGAGTGTTACGTTAGTGCTTGAAGCAATTTTATTTTTATTTAAAAATGCCCTTATTGCAAAATGGTGCATGCGCCGGTTACATATAATGATCCTATTTAGAGCGATAGATAGATAAATCACAACAAAATCAATGTTTTTGTTGAAATTATTGTATTGTCAAATGTGTCGAATACGCGTGTACAGTTATACAATATTCGAGAATTTGAAGGTGCGCATTATTGAACTTCAGATCATTCGTATCGAATAACATTTTGAAAGACTTCTGGGTTTTATCGGGACAAAAATCCATTGAATAATATAATTTTTCTCCAGACATTATTGTGAAACAGTTGGAAATTGGAAGACCACGACTATAATATATGCTCCATTTGTATATTCATTTAATGAGGAATGTGTGATATTGATGCATTAATGGTTGTGGATAATTGAATGTTAAATCTATTATGAATGTTATATGCATGAAAATAATTCGATAATTTTCAAATGATCGAATTGGGTTCGTAAAATTATATTTTTACCGCATTTGTATATCTTGAAACTTGCAAAACCAATAGAAAATACAAATTTCAGAAGAATCCAGAATGCGTATCAAGTTAAAAATTTTTCTTCTCGAAAAAAACAAACCGTACATTCGAATTTGCCATTTTTGGTCACAGAATTGAAACGAGCATGAAATCCTCAAATTATTAAAACTTAGATCATTGTCACAATATGGAAAATCCTTTTTCCTAATGAACATGCCTTGTTCCTTTTTTCGTCGATTAAGGTCCTGAAATACCCTACATTATTTTGAATTTTGTTATGCAGATTTATAACAAATTTCTTTCTTACTGTTGTATTGTATACCATTTTTATCACATGTGAGTATCTCATTTTTGGCGCTCTGGTTCCTCGGAACAGAGTGCTTATCAATTTGCCCAAATGTCTGTAATTTTCGAATTTTTGGCTGAAAATGGTCTCTAATGATTTGGTTCGACTCACTGATCAAGAATCTGAGGTCGAAATCGATTCTGTCCGGCCGGCCGGCCGTAGGCCCGATAACTCTCGAACGAAAGGAGTTAGAGGATTGAAATTTGCAAGGTGGGTTTAGAGCGTAAATATCTCGGACAAGTTCGTTAATGGTCGAAATCCATAAAGCAGTTTCGGAGTTATGGCCGATTTTAGTAAAAACATTTTTTATTAATATTTCCGAAACCGATCACTCGATCTATCTGAAATTTAGCATCAAATTGTAGAATCATGACCTTTATACGCATGTGAAGTTTTGTATGAACCAGGTTACCGCAAAGTGTAAAAAAAAATTTTGAAAATTAAAAAAAAAATTTCTACAATAACTCTCGAACGGCAGTTGAAATTTTCAGAGTAGGTTAGGGAGATGAATATCTCTGTTAAGTTCGTTATTGGGCAAAATAGGCCAGATGGTTTCGGAGTAACGAAAGAAAAGATTTTTTTATAGGTAACAAATTTCAAATTCAATTTTTATTTAAGATGCAGTTTCACCATAAAAATCCATTGATATCATTTTCAACTCCAACAAGCTAATACTTTCGGAGATATGATTTTTCGAAATTTCAATAATGAATCGTACTTCTATGTTTTCACAGAATGTTATAATTATTCTATATAAGCTTTATTATTTGATCTGTGTTCATACTCGTACATGTCATCTCGTTCTATAAGAGAGAGTCAAATTCACTTCAGTTATTTTAATTTGATTTCTTCCATGGTGCAGTTCTAATTCTCAGATTGCTCATTTAACCTTGATGAATAAACTAATATTTGAATTGAATTTCCTTTATGATGCAGTTCTATCATAAGAATACATTGATATAATTCCCAACTCTGAGAAACCAATACTTTCGGAGATATAATTTGTCTGTTTGAACTAGAGCGCCAGAAAGCTCCTGTCCACAGGGCTTGTTCTAATTAATGTCGCTCGTCAGGTTTTGTGCAATTCAAGTGAGGATAAAAAAATTCTTCTAGAGATACGATCCTCAAGAAATTCTGTAAAAGTTTGCACGTCGGCATTCTACAACTAATTCAATTCGATCCGATATACAGGGTGAGTCTTTGACCACTGCATTAATTTTAACCAAAGATTCCTCTCATCAAGTGAAACACTTTTTTCATTTAACATTTTTCCAAATTCAGCTCAGGTAAAAATATACAGGCTGTTGAAATTTTGAAAAAACATCAGTTTTTATTTTGTAGCTTTGACATCCTTTTTTCGAATGATATGAATGTTGGCGTAAAGTTTCCTATAACTATGATACATATTTTCCAAATATTAGTTATTTTCTACTTCAACTGGTTTTCTAGTTATAGACTCGTGGATTCATAAAACTAAACGAAATTAGCATAATGAAAACATATAAAGTTTTTCTTGAGTCATTTCAAGAATATTCCATCGTTTTAGAACATTATATTATTCCTCATCATTTCTCCTTAAACGCACCGTTTTCGAGATATTCTTCATTGAATGTTTTAAAATGGAAAATTACAGAAATTTCACTACTTTTATGGATCCGTCCCTGAGCGTTGGAATCCCGAATCAAGCTGTCAAGCTGTCAAGATTCATAAAACTAAACGAAATTAGCATAAAGAAAGCATATAAAGTTTTTCTTGAGTAATTTCAAGAATATTCCATCGTTTTAGAACATTAAATTATTCTTCATCATTTCTCCATAAACGCACCGTTTTCGAGATATTCTTCATTGAATGTTTTAAAATGGAAAACTCCAGAAATTTCACTTTTATGGATCCGTCCCTGAGCGTTGGAATCCCGAATCAAGCTTAAACCACGTTACCATGCCTATTCTTGTCCGCCAACAATGTCATAGATAATTTATATGCGGGAGTATATTAGCACATTGTGAAATCTTTAAACGCTTGTAACTTCTTACCTGAGCCCAATCTGGATAAATGGTAAATGAAAAAAGTGTTTCATTTGATGAGAGGAATCTTTGGTTAAAATTAATGCAGTGGTCAAAGACTCACCCTGTATATGTCTAGTCTGAAGAGAGAGTATTATTGAACTGCCAGTTACAGAAACTAGCTTTGTGTTTGGCCAATTTTCTTTCGTAGCATCCAGAGAAGATGAAGGACATCAAAGGGTTCAGACGAGATGCGAAATGATTAAAATGTGAAGAGCTCTTGTTTGCCAGATCCACGTAATTCTTGTCGAATGAAGCCTTCTTGGAAGGCATTGTTTTTGTGGGGTTTTCCATTATTATTTTTTTATACTTAAGAAGAGCTTATAGCAAAAAGAAAGGAAAATAGATAAACAGGAAAAAAGAGGGATACAAAATTACGTGTATATCTATAATTATTTTTCAAGAATCTGCTCATGAGGAAACTTTAACTGGCTGGTTTTTTTCAAATCCTTCATTTTAAAGGAGATTGGTAATATTTGTTCTAGTCATCTAAATCCTTATTTAATAATATAATATAATTAATACAAAAAAAATAGGTTCAAGCCCTGTGGACCGGAGCTTTCTGGCGCTCTAGTTCAAACAGACAAATTATATCTCCGAAAGTATTGGTTTCTCAGAGTTGGGAATTATATCAATGTATTCTTATGATAGAACTGCACCATAAAGGATATTCAATTCAAATAATAGTTTATTTATCAAGATTAAATGAGCAATCTGAGAATGAGAACTGCACCATGGAAGAAATCAAATTAAAATAGCTGAAATGAATTTGACTCTTTCTTATAGAACAGGATGACATGTACGAGTATGAACACAGATCATATAATAAAGCTTAGATAGACTAATGATAACATTTCGTGAAAACATAGAAGTACGATTCATTATTGAAATTTCTAAAAATCATATCTCCGAAAGTATTAGCTTGTTGGAGTTGAAAATGATATCAATGGATTTTTATGGTGAAACTGCATCTTAAATAGAAATTGAATTTGAAATTTGTTACTTAAAAAAAAATTTTTTTTTCGTTACTCCGAAACCATCTGGCCTATTTTGCCCAATAACGAACTTAACCGAGATAATCATCTCCCTAACCTACTCTGAAAATTTCAACTGCCTAGCTCACTCGGTTCCGAGTTATTGTAAAAAAAATTTTTAAATTTTCAAATTTTTTTTTTGACACTTTGCGGTAACCTTGTCAATAAAACACTTCACATACGTATAAAGGTCATGATTCTACAATTTGATGCTAGATTTCAGATAGATCGAGTGATCGGTTTCGTAAATATTCATAAAAAATGTTTTTACTAAAATCGGCCATAACTCCGAAACCGTTCGATGGATTTTGCCCATTAACGAACTTAACCGAGATATTTACGCTCCAAACCCACCTTGCAAATTTCAATCCTCTAACTCCTCTCGAGATTAATCGTGCCTACGGCCGGCCGGCCGGCCGGACAGAATCGATTTCGACCTCGGATTCTTGATCAGTGAGTCGAACCAAATCGTTTGAGACCATTTTCAGCCAAAAATTCGAAAATTACAGACATTTGGGAAAATTGATAAGCACTCAGTTCCGAGGAACTAGAGCGCCAAAAATGGTAGGTTAATGTGAATCATCTTCATAATGACATACGAGAGTTGATTATATAATTATTCGAATTTCCAAATTCCACTCTTTTTGGCGCTTTTGTTCCTCGGAACAGAGTGCTTATCCATTTGCCCAAATGTCGGTAATTCTCGAATTTTTGGATGAAAATGGTATTGAACGATTTGGTTCTACCCACTGATCAAGAATCCGTGGTCCAAATCGATTCTGTCCGGCCGGTCGTTAACACGATAACTCTCGAACAGAATGATCTGGACAGAGCAGGTTTGGGAGATAAATATTTCGGAGTATCGAAAAAAAAAATGTTTTTTTCATTGCAAATTTCAAGTTTCATCATAAGAATCCATTGATATCATTTTCAACTCTATCAAACTAATACTTTCGGAGATATGATTTTTCCAAATTTCAATAATAAATCGTACTTCTATGTTTTCATAGATTGCTGTAATTATTCCATCTATGAATTATTATATGATCTGTGTTCATACCTGTCATCTTATTTTCCTATAAGAGACATGTCAAATTTATTTCAGCTATCGTAGAATTATGAGGATTATAATATGATATTATACTTTTTAGGTGATATTTTAATGGTCGTAGATAATCCATATGATGATGGAAATATATACTTTGGTAAGCTAATCAAATTGGGTTCAGAATTTCTTCAGTAAAAACAAAACTGGAATATTGGCTTAGTTTCAATTGATAGAATATAATTTTTAGTGTTGGTATATCTGAGGAATGAATATCTCGGATAAGTTCTTTATTGGGTGGAATCTCTTTTGAATTTAATATCTTTCATGGTGCAGTTCTAGCATAAGAATTCATCCATTGATATAATTTCCAACTCTGAGAAACCAATACTTTCGGAGATATGATTAGTAAAAGTTTGAACAAGAGCGATAAGGCCCTTGTCCACGGGGCTTTCCCACATTTTTCTATATAACAGTAGCTAAATAAAGTTTCATCTGATGAGAGGAATCTATGGTTAAAATTAATGTAAAACTGAAAGACGCACCCTGTATATATTTTCGATATTCTTTGTGAATGGTCGCGAGCAGGAAAATAACGTGAAATAAAAAAAATGCTCTCGAAAAAAACATAATAAAAATAATAATCAATATCAAAACACTGCACTAAAATGGATGCTGTTTTTCGTATATCTTATCTTATTATAGTGACCATACCTAATCTAACCTAACCTAACCAAGTTAGTTCATTAACTACTATTTCACTCAACATCCGGATTTGACTCGATACATTATATTAGTTGCATAAAAAAATTATAAAAAATAATAAATCAAAAATCATACATGTTTTATTTCGAACATTATTCCGAGAAAAAATGTAATATTCATAATTTCATATCCAATTTTCGATTAATGAACATTTTACCTAAAATATTGAATAACACTTTTTGATTTTATTCAATACTTCAAAATATTCGCATTGATCGAAAGATACAAAATAAAGAATAAAATAAACAGATTTTACACAATTTTAAGAAATAAAGGTGGGTTTACACAGCACATACAACAAAACAAAATAGCACATAAAACGAATCAAAATAAAATAGGAAACAAATCAAAATAAGATAAGAATAAGGGCAAATGAGATTGATTTGTATAGAGGACTTAAAAAAAGAAATAAGAATGAACCAATAAATCGCAACATTTCTTGACAATGACTTCTGTATTTTGAGAATTTCCAGACAAACATTATGCTATTTCCTGTGTAAACACTCGCAGGAAATGTTCATGTTCAACATTCTTATTTTAGTTTTATTTGTTTCATATTTTCGTTCAATTTGTATGTATTTTATTTTAATTTCAATCAACCCACCTTAAAAAACGTTCAAGTTAAAGAATAGCACATAACATTTTTAATTATCATTTCTCGAGAAAAAAACCGCGGCAACTTGGCAATTACCCAGTGAATGAACCATACGACGGTCGAACGGATTAATTCAATTGTTTCTCGGTTGAAGAAATATAGAAACATATCCAACTTACCATAACATAGTGCCTCTGCATTTCTGTCTTCTCGCTAGCTAATTTTTCACATTCTAATTTCAACCTGAAAAGAAGAAAAAAACCCATTAATAATTCACGCCAGCTTTTAATGACCACGCGTGATGAAAGGAGGATGTATTACTGCATCCTCATCATGGGAGATCCGATGGTCATAATGCGGTGTATAATGGACCATGGTCGGATAAGTGTATTATTATTTAGAATAATATATGGGACGCGAGTGAGCGTGTGGGAAGGCAATCGGAGAAGTAGAAATGTAGGAATGATGACTGTAATGATAAAACAATTGGTTCAAGCACTGACGTGAAGTCAGAAGCTTTTGCGCGTATGTTCTATTATCCATCCTTCTGTATTGGACACCCTTAATCGAATTTACCATGGTAAATTATGTTGTCTATTCTCCTGTATTGGACACTTAATTCGAATTTACAATGGTAAATTCGAATTTACCATTGTTTTACCATTTACCATTTACCATGGTAAATTATGTTGTCTATTCTCCTGTATTGGACACTTAATTCGAATTTACAATGGTAAATTCGAATTTACCATTGTAAATTCGAATTAAGTGTCCAATACAGGAGAATAGACAACATAATTTACCATGGTAAATTCGATTAAGGGTGTCCAATACAGAAGGATGGATAATAGAACATACGCGCAAAAGCTTCTGACTTCACGTCAGTGCTAGAACCAATTTTTTTTTCGTGATTTTTTTTAAATTTTCTAGGGGTACGGTTCTTAAAATTTTTTTTTTTTCATGTTTTTCAAATTTTCTAGGGGTACGGTTCTTACAAAACTTTAAACACGTCTTTATGATGATTTTCTACTACTAGTTACCAAGCTTCAATTCGATCGAATATTTATTTTTTGAGTTATCAAGGAAATAATATTCCAGGTGGGTATAACTCGGAAACCGTTTGACCGATTATGCCCAAAAACGAACTCAACTCTCCCTTTCGGATACGCAACCTACTCAAGTCCCTATCTCCTTTGGTTCGAAAGTTATCGAGGCAACGGTCACCCATCTACTGAACTCACACAAGAATGCTCGAATTTCCAACAATATTTGACCGATCGTGTTAAAACTTGAAACTTGGCAGTACAGTTAGGTTATGAAGGCTCTCGCAAAATTTCAGCAATTTCAAACGAATAGTTACTGATATATAGAATTTTTTTTTCAATTTTCAATGATTTTTTAAAAATTTTTTACAAATACTAGTCTCACGAAATTTTGCAAGAATTTTCGCGTTGGCATTCTACAACTAATTACCATGTTTGAATTCAATCGGTTTAGTATTTTTCGAGTTAATGAGGAACAAAAAACAACCAAATTTCAGATGGCTATAACTCTGAAACCGTTAGGCCGATTATGTTCATAAACAAACTGAAATGTCGCGTTCTGATGCACATCCTAACCTGAAAATTTCAAGCCGCTATCTCTTTCCGTTCTCAAGTTATCGTGACAACAAAAATATTTTTCAATAATTTTTTTAAAATTTTTTAGCCATACGATTCGCACAAAATTTAACAAACGTGCAAAGGGTTCTACAACTACTCACCAAGTTTCAATTCGATCCGATTTATATTGGTGGAAAACAAAATTATTACTCGGAAACCACTGGGCCGATTATGCCCATTAACGAACTTGTACGTCGTATTGGGATGCGCCATCCACCCTGAAAATTTCAAGTCGCTAGCTCTTTTCGTTCTCAAGTTATCGTGGCAACGGCCGGACGGACGGCCGGCCGGACAGAATCAAATTTGACCTCGAATTCTTCATTGGGGAGTCGAACTAAATCGTTTGAGACCATTTTCGTCAAAAAATTCGAAAGTTACAGA
This sequence comes from Halyzia sedecimguttata, assembly GCA_937662695.2. Lineage (NCBI taxonomy): Eukaryota > Metazoa > Arthropoda > Insecta > Coleoptera > Coccinellidae > Halyzia > Halyzia sedecimguttata. The sequence goes on from OW569418.2 coordinate 48,677,050, forward strand.
CATTTGGGCAAAACTATAACGCGATGTTCCCCAGAACATACGCGCAAAAATTATAAATGCACTGACGTAGAGTCAGGAGCTTTAGCTGGCTCGTTCGTGTAATGATCAATATATTATTCTTTAATAATAGATTTTTCGAACCGTACTAAAATTATTATAATTAGAGATCCGGTATTATAAGAAAACAATGGATGAAAATTTGTATCATAGATTTCTATTCCAGTTCACAAATATTACAATTAGTTTAATTTCTGAAGGAAAATATAATGAACGAAGAACGTCGTGAAATGTCATGAAAACTTGATGATGCTTCGATTTCCTGCAAACATTCGCACATCTTGCACATTTCGATCAAATAACTAGGATACTAAAATCATTTGAAACGTCCTTTCGTAATGTTGAAGATATTTTGAATGCAGAATAATAGAAATTCTCGTTTGGCTTATTTCTTTCCGTGGTAATATAAATGAGGCAAATGAGAATTGAAAATATCTCAAATATAATACAGGGTGTCCCAAGTTCGAGTGCCTATTAGACGTTTCTGGAGAACTGTACATATTTTAAATCTGAAAATTGGGATTATGATATTGCTTGAAATTCTCTACAGTGCTAACATATTTTTGAAGCTCAAGCACTTCCGGTTATACAGGGAGTGATAATAAATTTGATGAAAAATTTTTGATCAAGTTTTGTATTCCTGGTAGGATCAAGAATTCAATGCTGAATACATTTCTGTTAAAACCATTGTGTTCATTCGAATAGTTTCCAAAATATCGAAAAAAATACGGAAAAAAAGTAAAATATGTTTAATCAGTATTATGTTCATTATTCATATTTTAAACAGCCTGAACGTAAACCGTTTTTACAACACCAAAGAGGAAGAATGTGGAAAGGTCATGCATCTTTTGAATTCCAGAAATATCATCACAGGCTGTTTTAAATTTTGTGTCGAAAATTGTGATCAAAAATTGGCCATAGCTTCTGTATTTCAAATTAGAACCCTATTTTTTTTATGATTGCGTTGGATTCTGCGGTGAAAAATAATGATAGTTTTCTAACATGATTATGCTCCTAAATTAAAAAAAAAAAATTGAAAAATATTTAATTTAGCAGCATAATCATGTTTGAAAAGTATCATCAAATTTTCACCGCAGAATCCAACGCAACCATAAAAAAATAGGGTTCCAATTTGAAAAACAGAAGTTATGGCCAATTTTTGATCACAATTTTCGACACAAAATTTGAAACACCCTGTGATGATGTTTCTGGAATTCAAAAGATGCTTTCCACATTTTTCCTCTTCGATGTTGTGAAAACAGTTTACGTTCAGGATGTTTAAAATATGAATAATGAACATAATACTGACTAAACATATTTGATTTTTTTTTCGATATTTTGAAAACTATTCGAATGAATACAATTGTTTCAACAGAAATGTATTCAGCATTGAATAATAATAATAATAATAATAATAATAATAATATTTATTGATCCTTTGAGACAAAAATAATGTATAGGATAAGTCATAGGGTAGCTTAGCACTATGACATCATTAAAGTAATCATTTACTGTATAATAACACTTGTTTAACATTAAGTTCTTAACAGTTTTTCCAAACTTGCTGGAATCAAGAGATCGAACACTGTGAGGCAAATACTTGATCATAGCAGGAATGCAAAACTTGAAAAAAGATTTTTTCATCAAATTTATTTTCACTCCCTGTATAACCGGATGTGCTTGGGCTTCGAAAATATTTTAGCTCTGTAGAGAATTTCGAGCAATATCATAAACCCAATTTTCAGATTTCAAATAGGTCCATTTCTCCAGAAACGTCTAATAGGCACTCGAACTTGGGACTTCCTGTATATTCAACTGTGTGTAACACCGTTAAGTCTGAAATTTATGGATATTAGGGTTCCGTTATATCAAGAGAACGAAATTTCTTATAGGCAATTAAAAATTCAATGAACATCACGTTTAATTTCAATCATATCTAGAAGAAAAATATCCCTATGAAAGTTTGTTGATATTCCTTCAATTTGTGGTTTATGGCATAGTACCAACATAAAACTATCTCACTCATACTAAAGATACCTGTAATTTTACAGTGTAGAAAACCCAAATGGAATAAATTCATTATCTTAGTTACTGTAGGTACATATTTATGGAAAATCCCGAAACACGTCAAATTGATATTTTAAACTGTCATTCTTCTTCGTAAAAATGCGAACCCTACTTTCAACCCCCCTCGAAAGACAGGTACAACACCCAATTTTTCAAATAGGAAGTATGGGTTTGTGATACATCATTTGAAAGGTCGCGTTATTCTCTATTCAGAAATATTATTCACTTTCATGTTTATTGGAAAACTAGAAGTAGACAAAAATAAAATCATGTAATTACCGAAATTCATTCTAATATTCCCTCGAATATTCCCAAATCTTATTACAATAATACTAAACTTATTTGCCTTCAAGATGTGATAGAAAAAAAAAACATAAGGTTGTGTTTTCCAGATGGTACCATGAAAACTACGTATAACACACTTTCTGTGGCAATGTTAAGGCGGGTTTATACAGCAAATAAGATAAAATAAGAAACAATTTAAAATAAAATAAGAATTAAGGGTTAATGTAAGGTTTATACAAAGGATCTCAAACAAAATAAGAAATAAGAATGAACCAATCAAATCGCAGCTTTTTGACAATTTTATGCAACTTTATGAATTTCACTCTTTGGGCATGCGCATTGTCATTTTCCAAACAAAATAACATAAAATAAGAAATAAAGATGAGAGATGGCCAACTTTAATTCTTATTTTATCTTATTTCATGTATGAACGCTCTCATAGAAATGTACATGTTTAACTTTCTTATTTTATTTTAATTTATTTCTTATTTTATTTTATCTTATCTTATTTGCTGTATAAACCCGCCTTTAGTTTCTTTAGAACGCCTTCGCAAATCGTTTTGTGCTGATAAATAGTAGTTTATAAATTGTCTAATTTGTGTTTGAATTTCATTAACTTTAATTTTGAATAATTGTCGAAATGCACATAATAACAATTTTACAAATAATTGGTTAAGGTGATAACACCCGAACACAAAAAGAAGTAAGTCGCTTGTTTCATAAGAAATTTCCGAATTGGCCGCCTATAACCTAAGGGATAATAATTAAAATAGAGAAGCAGTTTAGCGATGTTGGGCATGTAAGGCAGATTAAAAAGCAGCTGCTAATACACTGTTTGAGGATGTGAAATTAGAAGTGATGATTGACTTTGAAGAAAATCCACTTAAATCGAGTAGAGCATTATTATTACAAAACTAAACCTCTTGATTTGAATGACCTAAAAGATCAAATAACGCTTGCGATTATAGGTCGATCAATCTGAGATGTTGAATATTCTTGGAAGTAATTTTTATTTGAGGTTAAGATGTTGTCATGGCTTTCGCGGTGAACAATTTGAACATCTGCTAATACTTGATTTTATTTTTTTTTCTAATTTAATTTTTGCAATAAACATGAAAATGATAACATTTCTGAATAGAGAATGAGAAGACCTTTCAAACGATGTATCACAAGCCCATAATTCCTATTTGAAAAATTGGGAGTTGTACCTGTCTTTCGAAGGGTTCGTAGGGTTCGCATTTTTACGAAGAAGAATTACACACACTGCATGACCAATGTCAGTAGTAGGTTAATTTTCCGTATTTCTGGAACCTACCCCGTAAAATTCAAGGCTCTATGTTCTCTCTTTCCTCATACATCGTCTTCACGGACAGACAGACGCACAGAATCGAATAGGAATACAATATAATCAGCAAGATAAAGAAAATTACGAGCCTCGTTTTGTCGGAGTTTGCGTGGGTTTACGGAAGCAAATGATACTCAGATAGTTTCGAATTAAATTACGACTATCATTGCTTGTCAGCGTCATCTCTTTATTCAATCAAGAATCTGTTAGGCGCTCCCACCTTCTAGAGCAACATATTTGTTATCGAACAAGAGATTATCATCATAAACGTCACTCTATTTATATCGAGTCAGTTATATATGACAGCCTTAACATACTTCCCAGCTGAACGTTATAGCCGTTAAAATGTACAATGAGAAAGCATAACATTGGTCCAGCCTATATTTATATGAATAGACAATTATGTATGATTAGGTAAACTACGTCGTTAGATACGCTCAATGTTTATGCTGTCAAATTCATAATTGGATATCACGGAAATAGCAGTAATGACAACGACAAAATCTGAAACGGAAAAAGATTAGGAAATTATATTTTATTGTTTTTTGATGCACTTTATGATGTTGATTAATTGAACTACCCATATAGCTATGTGGAAATGAACCTACAAAGAAATTATCAGAGGTGTGATATAGCGGGCCATTCTGACAGTCAAGCTGGCTGAGCACTGAGCTTCCATGTCACCGAGTCTGAGCAAATATGGGAGAGCCGAAGAAAACTTAATGAAGTAAGCAAGAACGACAGGGTCTCCTTGGTTTGGGTTCCTGGTCACGCGGGAATTAAAGAAAATGATGAGGCGAACACACTCGCCAAGAAAGGAGCACAAACCCCTTTTATTTTCCCGGAACCCTACTGTGGGGAGGTAGATACACCTACAAAAGTTAATTTCGGATGAAAGAAGAAACTGAAAGAGGCAAACTTTGGAGATCTCTCCCAGGAATGTATCACTCCAAAAAGTTCCTCCGGACACTGTCAGATCCAAGAAATATAGGATCTCAGTTTCCTCACAGGGCAGTAATGATGAGATTAGGGTTAGCAGAAACTGACGAGTGCAGATTCTGTGGGGAGGAGGATGAAACTCCTGATCACCTGATTACGGAATGCCTCGCCATCTCAAACCATGGGCAAGAAATCTACAGGAGCCAAGACGTAGCCTCCTTGAAGCCTTCCCAAATATTGGAGTTCATCAGAACTCTGGAACTGGAAGGCGAGCTGTATATGGTGATGATATCGACAGCTCTGATGAGGGGCACAATAGACCTTAAAGTCACAGTGCAACCCTACAACAATATAGCTACGTTACACCATAGATACATAGAATACATGGTGAAGACACTCTTTGACATATTTTCGGCCGAATTGCGGTCCAAATACTGTCAAAATACAAGGATTTCGTTCTACTTCAGTTTTTGCCGATAGATGCCGGCAGTAGAAATTTTATGGACAAAATTATCGACATGTCAAATTCAATTTGAATCTTTTGCGCGTATGTTCTGGGGAACATCGCGTTATGTTTATTCTAGTTCCTTGTGGAAAGTCGTACCTTTTGCTGAAATTTAGTATTTTGAGTATATTGTTCAACGTCCTTGTTTTCCGCGCCGAAAGTAAGCCAAATGTTTGCTTTGTGAGCTTTGAACTAGTATCCAGAACCATTTTAATCAAATACTTCGTTTTTATGCGAATATATAGTTTTTTTAACAATTGTTTATTCTTACCGGGTTAGGGGCAGATTTTTAGTATCAAGATAGGTATTAATTATAATATTATAATAATATTGAAAGATCGCTTATACCGTTAATTGTTAATAAATCAACATAGGAGGACGCTTAGACTTGGTGATTTATTATAATCTCTCCGGTTGATGAATATAAACTGTTTTAACAGTTGAAACATTAAGGTATAACTCTTAATTAATAATTATATTCATTATACAATTCAGTTATATATTGAGAAGGATTGTTATGAAAATATTATTTGTCAACGATGAAAGTACTAGCAGAGAACAAAGTTCAGAGCAACCACACAGTGTTATTTCATCAAAGTTGAATAGCTTTTGGCGCTCTTATACTATAATATTATCATTTGATTCAAGGATATTGTTACACGACAAGAATGGCAACTGGCTTGTGGTAGAGGTAGGGTATTGAAAATTAGAACCTTTGTTTTTTCAAAATATTTTTTTAGCGAATATATATTGAATAAAAGATTGAAACGTAGTATACTACCCTCTATTTGGTTAGTTTATCAATTTAATGAATCATTTTTCGATATTTCATTAGTATACTTAGTTCTGAATAATAGCATCGAATCAAATATATTTTGCAATCTAATTGCTGAGAACATAAAAAGTTGTGAAGGGGCATTGGGTGACTGAAAAAATGCTGTATACATGAGAATGCTTTGATGAAGTTTCAAATTATACATCGAAAATAATAATTAAAATGCTCAATTTAAATGAGCCTTACATGATGAAGGTAATTAATACATTTGAATAATAATATGATATCAAAAGATATTATGTAGAGGTATTACAGAAAATTCAGTATTATTCAATGTATTTCAAAATACATAAATTAAATGCTTATATTCTAATGATATTGGATGTGATCTTTTGCAATGGAAAAATAATGATTTCACAGATTTCTTCATTTACAGTTCCATTCAAAATGTTCCAAAGAAACTCTTTTACTGATAAATCCCTCATTTGACCTCATTATGTCTTGGCAAGATGAAATTTCTGTTCCAAAAAAAGGGGGTTTACATATAATGTCCGAACAGATGTCTGATTAATCAAAAAGTGAATTGATTTTTCAATAAACTGCTTCATTATATTCTTTTGGATTTATGAACAAGCAACGGTGGAAAGTGAACTTTGTTGCTTGTCAGTTTTCATTTATTCGCTTGTCAGAATCTTCGAAATCGACTCTAGCGGCACCATCGTTAATAAAGTGAAGTAGTACATAAAGTACGTGATTTGACAGTTCTAGGTCCGTTTTTCTGCCGAAAATTTTAACAGGAATTAGTAGGGAGTGTCGACACCTTGTTATTCTATGCATCTTGGTTACACCATATTATGTTATTTTTGCCACTCAACAGATACTGCAGATACGATGATGCATTTGCTTAACTAGTTCCATTAATTTCTCCCCAACAGCCAAGGGGAGAAAAACATTTTTTTTGCCTCCTTGGTCTGGATTCCCGGACTTTCGGGAATCAGGGGTGTAGGGATCTACTTTACACGTAACCACTTCACGTTCCTCCGGAAGATGGCACAATCATCTCCGCCACACCCGGCAAATCGACCGCTTATAAGAGGCATTGCATCTTTCTTTATGCCGCTTCCAGTAGATCTACGGATCGAATGAAGCCCGACGTCACACTCGTCTACAGCAGGCCCTTACCAAGGTGTATTGAAAAGTTCAAAGTAGAAACTGTAACGGAACGTGGAACGCCATTCGCAATAGAAATGAAGGGATCTATATGTTTCGACAAGTACTAAATGGCTCTCTACGGGTAGACACAGTCAGAAACCGATCTTGTGCCGGAGTGATATATCTCGATCATACCAATAGCCCTATTGGCTTCATCCGCACTAAGTTTACGTATAGGCATTATTGCAAAACAAATTTTCAGATTTTGAATCAAAATTGTAAGAATGTAAAACAGAAACAAAATTCTCAGAAACGCAAACGACAAGAACTTGCCTAAAACTGAAAAAGTTATCAAACGAGGAGCAAAAACAAGTGGGAAAGGGACAGGAGCTTTGGCGCTCTTGTTCAAACTTTGTCAAATCATATCACCGAAAGTATTGGATTCTCAGAGTTGGGAATTATATCAATGGATTCTTATGATAGAACTTCATCATGAAATAAATTAAATTAAACAAGAGCGCCCAAAACAATGGAACATGCGCGCAAAAGCCCCTGACTTCATGTCAGTGCTTGAACCAATTTTTTTTGAGTTATCGAGGAAATCATATTCCAGATGGGTATAACTCCGAAACCCTTAAGCCGATTATCCCCAAAAATGGCTTAACTCTCCCATTCGGGAGAAAATCGTAAAGATCTTACCTCATTTCGTCTGAATGTCAGCTAACGGTTATCCATCCAGCTACTGAACTCACACAAGGCTGTCCGGATCTCCAACAATATAGATCCGATCACGTTCAAACTTGGAACTTGGCAGTAGAGTTAAGATTTGACTGTCGCAAAATTTCAGCGATGTCGGACGAATAGTTTCTGATATATAGAATTTTTTGAATGATTTTCAATGATTTTTTTAAAATTTTCTAGTAATACGATCCTTAAGAAATTTTGCAGGAATTTTTGCGTTGGCATTTCACAACTAATAACCATGTTTAAAATTGGATCGGTTTCGTATTTGTCGATTTATTGAGGAAATAACAACCAAATTTCAGATGGGTATAACTCCAAAACCGTTTGGCTAATTATGCCTTTTTACAAACTCAAATATCGCATTCAGATTCAAAACCTAACCTAAGAATTGCAAGTCGCTATCTCTTTCCGTTCTCGGGTTATCGTGACATGAATAATATTTTTTAATAATTTTTTTAAAATTTTCTAGTGATACGATTCTCAAAAAATTTCACAAACGTCTTTAGTCTTGTATTCTACAACTACTCACCAAGTTTCAATTCGATGGAATTTGTTTTGGTTGAAAACAAAATTATTGCTCGGAAACCATTGGGCCGATTTTGCCCATTAACGAACTTACAAACCTACCCTGAAATTTTCAACTGTCTAGCTCATTCCGTTCGAGAGTTATCGTGGTTACGGCCAGCCGCACATAATCGATTTCGACCACTGATTCTTGATCAGTGGGTCGAACCAAAACGTTTAAGAACATTTTCAGCCAAATATTCGAAAATTACAGACATTTGGGCAAATTGATAAGCACTCTGTTCCGAGGAACAAGAGCGGCAAAAACCATTCACATAATATAAAAGGTGGTAAATATTTCATTTCTCATAAATGAACATCTGGTGGACAAGAAACGTCAACTTTTGAAACTGTCACAAAATTTCCGAACTTCCTTAAATTTTGTTGAGTAGCGTAATATTGACTTTATTAAGTGAATGTATTGATTTCTTCTGTGTCAAAGCGTCGAAAAGAACAGCTGTTACTGATATTCAATGACTTCTTCAAGCAAGATTCCATAGGCTATAGACCACATTAGTTAGGTTAGAATCATTCTCTTGGCGGAAGATCCATATTCAAATTTTTTAACAAAGGAATTTCAACTTTGAGATGAAACCACCCTTTTTAAAAGAGAATGTTAGTACAGAGACATCAAGTATTGGGTACCTTCATCATTAGAACATGTTTTCATGTTATTTCCACATTAAAATCTACTTCAATTTATTCTTAAATCAAAATTGAAACCAGTGTAGTTCGAAAGATTAACGTATGTCGTATATGACTTCTGTTGTGTGTCATTACAAGGCCGATTTAGGGTTATGTTATTATTTTTGACTGACTTCGAGTGAGCTAAGACATACGTCAATCGAATTTGGTGAACACTTTTATATTTATTAATTATTTTGGAAATATACAATTTTGTTATGAAACCTTGATTCTAGATGGTTGAGAAAGGTTCATAGAATCTATTTCAACCGGAATAAACCTTAAGAAATTAGTCAAAGTATCTAAAAACAGGCGAGAAATTCGTAAATTTTAGGTCCATAAGAAATGCATGGGGAATTCAGTGCTCGGATCCACGGATGGATCGTAATTCAAATTTCCCGCGTAACCCAACTAATGTGGTCTATAGCAAGATTGAACTATAACTAAAGAATTCAGCTGCCCAACCGATTGAAAGTACCACAGAATAGCAACGACCACAAATTAGTTCCTGATATCAGGGCAATTACTCCATTGTCGATTCTATTTTTCCAAGCGGCAGGTACCTACATGTAAAACCTGTTTTTCCGCCTACAGGCAGTCAGTCATGAGTAATTCCTTACAAAGCGCCATTAGACTTCATGCCTGAATTATAATTAATTGAATTAACAACGGCTTTGAACTTGTACTTCTATGGGTGATCGATCTTCCGCGTGAATTATCGAGGCAGATCGAGAAACAAATAGTTTGACGCTCACGCGAAAGAACTGGTATATCGGATGTCGATGACTGGAATATACGCAAAGGTTAATCAAGTATATTGTCGGACGTACAGTGAATGGTATTCCTATCGACAATTGTACAGGCTGGACTTCATTGTTCGAGCGATTTCGTATTTTGTAGCGTCTATTGTTCGTTGATATTTTTACACCGTGGCTTCAGAGAAAACGGGGAATATTTCCCAAACCATAGAATTCCAAGATCGATTTTGGATATAATAAGCTAATTAGAGTGTCTACGATAATATGTTTGTCTAAGGAAATAGGATTAACCGATTTCGAATGGTGTCTTTAGGACGAAATTAATTTTTGCGCGCATGTTCTGGGACAGCGCGCTATCATTTTGCCCAAATGTCTGTAATTTTCGAATTTTTTGCCGAAAATGTTCTCAAATGACTGAGTTCGACTACTTGATGAAGAATTCTAGAACAGATTTGATTCTGTCCGGCCGTTCGTTGCCACGATAACTTGAGAACGATTTGAAATTTTCAGGGTTGGTGGCGCATCCCAAAACGAAGGACCAGTTCGTTAATGGGCATAATCGGCCCAAGGGTTACCGAGTAATAATTTTATTTTCAACCAATATGAATCCGATCGAATTGAAAATGTGTGAATAGTTGTTGAATATTAATCTAAGCACGTTCGTGAAATTTTGTGAGAATCTGGTCACTAGAAAATTTAAAAAAATATTTTTTATCTCACAATAACCTGAGAACGGAAAGAGATAGCGACTTGAAAATTTCAGGTTGGGTTGTGCATCTGCATGCGACATTTAAGTTTGTCTCTATGCATAATCGGCCAAACGGTTTTGGAGTTATACCTACCCATCTGAAATTTGGTTGTTATTTACTCAATAACTCGAAAAGTACAAAACCGATTCAATTCAAACATGGATATTGGTTGTATAATGCCAACGCGAAAATTCTTGCAAAATTTCGTGAGAATAGTATTACTAGAAAATTTTTAAAAAATCATTGAAAAAAATTATATCAGTAACTATTCGTCCGACATCGCTGAAATTTTGCGAGAACCTTCAGAACCTAACCGATTTTTTTGCCAAAAATGATCTCAAACGATTAAGTTCGACTCACTGATAAATAATTATAGGTTAAAATTAATTCTGTCAAGCCGGCCGTTGCCACGATAACTTTCGAACGGAAAGACATAGTACCTTGAAAGTTTCGAGGTAGGTGGTGTGCCAAATGCGTCGGACAAGTTCGTTAATGGGTATAATCGGCCCAACGGTTTCCGAGTACTAATTGGACGTCGTTAAGCAGAAAACGTCCAACCAACAAATTGTCAAAAATGAATTTTATTTATATATACGATCTGTTGTGAAATCAACCTTTTGGGCATTTCCAGAAAACGTCTAAATGAAATCTCTACTCAGTGTGAATATATTTGCTGAAATGGTAAGCCACGTATGAGCTAACTAGGATTTTTATTCGTGTAAAACGTTCAAGTATTCTGAATCGCTTCTATGAAAAAATATATGCTAGCTTATAATAAATGGTTGAACAGTCTCAAGTGAGCTAGATCAATTGCACCCTGTGCCATCCCATCAACCCTCTAAATTTTTTGAATAGGGAAAGTGGGTCATGTGGTACTTGTTTGGCAAGGTCTTTGTATCTTCTTTGCAGGCGTGCAGAAATTTTCAAGAAAAAAAATGTTCGTTTTTGAAAAATAGTTATTTCAAAGAGGTTTTCAGAATGTGCACTTTGTCATGGCTCATTTACTTTGAGACGATGGTACCTGATGAAATTTGTCACCGAATGAAAGTCGACCATTACAGTTATGTTCATGCACAACTTTCAATTGCAGAGTCGACTATAATAGACAATTTTTCGTTCTTGGTACATAAATAACTATTTTGGATTCAAGTTTTTATTACACCTGGTTTTGGGTACATAGAATAATTGCCGAGCCTAATTCCCTCTCCGGGTTTACAATAGACCTTGTGATGACCAGAGTAGGGTAATTTGATTGAAATTATGCTGAATGATAAATTATACTGGAATTTTACTCCGTTTTAAGCAGTTTTCTCTCAGAAAATATCAAGTTGATGGAATCGAGAGTGAATTATTCATTAGTTGGGATTCTATTCTCCTAACTCATTTTCAAGAGATATCATATTAGCTATTAGCAGATATGATTAATCTGTTCCCTTGTGTTTGATGGAATAATTTTTGAAATCCTATTTGTAATTTTTGAGATGTAAATACTGATAACTGAATGCATACTGTTAAACTAATTTTAATGTTCAAATGCAGGTTCACGTCTCATACGAAATATAAAATATTTGAAGAAACATTTTTTTTATTTGTTTTCTAGTGATGCGATATTATTTTTTGAGTTATTGAGAAAACAACATGTGCCCCTTCCAGAAAAAAAAATCGTGGATCCGACCTTGGTGGCAACGGTTACCCATCCAGCTACTGAACTCATCCATGGCTGCTCGAATCTCCAGCAATATAGATCCGAGCATGTTCAAATCAAATATTTTTTATTTCTTTTTTAGTGATACAATATGTTCGTTCTCAAGTTATCGTGAGATATATACTATTTTTTAATATATTTTTTTAAATTTTCTAGTGATACGATCCTCACAAAATTTCACATACGTCTTTGTGTCGGTATTCTACAACTAGTTATCAAGTTTCAATTCGATCAGACTTGTATTGGTTCAAAACGAAATTGGATGTAGTTGCAGAAACAATCCAACCAATAAATTGTAGTTTTATGGAATTTCAACCTGAAGTATATGAGTATGTACACTATTTTTGTATCTAATTGCGCGTATGTTCTGGGGAACATAGCGTTATCATTTTGCTCAAATGTCGGTAACTTTCGAATTTTTTGACGAAAATGGTCTCAAACGATTTAGTTCGACTCCCCAATGAAGAATTCGAGGTCAAATTTGATTCTGTCCGGCCGTTGCCACGATAACTTGAGAACGGAAAGAGCTAGCGACTTGAAATTTTCAGGGAAGGTGGCGCATCCCAATACGACGGACAAATTCGTTAATGGGCATAATCGGCCCAATGGTTTACAAGTAATAATTTTGTTTTCAACCAATATAAATCCGATCGAATTGAAATTTGGTGAGTAGTTGTATAATATGAACCTAAGCACGTTTGTGAAATTTTGTGCGAATCGTATGGCTAGAAAATTATTAAAAAATTATTAAAAAATATTTTTCTTGTCACGATAACTTGAGAACGGAGTGAGATAGCGGCTTGAAGCTTTCAGGTTAGGATGTGCATCAGAACGCGACATTTGAGTTTGTTTATAAAGCATAATCAGCCAAACGGTTTTAGAGTTATAGCCATCTGAAATTTGGTTGTTTTATCTCCTCATTAACTCGAAGAATACTGAACCGATTGAATTGAAGCATGGTTATTAGTTGTAGTAGGCCAACGCTAAAATTCTTGCAAAATTTCGTGAGGATAGTATTTGTAGAAAATTTTTAAGAAATCATTGAAAATTAAAAAAAAAAATTCTATATATCAGTAACTATTCGTCTGAAATTGCTGAAATTTTGCAAGAGTGTTTTGAACCCAACTCTACAGCCAAGTTTTAAGTTTTATCACGATCGGTCAAATATTGTTGGAGATTCGAGCAGCCTTGTGTGAGTTCAGTAGATGGGTGACCGTTGCCTCGATAACATTCGAACAAAAGGAGATAGGGACTTGCAATTTTCAGGGTAGGTTGCGTATCCGAATGGGAGAGTTAAGTTTGTTTTTGGGCATAATCGATTTAACGGTTTCCGATTTATACCCACCTCTGGAATATTATTTCCTCGATAACTCAAAAACTAAAGATTCGATCGAATTGAAGCTTGTTAACTATACGTAGAAAATCAACATAAAGACGTGTTCAAAATTTTTTAAGAACCGTACCCCTAGAAAATTTGAAAAAAATGACGAAAAAAAATTTTTGTAAGAACCGTACCCCTAGAAAATTTCAAAAAAATTATGAAAAAAAAAATTGGTTCAAGCACTGATGTGAAGTCAGGAGATTTTGCGCGTATGTTCTATTGTCCATTCTCCTGTATTGGTCACCCTTAATCGAATTTACCATGGTAAATTCGATTAAGGGTGACCAATACAGGAGAATGGACAATAGAACATACGCGCAAAATCTCCTGACTTCACATCAGTGCTTGAACCAATTTTTTTTTTCATAATTTTTTTGAAATTTTCTAGGGGTACGGTTCTTACAAAAATTTTTTTTCGTCATTTTTTTCAAATTTTCTAGGGGTACGGTTCTTAAAAAATTTTGAACACGTCTTTATGTTGATTTTCTACGTATAGTTAACAAGCTTCAATTCGATCGAATCTTTAGTTTTTGAGTTATCGAGGAAATAATATTCCAGAGGTGGGTATAAATCGGAAACCGTTAAATCGATTATGCCCAAAAACAAACTTAACTCTCCCATTCGGATACGCAACCTACCCTGAAAATTGCAAGTCCCTATCTCCTTTTGTTCGAATGTTATCGAGGCAACGGTCACCCATCTACTGAACTCACACAAGGCTGCTCGAATCTCCAACAATATTTGACCGATCGTGATAAAACTTAAAACTTGGCTGTAGAGTTGGGTTCAAAACACTCTTGCAAAATTTCAGCAATTTCAGACGAATAGTTACTGATATATAGAATTTTTTTTTTTAATTTTCAATGATTTCTTAAAAATTTTCTACAAATACTATCCTCACGAAATTTTGCAAGAATTTTAGCGTTGGCCTACTACAACTAATAACCATGCTTCAATTCAATCGGTTCAGTATTCTTCGAGTTAATGAGGAGATAAAACAACCAAATTTCAGATGGCTATAACTCTAAAACCGTTTGGCTGATTATGCTTTATAAACAAACTCAAATGTCGCGTTCTGATGCACATCCTAACCTGAAAGCTTCAAGCCGCTATCTCACTCCGTTCTCAAGTTATCGTGACAAGAAAAATATTTTTTAATAATTTTTTAATAATTTTCTAGCCATACGATTCGCACAAAATTTCACAAACGTGCTTAGGTTCATATTATACAACTACTCACCAAATTTCAATTCGATCGGATTTATATTGGTTGAAAACAAAATTATTACTTGTAAACCATTGGGCCGATTATGCCCATTAACGAATTTGTCCGTCGTATTGGGATGCGCCACCTTCCCTGAAAATTTCAAGTCGCTAGCTCTTTCCGTTCTCAAGTTATCGTGGCAACGGCCGGACAGAATCAAATTTGACCTCGAATTCTTCATTGGGGAGTCGAACTAAATCGTTTGAGACCATTTTCGTCAAAAAATTCGAAAGTTACCGACATTTGAGCAAAATGATAACGCTATGTTCCCCAGAACATACGCGCAATTAGATACAAAAATAGTGTACATACTCATATACTTCAGGTTGAAATTCCATAAAACTACAATTTATTGGTTGGATTGTTTCTGCAACTACATCCAATTTCGTTTTGAACCAATACAAGTCTGATCGAATTGAAACTTGATAACTAGTTGTAGAATACCGACACAAAGACGTATGTGAAATTTTGTGAGGATCGTATCACTAGAAAATTTAAAAAAATATATTAAAAAATAGTATATATCTCACGATAACTTGAGAACGAACATATTGTATCACTAAAAAAGAAATAAAAAATATTTGATTTGAACATGCTCGGATCTATATTGCTGGAGATTCGAGCAGCCATGGATGAGTTCAGTAGCTGGATGGGTAACCGTTGCCACCAAGGTCGGATCCACGATTTTTTTTTCTGGAAGGGGCACATGTTGTTTTCTCAATAACTCAAAAAATAATATCGCATCACTAGAAAACAAATAAAAAAAATGTTTCTTCAAATATTTTATATTTCGTATGAGACGTGAACCTGCATTTGAACATTAAAATTAGTTTAACAGTATGCATTCAGTTATCAGTATTTACATCTCAAAAATTACAAATAGGATTTCAAAAATTATTCCATCAAACACAAGGGAACAGATTAATCATATCTGCTAATAGCTAATATGATATCTCTTGAAAATGAGTTAGGAGAATAGAATCCCAACTAATGAATAATTCACTCTCGATTCCATCAACTTGATATTTTCTGAGAGAAAACTGCTTAAAACGGAGTAAAATTCCAGTATAATTTATCATTCAGCATAATTTCAATCAAATTACCCTACTCTGGTCATCACAAGGTCTATTGTAAACCCGGAGAGGGAATTAGGCTCGGCAATTATTCTATGTACCCAAAACCAGGTGTAATAAAAACTTGAATCCAAAATAGTTATTTATGTACCAAGAACGAAAAATTGTCTATTATAGTCGACTCTGCAATTGAAAGTTGTGCATGAACATAACTGTAATGGTCGACTTTCATTCGGTGACAAATTTCATCAGGTACCATCGTCTCAAAGTAAATGAGCCATGACAAAGTGCACATTCTGAAAACCTCTTTGAAATAACTATTTTTCAAAAACGAACATTTTTTTTCTTGAAAATTTCTGCACGCCTGCAAAGAAGATACAAAGACCTTGCCAAACAAGTACCACATGACCCACTTTCCCTATTCAAAAAATTTAGAGGGTTGATGGGATGGCACAGGGTGCAACAAAAATCCTTCAAAAATGCATAAAAATTTGGTAAAAGTGAAAAAAAAATTGACCTGTTTCAGGATTTTGTTGTCAAATATTTTTTTCCTGAGAGAATGAATTTGTTGCATAATTTTAACGCGCACTGTATATTTTGAACTAAGCATTTATCCTTGCCAATGTAGACAAAGGAGAAAGTGAGGTTATGCGTATATTATGAATTCTGTGACTGGAATTACAAATGTGAACATCATGCATATGAAACGGCAAAATGAGGGGGTTTAAGAACCAACTACGATGTTACAATAACTTCTAAAGGCCCGGTATATGTAAAAGGTGCGATAAAGATGATAACTCATCTAAGCCCGCTCATTTCCGAACGATCGTCCCTAATCCAGTCCTCATAATCCTCGCGAACGAAACCTTTCACCTCCAGCACCTAAAGGTCCCTATTAACCCTTCCGACAAGCATAAAGACGACGCACACCCTCCCTTTAACTTCTCCCTATCGATTACCTGGTCACCTCTCTCCCCGTTGTCGAACAAAAGAAAGAGGGTTCCTCAAGAAATATCTCTATGAATCCTCCGCTCCCCAAACAAATCGGATGAAAGACGAAAAGACCCGGCTCCAATAATGAAGAACACCGTACACCGTTGGAATTCCGATAGAGATCTCGGACGGCCGGAGGGCCCCCTCTCTACAGCGGCCCCAATATTTATCTCCCGAAGACCGCCCCGACTCGGCGAGGATCTAATTTAACACCACTTTACGGAACCGAAGGCGGCGTGTCGATCCAAGACACTAATAATTGCTTTTATACGTTTGCTCGTCCTGAAATAATATCTGGGGCTTTTTATTTCGAAGCGAGTTCGAGAGATTTCTGTTGAAGAGGATGAGGTTTTGCTTTTGTTGGTCGGACGATGAGGACCGTCGAGATAATGGTTGATTGAATGTACGATTCGATATACGTACGATCTCGTGATGTATTCGTACGATATAATGCTGTATTCGTACGATATCCTGCGATAATCGCACTATCTCATGATGATATATTCAAGATATCAAGATAATAGTATGATCTCATACAAATGTCGTACCATTTTATATGAAGATCGTACGATCTCACCCGATAATCGTACAATATAGTGCGATAATCGTACGAAATCGCGCAATAATCGTAAGATATCGTGCGACAATCTAACGGTATACTTAGTGCGTTGTGAAGTAAAAAAACAAACAAAAAATTGGTTCAAGCACTGACTAGAAGTCAGAAGCTTTTGCGCGTATGTTCTCTTGTCCATTATCCTTTATTGGACACTCTTAATCGAATTTACCATGGTGAATTCTACTGTCTGTTCTCCTGTATTGGACACTCCGAATTTACCATTCTAAATTGCCAAGACTGTCCAATATAGGAGAATGGACAATAGAACATACGCGCAAAAGCCCCTGACTTCACGTCAGTGCTTGAACCCTTTTTTTTCGTGAAGTCAGGAGCCTTTGCGCGTATGTTCTATTGTCCATTCTCCTGTATTGGACACTCTTAATCGAATTTATCATGGTAAGTTCGGAATGTCCAATACAGGAGAACAGACAATAGAATTCACCATGGTAAATTCGATTAAGAGTGTCCAATAAACGAGAACACACGTCTCTAAGTCTGTAATCTACAACTACTCACCAAGTTTCACTTCAATCGGATCTGTATTGGTTGAAAACAAAATTATTACTCGGAAACCGTTGGGCCGATTATGCCCATTAACGGACTTGTCCGTCGTATTGGGACTGTCTGAGACAAACCCGAAAATCACGGGATTATCCAAGTACAATCCCGGGATTTTCGGGGTCAGAAAACGGCCGGGATCCCGGGATTGTACTTGGATAATCCCGAGATTTTCTCAGACATTAATAAACGCGATCTCATAACGGAATAATGATATGAAGAAAGTACATACAGGGTGAGTATTTGACCACAGCATTAATTTTAACCAAAGATTCCTTTCATCAAATGAAACACTTTTTGGCGCTCTAGTTCCTCGGAACTGAGTGCTTATCAATTTGCCCAAATGTCTGTAATTTTTATTTAAGATGCAGTTTCACCATTAAAATCCATCGATATCATTTTCAACTCCAACAAGCTAATACTTTCGGAGATATGATTTTTCAAAATTTCAATGTAAATCGTATTTCTACGTTTTCACACAATGGTAGAATTATTCTGTGGGTATTCTATGAATTGTTATAATGTCAAATTATTTTCCTGAGACATGACGTTGTCTCATTGTCATTCATTCCAGCAATCCTATAAATATGAGAATTCTAATTTAATATCATACTTTTTGTTGGTTGATATTTTCATGCCGATGGTCAATCCATATGATGATGGGAATGGTAATGGTAAGTTAATAATATTGAGTTCAGAATATCTCCACTAAAAACAAAACTGGAATATTGGTGTATTGGAGTAGATTTGAGGAAAGATATATATTACCGTTCATCATAGAATTGAGGAATGAATATCTCGGATGAGTTCGTTGTTGGTTAGAATTCGTCTATTGGTTTTGGATTGATAATTTTTGGCACTCTTGTTGAATTTAAATTCTTCTATGATGTTTGAATTCAATTTCTGCTAAGATGAAGTTCTAAATTTCAATAATGAATCGTACTTCTATGTTTTCACAGAATGCTATAATTATTCTATCTATGATTTATTATATGATCTGTGTTCATACTCGAACATTTCATCCTGTTCTATAAGAGAGAGTCAAATTCATTTCAGCTATTTTAATTTGGTTTCCTCCATGGTGCAGTTCTCATTCTCAGATTGCTCATTTAATCTTGAAAAATAAACTATTATTTGAATTTAATTTCCTTTATGATGCAGTTCAATCATAACAATACATTGATATAATTCTCAACTCTGAGAAACCAATACTTTTGGAGATATAATTTGTCTGTTTGAACTAGAGCGCCAGAAAGCTCCTGTCCACAGGGCTTGAACCCATTTTTTTCATTTACCATTTTTCCAGAGTTGGCTCAGGTAAAAAGTTACAAGCGTTTAAAGATTTCACAATGTGCTAATACACTCCCGCATATAAATTATCTATGACATTGTTGGCGCACGAGAATAAGGCATGGTAACGTGGTTTACAGCTTGATTCGGGATTCCAACGCTCAGGGACGGATCTATAAAAGTAGTGAAATTTCTGGAGTTTTCCATTTTAAAACATTCAATGAAGAATATCTCGAAAACGGTGCGTTTAAGGAGAAATGATGAAGAATAATATAAT